>OY390736.1:5752974-6952974 GCA_959613385.1 Geotrupes spiniger | reverse complement strand
TTTTTTTACTTATAAAAATTAACGAATAACGTTGTGATGTTTGAATGATGTGGAAATTTAAATTATTGTGGGTCTATTTAAATTTTTTCAAAATAAGTTATATTTGGTGCTTGCCGTTTCAAGTATGCAATGCTTAAATATTCAATATATCGCCTCTGCCTTTCCAATATTTTATCGTTTTTTATTAGTATGTTCTCATTAATATATGTTTGATTTTCTTTTTGATAAAGGCGTGTTTACACTATTCGCTATATTTCTTGCGAAGTACCAATATGTTGCTGGACACTACATGGATGTGTGAGCCATCGGTGAATTATTGCAAATTACTTTCATGCATCAATCGAACGGATGGTAATGATGGAAATGATTCGGAAACCAGAAATTATGAAAATTCCTACCAACATAACAGAAACTCTAAACCAACTATTAACGGTGCCGTTTGAGACAATCCCTTATCTCAAGCAAGTCGTGTTTTGAACTATACCGGTTAGGATATCTCAAGACTCAACTATCGCATCCTGCATGATACAATTCATGAGGTTAAGGATTTTATCGTCTCAGGATCGTTAGATTCGAAGGAATCGATGACAAAGTGACCAATTGTGTTAATTTAGAAATGATACACGCATAGAATTCACAAATGTAACCAACAGTAGAAATAAATTTGACACTTACTTCTAAATTGTTCCAAAGTACTGATAAACTGATTAACCGTTAGTGCTAACAACTAATTGATGGAATTCACCCAAGATGAGGATCTCAGAATTAGACAAGAGGAGAAATCAGGTGTACATGATTGATAAGGACGATGATAACCTAAACGACAAAATCGAAAAGTTAATGACAAGTTCAAAGACGAAGTTAAACGGAAGAACGACGAATGAAATTACTAAGGAAAATTTAACCGGCACACGAACTACGAGAACAGGAAAAAGAATAACGACACCAAGGAACCATGCGAAGATTGTTAAATTAAGTATGAATGAGCATCTATAGACAAGTATAAAAGAAATAAACAAAGCCTTGTAAAAGAACAAAGAATAAGGAAACAAAAAAATAGAAAACGTCCAAAAGAAAAGTAGCAAAATTAGAGTATAATGAAGAAGGCCAAAGGAAAAAGGACATGGGCAACAAAATCAACGCAGATAATTTTGAAAATTTTTACGGTAACAACGATTGTTGCATGGTATTTCTTAAACAACTCAAACAAAATATAACGCAACAGCAAACAGCAACAGCAGAAACATTCAAATGGTAGGTTAAAAAAAAGACCTACACTAGTTTGGAGAAGTAGAAAACAAATGTGCCACCATCCATGATTTCGAAAAGCAGTTGAGGAAAATCCAATAACGAAAAAGTTCATGAGAGGCACGGGCTTCTCATAATAAGTTCCTCCGCGAACAAAACTGTCAAATAATTAACTGCCTATCAGTCAGTATGACTACAGAAGAGTTGGCCAAGTACATGTGGCGGCATTTTAAAGAGGATATTGAATGAATATCATACTCCAGAATATCAAAAGTACAACGGAAGTTTTGAATATTTGTAAATGGCATTACCAAGTCAATCATAAAGCATTTGGAGAGGAATTAGAAAATGTGAAGAAAATACTTGAAAGAACTTAAGACAGCAGAGGGATGAAAAAATTCAATTATTGTAAAGAGCTAACGAAGATGCTCAGTTTGAAGAATTTGAATATATTTTTGAACCGTGAAACCCATAACAAAAGTTATACACGATTGTATTAATTTTGTATTTTTCTGTTAATTTTGTTGTTGATGTTGTTTTATTCAATTTATGAATTTTGATCTTATTTAATATTACTCTTTTGTCTTTTCCATCATTTAATATTACTTTCATTTTAACCTCCTGTTAGCAGCTACTTCAAAATTGGTATTATAATTATTTTCTTGCAATAGTTACTATATGAAAGTGAACGAAGAGAGCATACAGCTTATTTGAATAGTTACAGTATGTTGACACACACGATACTTACGTAAATGTATAACTAAAATCTCAAATTGAATTGATAATTGTACGCCGATAACTAATTCAATAAAATTATGTGATTGATCGTACAAGAATAGTGTGGACTGCACTTAATAAATATACGTATACGAAATGTTTATTAGTTGCACAACTCGTACAACACATCAGAAACATTGTAATGAAAGGTTGTAATTTATTATTTAGAATAAATTTATCGCTTGTGAATGGAGATTAAGCTCTTATTTTTTGCGAATGTAACGCCGATAGCGTTAGTATAATTATTTTAATACATTTGCAAATTAGTGATAATTTATGTGCAAGAGTCCTCTATTGGTAAAATTCAATCAACTTGTGTTAATAGCATCCTACATGTGAATTTAGTGTGACGGGAAGGCGATTGATTGTCTATTATAAAGTCACTGGAAATAATTCGTGTAATTTTATCTTCGTAACGCGATGCACAGGGCCGGGTTCAGGTTCATAATTCATTGCCTCAGTGCATGGGTCACTACTAGCATATTAGTAACCTATTTGTATTGGACTAGGTCCACTAATTTGGGACATTTGAGAACGTTGGTCGTGATAATCACGTTCAAGACCATTTCGAAAATATGATATTAAGATAATTGACATTTATATATTTAGGTATTTTTGGAAAATACTACAGAATTAGGTGGCGCTTCTTCATAATTTCTGGCCAACTGGACAAGAGGTGTACTTATAACAAATAACTTCCAACAACGAAACAAGACAAATAAATGTAAATGATTATATAGACTATAATGGGGGGGAGTAACGATCAGACAATAACAATAGACATAAAACATAATGCAATTAAGGAGAAGGAGTTTTATGAAAACGCGAGTTATGATTCGTGCACACCTAAGATTCCAGACTATTCCAGAAACTTCTGGAAGATAACAAATGTGAATATTGCATGAAATATAATGTAACCATTATCAGAATAAAACTCTTTAGATGTACTTCGTGTAAGCTGGCGCAGTCGACTAGGATTTCCTAAATATTACCCTTACCACACAGCACTAAATAAATCTACATGTACACTTGTTATCACCTTCAACAGAAATAGTGAGTAGCCGCAGCAGTATTTCTGCTGAAGACGACAACATAGTTGTCGAAATGTGCATAAAGATGGAACAAAGTGATGTGCGGTAAGGGTAATCGACTATAGTGATGATACGAACTACAAAATATTTAAGCAAAAGTTAGGGGCGAAGGGTGTACCAGCAAAAACAATAACTAGGAAATACTATTCTAACGAACATGGGCGCAAAAATATGATAATAAACCAGCCTTTCAATAGAAAGAAAAACATTGCCCACAAAAGTGTTGCGATGGGACAATTGAGCGATATGCACCGTGCCAGTCAACGTTTCGCCCAATCAGTAACCGATTGCTGGTGTAGGTGTAGGTGTAGATTGCGGGTACTCTGCAGCCCTTTCGGGTGAACTCTGCAGAGACGAAATAATGGTACTGGAACACTGGATGAAATGTATTAATATTAAAGGTAACATGTTTTCATTTTCACTATCAGAATGAGATCTTTTCGGAGAATCCTCGTAGTTGTATGTTTACTATCACTATGAAGTAAACTCAATAATTTAGAGCCAAGTGAAGTTTAATGTGGTACAACGTAATACCGAAATTAGATGTGATGCGATCATGTAGACAAAGTTGATGAAGATGATCAATTCGTTGATCATAATAGTTCATATTTTCATTTTCCCTATTTTTGTATTACCTACATTTGTATTTATTGTATATATTGATTAAATAAATAAACAAAACTCACGTCAGGATATACAGCAATATTGTCTGAAAATAACTGAGGAATAATTACTTAATTTTTGTAAATAAATTGTTTTGTTATGTCACACTAATTTGAATTTTGCTAATTGTTCAGAACAATAATTATTGAGGTACACAGTATTGCGTTTAATTCTATTGCTACACTATATTTTAACTCGTTCCAATAATTTCTTTGGTAAAATACATATTATTTTATAACAACTTTACATGTAAACCTCAACCTCAACCCAATGAAGCAAATAGTAGTAGTGGGGATTTTTTTATAATTTTAAGAACAATAACATAAAAATAACAAACATTTTATATCAGTAATATTGTAAGGAATCAGATCAGTTTCGTTATAAAGATAACCCAACACTAAATATACACCATAATAAGCAATAATTGGTATGGTAGCAAAAATAAAATAAGATTTATTTACAAGAAAAACATTTGCATCACAAAATGCGCATACATATAGTAGAATACTTATTTGGCCAGATTTAAACTCGAACTTTATACCATATTCCTACTGCTTGTATTCTTTTTAATCTGTTATGTTATCTCTTGTGCGACATGGCGTATTCATTTAAGTTTTGTGGGAGTAGGAAGTTTATTAGATCGTATGCTTTAAGAATTTTGATTATTTATATAACCGATACGTTGGCATCATTTTGAATTTTCGATCGAAATATTAATAAGCGATGCAGGATTCGACATGTGTTATTTCATAATCATAATTCATTAGAAAGTCATAGAATAATCAAAATTCTCCTCCACTCAATGACAAATGCAATGCAATAGTTATTATAAGCGCCTTAAATGTATGCATTATTAGTTAATGTGTTGTAAAAACTATAAATACACACTATGCAATATAAAATTAAAATTAGTAGAAATATTAATTAGTATCGTCATATTCCGTGAACGATGTTATAATTAGTAATAATAATATATTTATAAACAATATTAATTACAACAAATGAACCCAGAACGGGTGCACAAATAAGATTTATTTAATATTTTAGCACCATATTCCATAAAAACAGATGATAATCCAACGCCGTTCGTGTCTGCTGTAATTCAAGTAAATATTTCTCCTCAATCTGTCAATCAGAAGATGCATCATTTTGTCAACAACATTACGTGTAATTGACATGGTCTGCTAGTGTGAATGGTGCCCGGAGGCAATGCAAACTAACCATTTAAAACATGCACTGCGTTCAAAGTGCAATTTTAACGTTGGGTATCAATATACAGGTGTAAATCAGCTTACGTACATGTTGCGTTGGTTATGTTCCCATCTGGGACAATCGTCAAGCATATGTATATTTTTAACATGTTTGGGGTCATTTGGCAATGCCATATTTGCAACTTAGATATGATATATACCAATTATTTAAATATTGTAAAACAGTTTTTAATGAAATTTTAACACCATTTGTGAATATGTTGCACGACGTTAAAGGAAGAGTTACATTGTGATGTCGGTAGTGGCCATATAACTCATCTTATTTGATAATTACTGTTGGTTGTCATGATTAAAATGTATTATTTAAAATTTTATTGCCAACATAACCTCAGTTTTTACAGCTTTGCCTGCAGTTTGATTTCATCTAAATTTAAGTTACCGGGAAAAGGGTTGGTACACCTGTTAGTAACGGCGAGTAGTTCTATCACTCAAAATTAATCTAAGACATACGCGAAAACTTCCAAAGCCCTCCCTGAATCACAATTCCGTTGCTCACACGTTATATTTATATATAAGGTTGATATTTATAAATCTTGCGTAAAAACTAGGATGATCTAGTTAGTTAAAATGATATATGACTGATTTTCGTTAATGTTAATTAATGCATTTACGCCAAATAAATATTCCTATTTTCTTTTTATCGTGGTAAATTATAAAAAAATGTACGACATAATAATTATGCAAGTAACTGTTATAGGAAATTGTTAGTTGAAATGTTTGGGAAGTTCAATTTAAAATGTTTGAGTATTTTGACAATTATCACACTTCGAAAGGCATTTTTTTTAAATTTTAAGTCTTCAATTTTTGTCGTTTCTTGAACGTTATGACGTTTTGGCTGGTCTGTTAATTATGTATATTTTAACCAAATTTTTGATTTGTGTGTGTATATTGTTTACTTATTCTAATACAACAAATAATTTTTTCGTAACGTTTTATGAAGAAAAATGGATAAAACGCAATTTTAACAATAAACAAATCATAAAAATTCCAGTTTAAATATTTTTACTACAATTTTATATTTAAACAATGTAAACAATATTTACAAATTTGGCCAAAAATATGACCAATTGGAAAGAACCAATTTTGAAAAAGAAAATCATTGTATTCAAACTTTTACAATTTCATTTTAAACAATTTAAATTTTTTCAAATGTAAGAAAATTATGAGGTCATCAATTTGGCATTTTTTGTATTTCTAACATTTTGTGCATTTCTTTAATTATAATAACAGGATTGAAAGAGACATGGGAGGAGTTGGAAGACCGACATCACGACACAGAGAAAATGCAGGGGAGATCGTTCAGGAAAGATGGGAGGAATTAGGGGATATACACGACGTACAGTAACCAACAAATGAGACAGGTAACCAAAGAAATAGACGAGATAATTGATCGGGAAGGGGAGAGTATAGTGGTCGGGGGAGACATGAACGCAAGGGTGGGGAGAGAGAGTACGCTAGAGGAATGGAGAGGGATGGGGAGAGGGTAGGAAGGAGGTCAAGGGATGAGATGGTGAATGGAGAAGGGAGAATCTTGTTAGGCTGGCTACAGGAAAGAAATTGGGAGATTCTCAATGGTTTTGAGAAGGGGGACGACGAGGTTGAATTCACCTACGTAGGTGCCAGTGGTAGGTCAACGATAGATCTGCCACTAACAAGGCAGGAGATGAGGCGGGAAGTTAAGAATTTCAGAGTGGGAAACAGACCAGAATCGGACCATTTGCCGATAGAGTTGGAATTGTGGACGGAAGGAAGGGAGAAGGATAAGGAAGAGGATGGCGAGAGAGATGGTAAATGTATGGAACGAAGAGACAAGACGGGAATATCAGAGTAAACTAAGGAAGGTAGTGTGGGGAGAAGTAAGGAGTATAGAAGAGGCAACAAGGGAGATGGAGAAGGCCATAGTAAGAAGGAGAAGGGGCAAGGGAGAAGGAAAGGGATCATGGTTTGACGAGGAATGCACAAGAGGGAAACGGAAGCTGAGGGAAATTCTGCAGGAGGTAAGGGGGCTGGAGTTGAACACCAAGAAGACCAAGGTGATGATGTTCAGAAAGAGCATTATGCTGTATGGAGTGGAAGTTTGGGGGATGAAGGAACAGAAAAGGGTGGAGAGGACGCAGATAGGGCAGCTGAAAAGGGCGTTGCACCTTGAGAGGTCAACGCCTCATTAAGTAGTGAGACAGGAGACGGGGAGTGAGAGGATAGCGGTGGAGGCAGGGAGAAGGGCGGTAAGGTACGAGATGGGGTGAGAGGGGGGAGGGAGAATAGTCTAGGGCAGAAAGTGTTAGAGGAGCTAGAGAAGAGGGAGAGAAGGGGAGGAGGGTTATCAAAATGGGAAGCGGCGAGAAGAAAGTTGTATGAGAAGGCAGGGATGTCGATGATGGAGGTGGAAAGGGGAAGGGAGGAAAGGAAGCAGGTAGAGAAGGAGTTGGTGGAGCGGTGCACAGGTGGAAGCGCAGGAGAGAGAAGGGAAAATAGGAGGAGCGAGATATAATGAGAAGTATAAGGGGCTGCAGGTGTTCAAGGGAAGACCGTGGGGGGGTGGGGGCTAGACGGCAGAAGAGCAGTGGCGAGGTTCAGGTGCGGAAATGAGGAAAGGAACAACAAGTATTGGATGGGAGAGGAATATAAGAGATGCTTAGCGTGCGAAAGAGGGTTAGACGAATGGAGGCACTGGTGGGAGGAGTGCGATGAAATGGGATGGAGCAGGGAGGAGGTGGAGAGGGGTAGAAATTGGAGGTGGGCGTTGGGAGAGGAGGGTGAGGGAGCGGAGCTGCTAGGGGAGTTATGGGGAGGAGGGAAGAGGGTAGGAGAAGGAGGGAGGCAGAAAGAAAGTTGTTACAGATGAGGTGACCAGGAAGTGAAGAGAAGGAGCCAAAAGAGGACGACAAGGAGTTCTTATATTATTTTAATTATTGTGAGGGACTTATTGGGATGCCAAATAAAGGTTTTTTTTTAATAGATGTTTACATTTCATTTCATTTGTTAATGTTTTCGTTTCAAAAATATTGGATTTTACACGAAACTGGGTTCACATATGCAGTAAAATGCGTTTTGTATTTTCTCCTTCCTTTTTAACACTTATTTGTCATCTTCTGTTCGCTTTTGTTATTTTTAGCCAGCATGCAATACAAACTCGAAAAATCGAATCCAGCTGTGCAAAAGGCATAACCCGCATTTGAAGTTCGATTGTTTTCCTCGAAATTCCTCAGAGTTGATAGTCTTTCGATGCATTACCGCAATAGGACATGAATGATGCGATTTAGTTCCTGTGAAAATGTTTAAAATTGTGTTACGTTCATTATTGATTGCGCCATCGGACAACATTGCGGTATCCGTAAATGGCATTAATAGATCCATATTGAGTATATAGGCAATTAAAATCTTCTCAATATCTGTTTTGGTTTCGGTATCAGTTACGACCCTTGTTGACGTTTTGCGCTAGTTGGTTCAATAGCAAAGCTGCCAGTTCTACTAAAATCCGAAGCTTTGATGTCGAAGTTTAACATCGTTCTCGATGGCATCGCATCTTGCCAAATGAAGTCGAAGGTTATATTGTCTAGTGCATTTTGAAAGTTCTTGTGCATTTAGCGACATAATTATTTCACACTATTAAGGATATAGCGCAGGTTATAAGCCTACATTATCCTCGAGTCGAGGGTAAAGCCTTTTTGGGAAATTAACCGAATTCAATGTCGTATCGCTGGAAAGCATGCTGTATATGCGTCGTACATCGTTGAACAAATATTATATATTTTTTATGGGATTCCCTTATGGTTGCATGTATCGTATGACGAACCACAGTAAGATTGGCATCACTGCTATACTTCAAGTTGGTACTGCTGAAATATAATTGACAAATGCATGATTAATCAACTCGCTCGAAATTGAAACTGAAGTGTATTATTGTTCCGGATTTCGTGTGCCCTATTAATATGAGTATCTGAAATCTATTTTAAATAAACGTATGTTTTAACCTGCCATTGTAACAGTTAACTACGGAATAGAATTCACGATAAGTTGTTATGTAGTCAGTTTATTTGCAATTACTTTCTTAAAATCTTGCGTTCATTGTTACGGTGGGAAATTTGTACATTTTATTTCGAGTTGAAATACATTTATATAATTTAGTGGTTAGTTTTAGAGTTAGATTGCTCTTTATTTTTTACCACCTATATATTATAACCTCCGCACTATCCACTGAAATTAGCCAACGGGCTTCAACCAAGCATCAGTGTAACAACTTTTTGCTTTTATCAGTAAGCGCCCCGGCAGTTAAGCGGGTAACTTTCCCATCAATGATCCAGCTCTTCTACAACTTTAAAATAACTTCCGTCATTTCCCTCACAAATTCTAATAATATCTCGTCCATTATTCCAAAGGGGCTTTCCAGTAGAGAGCAAAAGAATAATCGTTGTGTCCAAAAGCGAATCGTTCAATGTGCTTGGCTCAACAGATATTTGTTTATATTGAACTTGATCAGTGTCGAATTCGTAGCTGGGACTTTATTGTCTTCAATAAGAACGTTTAAGACCTGTGGCTAAGTCCACTTGTCCTTGTTTGCGAGCCGATGTTGCTGCTGCACGAACCAATTAGTTTCACAATCCTTCGATGCCGAAAGCTCTCCTGCTTCTCCCATTTTTCTACGATAAGATTTTTCAGAAACTGGAACTAACCGGCGTCCAGAAATTGAAGAGCTTTCTTTTACAGACATCTGTAGACTTTCTAAAGTTAACTGAACATTAAGCCAAGTAGCACTTTGGTTACGTTACTCCAACGTTCTGTGGCATTTCTCACATCCAAAATGCGGGATTTTGAATAATTTTTTACTTCAATATGTAGTATATTCATCGGGAGGTCATCACCACCAATTTTGATTATTTGATTATTATCATAAATAAACAGCATCTTATTTTTTCTCTTTTGTTTGTTGATTTAGACAAATTTGAAAAAGTTTGAGAACCATAGTTGCCTACAAAAAAATTCTCTCAAGAAGCGAAAAATTGTAATTTAAATAATAATAAAATAAACGGTTATCATAATATATATTTTTATTTATTTTATGACAGTCAACCCCAGCCAACATTTTCAAAGCATACATTAGTTAAAGTTACAATTTTATACCAACCGCGATCGCGGTTAGGTAACGTTAAACATATGAATTTCTTTCATCAACAAGATAAAAATGTTGTGATTGAAAACATTAAATACTTACCAATTGCACTATTCTTCATATTAATTTCAATTTTAATTATTAACGTAGAGATTAACGTTAACAGTTAGAAATGACATATGGTAATTATAAATAAATATTCTTTTACAAAAACAAAATGCATTATCCTATATTCTGGATTGTGTTTGTTATTCATTGTGTTATTTGGTTGCAATTGCTTTTTGTTTATTCTTTTTTTACTTGTTGAGAGAACCAGTCAGATCAAGAAATACGTCGCCAAAAATTATAATACGTTGTTTAAGGTTGAATCAAATTTTATTTATATTAATATAACTTACAAATGTTGGCGTATTTTATTTATTAGTTTTAACAAATAATAAAATTTGTAATATAAACTAGAACAGCAAAGGGTAATGACATGTAGTTCGCAGCATTAAAACAAGCAAGTTTAAAACATAAAAATACAAAATTGGAAAATGCCCATTATGCAAAAACGCCGTTATATGTAAATAGAAATAATCGCCGTCAAATCTGAGAAGAAAATTAAAACACCAAAACTGCTTAATGCGTACATTTTAATATATATTATCCAGTATAAATATTGGAAGAATAAATTTAATCAGGACGCAATTAAAAACTTTGCGTATTATACATAAAGAAGATAATTTCTTATAAGAATTACGTTAAAAATAAGAGAATAATAAGAAGTAAATTAAATTTTAAGAATAAAATTTACATACATAGTGGGTTCCGCTAAATTAAATCCCAGTAAAGCGTAAGTTTGGCGTTATACTTTAATCAATATTAAGTCTCGTAAACAATGATTAAAGTTAATGGTTATTGGTTTAGTGCAGCGGTCGCTCAATACATACTTCAATAAATATTACAACTCTCACGTTTTGCGCTGGTATTACTATATTTATTAATAACGTCACTAATATGTACTCAACCACGAGTGTTATGAACATATATGGTCACATAAATATACAAGTTTACATCATTGGACGTTAAATATTAACGTCTAGGTTGGCCATAAAAATTATTATTAAATTATTTGAATTATTAGTGACATACAGCATTTGCCGGTTATTATATCATCTTGAAATTCCAGAATAATAAATTACAATGTACGATTGGCGATGTCACAGAACAGGGAATTTTTTGATACGAGTCACAAGAGATGCAGCCGAAAGCGCAGAATTTAGGACGCAAATAAATATAAATATTGTCTGTAAATGGTTAACACATTTAAATGTGTTAAAAAGCAACAAATAGGAGATCTCTTATATTCCTCTACTAATACCGCCAATTTTAAAAAGTACACATTTTCTTTGTTCTCTACCTGATTGCTTTAATTCGAAGTTTGTTTTGATCAATTTTGTACTTGAATCATTTTTGCCACGACACCTGTTTGTTGTCAATTACTCGTTGGTTTTTAAGAAATTTATGACATGGCCTCCTTCATACTGATTTCCATAAAATCGTTGTTGACATATTTTCATCAAATTTTCAAAAATGATAATTCTGATGATTCAACGTGACAAGTATTATTTCATTATTACCTATAGAGTGTTTACAAGATATTCAAATATATGTGAACCTGAAAGTTTTCGGAAATTAAATGGTGTTAAGCGTTTGTAAAACGTAAATTCCTACTCCGCATCTGCAAGCTCGAAAAGAGCAACAAAGAAATGCACCTCATATGTTCCGTGTTCCCCACTTCTCTTCGCGGCTCGCGATATGACGGTCGTAGATACGAGAGTGTGACGCACGTGCGACAAACACGAAAATTAAACATTTTTCTGAAATAGCATCACAGGTTTGCCTACAGGAGTGATAATACAAGTAGAATTTTGTTATGGTAGCAGATCAAACAATAATGAAGATTTAAGATTTTATATGAAGATGTTTTCATATATACTGTTTTAATATTTCCTTTGAAACGAAAGACATATAATAAACATAAACACATAATTATCGCTAGGTAGAAAAACCTCTGTTCACAATAATTGTAGTACATATTTTATTGACATTTATGCAACGAACTCCAAAGTTTTTTTGAATAACCTCATATTCACCGCTATACATAATTTAATTAATTAAAAATAATTCCTTTGTTCGTATACAATTGAATTATTAAATTATTAATAATCGCGCGACAGCTCACACCAACAAAAGCAAAACTTAAATTAATTAATATTCAAAGATGTTTTTAAACCGTCTCCGTGGGCGTATGTAATATTTTAAGCAACATTGATTTTCCATAAGATAAGCAAATTGAATTATTCAACATATGAAAATAAATTATAGTCCCAGTGATTAAAATATTACATTATTAATATTCATTTTGTGGTATAATAAGCTTAAGGAATAATGAACGTTTACTTCTGCTAGTATGTGTAGTATTTAGTTACCTAGTCATGTTCGTATCGTATGTTAAAGATGTCGATATTATTATAGTTTTTTTTATTAATGTAGTAATTTATCAAAATTAGTACATTTTATAAAAGAAAAATAGATTTTCTTTAATTAATTACCAAAATTATTTGCAATATCTACAAATCATAATATTAAGTAAATTCTTTTATAATCCCAAATAAAAACATATGAGAAATATGCTTCATTCCTTTCTAATAGTTTGAATATGATAGTCGTATATCATGGTGCCTACAAATTAACGTAAGCTGGCGGGAGAAATTCGCTTGTGCTATGACGATACCGCGGTTTGATTGAGATACAAGGTCTCTCACAAGCAAGTTGGGACAGATTTGAATACGGATAATGGTCGTTTGCCAAATGATGATCCCCATGTCAATATACATATGTCAAGCTACATATGTCCAATATCCAGTAGATCGGCGTGTAGGATCACCACCGTTGGTTTAAGTTATGTTTGCTCATTGTGGTATTTTCGAGAAATCTCCGGCCATGAAGAATACCACTTCAGGATTTGGTGGTAATTGAGACTTGGCGCTGCTCCATAAATTTTTATGATTTTAATAATTTTTACCGTACGCGCCATAACCCGAAAATAAAATTGTTGGATTCTGCTAATAATTTCAATCTTCACTTTGCAATGGAGAGAAGATATTTACGATAATAATATCATATCCATGTTGCGGATTTAACTTCATAATCGCCTTGGAGAACTGTGTTGTAAGGAGGTTACAGTAGCTGAAATTGAATTGCTTTCTCGCCAATGGTCGTCTATGGCCACGCGTGGATTTGGTAGAATATCATTTCAAATTCCCTTCTTTAAAATAGATTTCAACAGCTGTGGTCGGTTCATATGGGCTTCGAGAGCAAAACTCAATAGCCTTCGTAGATTTTTAGAATTAATTATATGGCCATTCTGCAAAGCTGTTAACTCTGGCTTTGCATTATTGGGTCTTCTTTTGTGTATACGATTTCGGCTTCTTTGCCTATATATTTTTAAATCTACGTTTGTAGGTCATTTTCTCCTTATTTTTAAGCAATTGATCGATTACATTTTGATACAATTCAATTCAGATATAACTTGTCACCCAGTATATCGAATTGATTTTCTACAATTTATTAGGATTTCGTCGATTTTCATATTAATTTTAAGTTTAATATTCATTTTAAATTATTTTCAAGTATTTCCAAAAATATACTGGTCGCAAGTGAAATCCGAACACCCCGAAAAAATAATTTTTATTAACAAAAATTTATAAAGAAATAGAATAATACTTAAATAAGGTAAAATAAGCAAAAACGAAACAAAATTTTGAAAAAAAACTAGTAGTTTGTGGGGCTGCCACGTAAGCAAATGCACTCCTGCAGTCGACGAAGGAGGCTATTAATCTGATTGTTGATGTACTCAAAGGGTACAGCATCCCAAGCATCTTCAACTGTATGACGAAGTTCATCTAAAATCGTCGGGGGCCGCGGCAAATTCTTAAAGTCGATACCCATCCTATTCCACCCTTTTTCGATGGGCAATAAATCTGGCGACCAAGGTGGCCAAGGTAAGGTGGGTATATGCTCCTCTTCTGGACATCGTAGAGGTTCGCGCAATATTAGGGCGGGCGTTATCTTGCTGGAAAACACCATCTTCAATCCCTTTTATATAAGGAAGAACAACGGGCCTTAACTCATCATTGACAAAACATGCGGATGTCAGTGTGCCATGGATTACGATTAGAGGAGATTTGCTACCAAAATAAATAGCTCCCCAAACTATAAGTCCGATGGTATGGTGGACGTGACGCTCAACAACGAACTCGAGATTACGAAATTCCTCTGGACGCGCCGGTGCCTTTAGCTCGCTGTGTTCGCCCTCCATCAGACCATTCGCCTCAAATCAAAGCATTTGAACCGAAAATTAACTATACTGCGTTTACCCGTTAGATGCATTCCTACACAAGTAAGTGCAGATTGAATAGAAGTTGTCTATTTGTGGAATTTCTCAATCCCAAAACACGCAACTACAAAATTCGGCAATCGTGATTGCGTTCCGGTGTTTTTTAATTTGTATGAAGCGTGTGAAAGTGGCTGTTGACGCCCATAGCGTCCGAGACCACGTATTTTTTGCATCTGGTCGTTAAACGATGTATAGGTTAGATAGGTTATTTCTATAAAAGTACAAATAAGTAGTTTCAGAAGTACAAAGATGTAGTAGATTATTATATAATGCATATGTTGGTCCACGATTACTGGGAACCACCAACTAAAGCCTGAGCGGATTCTGGCTTCAAAGCTACAATGTTTTTTAATAGCTAATCATAGTCTCCTAATTTCTTTTCCCAGTATTTAATTTCGCATCTCGTAATATGATTTCAATTGACCCCTCTCCCTCTTGGGGCATCTTTCAATGGCTGCTGCATTATATAAATGAGCCAGCAATCTCACCTAATGCATGCCCACAACTTGGGATATGCAGCATTGGTTCCCATTCCCCATTATTCGATGACTCCACTAACTAATTGAACTAATTGAACCACTAACACCTCAAAAAATCCATGTTCACCATTTCTTTTTTGTTCAGGGCCTATGTTTCGAAACCATACGGCAGAGATGCCCTCATCACCGTTGTATAACCTATTAGTATAATCGCATAATTTATAATTCATCGCCTAAATCTAAATACCAAATGCTCTACTTCCTTCATTTTGTTTTTAATCTATTCCCAGATATTTACATTGTTCTTGCCATCAGTCCTACATATGCCCTAACTTGATGCCCATTATAATAAACAACACACGTGGTTTACATTTTGCTCTTTCTTCAAATAAGTTCCACAGCCATATTAAAACTTAGGGTCCTCTACTCATAGATTAAGGGTCACACGGTTTTAAGCCACATTTTTTTGAACACACTAAATTCTTTATAGTTGTATGGATCATATCTCTGCTTATTCATTCACCCGTGCGCTTTCTTATAGTGAAGTTTCGGAGTATGGAAATTTACTTTGTCGGAGACTATTCGAAAGTGAAGACCACAGCGGTTAGTATCATATGGATTGTTTGCATCCAAACAAGAATCTGTATATATATATATATATATATATATATATATATATATATATATATATATATATATCTAAACTAGAGATTTGGCCCCTGCGTTTCAATATTAGAATTTGTTGTGCGTCAATGCCATATCACATCTACCTTTCTTCTCCAATCACTCACATCCATCGCTCTTATATCGGTAGTTACATCTTCCATCCATATGTGTCATCGTCTATGTCTTCCAGACACTGCTTCCTAATCATTCGTTGAACTGATACATATAATCATTATAATTATCAATACTCATTATAAGTTGATACTAGCATTACTATAACATCCTCTATTATTTCTATATTAGCATCTCGGTTCCTCTCAGTATTACCACACAAATACCATTATTCAATAGCCTTTGTGCATATATTTTCGGAAAATTAAGTCAAGAATCTTGGATATCATGATTGGCATTGCAATCCACATCCACCAGGAATTCGTTTTCAATTCTGTCGTAGTATTCCTCAAATATTCGATGTTCACTGTGGGGCTTCGTACTATACCCATGATCATGCTCATGTTGCTCGAACGATCTTCAGAAGACAGACGTCTATGGTCAGACTTATTCATGAAAGCTCTGACTGTTTAGTACGCTAGGCAGAAGGCCATCAATAAAAGGACTTTAAACATAAATACACAAGCGATCTTCCGCGTGTTCTATCCATAGTACAAAATATCCAGGTTGCGGGTGTTTCCGACATCTAGGCGGAGTTATGTACGAGTTATATACATATCAAAATCTAAACATCAGTGCAGACAGGTTTGATGTTAACTCAATCGGAATTTCTTGATCCATAATGAATACGGGGTATGCAATGCCGAAATCCTCGTCTAGCGCCCTCTAAATTCGAACGCACAAACCAAAACTATGTAACACCAGTTTAGTGTACACAAGCACTCAATTCTTCGTGTTTGAATGCTTTTCTCGGTGCGCCGTGGAAATTGCAAATCGAAGCAAAATCTACAGTCTAGTGTCACTGTTCGATGATCCACACATCCCATTTACTAGTTTGGGCCACGCTATTCTCTGTTACCAACTGTCGCGTCTGGGGATCATATTAACCCTACAGTTCCGACGTATATAATATTTCACTTCTTAAATTCCACATAACACCAGTATTAAGTATGAATTTTTGAAGAACCCTCTATTGGTTCTATTGGTTGTGTGCCATTGACAGTTCCATAATGCGAGGGCTAAAAAAAGTGGTTGCTTTTTGCTGCATCTGACTTCAAAAAAAAAAAACAGAGCGCGAATAAATATATAATTTTTTTTTAATAAGTGACTACTTTTATTCCATTTCTTGACGTATCTGTCCGGTAAGAGGGCTGTATGGATTTACAAAGATGCAGAAACTCCAACAATGACCCAGAAGCAGCGATCTATGAAAATAATGTATGTGGTAATCTTCAGTAGTCCGAACCTGGTCAATGCAATTAAGCTAAATAATACAGTACAGCCAAAGGGTGCACTGAAAAATGTTTGTCTGTGTGTTCAGTAAAGTTCCGGAAATTATCCCATACGGTAGATTTAAATTGCCAGTTTTTGGCTGGAAAATATATACAAGTAATAGAACAGGCCCTCGTAGCCCCCTAAGTTTAAGATTTTTACTCATTATCTTTAGTTTCGACTTTTAAACGGGTTTAGCATTGTTTAAATTTAGATCATATGTTTTGTTCAGGAAGTTAGAGGTAGGTTTTGTCATATTACTTCTGGATATGGCTATTTATTATTATTTATTATCTACGATTTGTTATTTGGTATTGTATGCCTCAGGTTTATGATCGTATATATTTACTGAGTATGGTATTTAGCTTGTATCATGAGCAGTCAGTCGTTGAATAAAACACTTTTAGCAATATTAAAGTTTATTGCGACACCTTTTTTTGCAATAAGGTGTTTCTGAAAACAAAGTTTAACAAGGTTTTATTTAATGTCATTTGTCATATTAATGTTTATTGCTTGACAAAAATAATAATCCGAAATACCTTATTGCAAAAAAAGGTGTCGCAATAAACTTTAATATTGCTAAAAGTGTTTTATTCAACGACTGAGTGCTCATGATATAAGATAAGTGCCATTTTAAGTGATTTACAGTCGAGAATTTGTACAATAATTGAATTTACTGAGTATTGTAAATTTTTTAATCAAGTTCCTTAAATTCGTAGGTGTAACATTGAGTTGTATATGCGTTAGGACTTTTCTTAATAGTGAGTAACTCTCGCTTGTTTTAGGCTGAGCCGATTACCAATTATTATTCTAGTTCGAAATTGGCATCAACAAACTTGAAATGGTACATAGTTCTCCTTTCTTTTTAATTATTATGTTTTTAGTTTCCGAAAACTTGCGTGGGATGCACAAGTGACAACGAAAATATTCTGTGGCATTCTTCATACAGTCATTTTCCAACTTGTTTATTGACATTATGCAATTTCTCCCTTAGCACGTTCGCAGTTTGACTTATTAACATTGTAATATCAAAATAAAAAAATCCGCGGTGGTCCGCACGAAACTTTCTTATACTTTATTTCTGAAAGAACTTTTCAAACAAATGTTTTTTTTTTAATTCCAGTATATGACCTTTATACGAACAATTTTTGCTATAACGCGAAGGGTTTTCGAGATATAGATAACGTTGATTTGATTAAACCATCAGTTTGAGATATTGCTTTCAAAATGTGACGTTTCCACGCTATATACTAATCCTAAACTTAAAGGTCATGGTGTGACCTTCAATAGTTAGACGCTGGAGCGCGCACGGCCACACGTATGTTTAGCCGCCCGATCGCAATATTATAAAATCTGCAGTTGTCCGCACTGAACTTTCTTATACATAGTTATACTACATTTTTCGAAAAAACTTTTTAAATGAAAGTTGTTTAAAATATCAATATCTATAATTTATGTAAGAATATTTGTTTCCGTAACGTGTACCGTTTTCGAGATATAAGAGATTGCGTTCAAAATAGGACGTTTTCCTGCTTGCTACATACAAATGTTAAGTTTAAAGTTTCAGAGCTCTAGCTATAATCGTTTTGACGCTAGAGCGCGCGCAGGCACACAGACACACACAGAGACACACATACACACACACAGACGTCATTCCGAAAATAGTCAGAAACGATTCCGAGGACCTCAAAACGTGTATATCCGTTGAAATCTCGAGTTCGAAAATTTTCATGATTCCTATACTTACTTATACGTAATGTATAAGAAACTAAAAATATCAACAACCATTTCCATAAGTATTAAATGCACTTTTTCAGTAATGCGTTGAACTTCATCTTCATGTTGTAAATTTTTCTTGTGCTATAAATTGCTAAACATTAGAGCGACAATTACAAATTGATAAGCTAATGTGAGTGACATCTTCTAAATACATACGAAGACATTTCATGTTCGAGAAATCCTTTGCGGCCGCTTATGCAATCACCGGTCACATCGGTCCCGCATGAAGCAGACAAACGATTTGATGGCACTAAAATTGTATATTCGCAGTAAAGGATAAATTGTTTATCCACATATTCGTGGATGTGGCCATTCCAAAATTGCATATCCCAATCTACGCAATTTTATTATAATATGAAAATCTCCGGACGTACGCGGACATTATTCACTTCAAAGTCAAAGAAACGGACTAAATTGACAAAACGAAACAAACGAAGTCACATACGTACGCTAAATAACCTAATAAAAAGAAGAAATTGCATTGCATTTGATGTCCACAATTTATTCATTTAGGTGTATAACGTCGGATAAAGCACTTTATAAAGGCTAAATATCAGCTTGTTTTTAATTATACGACATGGTTATAAGTTTTAAATTAACCGTGCTTAAACATGTCAGAAGAGAACCGGCCTAAAGGTAAAAGGTTTCGCATAAAGGGTTGACGGTTTACGTTATTCTTTATTATTTCATTTAGATAAAATCTAATTAAAACAACGGCGCGGAAAAGATTTTGTATAAAATTTAATTATAAAAGTATATGCGATAAAAGGCAGCCAGCGCAAAAAAGTTTATTCTATTTACATAAAAGCTAAACTTTAAAGGCGTATTTTACATACTTGAGCTTTATAAAATTGTTTTTAAAATGACTACGCAATTGAGTTAAATATTTAATCCCAAAAATCTATAATGCAAAGTTTGTTATGTGTTTCATTTAATGTCGTATTTCATGTCTACTTCTAAATTATTTCGCATGCAATTTCATACAGATTGAATAAGTTACGGAGTTTTCACATAAAAACAACCTGAGGGATTTGTGTCACGAAATATTATGTATAATTAAAATATAGATTTTTCAACTTGTCACATTGTCGGCAATAGACGTACGAGTCTAATGTTGTTGAACAGAATATTTTTCTGTGGCGTACAGTATTTGTGTATCCATTTATAATTCCTGTTTGGTACAAAATCTGCAAGGGGTCGTTTCTATTTCCATTCTGAATTAGACTCATGTTTAAACAAATTTGTTTGCGAAAATAGTGAATATTACAATATTTTATGTCACTAAATGAGGGGTGCAATTTTGATTTCTATAATAACACTAAAAAAGTAGGTAATCAAAAGAAAATATAAATACAGAAAAAGAAAAAATACCCTACAACAATTAAAAACAAATAAAAGCAATACATAAAATTATATAAAGGAATACACGGAAAATTAATTGGGAAACGAAAAAGGACGTAATTTAACTACTCGTGTTAATACAAAAGCAGAAACTTATGATTTCAAATTCAAAACGTGGAATTATTTTATTATTATTTATTATTATTTTGGTGTCGGATAAACTTTCACCGTTTTCGCTGAAAGAACTGTCGGTCGGTGCTTCAAGCGTCATTATATTTTCGATCGTAATCATATTGAATTGTATTGTAGACTTTAAAATGACGTCACCTTGATATGATTCATCTGATTCGCTTGTTAGCAATTTTGCCCCCAGTTGCATCTCTTTATAATTTTGTATGGAAATATTTAACAATTTCTTGTTTTTAAAAAACTTTAATGCAACAGCATCTAAAACGTGTACCGTGGCTTGTTCGGAAATTGATATTGAACATTTTTCATTCTTCACGATTTCTAGTTAAAGTATTGTTATGTCATTGAAACAACAATACTTTAGGCAGAAATCGTGAAGAATGTCAAACTTTTGTGTCTATATTGCTTCTAGAAAGTTGGTCATGTTTTAGAATCAAAAAATCTACCGTGGTCCGCACTGAACATTCTTAGACTAGATAAAAGTCCATAAAGCTGCCGCAGTACGTGTACATAATGTGTAAGAAATGAAAAATAAAATGTTAGTTTGAATTATAATTTCACGACTCAGTTAACCTAGAAATAACCATTGCTGAGTTTCAAAAATTAATTTTTCAATCTTTCCATAATATTGTCGTTATTTAGTTCGCTTTATTCATGCGAATCCCATTTAAGGTTTTCTGTTTTTAACAATTATCATGTGTTTACTCTCTCCACGTCGCATTGTCCTTTACCCTTGCGCCGTCTAATGGTGCCGCTTATAAAATTTCCTAAGAGTAGATTTAATTTAATTAATAAACCGATTATTATCACGGAATGTGATCTGACAAGATTTTAGCAATTTAGTTATAAATGGTAAATAACAAAGATTTGCATTTTCCTTGCAATTAATGTTAAGTCAAAATGTTGATACTTCGTATTTGAGTTGGAAAGTTTTTATTAGTCATATCTAACTTACTAATGAATGATGACTGAAATATGGTCACGATTTACCACTTGTTATAAAAAGAAGAACGTTTTGGATCTAAAGTGATATATCAAAAAGTAGATAATTTGTAACTGAAATGGAAAATTGATCGGCAAAGCTTCAGCCAAGATAAACAAAACACCGAGTGTTTTATGAAAGCTATTTTTTAAGTCAAATATAAAGTACAAATAATAAACCCTTATTGTCTTAAATTCAAAATGACATGTCTTTTATTATTTAGTAATTGCATTATACAATATGAATTTATCGTATGATTTATTGTTCACATACCAGTTATGAATGACACGTTTATTACTCGTGTCATTTTTATCACTTGTAAGGGAAAGGACAACTTTCGCAGTCAAGATTGTACTGGTCTTACTGCGATTTAAAATATTTATACACGTGACTGCCTCGGTTATTGCTCGATACGGCCATTATGTCTCACATAATTTGAAACAGTAGTACGCACGCATAATGATGGAATATCATATTATAAATAATTCTATAATCATTCATCATTTATAAAGTTCTACCAGTTTCAAGTTTCGATTAGATTGCAAATAATTTATATCCTCATTTGTAATGGATGTCGACATTTTAAACGGGATCTGTTCTAGGCTGACGTCAGTTTCATTCGTTGACTTAGGTTCAATTTGTGTGTCGTCACGGTTAAAATTTAATCGTTCACAAAAACAAGTGATCCCGAAACCGGTATTACCCTCTTCGAGATTAGAACGTCTTGCATTTTCCAGAATTATATTTGTTTTATTTATCGAAGCTTCAGTTCCATATATTTTATTCACATTGCAATTTCCTTGAATTCACTTGTAAATAGTATCATAAAATGCAAAGGTAACGTCCATTTGCATGGAATAGTAGTATTCAATTGAGAAGATATGAATAATACATGCCCTATGAATTACACTTAAATATAAGAACGAAAATTATTAAACTCGCTTTAATTATTAAAGCAGCTACATATATTTATATATTTATTGCACAAGAAGGAAAGTTCTGGCGTCTTATTACGCTTAATTCTAAACACAAAAAATAATAACCAATTGAGTAAAAAACAACAATAAGTAAAGTTAATAAAAGCTAACAAAAAGCACTAAACATCGAACAAATCACGAAATGCAGAATGGTGCCAAAGCGAAATTTAATCGAAACAGGTCGATTTGAACGATTTTACACAAAAGTTTCGTATTAGCATTTGCATAAATGAGAAAGAGCTTTGTTCGCCACTGTAGAAAATATCAGCTAAACACCAACTTGTCGAATTTTAAACGAAAAATATTTTTATAAAAAATTATTCGGCTTTAAATACTCCCATAGAGCAGTTATGTCAATGTTCTGTGGAGTAGACAACGATAAATTATTCGTCGTTTACGATGCAAAGTTGTAAACAACATCGTTGAGTGAATCGCTTCTGATTTTGCTAACTGCTTTTGTAAGGACCTATGCAGGCGAGCACTAATCTTTTATGCAACTAAATGTTTTCAATATCTCAACATCATCATTTCATGTTTATAATTAATATATTCGGCACTGACTTCTTAAAAAATGCAATAAATTCTCGACAGCGCCCTACATAATAACATTCGGAGGAATCCCATTTTCTTTAAAGAAAATAATT
This sequence comes from Geotrupes spiniger, assembly GCA_959613385.1. Classification (NCBI taxonomy): domain Eukaryota; kingdom Metazoa; phylum Arthropoda; class Insecta; order Coleoptera; family Geotrupidae; genus Geotrupes; species Geotrupes spiniger. The sequence continues at coordinate 6,929,870 of OY390736.1, read as the reverse complement.
CTTGGAAAATTTTCTCTTCCTTTAAGAATCGACCATATCGACCTAAAAGCAAAGATTCGTTCCCTGATGAAGTAGATTCATCAAGTTGTAAATAAAGTTTTTAAACGAAGACATACTTCCACGGACTTTCATATCCTTAGCCACTTCATAAATTCGTCGTTGCACAGTATTGTTGCTCAACGGAATTTTCTTGACCAATAGTATGCACTTTTACGCAAATATCAGCTAAAAAATTCAATGTAGCGAATTTAAAAAAAATTGGGTATTTCAAAATATGCTAAAATCTTTTTGAGCATGAATTCTTGTCAAATGATGCAGGTTCAATAGAATAAATTTTTCAACGAATCATTGATAATGTATACCGACGAATGAATAAACCGATGCTTCAAATATTCGATATTACATTAGCTGGTTTTCTTCGAGGATTCGGCAATGATTTTATCATAAGTATGAGTGGTTTGATTTTCGTTGACAATATTTGTTGTACAGGTCACAAGTAGATTTTATGACACAAATCTGCAAGTTAGGAATGCGAGTGCAGATTTTTGTATAAATTGTGGAACGTAAATATGAGACTGATATAACTGGCTTTTTTGTACATGGGCTCCAACCAAAATCAATATCCAATCAAAAAGAAGATTTATGCAAATTTTCAGCTTATCCAATGTTTGTGGATAATCGTACAAAAATTTCATTGCCTGAACTAAATGTGGAGTACACATCTGCTCTAGAGACGATAACGAAAAGCACAGCAAAAGAAACAACAATGAAAAGATTATTTACAGAAAATATCGTAACGACTGAATAATATCTGCCATCCCAAAGCAAAAATGTGGTTACTCGTCTTGCGAAAGATTAGCTAAAAAATTTCCCTTTTTATCTTATCATTGTATGTTAATTAAAATTTCTTGTCGTATATGAACATATTTATGAGTAGATTACCATTTACCCGTGAACAATAGTTATTTGTGTCACTAAGAAACGATACGATTACGGTTTGTTAATAACAATCATTTGCTTCGAGGCGTATATCGACCGATATGGGAACAAATCGCCAGAAGACGATGGATTCCGGCTGATATAATATTGTAGAAAAATGTACAAATATATATCTTCCACCCATATACATAAAAGTTTTATGTATAGTAGTGGACATAATTAAATAGGACACCACGAAAAACCAAGTAACGATTTTTTACAAAATTTAGTTGTTTGTATCTAACTGTTTAATTCTGATATTTTTGTCATACTGCTTTGTCAAAAGAAAAAATGCCTCGAATTACCGATCTTGTGAAATGCTCAGTAATTGCTAGAGCAAAACAAGCAATGTCGATAAGGCGCATTGCTCAGCGCTATAATATTAATAAAAATTCGATCTTTAACATTGTAAAAAAATGGAGACAAGAAGGCAGTATACGAAGGAATCCAGGACAAGGACGAAAAAAGTTTCAACTGAGGAACAAGACAGAAGGTTAATTGAAATACATTCCTCAACGTTATTAACGCTGTTGAACAAGCAAATTTGCTTGTGCACGAACTGGTCGAAGACGTGTCAAAGAGTCGAACTTGAGTTGCCGTTCAGCGGCAAAAAAGTTATTTTAAGACAAGAACACAAAGAAGCGCGTGTGGGGTGTGCTCTAGAACATATGGTGCTCCATAATAATTTTTTTGAATAATGTAATCTTTACGGATGAAGTGGCAAATTTTCAGTCAATATTTGGGCTTGGATATCAGCCCGTGGACCTGGCGTACTATGGCATATTGATGGAACCTTTAACAGCGAAGAATATTTGCGGATTTTAGATATCATGTTGCCTCCTGTGTCGCAATTATATCCCAATAACGAGTTCATATTGCAACAGGACAATTTTCCAGTGCATGCAGCTCATGCAGTTAGATTTTTTTTAGAGAAAATGACATTAATATTCTCAATGATTGGCCTAGTCGCAGCCCCGACTTAAATTGCATTGAAAATATTTCTTGGTAAGAACCATCTGAAACCAAAATATTAGACCCCGAAATGCCCAAGAATTATTAGAACTAATCAATAATGCATGGGAAAATGTTGTTATCCAAGATTATTTTATTAATTTGGTTAACTCAATGTCGCGAAGAGTTACCGAAGTTGTCAACCGAAATGGTATTAAAAAATTGTAGTTTTAAAATAATTTCATTAAATTCTTATATAAATTGAATGATTTCCCTTGACTTTGAAGAAGTATTAAAATTACTTGCATCCAAATTCCAACACTTCTAGGAAGTGGAGGTGTTGCAGGTCGTTTATAAAAAAAAACTATCCTATTTATGTATCTACTACTTGTCGCACCCCAGTTCACATTAGAAAAAAACACTATCCTATTTAATTGTGCCCAGTACTGTACATAAAAATTGTCAGTATTTATCTTACGACCACTAAGCCCACTACTAATAATCCACTTTACCCAGCGAAACGAAAAAGTTAGTTGGATTTGAAATTTCTCGAATATTTTCATTTTGAAAAAGTGTTTTAATTGTAATGGCTGCACACTTCACATGCATAATAATTAACGGAAGACGATTGCAATATAGTTTGCAGAAGTATTTTCTTCTTAGTTTATGTTTATTAATGCATTACGTAATCCTGTTAAGCTTGCTTTACTTGATATCAATTTATGACAAAGTTCAGGAATTAATGCATTTTAACTTTACTTTAAGCCTGATCATACCACTGTTGGGCAAAAGCCTCCCAGCAGATCTCCATCTCTCTATGTCTGTCATGGAGCGTCATATGCCAGGACGATTTACAGAATCTCTACAGCTCGTCGCGAATTAATTTGTTACAAAATCTTAAGCACTTGCTCAAGTGTTCACGATTTTAGAACGATTTCCAGGCATTCTCGATCTGGCGTTAGAAGACTTCAGCCCTCTTGTTCAAGTCTTATGGGAGCATACTCGGGTATGTTTGTTACATTTTTCTTACACTTTATAATAAAGTATTGTAATCATGAAAATTTCCGAACTTTGACGGAAATACACCTGTTGACTCTTCACATTATTTTCGGGATGACGGCTGTGCGCACTCTAGGTATTGGAGCTAAATTTATGAGACCATAAATTTAAGACATTTACAGATATTTAAAAAACTATTATGTCAAAAGTTCTTCGAAAAATGTACTTGTCACTAACCACTGACCAAGGCTGATTGATAGTCATTTTCGTTCACCCTCGCCCAGTTCTGTGAATATTGTTTCAGTTCTCACATATCATTTGTTAAAAGTATCATCTGCGAACCTACGCTTCATTAATATTCCCATCATGCTCGAGTTAATTTTTCTAATAAATAATAAAGAAGTACAGTAAAACATCATATTTTATCAATATATCAACAGGAAGTGACGGTTTAGTCTTATGACCTTTTTCCATAACTCGAAACCGGTAAAAGTTACCGAAACAGTCGTCGTTATAAAACTTAAATATACACACTAAGGTGATTGCGGAAAATAGGCAATAGGTAAGTGACCAAAGTACACCTCATATTTAAAAGGGGATGCTATCATGATGTCCGCATTCATTTTTTATGAACGCATGTGAGTTAATGGTGGATAATTAACAAATGTCAATATAAAGAAAATATTCTGCGAGAACATCTATTAGCTTTCGCCCCCAGATGGATTAGATGCCGTTGGCATTAAGAGAGTAGCTTGCGGTCCAGAGTAATAATTATAACGAAATCATATTATCTTTAATGCATGAATGTTACATATATACTTTGCATTAAATGTTTTTATTCCGATTCACTCCAACTCACAGGTTCGCAAGGCTCCCATAGAACAGCTGAACATCAGAGCACATCATCACGTGGCGAGCCTAGCCAGAGGAATCATCTACCACACCAGAAGTCATTATCATTTGGCGATCCTCACCAGAAAGCGTGGGAATCCATAGGAGCCACGAAGCAGTTCAATACTCTTCTAGAAGATGTTAAGATTTTCAGAAGTCTACACGTACGTGTAAAGAGTGTAAGAGTGGTTTAGAAAACTATTCTGATAGATTCCAGTAATTAAAATTAAGGGCGCGTGACGAAGCCCTAACCGAAGGATATTTTTATAATCTTAAGCAATATTCGCACCCCGTGGTGTTATGGAATACCAACAGTGAACCTTAAAACTACAGGCACACATGAAAAACACAGTTATCAAAAAATGCCACTTAGGCTCAGTTTAAAATATGGATCAGTTAAAGACTTGGTAACGCGAAATCGAAGTCTGTTGATAACTGCACGAGAAATCGAACAAATTCTTAGCGAATTCAGACACATGTTGAATTATATCAACGACGATTATAAGAAGCAGGTTGAGAAGCCATGGTAAATACATCACGGAAATACCAAGTTGGATTTAGGGGAAATAGATCAGCACTAGGACAATCCTTTCCCCTAAAAGATATACAGACCACATGCTATGAATACAAGAATAAAATGCATTCACATTGGAAAGGATGTAAATATGACGAATTCTGCTGGGAGGATTACTGTTACTTATTATTTGTCCCCGCCCACTTTTGGAATAATTGGTGATTGTTGTTTTTTTTTACTAATCTTTGAAATCAATTTGAAATATTATAGAAAACGTTTTTGATGTATATATAAGCAAAAATGTTGCAATATAGGGACGCTAACCCAATCCAACATTCTATACAAAATCAGTCTGGTGGCCAGAAGAACCTGGTGACCAGGAGAATCTTTCATTGACTGCTGGCTATAGTAGTGGTTGCAATAATGGATTCGGGTTTGGTTTTTGAGTTGGGTTGAGTAATAAGTATAGGGCTTAGAAAAGGGACTCTCTTCCAACAGTACTGTTCAACTTCGAATTGAAAGTTGTTATAAGAAAAAGTAGGATAAAAACGGATAGAACAATCTTTCAATATCGTAACGTACGGTCAACAAAAAAGTAGCGAACAATTCCGTTCTGCAAAACGATACGGAATTGTAAAATTCGAACAACACTCAAATCTAGAAACTGTCCGGCATTAAAAGAAGTTGTCAATGTAATGAAAGACGAAGAGGCTGATAAATCGCATCCCTCGGCGATGTTTTACACGAACAACCGTACATCAAAATAACCGAAATTGCAACAACAGATACCACACCACAGAGACGAAGTCGAGGCACGAGAACATGTTACAAATCCTGAATAGAATTTTGCAAAATAATATTAAATAATGCAAAAATATAAGTGAACGCATAACGTGAAGATATAACACATTTGAATAAATTGTGACACCAGTAACACGTGTTAGAACGAATTGATGCAGGTGGTCACAGCAATGTTAATATATTTAAAATTTTGGCTTAGAATTTTTCGCAACTGTTATCACTATACACGTCTGCCCCTATGTGTCTTAGAGCAAGCCGAAAAATGGTAGAAGCCCCGAAAGTTCACAAATTAACCATGTCATTTGTAATGTATATTAAACAACAGAATAATGGATCCAGTAAAAACAAGTGGAATAAATTATATAATATCCCGTTTAGTTCAACGAAATATATACTTTACTGATAAACGCAACGGAACACAATATATCTCACAAATTTACAAGCCATGAAATGACGTCGTAAAGTGTTTTTAATTATATGTCAGATTTGAGTGTGTAACAAGAAAACAATCGAAAAATTTAAATCCGTTTTGCGGATAATGCGGTGTAAAAACGATTTAATTACCTGTTAGTATGTCGCAGTGAAAGAGCCGACTATTTATTGTATATTAAAATACTGTGTTAAGTTATGGGTCAGTGAATAAATGTAGCTGAGGACTTTATTATATATTACGAAGCGTTATGTAAATGTTCGCACGTCACCTTTTGAATTTATTATTTGTCATCAACAAATAAAGTCGATGCTCTAATCCTAACCTTATTGGTAGATTTCCTAAGTAATAATAATACATCTGGGATCTGGACCACAAATTATGAAAGTTGCTAGATGAACAGTATGGTTCAGAAAACATTAGATTATATGACTAAGGCTTAGAGACATTTTGCTGTAAATTTAGTTGTAAATAAATTTTATTTTGATATCGAAAGTTGCGTATTTCGCTTAAACTTTATTGTAGAGATATTGAGAGATTATATTTGGGAATTAGTGTAAATATTTTACATATGTAGGTATTATTGTTGAGGTTTTTGTATTTTTGTTTAAATTATTAATTAAATTATTACTGAGCTTTTTAGCCAGGGTGATATTGAAATAAACGAAAAGTATTTTTATTACAAACAAAAATAAATATATTTTTATTATGAAATTATATTTGAATATGAATTATTTGCGAAACACATTGTTTTGCAAATAACTCATAGTTTGTTGTAAATTTGAATATTAAAACTATATTGTTTACTAAGTAGTCAATGTTATTGTAATTCAGAATACTTGTATGAATAGAATTTGAAAAGGTATTTAAAGTAAGGTCACATTTCGGTTGCGTGGGTTTAACATATACGAATATGTTTATAACGCGATCGCCAAATCGATCGATTCCCACTAGCGTATCGTTTAAATTGAACCATCACCAGTTCATCGCGACGTGACTCTCGAAATAAACGACATAAACGCATAATCTTTTCATTCAATTTTTACTAGAGATTTGTTCAAAACGAACAATTCTATTATGAACGACACACCCCTACTCTGCAAGAGTTGGATGAGCTCCAGCTAGTAGGTGTAGTAAAAAGAAATTAGATTTTTTTTTTGCTTTTTGACAGTTGTGATTAGTTGACTTTTGTTTGAGCGCGCGTCAAAGATGGGCGAGAGAAGAGGATAGAGAAAATACGTTTTATAGTTTTTCTTCGATAGAGGCGAAAACGCTGAAAATGTGAATAGTGTATATAGTCCTGATACTGTAACAGCCAATAACGCGCAATTTTGGTTTCGTCGATTCCATTCCGGTAATTTCGATGTCAAAGATGCACTACGCACTGGAAAGCCAATTGTCGAAAATATCGATAAAATCATAGACATTGTCGAATCCGACCGACATATAAGCACTGTTTCGATTGCCCAAGAGCTGGTGATTGCACAAAAATCGGTTTAGAACCATTTGAATAAAGCTGGATACAAAAATAAGCTCGATGTATGGGTACCATACGAATTAACGTAAAAAAACATCATGGACCGAATTTCCATCTGTGAATCGCTGCTGAATCACAACAAAATCGATCCATTTGTGAAGCGGCTGGTGACTGATGATGAACAGTGGATTTCTTACGACAACGTCAAGCGAGAACGGTCGTGGTCAAATCGCGGTGAGCCGGCGAAAACGGTGGCCGAGCGAGGATTGACGGCTAGGAAGGTTTTGCTGTGTGTTTGGTGGGATTGGCAGGGAATTATCTACTATGAGCTGCTCCCTTACGACACAACTCTTAATTCGGACCTGTACTATCAACAATTAGACCGTCCGAAGGAAGCAATCTCCCAGAAGCGGGCAGTCTCGGCCAACAGGAGAGGCATTCTGTTTCATCAGGACAACCCAGGCCACACACATCGCCAGAAGCTCCGGGAGCTTGGTTGGGATTATGCATCCACCTTATAGTTCGGACCTGGCACCAAGTGATTACCATCTGCTCCTGTCCATGTCGAACAAATTTAGTGAAAAATTCGCTACAAGAGACTTTTGAAAATCAATTATTTTTTCCCAATAGGGACGAGGGCTTCTATGCGAGAGGCATAATGCAATTACCTTCAAAATGGCAACAAGTTATCGAACAAAACGGCGCATATTTGACCTAAATCGGATCATTGTAACTATGATAAATAAAGGTTTAAATTTCAAGCAAAATAATGGATTTCTTTTTACTGCACCTAATATTTCACACGTCGACAATAATGGCATTTTTAGCTCGACACTTACTAGAAGCCTGTATCGACAGTTCATAAGTATGTTAATTTGAAATGGACGGTATTTTCTAACCTTTTCGAATATAAAATATTGTCGCGGATGTCGTATAGAACAGCGTCGGGTATATCAGACAAGTATTCAGGAATCAGTTCACACTTACTCAATGAATAGCAGATTATACACTGTGGTCAGCAAATTCCACCAGCTGCACAGGGCTACTCGCAACAGAAGAGTGCTTACGACATATTTTCTGTGATGAAAATCTTTCGATTTTGTTCTGTTTTATTTGGGACTATATTTTTATAAATTTGAAAATAAAAAATATATACACATATTATAAAATTAGGAAGAGATAATAGTTGCGAATGGGAAACTAATAAATTAACAGTATCAACAAAAATACATTTTTTCATCAAAAATGGAAAATAGTAAACAATTAAAATATTATGGAAGAAATGAGAAAAATGTGTATCTTTACTATGCTGCACGTATTGATGGAGCTAAAATTAAAAATTTCAAGTGCTATCAACATCTGATCAAATGCAATAATAATTAAAGTAACGGACGGTGAATCAACAACCAGTCAAATCTCGTTAATTCTTGTAACATGGCCAGCTCTCACAGATTCAACGCGTAATATGGGTTAGATTCAGTTGATTCAGTAGATTCGGTTAGATTATTGTACAAATTCTCGACTGTAAATCACTTAAAATGGCACTTATCTTGTATCATGAGCAGTCAGTCGTTGAATAAAACACTTTTAGCAATATTACAGTTTATTGCGACACCTTTTTTTTTGCAAAAAAGGTATATATATATATATATATATATATATATGTTGGTGCGTAAGTTCTCGCGGCTGAAATCTGTGCTTCTTGGTTCTCGGGTTGTGAACTGCGTTGTAGAAATGTTCCCCGAAGGGTCGCTTCGAGAACTGTCAGTTCTTCTAAGTCAGCGAGACCTAGAAGAGCTTCCTGAAGATGGCAGATGGAACTCTGCCGAAACGTCGAAGCGACCCTTCGGGGAGCATTTCTACAACGCGGTTCACAACCCGAGAACCAAGAAGCACACACATATATATATATATATATATATATATATATATATATATAAAATGGTACTTATCTTGTATCATGAGCAGTCAGTCGTTGAATAAAACACTTTTAGCAATATTAAAGTTTATTGCAACACCTTTTTTTGCAATAAGGTATTTCGGAAACCCTTGTCAATCAATAAACATTAATATGACAAATGACATTAAATAAAACCTATCGCGGTAACAAGGCCGACTTTCTATTACCCCAGCATTTACTGCAAGAACTAGGGAAAACCTTGTAAAAACCTAGTTAGGGTATTCGACCAACATTTAATTCACTACAATACAATTTAAAATCACAACGATAATAAAAAAATATATATATATATGATAAGATAAAAATAAATTAACCCGCAATTGTAATAATAATGATCAAAAAATTGTATTATAATGAATGAAATATTGGACACTTGGAATTTTGTGACAATATTAATTCAATATTAATAAATCAAAATTAATATTAGAAATTAATATTAAAGCCACAAAACTCCCATTGTGAAAAGGCTAGCTAAGAGAACTATTAATAAAAATCTACTAGAATGACCAATGTTTAATTCATTAAAAAAAAATTAACATTAAAACAAAGCAAATTTCTAAAAATGATTAAAATGAATTCAACATTGGTCAGACCTCTTAAAAAAATATACAAATGAAAACTTAAATTAATGTGTCAATAATCAACTCAAACGCAGGGCCGCTCTAAAAGGATAACGTATAAATTCCAAGTTAATACATGCCAATGCCATAAAAAATGACTGCAAAAGTAAACACCAGCATGCACCAAAATAGAACCACACATCAACCTTAAAGATCAGCTCTACAATGAGTTCATTAAATACTGGGGTAATAGAAAGTCGGCCTTGTTACCGCGATAGGTTTTATTTAATGTCATTTGTCATATTAATGTTTATTGCTTGACAAGGGTTTCCGAAACACCTTATTGCAAAAAAAGGTGTCGCAATAAACTTTAATATTGCTAAAAGAGTTTTATTCAACGACTGACTGCTCATGATACAAGATAAGTACCATTTTAAGTGATTTACAGTCGAGAATTTGTACAATAATTATATATATATATATATATATATATATATATATATATATATATATATATATATATATATATTTGCAGGAGTATCGACCGTAAATTTAAATTGATGAAAACGACGATTATCGGGGTTGACGGTCAATTTGTGGCGTTAATGAAACTCAATTAGATACTTTTTCAATATTTCGCAATTTAATTATTGCTTCATCAGGAAAAATACTGCGAGTTAAACTTAAATAGAACAAACATTATCCAAATTTGCGATGAAACGTCGAGATTAAAAATATATCATTAGATAAAAATTATTTTCAAACCAAATTTCATCGCAAATTTGGATAATGTTTGTTCTATTTAAGTTTAACTCGCAGTATTTTTCCTGATGAAGCAATAATTAAATTGCGAAATATTGAAAAAGTATCTAATTGAGTTTCATTAACGCCACAAATTGACCGTCAACCCCGATAATCGTCGTTTTCATCTATATATATATATATATATATATATTAAAAATGTATGTTGTCAAATCTGACAGCAAAATGTAAAATTTACACGAAATATGGTCTAATCTTACACCTCAATGGTGTAGTGAACATTCATTAAAACAGGTCTATGAAGACTAACTGGTGGATCGCTAGACAATATTGTTTCTGGGTTATTACCCTTCGTCAGTAGCGACTACCAAGAACCTTAGTTGTTGAAATACCTGTACATGTAGTGGCCATCAAAACTTCTTGGCGCGAGCCAATCACTCCTAACGAACCACTGAGTTAGTCTTCATGGACCTGTTTTAATTAATGTTCACTACACCATTGAGGTGTAAGATTAGACCATATTTCGTGTAAATTTTACATTTTGCTGTCAGATTTGACAAGATACATTTTTAATTTGAATTGTTTTTGAACTTAATTGCAGCAATCCTTTTATATGTTGACACTGGACGTTTGACAGTCGTCTCTTGTTTAGTCTCCGCAAGGTGTTAGACAAGGTATCGTCTCGTCAGTGTTCTGTTGTCAGTGGTTCGTTAGGAGTGATTGGCTCGCGCCAAGAAGTTTTGATGGCCACTACATGTAAAGGTATTTCAACAACTAAGGTTCTTGGTAATCGCTACTGACGAAGGGTAATAACCCAGAAACAATATTGTCTAGCGATCCACCAGTTAGTCTTCATGGACCTGTTTTAATTAATGTTCACTACACCATTGAGGTGTAAGATTAGACCATATTTCGTGTATATATATATATATATATATATATATATATATATATATTTATAATTTATTTCTTTTCTTTTTTCTTTTGTCGTATTTCTTCTTAGAAATTTTATTTCTTTTGATGGGATTTTCGACAATTAAATGACAAAATGTTTGTTAGAACATATTTTACTATTAAAATATAATATGTTTATCAACAACGTTTCGGCCAAAAGTGGCCTTTTTCATAGTCTGTAATTAAATAAAAGTATCATACATATATAAATGGTCAGCATAATACAATTGGTGGTAATAATTTTATTTACATTATTAACTCAATTATATTAAGTGTCAAAATATTAGTAAATTGAAATGAAAATATTATTATTGAGTTAATAATGGTTATTATATAATATTCCTAAACTTATTATTTATTACAGTATACATATGCAAAATTTGAACATAATATTGAAAAGAAAATTGTTATATTACTTACTTTTATATTAGTTATGATGTATAATAATTTCGCATATTGTCATAAATTATGCATGTCAATATTTTTTTTGGTGACTAGATAAAATTATTTATATATTTACATTAATAAAATTATTTTCCTTTTATGAGTTACAAATTCCGATAATATATATGTGAAAGATTATCAACATCAGTTTTATTATTTATTGTTTGTGATTCAATTTTGATAAAAATCATTTCAAGAATAAGTCTGGATTTATTGTTTTTTTCTATTGCGAGTATTGAAGTATTACTAAAATCAAATTTGTGTCCTGTTTCATTTTGATGAGTTTTTAAAGCTGTGTTGTTATTAGAATATTTATGTCCATTAATTCTTTCTTTTAAATGTTATATAGGACAAACTATACAATATTTAAAAGAAAGAATTAATGGACATAAATATTCTAATACATAAATATTCTAATAACAACACAGCTTTAAAAACTCATCAAAATGAAACAGGACACAAATTTGATTTTAGTAATACTTCAATACTCGCAATAGAAAAAAACAATAAATCCAGACTTATTCTTGAAATGATTTTTATCAAAATTGAATCACAAACAATAAATAATAAAACTGATGTTGATAATCTTTCACATATATATTATCGGAATTTGTAACTCATAAAAGGAAAATAATTTTATTAATGTAAATATATAAATAATTTTATCTAGTCACCAAAAAAAATATTGACATGCATAATTTATGACAATATGCCAAATTATTATACATCATAACTAATATAAAAGTAAGTAATATAACAATTTTCTTTTCAATATTATGTTCAAATTTTGTATATGTATACTGTAATAAATAATAAGTTTAGGAATATTATATAATAACCATTATTAACTCAATAATAATATTTTCATTTCAATTTACTAATATTTAGACACTTAATATAATTGAGTTAATAATGTAAATAAAATTATTACCACCAATTGTATTATGCTGACCATTTATATATGTATGATACTTTTATTTAATTACAGACTATGAAAAAGCCCACTTTTGGCCGAAACGTTGTTGATAAACATATTATATTTTAATAGTAAAATATGTTCTAACAAACATTTTGTCATTTAATTGTCGAAAATCCCATCAAAAGAAATAATATATATATATATATATATATATATATATATATATATATATATATATATATATATATATAAACAAAGAGTAACTGGTCATGATGTCCACTAAATTAGTGTCATGCAATAGAGAAGATATTTGTAAAAAAATATTGCATTATTTCTATATACGACCATGATGTTGTACCTTATTTTAGATCTTTTTGATTTGTCATTATGTTCAAATCTAAGAATAGTGAAACATCGTGTAACAAAGTTGATATAAAATCTGTGATTAAGCTGAAACATTTTTGATCCACGAAAATAAATGCGTCATTGTTGAGATATATTGGTTTTGCGATGTAGAAACAATTTAGAATTTAAGTAGATAATTTTAGAGAAATTCTAAAAATGGAAAACTCAGAAGTTCGTACTTGCAAAAGAAAGGGTTGTCCCAAAAGAAATTCATGAAGACATTACTTGTATTAGGTGAGAGTGCTGTTTCTTACCAAGTGGTGAAAAATATGTATCGAGGATTTAAACTGGTAAGACAAACATGTGAACATCCGAAGGATGCTGGACGACCAGTGACAATCACTACCCAAGAAAATTTTAATCGTATACGCGATATGACAATGACAGATAGATAGAATATTTTGGGGCTAAAAAAGTTGTTGTTGCACGTTGGGTCACACGAATGTTGACACCTGATCAGAAACGTTTTGCATTCTGTAGCCAATTTGGCAAAGTTTAAAGCAAGTGCGGATGAATTTCTTTCTCGATTCGTCACTGTGGATGAAACGTGGGTTCACTACTCCGATCCTGAGTGGCTGTCCAAAGTATGGAGTGGCATCGCCGAGGTTCTCCGCCACCCCGAAAATTTCGTGTGTTGCCAACGGCTAATAAAGTTACGGCCACAGTTTGATGGGACCCAAACGGAATTTTGATGATGATGAATTTTGATTCATCAGTCCCGACCTTTGTTTCTTTTTATTTCCAAAATATCTTGGCGGGGTCGATATTACGACGATAATGAAGTGATGACGGCCCTAAATGACTGGGTGGAAGAGCAACTGAAAGCATTTTTTCCCAGAGGAATCAAAGGTTTGGAGCATTGTTGGACCAAATGCATCGACCTTCAAGTTGATTATGTAGAAAAATAAACATTTGATATTTCTTCAATTTGTTCCCTTCTATGTTAGGGACCGTAAATACTGATCTCCCCTCGTATTTGTAATAAATAATTGTTGTGATGGGCAATTCAGATTTTCTTTTTCAAGTTCTCAATTTACTAACACATACGTCAAATATAATTTTATTTTCATTTTTATCGTACAAAACTAAGGTACTCACATTTATTGTAAAAAATGTGCAGTGACCCGCACTGAACTTTAGACACACATACACAACAACCTGCCGAAAATAATCAAACTGTTTCAGGGAAGATCAAAATTTGTTTTTTCGTTAAAATCTCAAGGAAGAAAAGGGAAAAGGTGATAAGATCATTTCCGGTTGAGATATTGCTTTAAAATAGGAAGTTTTCTTCCTAGCTACGAATATAGAAATGTTAAGTTTAAAGTTTCAAAATTCAGTTCATATTCAGATCGTGCACACCCTTTAAAATCTCGAAATTTTTCGTGAGTACAATACATTTTAATCATCGTCAATTCATCGCGGAAAATTCATTGTGGGAAAATTCATTGTGAAAAGTTCATCGTGCGAAAATTCGCCATGTAATTTTACCACATGGCGAATTTTCGCACGATGAACTTTTCACAATGAATTTTCCCACAATGAATTTTCCGCGATGAATTGACGATGATTAAAATGTATTGTACTCACGAAAAATCGTGGAAAGTTAAAATTGTGATATTTTTCCATTCCCTAAATTGCTATGCCGATGGAACCGTTAAAACTGTCCCTCCTTATCAACAATACACCATTTGGCAATTAGCAACAAGTTATTCCTGCTGTTTTATCTTTGTTGCCCTCCAATACCGAAGAAGTTTATAATAAGTTATTTGAGCTCAATAACTTACAAGCAAATTGACCTGCTGCGTCAATCAAAACAGATATCAGATCAAAGCAGAAGGGATTTTTCTTTCGCTTCGACGAGTGCCTGTAGCAAAATATTTAAGCTAGTGCCTTTCCCCAGAGATAAGAAATGGATCCAAATTTTGCACTAAAAATGCGTCCATAATTTTTGTTCGACCTGATCATGTTTTACAAAGTTTTAGCAGCTTTCGGGTGATTTTCCAGCTGAAGCTAAACCTATGTTAGAATATTTTGAAGATACACGATTTGGGAGGCCTTCTCAGCGCCAACGTAGGTTTATACAAGACAAACACTGCCTGTGAAGAATGGCAAAGGGCTCGCCGAGTTGATTGGTGTCACACTCCCAACAATATGGAAATTTATTTCAAGAAGCAGTGACTGAAAAATAATCTTTCTTTGGTCGTAATACACGATGAATTATAATATTTTCTTTTTTATCAAACAACTTTCACATTAATATTTCTTCATTTGCAGAATAACAAACAGACGATGCATTACAATTTTGACGTTTAATCACGTTTTTTTAATAAATATCTTTTTCACCACGATGAATTATCTATAAATATTTTTTATGCATACAGGATAAGAAAGTAAAATGGTGTTTCTGTCATAAGTAGTAAATTTAAAATTATGAAAATCTAAACTTGGTGGACTCCATTTGAACTGATTCATGTTCAATTAGCAACAACAAAAGAATTCAGTTAATGCATTTTTTAAACTACAACTACAGTAATATACTTGATGTAAACAAACTCTCTCTCTTTCTCTCTCTCTGGATTCCGTTATAATAAATGAAAAGAAATCCTCTTTAACAGCAATATTTAAACATATTGCTATGGTAAAGGAAGATGCCTACAATCCTGCCATAAGTGTGAAAATACTGATACTCCACATGGTCTATTTCTGCACGTAAAATTCATATAACTTTAAACATTTTAACTTTTACCAACTCATGGAAGAAATTCCATGGTAAATTATAATCGCTTATATGAAGGCAATGATGTAAAGGCACTAGGAAGGTGTTATAAAATTATTTATGAAGTTTTTAATAGGTCTGTGATGAACTGTAGACAATGTGGGCATAAGTGTCCAATCTGGTTTAAAATGAACTTCTGTCTGCAAATAGAAAAGCTCTACTATAAGTTAAGGTTTGTCTCAACTGAACATCAAAATAAGTTTGCTGTCGAAAGGAGACAACTAAAATCATTGGTTCGTAGAATGAGACTTGAATACATTCTCAACGCTGATGGCGAGATTCCACATAATATTAAATAGTTGTAGTCATATATTAAAAATAAACGAAACAAGCAAAGCTGTTTGCCGCACATGCATTTGAACGGGGACTACCGTGATCAAAATGATACCTCTAACAAATTCGCTTGTTATTTTGTTCCGTTTTACAATGATTTTACAGGAAGTGTAACGCATAACCTCAATGATAACCTTCCATTCAATGATCATTTGCAAATAAATAAATTCTATAAGGAAGACATTACGAATACTCTTCCTTGTCTGTGGAAAATGCAATTGTGTGGCCCATATCTAAATAGGGAGACAGTACAAATATTATAAATTATCACCCTATTGCTTTTTTAGCGGGCCCCGCTAAATTGTTCGAGCATATGCTGTACACAAAAATGCTTAATCATGTTGGTCCACAGTTATGTGCAAGCCAGCATGAATTCCTCCCTAAACGTTCAACATTTACGAACTTTTACTTTACAAATGGCATTTCAATCATTCGAAAAGAAAATAAGATAGAAGGTGATGCAATGTTTACAGATTTCGAAAAAAAAATCATATGATAAGGTAGGTCAGAGTATCCTTCCAAACAGCTCCGAGTGTTAGCTTTTCATCTAAAATCATACTACTACTTTCGTCTTGCCTGTCTGGAAGACATTTTGCAGTAAGATATTCTGGCAATACTCTTAATAGATGACAATGTAAAACAAGGAATCAGTTAATAACACTGTCCTCACCAATGAATTATGCATTTTCAAGACTTCTCTAGAATTATATCGATCAATAATATATTAAATAAGTGAAGAAACGACTAGGATTACAACTAATTGAAATCATCGCTTATCGATAGAATTACGAAAATTAATTTAAAAAGGTACGTACAAATAATTAATAGTTAATAATGAACTGAATAAACCCTAAATTAATACATGGCCTAGCTAACAGAATATCTATCAGTAATTTTATGGAAGGTTATTGCATACCAAAACTTGATAATTCATCATCCTTTCAACATATTACGATTATGTGAAAATTGTCGCTACTAAACAAATTGGCAATAAAAATGTCCAGCCTAATGGAACAGACTTTAATCAATAGCAGACCTCATCAATGTAGAAAAAGAAACAGAAGTTTACACCTAATAATTTTAGATTTATTAATTTATTTAAACACATGATTGGCTGGTGATAAGTTTAAATATTAATCATATATTTATGTATACATATTTTAGTTTTTGAGTTTTAAAACACATTTTGCTCGCGTGAAAATGTATACCGTTACGCGAAAGCTAGAATTCCAGTGACGTAACCAAAAAATCTAAAAATGTACTATAGTCATTATTAATGCCGAATAACAAAACTGCATTTATAATTTTATCTGTTCATATGGTACTGACAATAAATAATTTTGTTTAGAAAGATCACGAACTTGTTATTGTCTATTTAGCATCCACTTACCGTATGTTTCCGCTAAGAGGGTAGTCGCTGCCTTTGGTAGATCTGAAAAAAGTTGTAAATTATAATATTGACAAAAAAATTATAAAGCGAAAGTTTTATATGGGGTTTAAGAATGGGCTGGAAATGAAGAAACATTTGTTAGTCGCTAATAATTACGCAACAAGTAGGTAAAATAAACTGCTCCACATAAGTTAAGGATATATCTCAAAATCTGCTAAATGTTTTAGCTTTCAAATTTTTATCATGTTTGACACTTTATTAAAGTTGGTAGTTACCATACCTACGCCATACGGATAAATGTAGAATTATATTGGAAGTAGAGGGCTCTGGAGAGAACGCCGAGAACCTTTGAGCGCATGTCGAATGTTGAGTAGGAGGCTCCGGAACAGCAATATCAGCTGAAATTGTCAGAAGACGTTTATGGGATGTCAATTTATGGTCTAGAAGACTTTTTAGAGGTATACCGTTGACTCGCTAACATAGGCGACAAAGATTAGAATGGGCAAGAGAGCGTGTCAATTGGACAGAAGAGTGGAAGTTGGTACTGTTCACTGATGAATCGAGATATGGTCGTTTTTCGGATAGTCGTCGAAAACGTGTCTGGACACAACCTTTGGTGCCAAGACACTGGCGAAAGTTCACCCTTTCAGAGGAGGCACTGTTTATGTATGGTGAGGCATTTGTTATGATGGCCGTACCGACTTGCTGGTTATTCCGGGAAACATGAATTCAGAAGTATACTTGAATCAGGTAATCAACAACAGAGTTTCAGCTGCTGTGGGTCCTGATTTCTTTTTCTTTTGACTATAACGCTCGTCCGTACCGATCCATGGCAGTTATGGATGCAATTGAAACCAATGGAATTCCTCATTTAGCTTTACATGCTCTATCGCCTAGAGCATGCTTGGGATCAGTTGCAGAAAGCTTTGGATCATCATAATCCCCAACCACAAAAAATGGAACAAGTGAGAAATTTGCTTCCACAACTCCGTAAGAAAACTTTAATAATCTTATCTTCAGTTTGGTTGAAACACTAAAATCTAAAGTTACATTTGAATAGGATTTGGGTGTAATTCTTTTTTCAGATCAGGCGACATTGGAGTAACATAATCGCGGGCGAAAACGATTACCAATTATTGGTATCTCTAAAAACAATGCTGAACGAAATCGTTAGCAACCAAAGGAACAAATATAACTCAACCATTCCTTTGACTGTTTATTATGGAAGAATCTGAAGGTAGCGTTGGGTTGCATTGAGTTGGATTAAATCACAACAAAATAACTATTTGGCTGAAGAACCGCCAGACGTGCAAAGGTAAAGTTAGACTGGGCTATGTGCAAATTCTTGTGTCCGTATCCGTTAGAACATGACCTGTAATGGAAACAATTGCCGAAGAACTTAGAAATAAGATTAAAGCAACCTAGTTAGGTAACGAACTAAACCTAACACAATACTTTTATCAAATCGTAGAACATATGCAATGATTTAATCTAAGAAACATTTTGCAGCAACGTTTGCCGTAAAGCTGGCATATTAAACACAAAAATTCGTTATTATTACCTAAAGAAATAATTTGAGAAAACGTTGCTTTATTGTGTGTTCTATATACACTGCTCAACAAAATTAGGGGAACACTTCGTTAGCCTTGCATAATTTTTCAAATTAAAGACAAACATTACTTAACAAGATAGAAACAACAAATTAGCGGTATGAACTCTACAATTATCCTGTTGTAGGATGAAGCCATGGCCGAAATTGTCCGCAAATGGTATAACCTGCTCATAAATTTGAGACGTTGGGGAACGACACCCAAGTGTGTACGACCGTCTACTAATGCCACCCCACCATGACCGATCCAGCTCCGAATCCGTCCACTTCCTGTATACACCCGGCAGTGTATCTCTTTTCAGGGCGTCTTTACACTCATTCACGACCATCGCAACGAGTTAGACAAAACCGCGACTCGTCTGTAAAAAGCACAGTGTCGAAGTTGCTATTGCAAATGTTCACGGGCGAAGTTTAGACGACTTTGTGATTCCTGCTCAAGCGAGGAGCTCGTACAGGCCTGCAAGAAGCCATACTGACTTCTTCTTCATCAGTAGCATTTAGGAGTAAATTTTGTAGCTCACTAGCAGTAGCAGTTCGTCGGCGAAGACAAGAAATAACAACATACCGGTCGTCCCTAGCGGTAGTTTTTCTTTTACGGCCTTATCCAATTCTCCTGGAATATGTACCCGTTTCTTCGTACCTATGCCGAGCGTTACAGGTAACAGATGGAGTCGAATGGTACTGGTTTCCTACATATCGCATATATCGACCATCTTCAAGCAAACTAATTTTGGACCCAGAAACATTGAAAATGTCAAAACTGACGGCTTTTTGTGTCCAGTTACTAACTTGATGAATTTCAGATGTTTGATTTGTGGTGAAAAACCGCTTTCATTTGAAACTTTCTTTATATTTTGGCTTCTACGATGAAAACGACCAAACGAATTACCGTAATTCTTTTTGCACATTGTCAAAAAAGGTTTAGAGAATAAATAGTTAGAAAAAATCCTGCTTCCATTATTTGCTGGAAAACTTATAGGCGCTTAAAAAAGTGTTCCCCTAATTTTGTTGAGCAGTGTAATTTAGCTTGATTGATCTTCTAAGATCGAAACAGCATGTAATGTAACTTTGTTGTGTGTATTTTCGGTTAATTGTTCGAAAAAAGAGTAAATGAATTATCCATTATTTTTTTTTCAATTTTTTTTTATCTAATTATAATGGAGATAAGGTTGTGTTTAGTCTTTAGTACCATGCAAACATTAAATTTTGCTCCGTGTAAACGAATATGCCCCGCACACATTAATGCAGGCGTGAAACAGACATTGTAAGTTAAATATGACCACATTTATTGTATAATTTATTCCAAATATAAAAAGAACATCTTTAAATGTTACAAATTCATTTTAATTCCTGAATTTGGAGATAATTATTTTACAATATGTCCACAACCGTCCCCGCTCTCTCGCTAATACAAAAGTCAAATGAAGTATTCATTTCCGGACTTTCAGCAGTTTGTATCCTTAGTAACAATATATACATGGTATGATACATATAGGGTGGGTTTATAGAAAGCAAATCAAATATTTAATTGCGATTAACTATCTGATTGAAATCAAAAATTCGCGTTGCCATGGACACAGATCGCAGTCAACCAATTAACTGGTTAATTGCGATCTGTGTCCATGGCAACGCGAATTTTTGATTTCAATCAGATAGTTAATCGCAATTAAATATTTGATTTGCTTTCTATAAACCCACCCATAGTCTATTAATAGGTCGACAGAGACTTATGATGCAAGTCGACCCTCGTTATAAAGAACTGAAATATGGATAAGTGCTCATAAAATTCGTTAATGACAGTTGTACGTCATCACAATTGCATCATTTAATTAAAGAATTAGGGACCAGGCACGATGATGAAGATCATTTCAATACGACTGGCGGATATTTCCAGTCCATTTCCAAGTCTGAACACATTTCTATCAGTTGTTCCATGATTATATTAAGACATCTAACTATTTAGTTTAATCCATAGCTTATAAATAAATAATTGTTCACACGTATATGAAAAATATTGATATGATGTAATTATTCGCATATATTTCAAAGTGCAAAAAACAGTTCCTGTGGAATTCAAGTCTGCGTTAAAAATGATTTCTTTCACGTGTGAAGCCTTGTGAAATAACAAGACTGTGGGTCTGGATCGCCATGTTGCACTTTTGATAAAACTAAGTATATGATGTGATGTAATTTATTGCCTTGATTTGCTTCATCTTGAATCCTGCTAATGTTGTTGTTTATTCGAATTACGCTTCGTTCATACTAGTCTGGCATTGAACAGTAAGAGTATATATAATTGCTATTCTGTTGGCGCTATGTATGTATGTATTATTATTTACGCTGCCCACCTATTATAATGGTTCGCGTAATCTTTGTGGTGTGCTAGCTACGTGTAACACACACACACCACATAGTATGGACATATAGTGAATTTGAGACGCAGCTGAACGTACTTAAATAATCGACATTCTAGAGAAATACGTAGTATAAGTACTTAATTTTCGTGAATCTACAATTGAATATTCGTCTAAAGTTGTCCCATAAACAGGAGATGCATTTATTATATAAACACATCTGCGAGTGCGTTTTATATAATGTTCGTAAATGGTAATCCTTTTCACACAATTTCAACGTAAAGTTTAAACACAGAGTTGGTAGAATATCTTGAATTATATTGATTTTAAATTTGTTTTGGTAAATGAAATAATTTTTAACATTTGAATATTGAAATAAATAAAAGTATGAATTTTGAATACATAATTTTTAATAAAAAAAATCGCTATTTACGCTATTAGTGTTGTAAATATTCTCACATATTTGTTCAGTAATAACTTCGTTAAACTGTTAATACAAATTTTGTTAAATCGCTGTTTAACAACAATACGGAGGTTAAATTAATCCAACAAAATGCTCTCCACTTTAAGCCATAAATTGGATTCAATTCATTTTGCATTTTTGCGCTTATGTACGAATGAATTTGTTAATGCAAATACGATATTAATAACACCTCTGGGATAAAACACAATTTTGCATTTCATTAGCTACAGTCAACAATCGTGTTTAATTTATTTTCTACTAGTTCCCAAGTGGAAAATACATTGAACGTAACGTTTACACTTTCAAAAGAACGCGACAAACGATATAAAAAGAAAATTCGTTTGGATTCAGTGACGATCGAGTAACCAAGATGTAAATAAAATTTTATATCTAAGCAAATAACGCGTTGTGCTTTCAGATGAATAAAAACGCGATTTTTATTATTAATATATGCAGTCGCAGAAAATTCAAACTTCTTGAATTTAATTTAATTTCAATTTTGTATTCCAATTCAATACGGGTAACAAAAGAATTTAAAACCAGCTAGAAAGAGCAGACTCACACAAACACAATTACAGTCTTATGCATAATTCCGCGATTTTATTATAGCTAGACATAAAATCTATAAATTATTACAGAATAGCTGCCGAGCCTAACAAAAAATTACGAAGTTTAATATTAAATAATTAATTTTAATACTGTGCGCAGGGGTTATAAATTTGTAAATGCTGTAAATATTTAATGTTTGCAAGGCATTGCCGGAGTCGCGGGCCCAGGAATTTCGCGTTTCCTTCATAAGTAATAACGCTTCACATGCAATAATCATTTAGTTGCGAAGTAATTTGCACTCTGTTCACGCTGTAGGTAAACAGCTTTATAACAACAAACACATGTTATATGCATGTGTATGTATATTAGACTTACTCTATATAATTATTCAGGCCTTTGCCAACCAACTGCGTTCGCAGATTATTCCGATACCGCTCCATACTCGGTTCCCTCCAACGAACACAATACGACATTCTATAAATACTAAATTAAACCCATTTTAATGTCTAAATGAGGCAAGTGTCAATTAAGAATACAGCAATCGCGATTTTTCTTACATATTGTCGAACACCTTGTCAAAAGATTTGTTTCTAATCAATTGGTTTTCACTAAAGTTCTGAAAAATTTTACTATATCTATGGGCATTTTCTTAATTTACAAAAATAAATTACAGGGTGTTGTAACAATTACATGAAATTGTGAATAACATTATAGTACTCAATAACAGTAGCGTTATTATCAAATATATATATATATATATATATATATATATATATATATATATATATATATATATATATGTGCAATAAACTTTAATATTGCTAAAAGTGTTTTATTCAACGACTGACTGCTCATGATACAAGATAAGTACCATTTTAAGTGATTTACAGTCGAGAATTTGTACAATAATTATATATATATATATATATATATATATATATATATGAAGGGAAGATTCTTGGGCATACACCCGCATGGAAACACGCAACCGCCGACACGTGTTTCTGACTTATTAGTCGTCATCAGGACGGTATAGCCAAATTAAAAGGTGGAATCTTCCCTTCATATATCTTTGTTCCCGCAGAAAAAAACCTTTTTTCATTATTATATCCTGGGCTCGGTTGTTCACGCAGGTGGCTTTGTCCTCCCGCGTGGTTATGTTGAATGTTCCCACACAATGTGGGGGTATTTTGACAGATATCACACATGTGGGGGTCGGCTGCTTGTTGTTGACTCCGATTGTTTTATCTCCAAATTTTGTCCACCTTTTAATTTGGCTATACCGTCCTGATGACGACTAATAAGTCAGAAACACGTGTCGGCGGTTGCGTGTTTCCATGCGGGTGTATGCCCAAGAATCTTCCCTTCATATATCTTTGTTCCCGCAGAAAAAAAAAATTTTTTCATTTATATATATATATATATATATATATATATATATATATATATATATATATTTGCTAATAGGTTTTCTACAAGTATATTTTGAGTAAATGTAATAACAATAAATCTTATATCTTTTTGCGAATACTTAAATGTGCAAAGTAATACTCATAAATCAATGATTCTATTGTGTAAATGAAACTGTGGGAGGTATAATATTAAAATATTCGGTAATTTTTCTCGCTTCAACAAATAAAAGATGAAATGTATGCGATAACAAATGAAGCGCAGTTCTAAGAAGTAAGACTACTTTTCATAGTTTCCAGTTACGACGTTCCACAAAAGTTCACACTGCCTGCCTCGTTTAAACTTGCATTTAATTGAAAACTCACTTTACGTCAATATGTAATGGAATTAGACTAAATGGCAGTTAAAGTTGAATCAATCAAGGTTTCGGACCAAATAGAATACTACACAAAACAACCCCTGATCTTAACAACAAATAAAATAATCAATCACTCTATTATGAACCGAATGCAAGTTTTAAACTGAGATAATAGTAATAATTTGCAATAGTTTCTTCCACCCTTATCTCATGTCGAATTGGAGATTTTCTTGCTTCCTATTTTTTGGGTGAAATGTATGCAATGCATATATTAAATGTACGTGTATGTAAACATATGCACAAATCTGTACCGTTGAAATCGAATTAAAAAAAACAGTTAGCGAAAGGTGCATAGACCCCCCCTCCATTCAACTACATGTAAGTAATAACCGACTTTACCTCGAATTGCAACGAAATTAAAATTAATACAAACTAAAATTGATTAATGAACGCTAATGATGAAATAGCTTTAACCCAGCCCCTTATCTTATTGAAAATAAGAAAAGTGTGCCAACATAAATATTAATATGTAATTAAAAACAAGATTACCATGTGTAAACAACTAAATTTAATATAATAAATAATATAAAATTGTTAATTAGATTATGTATTAAAATATTATGACATAGTATGGCTCCACCTTCAAGAAACTAAAATGATCTGTAAAACTCTTAAAGCAATTAATCTATTGTGTAAATCTGATGCAAGTCACAAAGGTAGAGTTGTGATAATTTGCAGCAGTTATTTTCACATTTATATAGCCTCCGATTCAAGACCGAAATTCTCCTAAGAGTAATAACAAATTTATCATAAGTAACTAACTTGTATATAGTTGAAACTTGGCGTTACGTTAATCTGCAATGAATTTTAAACTTTAATTAATTAAGTTGTTGATTTGAGTTGAGTTGATTAGGATTTGAATATAAATTTCCTGGAATTATTATTTTCAGTATATTTAAAGAACTACAACAAACTAAGAAATAAAACAAGAGATAAAAAACACAGTAACAAAAATAAAGCAAAGCTTAATTAGATGGCTGGGACACATATGAAGAACAGGAAGCGAAATATATATACATCAATTAATGCAGTGAGAGCCTGGGACGAAAAAAAAACGTGGAAGACCCAGATTAAAATGGTTGCAAGAAGCTAATGATCATCTACATAGTACTAAAGAAAGAAATGGACGGCATTGTTGAAGGAATTAACTTAGAAAATACAATTGACCCACCCAAAATACGGATCAACAGAGCGTTAGGCGTCATTGGCATGCGAAATTCAGAACTTGTGCTACGTTTATGTCGCAGCGCGGACGACGTGAATTCTGCTAACGGATATATTAAGCAATCCCTTGGGCGCGTATTTGTTTTGGGTTTGATGTCATCCCTATACAAAAGTTTTTCTTTTTTGCTTTTTGAAAGCGGGGGTTGTTGCTTATTTCAACAACGCGTAAATGAGGTCACTTTTGTGTATGACCTTATTAAAGTCGAGTATAGTTGCGTACGGCGAGTTCTTGGAGAAGTTTTGGACGTTGAGCGTCATTATTCCCGTTCACTGTGGTGGATATTATCGCCTGCAATAACACGTCGTTGTCAGCGTATAGAGAATACTAACATTTACTGAGATTTGATCGATTTCTAAGTGGGCTATTGGAAGCACATGTTGCCCGTGTTAATTTTCATCGAAATACGGCTTTTTGTATCGTTTTATCCTACGTACTGGGCCGAACATGTGACGGTGACGTCAACTCTCGGCTAGTGACTTTATTGGCCGCTCGGTTGTGTTGGCTTCGGTACAGCACCACGAGTTGGGTCATTTGGCTTGTATAGAAGGATGGCACTATGGACTTCAGTCACTTTTTCAGTGTTCCTATCCAACCATTTTGATACTTTTGGGCAACATCACTAAAGAATTATCCTTACAATATGCAATAGTTGCAACATTTAACTGGTCAAAGAAACCCCAGGCGAGATAGTTACATTTCTTTGAAACACCGTGCTTCAAACATTGTACAGATTTATGATAATAGACGTGTGTTATTGCGTGCTTCAATATTTTAGTTTCGAGTTTTCGTTCCTTTCCTTTGCGTTATTTTACTTGGATGACTTACATATATTTTTTATCTAACGTGCGTGCATCCTTTACATTTATTTTATCAACTAATGTTTTAATTTCATTAGCTTGTTTTTAATATGTTACTTCCGATTCCTTCATTATATATATATTATATATTATATATAACTTCATTTGTTTTACTATCACCCATTTCCCTCTTTTATTCTTTCGTACTTTGTATTTGTTAGAATCACTTCATTGGTTTTCTTTCCGATTATTTATTTTGTCTTTTGCTATACTTTTGATTTTTTATAATTTGAAGTAAAATAAAGGAGATTCTTCTGAATTCAGGATAGTTATTGTACGAAACTACTTATAAGAACTTACATGACTTGTGAAATTATGACTTTCCTTGCAATGTTATTGCTGCATTTTATTTGCAACAACGTCTCGTGGCTAAGTTAAAATCAAAGCACTATAAATTTCATAATACTGCACCAACAACTTTCGTAATAATTTTCATGCATGAAAGTTTTGAAATTTTTCACCATGTCAACATCACGTAAACACAAGAAGTTGCATTTTGAAGGCAACAACTTAAAATAATAAATTCACATTTCAGATGCAAAGGTTGAGGAAATTATTATAACGCTGTGGGATATGCCGGAGTATGTTACTCAATCATAGTACAAAGTTGAGCAATATACCATCTTCTTGCTATTACATTCTTAACGTTTCCAGAATTCCACGTTTTACAATGTGCACCGAAGTTTAGAATTATTGTAACCTTATCCGTCGATTTATTGTATTTATTAAATTAGCTTTCGCCCTGTGGTGATTTGTTTCTAAGAAGACTATCCGCACAAATAGATTTTGTCCTGCCGTAGCAACTGGCCATTACTAACTAAGTAACTGGTTAAAGTGCATATTTTATTATGGAGAAGATGTTTAAATAAGGAAACGATTGTGGGACATCATAAACTAAAGAATGTTTGACCAAATTAAGTTTATTATTTTAGTATAGATGGATATGTCGTGAAACGTATAAATTTTAGTGACATAAATAAAATACTGCGTACAAAAAAACGGAGCAATTTTACAATCCGATATTTATGAAACAAAAAATATACAATTTGTGCTAGAAAGTAACAAGTACTATTTAATATTTAACACACTATTTAAAAAAAAATGACAGGCGATAAGTATTTTATTAATATAGATTATATATTATATATAATAATAAACGTATTGAGATGTGAATCTAGTCTATAATCTACGGCAAGCTTGGATAAACTAAAGTAATTGGAACAAAAATAAATATATTTTAAAAATCAATATAGGCCAAGCAATGACATAATGGCAAAACATAAATAATTTAAAATGTGAGCTTCAAATATGAAACTTGCATTTACATCGATCATCATTACCTGGAAACGACGTTTAGTTATTTGCATGAATGGGGACAATTCGATGCAATATTATAATGCATTAATATAAATGAATTTTAATAATCTTGACAACAATTCGTGTCCAACAAGATCGTATTTAATAAATCTAATTCTGACATGCACATAGCGCATTTATTATTTATCAATGCTCTAGTTGGACAATTGCAGTTGACAAACACCGATACGACTATTATTTGAATATAACATCATGATCCACCTATCGGCTGCATTATTAATTAATACAAAATACACAACATACATGTTTGTGCCGCATAATTGCAACTAAATTTGTGGCACTTTCATAAATTAACTGATATTGATATTGGTTAATATTTTGTTTAAATTTGCACACATAAATTGCATTTATTGGAACATTATAGATTCCTTGTTGTTTTATCACAAAATTAATGAGTGTTGAATTGTTATGGTTTTTCACTTGATTATTCAATTTATGTTTTTCTTTTCCATTATATAAATCATTTGCTGCTGATTTTTTAAACAGAAATGTATATAAACATTTTGCTATCGCACACCAATGCAAATATGTGTTCGTTCCAATTGGTGGTATAATTTAAAAACTAATTATTCTTTATTAAAATTAATAATGTTACTTATTACTAACCAAAGTAAGAATAGTACAATATGGGTAAATGTATGATAAGAAGTCAGGATACGTTAAAAAGGAGAAAGGGAGTTAATAAATATGATAACTACAGTGCGAAAGAATCTTTAATAATAAGACCGAAAATCCACGTATTAAATGCATATGATATTCATAATATTGGCAAAGCAAGCGATGTGGACAAAATAAACAAAATACGAATGGAACAGAAAATATATTATACTAGAACATTATACATTTCAAAAAGTATTATATATATATATATATATACTTAGAAAATATATCAGAACATACAATAGTACGTAGGTGACGGAAAAGAATCAACAACAAAATTAATTCATTCATTCATTCATTCATTAATTTTTTTTCCAGTTACATATAATACCCACAGAGAGTTAGACGAAATTTTGCATTTAATTTTGTTACATTGTGTAAAAAATGCATTATTTATACCCACTATATAATGGCAGTCAGCTTTGTGACTGCTGTATCAATTGAGCACTGAGGACCTAAGAATGTGGAGTCTCCGATAACAGGCGTGGTTATCTTGAAGCCCCGTTTTGTCTCGAAGTGGGTATGAGTATGAGGGGTGACAGTGATTGTGGGACCGTATGCCCAAGCAATGTCGACGAACGATTCCTGGGCTAACGCACAAGGGTTCTCCCGTAACTCCACAACAGGTCAACGCCGAGTTACGGCAAGTACGCAGATTCAGGTACAGGTCGATATCTACTGTAGGTGATCCTCCCTTTTTTGGCGTCTTTATAATGGAACATTGAGCTTAATTCTTAATTTCATTACGGCTGTTTTCCCAGTTAGTTGTTTTAGTTATTAGCATTGGGTTTTATTTTTTCTGTTACATTTTCACTTACCAATATTACCATGATTATTGGGGAGTGAACAGATGTGATATTCGCATTCTAGTCTAGAAATGCATGTCTTTAGTTGTGGTTATCCTGGAACCCTAATGCTTTTAGCGTTATAATCCTCTGCTCGAGGTATTCAAGCTTGAAGAACATCCATAGATGCTTCAGTTTCATATTTATCTCCTTATCGATATACTCTTATTTTTAGGTTTAAGTTGATGGTGTTAATTGGTGGTTAGTGGCATACTACGTGAGTTGTGAGTTACTTTCTAATAATTCTACCAAAATTTTTGAGCATCTCTGATTTAATTTAGGGCAGCTTATCGTATGTTAGAGTAAAATTATACCATTGACCTTATATACTGCTAATTCAACCTTATGTACTTTATTAGAGTCCGTTGGGAAAAATGTGAATTTTCGTATGAACTGATATTCGCATCTTCAGTTGTGGTTATCTTGGAACCCTAATGCGTTTAGCGTTATAATCCTCTGCTACGAGGTATTCAAGTTTGAAGAACATCAATGAATGCTTCAGTTTCATATTTATCTCCTTATCGAGTACACTCTTATCTTTAACTTTAAGTTGATGGTGTTAATTGGTGGTTAGTGGCATGCTACTTGAGTGGTAAGTTACTTTCAATTCTAACAACATTTTTGAGCATCTCTGATTTAATTTAGAGCAGCTTATCGTATGTTACAGTAAAATTATACCATTCACCTCATATACTGCAAATTCAACCTTATGTAGTTCGCTGCATTTTTATGTAAGAAACCACCGGGGTTATTTTTTATCTGCCATAATTGGAAATATTTCAATCCAATCTTATTATGATTGCGTGGCAAGGTGTAACAGATGTTGAACATTCATGTATCTTCTGCATATTTAGAGATTTTACGTTAGAGAACTCCACTATAATTATGCTGCTATTCGTATTTCTGTTCATTTGCGGGCTCTTGTAGCTTTGTTGCTACTGATCTCAAGTGACAAAGTAGCACGTAATTGATAAGTAATAAGTAGTTGTTGCTTTTGCGCTTACAACTTTCGCCAAGACTATATTTTGGTTGGACGTTCTTTGTTCACTAGTTTTTCCTCTGTTGGTTGTGTAAAATGCTTTCTAACCTAGTACCTTATATCGGCTCTTTTGACCTAATGTGTGGATGCAAAATACCACGAAATATTTTTATACCAATATTCTGTATTATTATTCGTATATTCTGTCACAGGGGCCGTTACAATGTACGCATTCCATTAATAATTAAGGCTGGCAGTTGGCAAGCCTTGCCGAGGTATATATAAACGCTTTAGCAATTTTCTACCTGTGGTTTCAGCTTGGTCATTACATAGTTACTAGTAGCAAAGTAAGTACCACGAGCCATAATATTTATTCCAAATTTCTAGGCTCATATAAACCAAGTAATGAAATGTGTGCTCAAAAAATGAAGTGCGACAGTTTGGAATTGTTTATATTTGCCTATTAAACTATACCAATTTATGAAATTGCAAATTTTCTGGAGTTGATGGCTATAGTATGATATAGTCCAATAGTTAATAATCTTATGATTTTTATTTTATTTGTGTATATATATTTAAAGTTTGTTGCATAAGTTGAACCTACGCCACTGGGCAGGATATTATGATACATAAAGAATGTTGTTGCTTAATTAATAAGCAAGTAGGAGAAATGAAAAGCTGTTATTGACTAAGATTCAATATTGCAATTAAATGTACACACTTCCCGGTAGAATACAATGTCACGCGGTCCAAACAATAGCTATCGGATTCAACTTGGTAATTTAATACAAAATAATAATAAATATCACTCTCAATTAACATAATCACGTGAGCAGCCGCATGTTAAATTATAATTAATGTTACGTATTATGGAATTGTTCAATTCATATCATTGCAAGTTACACGATAAACAATCTACAAATTGTTTACGATCGATAAATCTGCATGTACTAAATACATCTTATCGTATATTGATCGTTTAGTCATATTATGCAAACGCAACTTTTAAATGACTTATTCAACAGTTTTAGCATAAAGTAATTGAAATTGGCGATTTGTTATATTTTACTGTTGTATTTAAGAACAATAAAGAATTATTATTATTATAACAAGCACACAACATGCTCTATGAAATCCAGCTAGATGATCAGCTGGTTTTCACGGGAGCAAATGAACTGTGGAACACATATATCAAAAACAACAATTATAGTAATGCAGCTATCTTGGCCTTCTTAGAGTTTTTAATGAGTTTCCGGACCTAAGTCACTAGCATACCTTGTTGTGTAGTTTCGATACGAAAGTCTGTTTCTAGTTCTCCGTATTCTTGGAGTCATACAGTTTCGTTTATTTTATTACAATATTCTTCCCATTTCGTCCTACATTTGTGTAAACTGGGTGTGACAACTATAGTTTTGTTTTTCTCCTGTTGCGAGGAAAATTCCCAACCTTCATTTATAATTAGGCCATATTACACTATTTCTGTTAAAGTCATCTCCTTTTTGAGGTTGCCTGTTTATAGCTTTCTTGATAATTTAACAGCACTTTTTGCTCCACCAGAATGATTTGTAAAAGTAACAATATATAACCAGGTAATAAGAAAACAAACCGCTCAAAACTTATACTGAGTTATTCTCAAAACTAAATAAAATTGTAATTGTAACGCAAGCAGGTACTGTCAGTACCAGATTAGTTGTGTTGTTGTATGCGAAGGGGTGGACGAAACTAATTTTTAAAAGCGGGTGGAGAATCGTTTCTCAAAGGCTGCGGTAAATTATTATACACCTTAGACATTTGGTACGTGAAGGATCGCTCAAAATGTGCTGTTCTATGAGCAGAAGGAGTTATTGTTCTCTCATTCCTGATATTAATATTAGGGGCATACAAGGGAGTTTTATCGGCAATTATTTTGTAACATAAAAATGTGGCGAGTAATGTTCTTGTACTTAACACATTAAGCCAACCAGTGTCTATTAGTTTATGAGATATGCGGTCGAACTTCCGTATAACATAGATAAGATTTAGACATGAGCTTTGTAACGGTTGAATTTGTACGAGTCTTGTGTTGGACATTGTCCATAGATCTCGGAATAATATACATATTTTGATAACTGTAAAGCATTACAAAATAAGATATGATGTAATATATATAAATGAATGAAATTATTAGAGGGGCCTGTATTTTTTAGCATCGACAATAAGGGAAAATGATGAATTGTAAAGCCTTACTACGATATAATCCAAAGATTGCCACTTTGCCCTAATCCCGAGCCCTGATTATGTCATATGTAACATTGAGAAGAGCATTTGTTCAATAATATGTTCTTAATCAACAAATGTTGAACTTGAATGTCAGTGGCCATTTCAAGTACCTTGGAAAATGCCGGAAGAATTCTAATATTTCCATATTTAAACCATCCGAGCCGAGCATTGCTTAGTACCTGATAAAATAGTTTTAACAACGTACTAGCAACTACAGTTCTGAAATTAACCTGGGGTCAGTTAACAATGTGTTAAATATTGTAAAAAATTCACCGATATTGACAAGTGTTGTGTCTAAGAAGAAATCATTGACAACACACTCTTTTGCAGTCAGTCAAGTACACCAACTTTCAAACACCGCATATTCAAACACCGCAAATCATTCCACATATCTCTAAGAGTAATTTTTCAGAGTTTAAATTGGAAGTATGATTATAGCTTGTTGTTATATAAGAAGAATTTACAATATTTCCCCTTAGTTGCTACTTTGGTTTTCATATATTTAGACTCTTCGTTTTATCCCTCAGAGACATCAACAGCTTAATCGTGTCAGTGATCCAAGAAACTATTTGTTAATTAATTTAAGAGTTTTTAGAGGTACATGCTTATCAAAATGTGCAATAACTTCGTATCTAAAAAGCTAAGTTTGTTGTTGATATTTTGCATTTGAAATATATTTACAAATGGTATAAATAAGCATTCCTTCATGTTGATCCAAAGTATAAAAATCACATTTAAGTGAAAGGACATTCCAAAGTATAGTTAATGAAGGAAAATCAGATTATTTCTCAATAGAATTTGCGCCGTGGGCTATTTTCCCAACTCATCGAGATCAATTGTATTAGCTCACAAGTTACAGCAAAGCAAAATTACAATAAACGAGAACAAATCCACGTATATAACATTTACTACACATAATCCTATTCAGCAGTTAGATTAAGCGGCCAAATACTAAAATAAGGAACGGTCAGATCAAATTAAATTGAAAAGAGCTTTTACTGATTTCTTTAAGATATGTAAACTCATTTTGTAGATGCCACTAGTAACATTGCTTGCTAAATTGTTTGTATTTGTTTATTTTTTCCATTTCTTGATATTTTTTGTTTGACGTTATTTTTGTAAATCGCCAATTAACTTCATTGATTTTATATGAGTATATTTAAGTACAGTTTTCATTTTCTAATTATTTCATATTTTCTCTTTTATATTTATTGTATTTTATATGCTTACCTGTTCCATCTTCTCCACTTCATTTAGCATTCGCATTGATTTTAATCTCAATAAGCGCGTTTAACGACCGGGAGAGTGTCGAACGCGTTTATGTAACTTGGTAAAATTTTATAAATATTGATATTAAAAAGTCGCGGATACTGAATGAATACTGCAAAAAAAAATTGCAGTGGTCCTCACTGAACTTCCTTATACCTAGATAAATCTTTCCAGCAAATTGGAACAGTCGTGGTGACAACTACAGTTTTCGAAATAACTGTGCAAATAAAAGTTGTTTAGAATCTCAACATCGTTAATATAATAACCATTTCTTCGATGACTCGTACCGCTTGTTACGTTCCATTTCGCGACGCATCCGTGAATGATGCTGCAGTTCCCTAGGTTCATCTAACGGAAGTGGTCCTTACAATTAGGCAACCCCCTAGTGCGCATTATTTGTTTCGAAATTAGGAGTGACGACCGCATCACTCCACAGATGCGGTCGTCAGTCATTAGGCGATCGCGATACGTTCGGTTGCACTTCTGTCAAAGAGGCATGGGGAACATCGTCTTGCTTTTTTTGTAGGTGGCTTTGTCAAGTTAAGTCGAGTGTTGTAACGCGGGAAGTGGTAAAGAATGTTGCATAGAGCGCCATTATTGTCGTTCACGATGTTGTTATGTATATATATATATTACTACCATAACACGTTACTATCCTCGTGTAGATCAGAGAACATATTCTGGGATTCCATTGACTTTGAAGTTGGTCGCTAAGAGCAAGCGTTGTGCAACGATTTTTTCCCGTCGCTTAAATAAGGGAAATAAGCTTCTTTTCTCGTACGCACCAGGGCGGTTAATTCACGGTATTTTTGTTCTGGAAAATTCCGGGTCTGATTTGCCTTGTATTTTTCCAAGGTTTTTTGGACCATAGAGTCATTACGTCACCGCACAACTAGTGTTTTCATCGGAAAAGGCTATGGGGTTGGCTTGCTTATCGCGCCACGAGCTTTGCCAACTGGACTTCACCGATCCTGACACGAGCGCTGCGAACTCCTAACATCTGTATGTGCAACCTACGATCTGTATGTGCACCACCAATCTAATTTCCAGCGACAGTAGATTTATTTTATTGTCAATCGTCATGTCAGCGAAAACATTATTTGTTATTGTGTACATTTTCGGAGTTGGGTTTCAAATTACTTGTTTGGTTTCAAATTAAGTGGTCATTTGAACTCAATCATTTGATTTCCAATTAGAGTCGTTTTCGGCAACCTTCAGTTGCGCATACACTAGTGTCAATTCATTCGACCACATGTTTGGCCACAATGAAGCCTTTAGCAAATGTATGTCAAGTTCATGTATAAATGTCTTAATCTGCCGCTACCCCCCCCCCCCCCCCCCCCCCATCATTAACCCTGTAAGTATTTTTGCATCATCTACCCTCCAGTGTTAGCTAACAACGGAATTATATTTACGGTAAGTGTTTATTTAATTCATTTACTTTCTCATTTGGCGCACTTGGGCTGTATGTCGTACGGTGCTCTAAATTATAACCTGCCCCAACTGCCACTGCCTTCCAGTGGAACTAGCCGAGGCACATCCGCCAAATATCAGTGCAACTGAATAATCCTTCAAGAGAATTGTGATGAATTTTTGCGACAGCCCCCCCCCTCCCTATTTTTTGTTTTAGTTTTAAGTGCCCCTCATCAGTTCGTTTTATTCAACTCTTAAGTTTAAAGTTTCAAAACTTTAAGTTTAATAGTGCAAGCGCTAGTGCTTGCATAGACACACACGTAAAAGACAGAATAATAATAATAATAATAGAAAGTAGAAAGCGTTATCTGTAAAACATACTCTGCATAATTCTTTCAATTGCCAAAAATGTGTTTCTTCTATTATATGTTCTGGCAACTTATTAAAACATTCATATATATTTACTTATTATTCGGCCGAACGTTGCGACACCGCAGTGTCACTGGCTCTTGCAAGAAGTTGAGTTTGATGCAGCCATAAAACAGCGAGAAGAAGGTTACAGGAAATAGTAGTAGAGAGAATGATGGAAGCATGTGAAATCAGGGGACCTATAACAGAAATTTCGGTACAAATCATGGCATATGACGAAAACGTAACCATAATAACAAGAGACCAACAAAGTCTAGAAGAAGCAATATTAAAGAAGCAAAAAAATGGTGGCTGTAAATCAATAAAGATATTAGGATATACTCATAAAAATATAGAAATAGGAACGCTCAAAGAGAATCAGAACGCTTTAAAAACCTAGTAGTAATAACACCTGAGAATACAGGCAGGTGAGAAAGATAATTAGGACTATGTGGATATCAAATATAAGTGAAGGGGAATATCAAAGGCACATATATTTGGAAATAAAATACATCCTGAGCGAAGAAATACTGAAAGTAATAAAATCATAAAGAACAAGATATATGGCAGTGTTGAGATGGATGTCAGAGTGACAGTCGAAAGGAGAGCGAGCCAGATCGAAGATAAGATGTGAAGATGAAGTAATTGGGTATGGAAAGCATGGGCGTGAGAGGGGTAAAGGACAAACGCAAAATATGAAAAATAGAGAAAATTATCGAATACTCGCGGTTTGCATACAATTGATAGGATCTATGACTTATGACTTAATAACATAGTTACACTGTTGATATAGACAGTTTCATTCTACAATTTAAAACCAAATGCACAGTAAAAGGTAAATATTGAATATTGAATATTGTTATAATTATATCGTGTTTGTTCAAAATGTGCACGTAACTCTTTGTCATTACTTAAATACATCTACAGAGCCGTCGATCGTTTAGATTGACGGCTCTGGAGCTAGATTCTCGTGTTGAAACAATTAAATAGATTGTCGTTGAATTTAATCATGGGTTGTTTTTCTAAAACCAAACGTTGAAATCTTCACGTTTTCAGTCTATCGGTATTGGTACGATTATTGAAATATCCACAAGAAACTACTGTTATGTTATGTTTATCTAAACCGTTCGTATTATTTCATAAAATAATATTCTAATGATATCGGTCACTAACGCATTTGCGACCACATGTAACATATGACCACATTAATATTCCAATCAACCATTAAACAACGGAAAAGCACTGTCTAGATGTAGGAAACAGAGCCATTATAAATATCGCCGCAAGAAAAATCGGCTATTACGCATCTGTTTGAAATGTTGAATTTATTAGACGTCGTTACTCGTTAGGAACTAATATATCAAAACATCATTGGATGCTATATTGTTATAAGTACAACAACGTAGAAAAATCGGTCAAATGGAACTTGATGTGAACGAAATCAGTACGAAATTTATTTTGAGATAAAAGCAGTTTAATAGAGATAGCAAATTGCAATAATTGTTGTAATATGAAAAAAACATTTTTTGAGACTACACAACAACTACCACTAGTTTCAGTTGAGTTATAAACGGTAAATAAATATTATATTTCATTAACAAGAATTTCGGACGAGTTAGCGGTGAACAGTAATGTAGTGGTACATATTCAGACATGTATTAAGCAGGTGAGAATTCATGTAAGCCGAAGGACTTAGATTAATAAAATTTGTGACAAGAAAATAGGCGATATAAAATCACGCTTGAAAGAAATAAGTAAGTTCTATCACTATATTACAAACCATTCAACGAATTTACTGTTGACTTAAATTATTATATAATATATAAATATTACCACGTATTCAGTGCACGCCTGAAGGGGAGCTTATATAAATAACCACTACATCCTCCTAAATTTCACGTCACGGACATACTTTTTTGCCATTGGGTAATTTAGGCAATGTACACGTTAACTTACTGAAAACGGGCAATGCTACTACCAGTTAAAACCCATTTAATCTACTGCTGTCGAATCAATATGAATTAATCTGAATTGAACGTGAACGGCCTATAAACACTTTTAAACACAGCGAAAAAATTGCATCAGACAAATGTATTGTATAGTAAAATTGTATTCTTAACAGTTTTGATTTATGCCCCATAAAATCAAAACTGTTAAGAATACAATTTTACTATACAATATAATCTTCAAACATAACTGCCCACATTGGCTCCAGATCTGGAAATGTACTAAACGTACTATAGCTATGGTAAAACATAAAAAATTCTAATTCATAACTGCGCATGATAGTCAACGCACAATGGTTCATTAAAAAACAAACCTGCAGATTCCATCCATCACAGGAGTTATGATGGAGCCACACATGAAACGGAGGAAACTAGGTTGGATAGCATAATAGAAGGATATATAAATCTGGATAGATCTACAACAGCACGAAAGGCTTGTGATATATAAAGAGAAATGTCAAGGGCGTTTCTTTGACAGAGCTAAATGCTTAATACTCTTTGTAAAGTAGATAAACAATAAATGCAAACAAATATATTTCTTTTAGCACAATCATCTAATCGAATTAATAAAATAAATCTTGAAGTTCTTAATGTCAAACGACCCTTCACTATCTGTGATGTTTTAGAAAGATTGTTTGGTACTCTCATTAAATTCTCCACTTTTTAGTAGCAATTGATATCATCCGATAAAAATTGACATAAAATTATTCAGGATTACAAATTCTCTAACTGATATATTCTATGTGGTTAGGCAACTTCACTGCCTGCAATATTGGCTTGGGTTTAATACCGATAACGATATCTGTACGCTAGCCCAAGTGTGCTGCGTTGTGACAGGTTTTTTCAGCTCCCCTAGAGCGCACGGGTGACTTTTTCTCTTATACACCCGTTTGTAACAACATCTGTTATTATGTGGTATTATTATTGTGGAAAATTCTGACTCTCAATTGCGTTTTAGTTTCTAAATTTTTTTTGGATCCTTCGTGCGTACTACGCCGAACACGCGACCACGGCGTCAACACCCGGCTAGTGACATCATCTGGAATTATAGTGACGTTGGCCCCCTACCACAAAAACGTGTTGGGTCAACTGGACTCGACGGAAACCAACCACATATCTCGTTTTAAACGAGCGTGTATATAATTGGTTGTGAACCAGTGCTACAGCGGACACTGTATTCTCCTGTTGATATTATGGTGAGGCTTAGTTTCAAAATAATGTTTTGTTTGGTAACATTCAGTTGATTATTGCGTTACTGACAAATCAGGTATTCCACTTGGTTGGCTGCACTCAACTGTTTAATAAACGTACAGTATACGTATAACATATAACTAATGTTTAATTGTTTTACTCTGTCCCAAGAAACAGTATACATTCCTTCCGAGAGACTGGTATGTTCTCAATTCTTTTCATCGTCTATCGTCCATCGTCAGCTAACTATGTACTGAAATTCACGGTAAGTGAATTTATTTACGATTCCCTTTACCAAAAATTTCATTTGAGTTCATCGTTGCGGTGGGACGTAATATAGTGACCTATTTCGAATATATTGAGATTACCTTTTTTGTGAAGCTCACTATATATATAGAGGGGGGCGGAGGTACCGAAGAACCTTATTATATATAATTCAATTTAGATAGTTTTTATTGTGTTTAAGATACTATCACACCACATCAACACTATAAGGTGTAAATATACAACGAACAAACGCGAATAAATAGATTTGAATACATAGTTCGGTATCAATTGGCACACATTTTTAATGTGTGTCACGCACTTGCACACACACAGAAACACATACGCTTTGCCGAAAATAGTCACAATCAATTCATGGGTAATAATGTGAATAAGATTATCCAAATGACATGAAAATTGAAATAGGTCATTGACGACCAAGCGAATGATTATGCAAATGATTTATCCCTAAACGAAATATTTAGAATTAATTCATTAATGCTGATTGCCCGCAAAGTAATGTAGCGATAAGATTTGAAGCTTATTACAATATGTTTGATAAGGTCAAGTGTTAGAGCAAAGATATTTTTTCCGTTGAGCATTATGACTTCTATGAAGTCTCATAAACGTAATTCTGTTTCTGAACAAATAAATTGCCAATGGAAAAATATATATGGCTGCAAAAATGTATACAATATTAAATATTCAAAATGATATGTGTGCGCCGCATACTTCGTTGCTCGTTGTATTTATGCACACTACAAAACGTTATGGGGTTTGCTGCTACACCACTGAAGCATATTGATTATGAAACATAAATTAAACTGATTGTGAATACGAATTTTATAATAGCCGTGGGTCGATATGCTTACAAATGATATGGATATTTTATACATAGCATTTCCAAGTGACATATTCTTGCTATAATTTTAACACGTGATTATAAAAATAAATAAATATTAAATCTAATATATAAATCACTGACGGTTGGGTATAGTAGGTACAACTGTTGAAAAATTAAGCATATCTCACTTACTTAACATATACTGTTTCAGGTATACTAATTTCTGTACAACATTAAGTAGATTCTTTTAGGTCATTTCACGATTTTTTTGTGTTTAAAGTGAAGCACCATTGTGCTCCAGTGGTGAGTATGCTGTGTGAAGTAGTGGTCAAGTGCGTCAAGTAATGAAATTACATAGAAGTTAGTCATTGACGATATACTGAAACCACGTTAACGGAGTATTTATTAAGCAATATCTCAACTGGAAGTGATGGTTTACTCTTATCACCGTTTTCCGTAAACATTACGAGTTACCGAAAAAATAGTCCTTATGAAAGTTAATGACATTGAAACGTTTTTTTTTGAAAAATGGAGTATAACTAAGTATAAGAAAATTCAGTACGGGCCACTGCAGATTTTTATTTATATGAGGGCAGTAACATGAAACCTTAGAGAAACAGCGATACCATTAACATTACCAAGAAGATTGGAAACATGTAAGTTGTCATTGCAAAAGAATATGACAACGTGCTATATGATGCAATATGGCCATTGACAATAAGATTTCAAGATGGTCTGCGCCTTATTTTCAGGTACAGAATGCCGCGCATTGATAGAAACGTCTTCGAGGCCAGTGAGGAGCTGAAAACATGGCCAGAGTTTTAGCAGCAGTGCGAGATAGAATGGGTGTATTCAGATCAAGAACTTTGTACATGCCAAAATAAATTGATTTTAATCTAAAATTTGTGACGTATCTAGTCTGGTCAATTATCTTAACTCGAATGTTATTTTGTGTTCCAACTCATATACAAAACTAATACTTTTCAAAGTGTTCCAAGTCTTTCAAATAGGTAAACTAGTCGAAATATTCATATTTAGTTGTCACGGTCCTGCCAAGTGTCAAATACAGTATATGTTCGATAATAAATTGTTATATTTTTGAAACATAACGAAGTCATTTTGAATTTGCTCTAGGCGCTTTTAGTTTTATAATTTATGTTACAAATATTCCTACAAACCCAGAACTAAAATAATGTTTCAATGCTCTTTGTTTCCAAATGTATCAAGTGAAATTTCACGTTTTAAAACTTCATAGTTTAATGTGTGATAAGACAAAATGTATGAATTTTGTAAGGTATGTCATGAGAATAGGATGGTGTCCATGAGATGGACAAATGGACTCGCAGCAAAAGATAGGGTGGATGTCTTCATTTTTTCAGATTGCGACAGCGAAAAAAGGAAGTAATGAAAACCAATTGTCTTTCGGACAATCATAAAAAACTTACATAAGATTATTCTACTTGAAAAAATAAAATATACTTGTTTAATTGTTACCACATGTTACTATCGTTATATGCCGCCTTGCCATTGCCCTAGCTGCTACATTTTCCACTAATAATTATTCAACGAGAGACTGATATTTCTTGAGGTTTTTGAAAATTTTGACATATTTTTATTTTCAACTATGTGGGTCAATTTGGATATTTTTGTGTAGTATGCAAATTTGACGTTTGGCAATTTTCACATAATCGCATTTTCAGTATTTGGCGGTTTTTACAACTTTGGCATTTACTATTATGACCTTTTGTGGAATCAGTTCTTAAGTTCAGACAAATTTTTACACACGTTGTCGTTGTTAACATTGCATGTGTCCAAAATGATCATTTTCAATAATAAGTTAAGCAATTTGGATTTTTCAATGAGTTGTTGCCTCTTTTGTATTTTTGGAAATTTTTTGTAAATTGCGATATTGTTGTGGACGGCAAGTAATAACACCAAGAAGAAATAAATTATATGATGCAAATTTCGAAATGTTACTATTAAAAGTAAACCATAAAATAATAAAACAATACAATATTTTTTGTTTATTAAAATAAAGGTACTACTTGTAAAAGCCCTTCAATTTTTTTTTACTCATTGTGTATAAGTTAAGTATCTATATCTATTATCTCAAGGAATTTACATTCTTCATTAAAATATCTTATTTATATCCAGATAAAATACGAAGAAAGTATCTACACACAACACTGCATGTAACTTGACATCAGTGTAATAAACAACAACAGAAGCAGTTACTCTAATTTTCTAATATTTCTAATATTAATTTACCTACGTCATATAAATAATGACAAAAATGTACTAATGGAAAAAACAGATATATTAAATTGATTTGATTGTGGTGCATGATTGTTTCAACAGTAAATTAATTTAAGTCAATTACTAATTTAATTAGATAAAACAAAGTAATAAATAAACATTATACATCAATGATAATCGTGATAACTTCGTTTATTTTTAAAAGCAAAGACTGTCATCAAATTTATATTCATCAATTCAATGTAAGGCATAATCTACAAAATTAAAACACACACGTTCCTGTTTAATTAATTAATCTGCATGTTGGAGGAACCCCGCCGTAAGATCCAAATGAAAATCAAGCGTTTTAGATGTCAAAATGACACCCGGAAAGAATTTAATAAATTCGTTCTGAAATTCATCAAGGATATCATAAAGGTAAGGCACTTGAATGCAAGTAAAATTAGTGAGTCCTTTTATGAAGGTGCTGACAGTAGCACGCAACTAACTCACGCAACCCCACGCTCTGCGCGTCCAGGTGAATAGTGGACCTCCAAAGTTTGCCATTGTTTCCCATGAACCAGAGGGTCGCAAGTATAAAACTATTCTGAACAAAACACTACTAACATAGAAGTACAATGTAAAGTGCAATTACAACGTACACTGATTAGCTAGAATAGTGTTTTTTAAACTTTTCCCTTTTTGTTTACCCAATGAATGCAGTTTGGATGAAGGCCACAAGAATTTATATTTCTCGCTCAAATAAGATTTTTTCATAGAAGTACATGTTTTCTATTAGCTTAGTTTTTAAATGCGTATGGTTGTATTAGCATAAATATCTAAACATAACAAAATCAACAAAAAGTTAATTCCACTATGCAGTTTACAACTTATTATGCTCTCTGATTCGACCTCATTCAATTGATTTCAAGCGCTGGAGGAGCCCTTGGTGTTGGACGCCAACCTCTTATTAAGAACCGCTAGGTTTAAACATAAACATATACAGATTGGTCACATTAACACAACCAATTTCATTCCCTTAGATCGAGCGGTTAGCTTATACACCGCAAAGAAACGGCCCTTGGTATCTGTTATCTGCTTTAGAGGTTTTTAGAATAACCAGAACAGCTACATAGCCTATCATATTTTCCACCGCTTGTTGTTTTCATGTTATTGTTTTTAGAAGCATAAAAATGTCCACATCGTACGTACACATATCAATTTATTTAGTTTAGGGTATTGTTTTGGATCTTATAATTATTATCATTTGTTATTTAGAAAGAAACATTTTTTCTTCATCTTAACTAATAATACTGGGGAAATTTTACACAATATTAAATTTATTAGCAGATAAGTGATATAAGATAAGTAAAGTAATAAGTAAGGGATGTATGCCCAAAAAATTTTAATATTTGATTCTCATTTGTTTTAAACAACTGATGCTAGATAATGTCTCTCGGCGTCAAGTCATGGCTTAACTTTTTGTAATTGACAATTGTAATTATCATACTTTACATGTAACTAATGCTTTTGTAATAATAAAATTTGATATTCTAACCAATAAAATCAATAAATATCAAATATTTCTGAACATTTCCCATGTTATCAAATGAATTTCGTTAAAGCATTGTAAAAACGAGTGGGCAAAATTTTAAATTTTATGTTTTTATTTTATTTCTACTCGGCTATAAAACAGAAAGGTTCCAGCCAAAACCGTATTAAAAACGTCTAATTTAAAACCGGATAACGCACCGTAACAACAATACGCCGAACACGTACAAAATCACTAATAGTATTTGTTACTGGGGACAAAGGGACTTATGCGCCGGATGCAACGTTTACAAACACGTTTTAATTATTTTTTATACGTTTAAGGATCACCTATTAGAACGTTGATCAATAATACCCATAAATCAAAGTCCCGCCTCGTTCGGAGAGTGCACGACATTCTATCATATTTCAAAAATATCAAACCATTATTCTAATTACTGTGGAATGAATATAGATGATTTTAATGCTATAAA
Organism: Geotrupes spiniger; assembly: GCA_959613385.1. Lineage (NCBI taxonomy): Eukaryota > Metazoa > Arthropoda > Insecta > Coleoptera > Geotrupidae > Geotrupes > Geotrupes spiniger. The sequence continues at coordinate 6,885,667 of OY390736.1, read as the reverse complement.
AACTCAGCGGGAGCTCCTCAACTTATGTAATTGAATGGCTTTTCGAAATGAAATCACTGCAATAAATATAAAATATGATATCCATTCTCTACAATTAATTTAATAAGGTTTAGCTCTTAAGATTCTCAAATTTACACAATAAAGCTGCCGATTTAATAATTATAATAAATAAAAATATTTGTAACTGTACAAACACACACACACACACACACACACACACACACACACACACCACATGTATAGAAATATACTGTAGTGGTATGTATCTACCATAAAAAAAACATATTTTATTCTTAATCATATTAAGGGTTGCATTAGGAATCTAATTTATAAATATATATGATATTAATTGTTATTTCAAACATGTTACAAAAGTGACTTATAAGGGTCTAAACAATAACTTGCCAACAACGTAATATTAAATGAATGCAAAGCAGTGATCTAATTTATATTAAAATACGGATACGAATATTTTAATGTGCAGTTAGGATATGTAAACACAACAACGACGAAGACTAAAGTCTAAATATAATAATTATGTATGTCTCTATATAAATTTCTAATACAAAAGTTAGTTAATTAGTAACTTATTTCATGATAACCAATCTTACGTGAGCTGTAAGCCCTGGTCAAAGATAAATACATGGATAGTAAATAAAGCATAATTACCACAAAAACCATACATCATTTCTACATAATTATGAATATAAAAAGCATAATTAATATTGGTTCATCTTTTTCCGTCCGCTTTATTTAAACACATCAATGGCATGATTAATGATAGACAACAATTAAAATAAAATTCGAACAGTGGAAGTGCATGTTTATCTAGAACAGAGCATCATGAATATTTGCTAAATACCTCTAATTGCCACTTTGTTGTTTTGTTCTCTCTCATGTATAATTACACCATTCTTCAGTAGTATATTGAGAACAAAATATTTTGAAACACGCGCTTGTACATTTGCCGTTAAAATAACATCACATTATTCTCACGATAATGTAAATTGCTATTTACGAAATGCACAACAAACTCCAACGCCCGCTATTGATTATTCAGTTTTCTGCATAATTAAAAAAATAATTTCTTAATAGCACGAAAACATATATCAACAACGCCATGCGATATCATCAATATCGTCATCAATTTCTTATTGAAAGAAAAGAAAATTACACCGTACGTGACACTTTAAAGTTTCAATTTATATCATATTTGATTTCTGTCACGGAAAAATCAAATCAAACTTTTATCATAAATATATACACATCGCTCTTCTCCGAAACGTCATAACTGATTTAATAAATGGTCTATTTAGACAATGAATTCACTTTTGAAATGACATTTCTAAGAAAATGCGATTCATAGAAGATAATGTTTGCGTTTATTCGACTTTATTTTTAAATGTCGTGACCTGGATGGGGTGGGTATACAGTATGCACCCAAAGATGTATCGCATTCTTGTTTGATTTTAACTTGGAATCACCGATTCTCTTTTCGTAATTTATGCAAAAAAAGTAAAAGGTGTAAACAAATCGTTTGTATGCACTCATTTTAAGTCATCCGATAGGCTACGATCAAACTGGCAGTTCTAAAAAAGCCTACCGTTAATCGATTTAATTTATCGAAATTGAACTGCATGTTTACATTACAAAAAAATAGTATTTTGTGTATCAAGGCCAAAAAGTACTGTTTTTTCGTCCGAGTTTTCTTTACGACCGAGGCGTAGCCGAGGTCGGAAAGCAAACGAGGACGAAAAAACACTTTTTGGCCGTGGTGCACACAACATTTTTTAGGCGACCCTCATAAAATTTTCAAATTTATTGCAACATTTACTTACAATTTATTGACATAGTCATTTATGACAACTGAACAATTGTACATATTTGTGACACCTTCAGACATGTTTATGTTTTCTGTGTCTACATTCGAAGTTATTTCGGCTTTATAAACAATAATTACCCAATAATCAGTTAAAAAGTCTATCACCAACACGTATTTACTAATGTAAACAAGATGCACAGTTTGACACTGACGGCAATGTGGTTATTTTTATACAATTTCGGTAACTGTCGGTAGATGGCGCCACCTTATTGCGGACGAAAAATGAAAGCGGACGAAAAACGATTACTTTTCGTCCGCGTTTGACGACTGAAATTTCAATTTTTCGTGTCGGTCGCCTAAAAAACATTCTTTGTTATAACAGAAACGGACGACCGATATAAGTTATTGATTGGTAAATAACGACAACCAACCCAGCATTGAATATTGCTGTGTAAAATGAGAGAGAATCCAAAGTTGTATAGAAAATACTTTGGTGTGACGAATGTACTATCGACAATAATGTCATTTTCAGTATGAGGAACCACAAATATTGGAGCAATCATAATCCTCACGTGAACGTTCTCTAATCTCCAAAAAAGATTTAGTGTAAACATATGGTATGGAATTCTGAGAAATAAATTTGTGGGAATATTTTACATAGATTGTAATTTAATCAACAGAAGTACAATAATCAATATTCCGGAGAAATTATTATTTAGATTACTAACTCCGGGTGAATTGAAGAAAATATTTTCCAATAGGGTGGAGCTCCACCACACTATACTAGATAGATAAAATGGTTCGTTATGAGTGATTGGCTTGCGCCAACAAGTTTTGATGGGCACTACATGTAAAGATATTTCAACAACTGAGGTTCTTGGTAATCGCTACTAACGAAGTGTAATAACACAGAAACAATATACTCTAGCGATCCACCAGTTAGTCTATATTTTAGTATTGTGTTTGCCAACTAACGATAAAAAATATAATCCAAATTTCTACAAAGATAGCTGTACTATAAACTAAATTTCGAACCCGAAAACTCGACGCCCAGGTTTTGAAATATAATTGTAATTGTAATTGTATGTTCCAAATTTAACAATAAGAAATAAAATTATTATAGACATCATTATTCTCAGATCACATTACCTATAAATATTAAGCAAGTACTCATTAATGAAATAAAAATGTGTGCATTTGTGCGCAACATTTTAATGTCTCTTGTGACCTTTTTATAACTTTTTCAATCCCACCCATAATTGTACGATAAAAATATAATAAGCATTGTTACTTTTAATTAAATGTATGAGTGACATTTGTCAGCTCATTTTTACATAATTTGTAGTTTTAATGAGCATCACAATGAATGGGAAGTTATACTATGTTGTTACGCAATATAAACATGAACAGCATTAAAATCACAAACAAAACTAATAATGGCGGAAATGAACGAATATGTAATTGTTGCTTTACTAATGCATATATTTATGGATGGCTATAGTTTGAATTATTGAAGCTTGCATTTTTTGTACTCGATAACGACGATAGTGCCTTTTTACGGTGTGTAAATAAAATCGATATTTCTTAATGCAAATAGCCCTTATTTAATGACTCATAAAAGACTAATAATTAAACGAATGCTTCTATTTTACAACTACGATTACGACTCATTGCTATACAGTTTAAAATGTATGATATAATTATTCATATCTGCTCCATTTCTATCACGTCAGTTTGCAACGTTTCGATCTATGTGGAAAATTCTATCTATGTGCAGAGATTAATTCTAAGTTATGGCAAAAAGAAACGTCATAAAAAGTAAGGGGACAAAATGGTATGTATATATATTAATAAATTAATATATATGTATGTATAATCAATACCCTTCTACCCGAAGGTGTAGGGTGTAATAGTTTTAACAATTCTTAATAAATATCTTCCACTCCTCTCTGTTTTGTGCAAGTTTCTTTGCATCTGTCCACATTATTCCCTTGTTCTTTAAGATTCTTCCTATCATCTTATCCCATGTCTCCTTAGGTCTTCCGCGCTTCCGTTTTCCTATATGTTTTGTTTCCCATATCTGTTTAGTCGGTATTGTATCACTCATCCTCTGCATGTGTCCCCACCATCCCAGTTGTCGTTTTTCTATGTACTCCTCTATTGGTTCTATGTCAAGCTCTTGTCTAATTTGTTCACTTCGTATCCTGTCTCTTATTGTTACTCCCTTCACTCTTCTCAAATATTTCATTTCCGCCGCTCTAATTTTGCTTTTTTCCTTTGATGTTAGTACCCAATTTTCACACCCATAAGTTAGAATAGGCCTATATATTATTTTATAAACCTGCATCTTTGTTCTCTTTGATATTTCCTTTTTATTTATAAATGCCTTATTCATTGCATGATACACCCTGTTTGCTTTTTCTATCCTTTTATTCAGCTCAACCTCCTGTCTGCCTTTTTCATCCAGTGTTATTCCCAGGTATTGATAACTGCTGACCTGTTCTATTTCTTCACCTTCAATTTTTATTTGTGCCCGTTTCGTTTCTTCTGTTACCACCATAATCTTTGTTTTGCTCTTGTTTATTTTCATTCCTTTATCCTTTAGCGCTTCATTCCATTCTTTCAAGTTTTCACCCAGATCTCTTTCATTCTTTGCTATGATAGCTACATCATCCGCGAATGCACACACTGTGATTCCGATTTTTTCAAGTTTCCTGTATCCTATATACAGCGGTTTCGCTTTCTGCTTCATGTTCTTAATTATGTCGTCCATGAAAGTTATGAACAGAAGCGGGCTTAGGCTTCCCCCCTGTCTTAGTCCTTCCTTGGTTAGAAATACTTCGGATTTAAGGTTTTTACTGATTACACAGTTTCTGGTTCTCTTATATAAGCATTTAACCACTCTTATTAATTTTTTATTTACTTTCCTTTTCTCTAGGCTCTCCCATATTTCCGTTCGTGATACTCTGTCAAACGCTTTTTCCAGGTCAAGAAATGCAAAATAGGCTGTTTTTGACGTTGCTAATGTTCTGTTCGTTATTTCTTTAAGTGTGAATATGTGGTCTTGAGTGCTTCTTCCTTTTCTGAAACCACTTTGCACTTCTGTTAGTGTCGGTTCTACTTGTTTTCTTAACCGTTTCTCTAATATTTGTTCCATTATCTTCATTACTGTGCTTATTAATGATATTCCCCTGTAATTATTACAGTCCATACGATCCCCTTTTTTGTGTATTGGCACTATCAATCCTATTTCCCATTGCTTGGTATTTCTTCCTCCATCCACACTTTATTACAAATTTTTAGTAGCAGTTCCCTTCCTCCATCTCCCATTTTTTTACCATTTCCGCCGTTATCTGATCTGTTCCGGGTGCTTTTCCATCTTTCAGTCTTTTTATCGCTCCTGATAGTTCTTCCATAGTTATATTTTCTTCTACACTTTCTCCTTCTGGTTCTTGTTCTTGCTCCACTGCTTCTTCTTTCCACTCTTGTTGTTCTATTTCTGCTTCTCTCCCTTCCATTAATTTCTGAAAGTATTTTTTCCATCTCTCCATTATTTCTTTTTCTTCCGTTAATATCTCTCCTTTCTCTCCTTTTATTACTAGATTATCTACTTTTTTATTTCCTCTTAGATTTTTCAGAACTCTATAGAATAGTTTCTGGTTATTTTTACTGTTTCTCTCCATTTTTTCTCCGAATTCATTCCATGTTTTCTTCTTTGATTCAATTACCATTTTTTTTACGTTACTTCTTTGTTCTTTATATTCCTCATAGCTTTCATTCGTCTTTGTATTTAGGTATTTTTGCCATTTCTTCTTTTTAATTTTTACTTGTTGTTTAATTTCTGCTGTCCACCATGCTGTTTGTCTTTTATGTTCACATTGTCTATTTGACCCACACACTTCCCTCGCTGATTCTATAATAATCTTTCTGAATACTTCCCACATCATTTCAATTCCTAGTGTTTCAGTTTTTGAATTCAGGTTATGTATTTGTACCTTTACTCTTTCTTCATATCTCTCGGCCGTCAGCTTGTCTTTTAATTTGTACGTTCTTATAACTTCTGTGCTTTTCTTCATTTTATATTTTATCTCATCTTTCTTTTGGTTTTCTTCTTTTACCTTGATTTCTGCCACTAATAGATAGTGATCACTATCTATCTCGTATCCTCTTTTTACTGTCACATCTCTTATTACCGCTCTGTTTCTCTTCTCTACTATTATATAGTCTATAATTGATCTCTCCCCTCTGCTCTGCTCCTCTCTCGTGTATTTATTTGTATCTTTATGTTGGTAGAACGTGTTCGCTATAATTAGATCGTTTGCTAGGCAGAATTCCAGCAGTCTCCTTCCGTTGTTATTTCTTTTCTCTTCTCCCCATTTTCCAATAGTTTCTGTATATATAGAGTCTCTTTTCCCTACTCTGCCATTTATGTCTCCTGCTATATATATCATACCTCTTGCTGTTTCTAGTACCATTTCCAGCTTTTCCCAAAATTCGTCTTTTTTCTCTTGCTTCTCGTTCTCGTCCGGGCCATATACAGCTATTATTGTTCGTTTTTCGCTTCTATGTTCCATCTCGATAGTTAATATTCTTTCTGATATTGCTTCCCATTTCTTCACGGTATTTTTTGTGTCTCTATGTACTATACATCCAATTCCCGCCCTCGCTCTCTCTTTTTCTCCCACTCCACTAAATACTAATAAATGACCATTTTTCATTTCCATAGTTCCATTACCTTTTTTCTTTGTTTCCGCAACTACCATTATTTCTAATTTCGCCCTCTCAAATTCATTTATTATTTCAATTTCTTTTCCATTTAAGCTCCTAATGTTCCACGTTCCTAATTTCTTAATTTTTACCTGCTTCTCATTCTTCTTTTTATTTCTCTTTTCCCTTCTTTCCTTTTCTTCCTTTTTATTATATGCGTTTATTTGATTTCTTCCCGTTTCACACTCCTTATTCTTTTCCATTTCCCTTCTCTTCTCTGACGTTTTACATTTTTCCTGTCCTTTTTTATTTAGTTTTTTGCCTCTTCTATTGTTCCAGTTATGTTATTCCATTTAAACCACTTGTCATTTATATTTATTTTCTCATATCCTATCTTTACTCTGTTTCCATTTCCCCTCTCTTTTCTGGCTATCTCTCTTATTATTTTGGCTGTTTTCCTTTCTTCTGGTGTTAAATCATCATTAATATATATTCTTTCGTTTTTCTTTTCCTTTAACATTTTCTTGTTCTGCATAATTTCTATCTTATTCTTTTTGGTTTTAAGTTCCACTACGCAAGCATTCGGACCTATTTTGTAGGCGGTTTTAACCTCAGCTTTTACCTTAATTTCCTTTTCTATGAATAATCTCACTGTTTCGATCAACATATCTTCTTCATTTGTGTCTACTTTTATCCCGGATATCACTATGTTATTAGCTCTTGCCCCTTTCTCTAACCATTTCACTCTTAGCATGACTTTTTCCATATCTCTTATAATTTCTTCCTTTCCTTGTTTTAATTCCTCGTTATCCTTTTTTACATCATCCATTTCTGCTTGTAGTCTTCTTATTTCTTTGTTTGTTTCTTTTTGTTCTTTTTTAATTTCTACTAATTCCGTCTTCAGTCCTTTCATTTCCGCGGTTAAACTAATCACCGTCTCTAATATTTTATCTAATTTGTCTTCTTCCTTTTTATCCCCTTTTGTAGGTGTTCGTGCTAATTTCTTGCTCTTTGCAAATGGTATTTTTCCTTCCTCTCTATTCCTCTTTTTGTCATTTCCTTCACTCGTACTGTACTCTTCGCTATCCATTTCTCCCTTATTTTTAGTTCTCGCGGTCACTTAACAAATTAAATCAAAATCCTACCTTAGTACGTGCCTGCCTGTCTTATTGTCAATCTCGCTGTCTCTCTCGCCCGCTGTCCCTGTTTGGCACTGCACCGCGTTGTGAGGTGACCTCGAATCGACTTCTCGGAAGGTCGAGCTCCTCTCGGTGTTTATTAATTTGCTATTTAACTGTTATTTTCTTTAAAACCTTTCTTTTAGACTTGGGGTTTTGTTCTCTGTGCTACCCCCGCACTCTATTTCACTTCTACACTTTTCTTTGAAATTATCTAGCTCGAAATCTCCCAAAATTTGGGTTTTAATTTCGGAGCGACAAGTTCACGTATTCACTCGGTGAAGCACGGCAACTACTACTATTAATATATATATATATATATATATTAATTAATTAATTAATTAATATATATATATATATATATATATATATATAAAGAAAAAAGGTTTCTCGCGGGACAACTATATAAAAGAGGAATATTTTTTATGGGCATAACCCGCATGGAAGCACGCAGCCGCCGACACGTGTTTCTGACTTATTAGCCGTCATCAGGGCGGCATAGCCAAATTAAAGGATGGACAAAATTTGGAGGTAAAGAAAACAACCGGAGTACACAACAAGTAGCCGACCGCCACATTGTGGCATCAAGTCAAAACACCCACACATCGTGTGGGAACATTCAAACCGGCCACGCGGGAGGACATAGCCACCTGCGTGAACAACCGAGCCCAGGATATAATTAAAGAAAAAAGGTTTTTCGCGGGACAACTATATAAAAGAGGAATATTTTTTATGGGCATAACCCGCATGGAAGCATAAAGCGGCTGCGTGCTTCCATGCGGGTTATGCCCATAAAAAATATTCCTCTTTTATATAGTTGTCCCGCGAAAAACCTTTTTTCTTTAATTATATCCTGGGCTCGGTTGTTCACGCAGATGGCTATGTCCTCCCGCGTGGCCGGTTTGAATGTTCCCACACGATGTGTGGGTGTTTTGACTTGATGCCACAATGTGGCGGTCGGCTACTTGTTGTGTACTCCGGTTGTTTTCTTTACCTCTAAATTTTGTCCATCCTTTAATTTGGCTATGCCGCCCTGATGACGACTAATAAGTCAGAATCACGTGTCGGCGGCTGCGTGCTTCCATGCGGGTTATGCCCATAAAAAATATTCCTCTTTTATATAGTTGTCCCGCGAAAAACCTTTTTTCTTTAATTATATCCTGGGCTCGGTTGTTCACGCAGGTGGCTATGTCCTCCCGCGTGGCCGGTTTGAATGTTCCCACACGATGTGTGGGTGTTTTGACTTGATGCCACAATGTGGCGGTCGGCTACTTGTTGTGTACTCCGGTTGTTTTCTTTACCTCCAAATTTTGTCCATCCTTTAATTTGGCTATGCCGCCCTGATGACGACTAATAAGTCAGAAACACGTGTCGGCGGCTGCGTGCTTCCATGCGGGTTATGCCCATAAAAAATATTCCTCTTTTATATAGTTGTCCCGCGAAAAACTTTTTTTCTTTAATTATATCCTGGGCTCGGTTGTTCACGCAGGTGGCTATGTCCTCCCGGGTGGCCGGTTTGAATGTTCCCACACGATGTGTGGGTGTTTTGACTTGATGCCACAATGTGGCGGTCGGCTACTTGTTGTGTACTCCGGTTGTTTTCTTTACCTCCAAATTTTGTCCATCCTTTAATTTGGCTATGCCGCCCTGATGACGACTAATAAGTCAGAAACACGTGTCGGCGGCTGCGTGCTTCCATGCGGGTTATGCCCATAAAAAATATTCCTCTTTTATATAGTTGTCCCACGAAAAACCTTTTTTCTTTAATTATATCCTGGGCTCGGTTGTTCACGCAGGTGGCTATGTCCTCCCGCGTGGCCGGTTTGAATGTTCCCACACGATTTGTGGGTGTTTTGACTTGATGCCACAATGTGGCGGTCGGCTACTTGTTGTGTACTCCGGTTGTTTTCTTTACCTCCAAATTTTGTCCATCCTTTAATTTGGCTATGCCGCCCTGATGACGACTAATAAGTCAGAAACACGTGTCGGCGGCTGCGTGCTTCCATGCGGGTTATGCCCATAAAAATATTCCTCTTTTATATATATATATATATATATATATATATATATATATATATATAAAATTTACATGAAAGATGGTCTAATCTTACACCTCAATGGTGTAGTGAACATTAATTAAAACAGGTCCATGAAGACTAACTGGTGGATCGCTAGACAATATTGTTTCTGGGTTATTACCCTTCGTCAGTAGCGATTACCAAGAACCTTAGTTGTTGAAATACCCTTACATGTAGTGGCCACTACATGTAAGGGTATTTCAACAACTAAGGTTCTTGGTAATCGCTACTGACGAAGGGTAATAACCCAGAAACAATATTGTCTAGCGATCCACCAGTTAGTCTTCATGGACCTGTTTTAATTAATGTTCACTACACCATTGAGGTGTAAGATTAGACCATCTTTCATGTAAATTTTACATTTTTCTGTCAAATTTGACACGACGCATTTTCAATATATATATATATATATATATATATATATATATATATATATATATATATATATATATATATATATATACACACGAAAGATGGTCTAATCTTACACCTCAATGGTATAGTGAACATTAATTAAAACAGGTCCATGAAGACTAACTGGTGGATCGCTAGACCATATTGTTTTTGGGCTATTACCCTTCGTCAGTAGCGATTACCAAGAACCTTACTTGTTGAAATACCTTTACAATTAGTGACCATCAAAACTTCTTGGCGCGAGCCAATCACCCCTAACGAACCAGTGACAACAGAACACTGACGAGGCGATACTTTGTCTAACACCTTGCGGAGACTAAACACTGAACGTTTGACAGTCGTCTCTTGTTTAGTCTCCGCAAGGTGTTCTGTTCTGTTGTCAGTGGTTCGTTAGGAGTGATTGGCTCGCGCCAAGAAGTTTTGATGGCCATTACATGTAAAGGTATTTCAACAACTAAGGTTCTTGGTAATCGCTACTGACGAAGGGTAATAACCCAGAAACAATATTGTCTAGCGATCCACCAGTTAGTCTTCATGGACCTGTTTTAATTAATGTTCACTACACCATTGAGGTGTAAGATTAGACCATCTTTCATGTAAATTTTACATTTTTCTGTCAAATTTGACACGACGCATTTTCAATATATATATATACACACACGAAAGATGGTCTAATCTTACACCTCAATGGTATAGTGAACATTAATTAAAACAGGTCCATGAAGACTAACTGGTGGATCGCTAGACAATATTGTTTTTGGGCTATTACCCTTCGTCAGTAGCGATTACCAAGAACCTTACTTGTTGAAATACCTTTACAAGTAGTGACCATCAAAACTTCTTGGCGCGAGCCAATCACCCCTAACGAACCAGTGACAACAGAACACTGACGAGACGATACTTTGTCTAACACCTTGCGGAGACTAAACACTGAACGTTTGACAGTCGTCTCTTGTTTAGTCTCCGCAAGGTGTTCTGTTCTGTTGTCAGTGGTTCGTTAGGAGTGATTGGCTCGCGCCAAGAAGTTTTGATGGCCATTACATGTAAAGGTATTTCAACAACTAAGGTTCTTGGTAATCGCTACTGACGAAGGGTAATAACCCAGAAACAATATTGTCTAGCGATCCACCAGTTAGTCTTCATGGACCTGTTTTAATTAATGTTCACTACACCATTGACGTGTAAGATTAGACCATCTTTCGTGTAAATGTTACATTTTGCTGTCAGATTTGACACGATACATTTTTAATTTGTATGTATGTATGTATGTATGTATTTATGTATGTATGTATGTACGTATGTATGTACAGTTGGTTTAAAAAAATCGAGTACACTTCATAAATCAGTAGGCATGATTTGGAAATTTTTTTACAATGTAAAATTATCTGTTTGGATTTAGGTTATATTTTATGTCATATTTTGACAATAATTGACAACATAGCTTTCAGAAAATCAAATACGGGATGCATGTATAGGTACCAGATTTTTTAAAAGGAACTATATATAAGCTAGAATTGCAACCAAGTGAAAACAATAAGATAATGAATTAATCATTTAATTTTTATTAAAAACACGGAACCATAAACGAATACTTAATATTTTGTTATAGCCCCACTTGCTTGAAGCACCTTTTCAAGTCTTCTAGGCATAGAACCGATTAAAGTAAGCCATAGATTTTCATCGTGACTTAAGTCTTTCCACGATTCTTGAACAGCTTCCCACAGTTGGTTGGCATTTTGAAGGAAAAAGTCTCTTCTGTAATTTTTTTAATGAGTAAACCCCGTACATTATCGAATTTATGTCGGGGCTTCTTGAAGGCCAAGGAAGAAACTCAATATTATTACTAACAAACCAGTCCCTGATTATTGCTGCAGTGTGAACTGGGCAATTGTCTTGTTGGTAGACAAAATTATTGTTCCCGTATAGTTGGGTTACCGATGGTAGCATAACATCTTCCAATATTCTTACATAAGTTTGACTGTTAAAACGCCCTTCAATCCGCTATGCAACATCTGGACCTTGAACGCACATCCAAGCCCACACGTTAATTGAAAATCTCCCCGATCTGTTATCCGAAGTAACATATCTTTCTTGTAATCGACAATTATTATTATATTATATAATTTAGACAAAAAATTATTCATGCCTGCTTCTGTTCTTCAGTTAACAGTACTTTCTTAGCGCTTGACCAGTTCCGTAAGTTCGAATATTTTATCCTACGATGAACTGTAGCCCGTGAGCCAGGAAAATTAGTTACCAAAATGGCCTCTCTCGCTACATCAAAGGGATTTTCCCTGAAATGATTTAATAAGGCTTCATCTTCTTCGACGGTGGAAATTTTTCGACGCCCTGACCCCTTGCAATGGTCTGGTCATGTTCCCATCTGCTTTTTACCCTTTGGACGATACTTTTCGCCAAATGGTAATGTCGCGCTACTTCAGTCACATCTGTCATGAAAATTAAGTTTTATACCCTTCTCTCTGACTCTGCAAGTCATCATCTGTGACAAAATTAACATGAACAATATAATATCTATACAATCAAGAATCCCTTGCCAAGCTTAATTAATTAGTATATACTTACTTCAGCAACTATGTTGTCATCTTCATTAGAATTAAAAAATGAGTGTTTTCTAGCTAATGTATAAGGTTAGAAAATATTCTCCATTCTAGATCACCAAAGGGAGTACAATAAGGTTCAAAATTAAAAATACCTTAATATATACTTCAAATCTAGCGAATATAACGATATAATAAGAGACAATGAAGCCCCTAGCGTAACGTTCGCATAGGCATCGGTGCAAACCTAATCTAACACAAATCAAACAATTGATATAATTGACTGTGGAATAGTAAGTACCATTGTCAGAATTTATTAAATATGTTTGTTTCTTTGTATGAAAATACTTTCGTAACTACCGAATTCTCTACTGTCTTGCATCTCTTTAATTAATTTATATTAATTATTAATGCATGGCCTAAATGTGTTGAGTGATGATTGATTTGTCAGGTTTGTTGAATTTAAAATGTGCTTTAATTGAACTTTTCGTTTGCCCGGCACATTTTGATTACAACCCATACAGTTTACTTCATATATTCCATATTTATGATCTCCTACAATTATCTTTGCTTTCCCTAAGAGGGTCTTCAAAGCGTTGATATTAAACGCGACCACTATTTCATGTTTGAAAAAAATTTAAATTTTTAGAAGCTGACTGATATGGTCTTTGGAGTAGTAAACAGGTGCAATCTGTAATTATGCATCGGCCTTATGGAGGATTAACGAAAAACGAACTATTATGGATGATCAGGGAAATAAAAAACAAGATAAGGAACTGTCCACAACTAACTCCCAAAAAAATTAAATAAATGTACCAAATTCTTCGGCACCTATATTATCTTGTTTATCCAAAACTCAAAAACCATAAAAATTGATAGGACCTGTTATTTCCGGTATCAACTCGCCGACTTAATTGCTTTCAAAATTGTTAGTAAATAAATTCAAGAATCTTATTAAAATCATCGCGATTTACAATGGTTTCGACAGGGGAATAATAACAAACCTTCATTATCTTTTCCGCTAGGTTTAGTAGATATTTTTGTCTTTAACCTCATTGCTTTTGTGATTTTGTGTGTAAACGATAGCCGAAGAGTTATTGGGCGAAATACTAGAATCTTTGAAAATAAGACGGATTAAATTTAGTAGCGATGAAGCGGTAAAACTTGATGGGCACGAATCATTTGTTGCACAATCAAAACAATGTTACTTGACAGGAATAAGGAACTTGTTAAACAAATTGATTAGGAGAACTATCTAGAAAAATAATACATAATTAAATTATTTATTGACTTCCCCTCGTAGAAATCAATAACCCCTATTCATATTGCTGTTGGACACGTAACTAGTGAAGTAGTTTAAATGGGTTGTACATCCCTAAGGAATCATTTTACTGCAAGAACATAATTACTTCATATTATTGAACATAGTGCAAATCTGGTGTTTTCGTATGCTCTTGCAGTAATAGCAATGTGTACCTTTAATTTATTTAAAATTTACAGTTAATTTGATGCCATATGGCTATTAAAACTTGATATTAGCATTTGTCACGATGTGCAAAAAAGCACTATATCACGTTCCAAAATTAGTTCAAAAAGAAGTCAACCTGTTATAGATTGAGGTTAGGTTATTTTTATATTTTTATAGTCGCGTAATTTGTATAAGTATGACAAAATTACGGAATGGTCTGAAACTAAGCCGCAAGGGTGAAGAAAAAGTTTGATATGTCAGGTATAAACTATTCGAGAAACGAGAATTGGTTCCTGTGATCAGGGAATTGATGAATAAGATTGACATAAGATGAAAATAGAATAAAGATTAGAGTATGTAGGAAACGTATGAGAAGAACACGGGGAAAGATATGCCGAAAATAGAGCGAATAAGTCGAGGGTTATTCCATGCAGCAAAATGAAGGAAAGTCAGGTATAACTGAAGGAAACAGGCATACACATGACTAGTTGGTTTACATAGTCGAGCCCAATAATTATTTGATCATGGTCTCGCTTAACATCTGGTAGTTCAAATTAAGTTTAAATAATTTTTGCCTTGTTTTTTATTTTCTTTCATATCTTTTAGTTGCTTTTGATTTCCGTGGTTTGATCACTTTTTTAACCATTAACTGGTATCGTCGGGTCAAAGTCGACCCCACCACACACACATATTGTCATAAGGTTCATATTTGGTTACTTACGGATACATGCATTTCAGTAAGCCCTTAATCTTTACCAGAAGCAGTGGTATAACAAAAATTGGGTCGAAACGGACCCTCGGTACCAAATATGTTTTTTTTTTTAAATTTGTGCATAAAAACATTGTTTTTGCCTTTTTCAGTCGTTTGGAATAAAAATGTCACGCAAATTAAATGAGGATGCAATACGTGAACTTCTGGAAGATGAATTTGATATCGAGGGCGATGATGAACCTTATAGAATTGTAAAAGCGTGGCAATGAAATTATTAGTGATATAGAAGAAGCAGAGAGAGAATGTTAATAGCTCGGAAGACAGTGTAATTATTCATGAGGATGATACCTCCAGCACTAGTAGCTCTAGTGAAGAAGATGATAACACTGCTAGTTTTCTAATGGTCTAAAATACCTCCTAGCAATTCACGGGCCCGTCGTCACAATATTATTACACATTTGCCAGGATTCATTGCAGAAGCACGCAATAAAACCAACATATCACCACTTGAGTCATGGCAGTTATAACGGATGAAATAATTAATATTATATGCCTCCATACTAATAACAAAATAACACTAGTCAAGGAACACACACTGGCCATGTCAATTTGTTAGAAATTAGAGCCTTTTTAGGCTTAGTGTTATTAGAGATATTTTTAGGGACACACTATCTCTAAAGAAATTCTTATTCGTTTTATCCGCTTTACGATTTGATGATATCGTCACAAGAGCTGAACGAAAAGAAAATGAGAGAACTGCCCTGATATCTGAAGGGTTCAATAAATTCATAAAAAATGAAATCTTACTCTTGTTCCGAATACCTCACGGTCGATGAAATGCTATGTCCATTTAGAGGAAGGTGTTTATTTAGAGTATACATGAAATCCAAGCCCGCAAAATATGGCATCAAGATTATGTGTCTCTGAGATTCAAAAACAACATCTCTATAACGCATTTATTTATAGTGGAAAATCCGACGTCTCTGTGCCGACCCAAACTGTGATGTCACTTCATAAGTGCCAAAAAAATCGGAGCCTTGTTATGAGATATCCATGCATCATGACAGATCTGTTGATCCGGAAAGTGGTAAGCCTGAAATTATAGAGTTTTATAACTCAACTAAGGGAGGCATGGATACCAAAAATGTGCCAATTATTCAGTTTCAAGAAGAACACAGTGATGGCACCTCGTCATATTTTCTGCCATTATGAAAATTTCCACGGCTAACGCTTTTGTTTTGTGGACGCAAGCAAAAAATTGCCTCAGAAAACTAATGTTTTCAAAAGTCGTGGTGCACGGGCGCCATCTTGCTGGAAATAACCTTGCTGTAGTTTGTCGTCGTGAAACATGTTCACAAATGGTGTTAAAATTATAAAATGCTTGTGATACTTCACTTCTAAATTGTAGATAGATAATAATACTTAACTTAACTTAAGTCCAAACTCCATTAATTTTTCTACCATTTCTCAGGATACATTTCTACCATACTTCGCTTTTGTACTTCGTTAAATGGGAATGCCATAATTAAAAACTATTCACAATTCTTCAAAAAGTGAGAGTTTAAATGAACTATTTGACTGGATTAAAATTACACATTCATGGTATATCTATCTCCTTCTTCCAGAGGCAGCTCTAGAACATAATTCCGTTGCTCTCACGTTATATTTATAAGAGTTATTTAGTTAAGACCGTAATGTGTCAAAAATATATAGATAGTTGTAAGAGTAAAATTTTGTTTGTCATTTTTTATATTTCATTGATCAAAAAAAATGTTATTTTTGTTTAAGTTTAGACTACACTTAAGGCAGGAAAAAAGTTTTTGTTTTCGTTTTTTTTTTATTTTTTTCATATTTCTTAGATGTCTAAAATATACACTGCAAAAAGATACTCAAAGTCAAAGACTGTTAGTAATAAGTTATAAAATGATGTGAGTGAATAATTTTTTTTTTAGTATTTAACAGTGGCTATTATTTCAGCATATTTTACCCACAATGTGGGTGTCAAAACACTGTCTATTAGCATTTTTTTTTAAAAAAGGGGTCACTTTGGACCCTCGATATCAAGTATGTATTTAGAAATATCGATACCAGCTAAGGGTTAAATATATTTTATGAAGACGAAGTGTATTCAAATCTGAGTTATTTCGACCCCATTCCAACAAAAGAAAATCAGTGCCCGTGAAAACAAATCATTAAATATTAATCATTAATCATTGTTACATATTATGGTATATTAACCTTTATTTATTATCTGTATGGATTTGACAAAAGCTGTTGATTGTTTGTGGTATTTGAAATCGATTTCCATGGTAGTAAGTACTAAATGACATTAAGCTTTATCATGCCTTATCCAACTCGTCGTCGTAAAAATATTAACATTGTTCTAGTCTAAAATGAATACATGAATAATTTTAAAACTATCACCACGATGTGATATTCTAGTTGAGTTAAGTGATTTTGCCACTATTTCACTAACATCGGTATACTTTGTTTAATACCTACTAATTCAGTATTAATCTCAATGTTTGTAATACGAATTACTTAAAATCGCTGCACATTATACATATAAATCTCATTACTAAATAGTCTTAGCTGTTATTTTCAATGTAATTAGAATAATCTTACTGGGCCTACTAATAAGACACCGTCTAAAACTTTGCCACAAATCATAATTTAATTTAAACAGTTTAGCAAAACTCAAATCGCAGTTAAACCATTCAAATTTCACTCGCCGCTTGTATTTGTGGATCAGCGAAAGAACCAAGTATAATTTGCCAATATAAATTGGTCTGAATTATTAAATAAATAACTAGCACAACTACTTTCTCCATTCCGCACAAATGGCGTTGCTCGCCATTTGAATTGAAACTTCGACCGCTTTAGCGGAAAAGTGGTGCGGCTTTTCGAAGCACTGTAGATTAAAACGAGTGCCTTTCTATGCATTTACAGTATAAGCAGTTTTACCACTAAACGAGCTGTCAGTTTCACGTCCAGTTTACACCTCGAAATCTGAAAATTTTAAAACGTTATTATTATGTGAAATAAATGGCCAGTGACCATCGCTGACTGATGCCATTTGCTCGGTGACGACGCCATTGGCAGGTAATGTCATTTCGTCAGTAAAAAAGTATGCTCCGATAAAATTGCATTTGAATTTTCCGTAAAAATACGCATTTCATGTAGGTATGTGATGTTGGTACCTTCTATTGATTTTTCATAAAAGAGATGACGAAAAATGCATCTAATATTTCGTCGTAATTTTAAATCAAATACATCAAATCGATTAATGTACAATTACAATCGTTTTATAACCATATAATATACTTGGTAAATGTAGGGTAGATTTTGATCGCTCTGAGTTTTATTAATTTTAATTTGGTATTTGATTTTAATTTGATGATTTTAACTTTTAAGTTAATTGATATTTTCGTACACCATATTATATATTGAATATCCATATAAGATAAGATATTTAGAAATAATATTTAATTCACAAGTTTTCCTTATAAAATAATTATTAATAGCACATTTTGTAGCAATGCGTCATCTAACTGCCAAGGTTCGGGAAATTAAAGCGATCATCCGGCAATGAAAAATAATTTGGTTATTTGCTTTATTGAACACGAGACTTCTCTATATATAATTACTTTTATCGACAAGTAAAACAACCCAGAAATTAAAATTTGACAATCACAAACATACTTTCGGTGAATAACAACTTTAATGTAAATGAATTCAAAGTAGATAATTTATGCACGTGGCATGAGTCAATACTTTGTTTCACATTTAAATTATTATAAATAATTTATTTGATTGGCCCATGCACATAAATAATTAAATACAATTGAATAGAGTTTGAGGTCACGATAAATATTAAAATATCTGTTAAGGTAACAATTTCGATAACCCTGAAATTCATGCATGATAAATATTTAACACGACTAACAAAATTCACGTATCGTGTTAGATATGTCTGTTTTCAATAATCAATAGTGCCAATAATTTGAGCCAGACAATTTTAAATTGATGTAATAAAGTGCGAACCTTATTTTATATTTTCTTAAGTTTAGGTGTATTAGAATTATGAATACGTATTGCTGTGTTTCTGGGCTTACATGAAAGAATATTAGATTTAAAATTGGTGGTACTAGGAATGAAGTGAAAATAAAATAGCACGAAATACAAACATAAATAAAATAAAAATTGAATGAAACAAAATACGACAAATAAGACAACGAAGACATTTTAACTTGATAAGTATATGGCACGAGAGTTACATAATTTGGCAATAGCGCGAAATTGACAACTAGGGAAATAAATGAACAGATGAAATGCTAAGAGAGCGACAGTAAAATGTATAAATTGGAAGTGTAGACCATATGGTAACTTACAAATAATTAGAATTAATAGTCTACGTTAATATTGTTAGTTTTGGATTAACTAATGAAGCGTCATTTTATTTATTATTTGAGAGACGTTTAAATGAAACAGATTAATGAGAATTATTTTATTAAATAAATACCCCACGATGATATTGTCGTTCGTAGATTCTCGCAGGCAAAATCTGTATTTCCTGGTTCTACAGTAATTAACCACGTATTTGAATTGTCTATAAAAGGATTATTCCGACATTTCAAGAAAGGCACATTTGACATCTTTAGGTACGTCTCCACGGTCGAAGTTAGCTAGAATCTATATCAAGGGGGATGCCATTAAGTTAACAATAGAACACGTAAACTTAACATACGATGATTATTTTCTTCATAGATATATTTTAACCATTTAAAACTACGCATTTGAATGGCGTATAATATCAAATGTTATTGTGAAGGTGTGTTCGTTCCACGTATTTGCGGTGCTGCCTCCATTATTTCCCAACTGGGAAATTATCACTTCTTTCTCCTGTTTTACAGGTTATAACTCATTTTTTGATGTATAGTTGCCACAAGACTCCTGT
Organism: Geotrupes spiniger; assembly: GCA_959613385.1. Lineage (NCBI taxonomy): Eukaryota > Metazoa > Arthropoda > Insecta > Coleoptera > Geotrupidae > Geotrupes > Geotrupes spiniger. Next base: position 6,865,773 of record OY390736.1, on the reverse strand, counting down.
ACGCTGTAGAAGATCCATTTAGTTGCAGTGGCAGGATCGTCATGTATAAACAATCTATTTGGTTTATTTTTTCAATTGTTGCGGGCTTCGGTCGTCGCTCGGAATAAAATAGTCGCCGCCTTGTGATGTATTTAATTGGTATTATTTTACACGTAGCGCTAATTTGATAGTCGCTAAGGTAGGTCGCGCACGGCATTGGACGCCGCTCGTGGTACCTCGTTGGTAATTCCAATCGTCGACTGTCGCATTAAACTAATTGACGTATTTTATATTGAAATAAATTATGACAATCGGAATTCCCTGACGAGCGCAAATATCGTCGTTAATACCGAATAATCGAAATTGGTAATGCATTCTTTCCCTACATAGGTTTATTTGTACGTATGGACTGCTAAACGCAGAATGGAATTATATGGAACGGAAATAATACATTTTGGCTACGCCATTTCCTCACATGTGTTAGATCAATCAGTGATTGTTATTACGTCTGTAGATGGCCCTGGACTAATGCTTGTGGGATGCTTCCTACCAACCTCGACCTCGGTGGATTTAATTCCACCGCATTCGTCCGTTTTTACATTGCCTCTGGTTCCCAATTCCCCATTTTTGTCATCAGTGATTTTAGTTTCTCTTCTGTCGGTATGTATATTTTTGTTCATGGCAATTTTCTTGGTTATACGAGGACATAATGCAGTGGCGAAGGTCTTAATCTCCGGCTATCCATCACCAGAAGCAGAATCAGAAGGCTTTATACGATCTGCTATGCTATTCAAAAGTACGATCATTAATTTATATTGTCAGTACTACATCATAAACTCATTTTCAAAACCAAACCAATTTCTTTCAACTTGACTCTTCCTATCTTCATCTTGGACACAGATCACGTGTTGCTTTGTTTGCCAGAGATACACCTTGATTATGGCAGGAAATGTTAACAAATTTTCGTCTGGTTTCACTTCGTTCTTCATTTACCTTGGATATTATTTCAACCTGCTTTAAATGTCGAATTGTATATCAACATATATATTCACGTGTCTTTTGTTAGTATTTTACCAATATGCGCTTTATTTTTTTGTTTTTCTGTCTCGAAAATTTCCATTGGTTTTCGATTCTTCTGCCAACGTATTGTTAATCTTTCTTGTCTGTTGATAAATTCCAATAAATTTTTCAACTGCCAAACGATCTTTGAAGTATCACTTTGCCATCTTTACTTTGTTTGATAATCAATTATGTATGCACGCACCAATTGCTGGATTGCTATGGTGTGTTAACCATCTGATGTATCCGATCCATAAAATATGTAACCAGTGCATTTATAAAAACCATGGCAAACTTTCTATTTTTATCACTCGTCGTGTTGTTCAATATTCACGTCTCGCAATAAGAAGAAATACATGCTACCCCTTGATTTATAAATATGTATTTCGTAACTATAGTTGCAAAATACATTTCATGTATAGTTACGAACAATACGACGTTTCGTAGTCCGTCCATCTTGAAAGTCAAAATTAGAAAGAATATCCTAAACTACATTGACGTTTATTGAAATAGTGCCTATAAGATAAACGTTTAGCTAGATGGTAGTAACATATTAAGACACTCGCCCTATGGACTTGGGACTTAAATGTTTTCCCTATTTTAATTCGTTGATATTTATTATAGTACTATTCACCCACTGTCAATTTAAATAAATAATATGGACCAACAGTCCTTGCGATTTTACTTTCGTTTTAACACTGCTTATAACGAATAGCAATACTAATATCTAATAATAATTAAACGTAGTCCTTTGTGAAATAATCCCATGAAAACTTGTGTATTATAAACAAAAGTCAAATATAATTTTACGTAACAAATTCGCATTTTCCTCACTAATATGTGGGAGATATTGACCACCCCGCGAGCAACAACATATACGTACACACATACATTAAATTAAAAAAGGACGAGAGTTTTTACGCTTACTAAAAATTGCCCTCTACTCTGGAGCCATTAGTAATTCAGTCAACCCCGATCACATGTGGGCAAATTTCTCTCTAATTATTGTAATGGATGGCGATTTCGCCGATTTTATTTTTACATTGGACGAAAAAATATTAAATTAATATTGCATTGAATTTTTTCGTTCCGGTTCAGCGTTTCCTCTTCATAATGTACACATACATGAGCTCGGTTAGTAACGAAACTGACACGTTTTATGGCTTATGTAATGTGTTTCTAGTTTTTGTACTTTTTGCAGATTTGCCGTTAATAACGACAAAGGTAAACTTTATACGCATCTAAAAAGTTAATAAAACCATAATTTGAATGAATTAAATGGAGTACTTGGTGCACTCCATTTAAATTCCAACTATTCGTTCTCGTTGCTTGGACAAAAATTAGCGAGTGAAAGGAAATCTTACAAATTACCGAAAATTAAAATGACGCATGAATATCAAAATGATTCAATTACGGTATTTGCAACAAAGTGTAAGTACGTATATATCAAAATATAATTGATATATGCAGGGTGAGTCGGGAGGATCGGACCAAACTCCAGGAGTGTTTTGTAGACGTGAAAATCATGTAAAAAAGTAAATTGTTGTTATCCGTTTTAATTAAAAATAAACAAAATTTCATGTATTAACGTTTTGGCAATCATAGCGTTCTTAAAATAAATGTTCAAAAATACCGCCATTCACCTTTAAACATTATCTGCTTCGTCTACGGAGGGCGGCTGTAATTAAAAATGTTTATCTACTATGCCATGTTCGATGCTCAAAAACATTTGATAACTTTGTTGTTCTGATAATGTGTTAGTGTATTTTGACTGAGATTTAACGTTTATTTTTGAGTTTGTACGATTAAACTGTTACAAAACGCGACTCACTTCAAATTTAGAATATGCAAATATGGTGTTTGTTTATGGTTTTGTAATGGGAATGATACAGCTGCTGTTGAAGAATATCGTCAACGGTTCCCACATCAGAGACATCCTAATGTCCTAAAATGTATTTATCAGAGTTTTCAACAAACTGCGCGAGACCGGAAAAATCCCCACTGTTAACATAACATCTGAACGAGCTACACGACAAGATTTGGAAGATATTCTAGATGTAGTAGCAGAAGATGCAACGACTAGTTTACGAAGAATTAGTATTCGGTTGGGCATTCCACAAACAACAGTAATAAACACACTCTACGAGCAAGGCTTAGATCCATACCATGTACGGAGAGTACTGCACCTGCAACCAGAAGATTATCCTAAACCTATGGAATTTTGTGAGTGGATAAATAATAATTCTCCTGTTGTATCGCGCATACTTTTTACATATGAAGAAACATTCATCCGTGACGTCAGACGAAAATCCCCATACAAGAGTCGAAAGTAATTTTCCTGGAATTTGGTCCGTTGCTCCCGACTCGCCCTGTATTACAGTTTTTCAACTTGTTCATAAAATAAACAAGATGGTAACAAAAGTATCAACGTATATATTTTTTAATTTTTCATATATCAATAAGTAAAAACTGTTCCCACTGTACATTAACCACTCCCAAATCAACGTTAGGTCAAATATTCTTGTTAGTAATTTTATGAGTGTGATCGCACGTCAGTACAATGTTAGGCAATGTTATACCATCCATTATGCATCATGTTACTACTATTATAATACTATATAGTTAAATTAATAGACATTATAAACATGAAAATAGAAAAATCACGTACACATTAAAAACTGTCTGTAGACGCAAATCCTGATACAAACTTGGCCGTTTCTCATATTGGGTACAGCCAATTTACAAATTCAACAATACAAAACGTAGTTAAAAGTAGTAAAAAAGAACAAAACAAAATACAACAGCCGCACGATCAAATCTAAAATGCGTAATACCCAATAATTATATTTTACATTTAATCTGCAGTGTCACGCACTAGACTTTCTTATACTTATACAAATTTTGTTACACTTTAAGATAAGAATAATAAACTTAAATGAAAAAAAATAAGAAGACGAATATTATTTTATCCCTTTTCAATAATTTTTACATTTTTTGCGATTTTTAACAATATTTTCACATAGTTTGATTTATAATGTTTTTGATATTTACGATTCATAATGAACTGATTTTATAATTTATAAGGATTTTTCGGTTTTTTTAATACTCAATTGTTTTTTGCTGTTTTGATACAATATTTATTATTTACTAAATTGTTAATAATTTATAATCGTAAGTTCGATATTATAAGTTTGTTGTTTTGTACAATCTATGAAATATACTTTAAGAATTCTAAGAAATTATAATTTTTTCGATGATTTTTACAAGGAATTTTTTACGATTTATAATAATTTTTACTTTTTTGGCATCTTTCACTTTCAACGATTTGTAGTGATTTTCAATTTTCTTTTGCGATTACTTTCGAAATTTAATGATTTTTCGGAGTTTGTTTCACAGGTTATAAAAAAATTTATAAATGTTTACGATTTCTGATTTTTTCGTTCATTACAATTTATAATTACTTCTCAAACTTTAACAGATTTTTGCAATTACTTACTGTTTTTAACATTTTAATGATATTTTAATTTTTATTCTCAATTTTTACAATTTATAACGAGTCTTTTGTATTCTAGTAATTTAAAGCATTTTGTTTGAAAAGCAAAACAATCCACCGGTACCGTAATGAATTGATATCTCTTACAGAAATTAGTGGAGTTCACCTTCAGACCTTCATGACCCTAATATAAGTAACTTAATGACATTACATAGATTTATTTGAATTAATTCTTATATTCTCATCTCACGTCTTAATGATAATGCTCTCATGCAAAAACATGGTGGTGCTAATAACTGTAAACTCTACAAAGTAACATACTTTACATAGTGCAGACACTAACAATAAAATTTCCAACTTATCTTCAACTATATGAAAATATCACCATGGACGAAGAGATGATAAAATTTAAAGGTCGTAGTTCTGTTAATAACATGTGCTTTGGAAGCCAATCAAAATGCGATGCAATGTATGCCTGTTAGCAATTTGGTGCATTGCTGGAACTTTTGTATTTACGCCGGTAAAAAGATAGAAGTTTGAAAATTGAGCGCTAGAGATCGGAGACCATTTTTTAATGATTTTTTCATCTATGATCCTCTAATGGAAACACTCCTGGAATTACAATTATTTGATTGTCGCTTAGTAAAGATGACAAATATAACTCTGCTAAAAAGTTCAAACAAGGAGACTATGAATGGTATTCAAGCAACAGTGGACGAGAGCAATTATGTGGCCTTGTCCTGTCATGATGACTGACAATATATACATATATATATATATATATATATATATATATATATATATATATATATATATATATATATATATATACACGAAAGATGGTCTAATCTTACACCTCAATGGTGTAGTGAACATTAATTGAAACAGGTCCATGAAGACTAACTGGTGGATCGCTAGACAATATTGTTTCTGGGTTATTACCCTTCGTCAGTAGCGATTACCAAGAACCTTAGTTGAAACAATATTGTCTAGCGATCCACCAGTTAGTCTTCATGGACCTGTTTCAATTAATGTTCACTACACCATTGAGGTGTAAGATTAGACCATCTTTCGTGTAAATTTTACATTTTTCTGTCATATTTGACAAGACACATTTTCAATTTGAATTGTTTTTGAACTTAATTGCAGCAATCCTTTTATATGTTGACACTGGACATTTGACAGTCGTCTTGTTTACTCGCCGCGAGGTGTTAGACAAGGTATCGTCTTGTCAGTGTTCTGTTGTCAGTGGTTCATTAGGAGTGATTGGCTCGCGCCAAGAAGTTTTGATGGCCACTACGTGTAAAGGTATTTCAACAACTAAGGTTCTTGGTAATCGCTACTGACGAAGGGTAATAACCCAGAAACAATATTGTCTAGCGATCCACCAGTTAGTCTTCATGGACCTGTTTCAATTAATGTTCACTACACCATTGAGGTGTAAGATTAGACCATCTTTCGTGTAAATTTTACATTTTTCTGTCATATTTGACAAGACACATTTTCAATATATATATATATATATATATATATGAATTTTGTGGACATGAAGTTAATAGGCACAACCTGTAGTATAATTTTTTTCGAATGCAGATTGTCGATGGCCTTGTTAGTGCTACTTTAGTACATAAGATTTTTGCCACCGGAATAAATATAAACAAGCCGTATATCACGGCGACCGTTAGAGTAACGGGGACTACACATCAGCTCTATATAATGAAAATGATGGTTACATCAATTCGTAAAGCAGTGTCGCCAATGTTACACAATGGTTGAGCAAAACTGAAGACACATTCCGTGGAAAATCATAAAATTTATTTTTTCTACAGACGTCAAAAAATGTTTTTTGCATTAATATTAGTATGCAAAATGTCACAATGGAGTTGTTTCTTGACAGCGTGCACGAAGTATGCACTAGACCGAAAAATATTTCGTGGTTGATGAACAGCAATCCTTAAACTGTTTGTACGCATTTACATATTGTGGTTTTGATTTTAATAGGTTAGCAACTACATTATTAGCCACTTCATTAATATCAAATGGTCAATCTTTTTCCATTTCCATAATTTAGAAATAGATTTTCTAAAAATGACTTGTTTAGGAAACAATATCTGACAAATATCAATATTTGTTAAATTTTGTTTCCGTAGTAACAAAGAAACTAAATACGATAGAATAAATCTTTGTTTGAATTTCATTATGATTTTACTTATTTTTTTTTTCATTATTTCAGTAAGTCTGTAGAAAAAAATGTTGTATACAACTCGTGCGCGAAATTTCTTTGGTGCTTTCGAATGATCATTCTCAAGCACCAACTATAAGTTCGCGCACTAGATACATAAATAACCATTTGTGTTGATTTACTTTGGTTTAAAATGTGAACCCCTCTTTATTGTTATAATTGTTTACAATTAATTTGCGGTTTTTAGTTTATTTAAGTATGTACGTAATCCATGTTTTTGCCATTTTTTTTTTAATTTTTTTTATCCCCAACACCTCTTTCACTCCTGTCTCACCCTCGATCACTCTACAGCCAAAAAGGATATAAAGTCACCAAGGAAAGGACTTTCCTCTATTACTATTTTTACCTTTATTCACTAAAACTTACAACTGAAATTAAACCTACAACTTAAAATAACAAAAATTTTGTAATGAACAAGACATGAAGGCGGAAGCACTGGAAATCACCACTAAGCAAAATGCTTATCAGTGGCACAATTATTATTCGTTGTGAAACTTTAGTAAACTTTTAAACCTAAAGCAATGTAAATCAAATGTGAAATAAACTTAAAATTTATAGCCTGTACTTGGTCGTGATTAACCATGTCCTTGTTTCTTGTTTTATTCTTCCAATATGTGTTAAGTACTTTATTTCATGAGGAATCTTATTAAAGATTTTCGGCACTATAACTGACATACACCTTTCACCCTACTTGTTTCTTATCCGTGCTACTATGTATTTTCCACCATCACGAGCTCTCGTCTCATACAGATGATTTATGTTTTCTATGTGTGTCTTATTGAAGAAGTTGTTCACAATAACCTTGTACATGTGTAATTTTCTTATGTTTAAAATTTCCGCGGACTTGTACAACTCCTCCGAACTTGTTCCTTCTGGTATCATGGTCTTCACGATTCTGTCCTGTAATGATTGTATTCTGTTCAGCTGATAATCAGACGCAGAACCCCACACCGATATTCCATAACTCAGAACCGACTCTATGAGACCGTGGTAAGCAATCCGCAATGCATCTTTTGGGATTATGTCTCTAAGATAATGGTACATTCCCGCGAAATGCCTGAGCCTTTTCACAACACCATCAATGTGCCGACCCCACTGAAAATTATAGTCCATTTCTAATCCCAGATATTTGAACGATTTGACTTCCTCTATCTTCTCACAGGTGCAGTTTTTTCTAACTCCATATAAGGTATCGTGTAAACAAACCGGTCCGTGATGTATTATATTGATCGGCCGCCTGCCATGCAATTTCGGCGGACACATATGTAGGAGTTTAGTTTTTTCTAAATTTATTACTAATTCCTTATCATGGGCCCAACATTAGAACTTGTGGTACTCCCTTTGTAGGTTTCTTTCAGCCACATCAATATCTTTGTTTATGGTCACCACAACTGTATCGTCCACCTAAAGCCAATATAAACATCTTTCGAAACACTGACCGATGTCATTGACATATAGTAGATATAGTGAAGGCCCTAAGATACTGCCTTGTGGGTCACCCCTGTCTACAATTTCCTCTCTTCCCATTTCACCAGCGATCTTCACCACGAACGTACGATCTGTTAGGTTGTTCTTAAACCATTTTAGAAGCTCACCTCTTATTCCAATTCTCTCTAGAATATCTAGCGGTTTTACGTGACTTATGAGATCAAACGCTTTTGAAAAATCTACAAAAGCACAAAGTACATGCATTTTTTCATTGAGTTTTGTGTTTATTTTTTGAGAGAATTTCTCCAACAGAGTTATGGTACCCTTCTTTTTTTGATAACAAAATTGAAACCATTTATTACAATGTAATAATAATAATACAGTTGAAGGGAAAATATAGTTTGTAGCATGTGCGCGAAATGTTTTAGTGCGCTCGGATAAATTGATTTAAAACATGCATAGCCCTAAATGGTACAAAAAGTACTTTTTTCTCAATTCCCCTCTTCCAAATTCCCCCGTGTTTAAGGTATTTCGTGAGTTTAACGAAATTAGGTATTTTTATTATAATTCAATTCCTCATTCCCCCACAACCTATATTCATCAGCAATCATAAAGAATAATTATTATAGTGTTGATAATATAGCAAAAATGCAAATGTTTGGAGAAAATAACAATTGTTTATTGCTCCACAGTAGCGATATCGCTGCAAGCCCTAACCTCAGTCGTTATATTCTTGAGTGCTTTAGTAAATAATAAAAAGAATACGAAATATTATTAGATAACTTGCGTGGACTTCTCACTTGTGTGTTCACCTGATACAAGTTCAAGAATCTACACGTTGTTGTGTCACCACCGCACGGGTGAGGTAGGCCTCGCCCTATTACTATTAAGTATATTTATTTTTGTTTTATTGTGCATAAATAGAATTGTAAAAAAAATATTTCTATTTTTGGGACACATAAATTAAAAAAGCTGCTTTTTTCTCAAGTTTTTTTATTTATATAATATTTAAAAACATAACGAAATAAAAAGCACCAATTGATATTTTTCCTATAACGGACATATTGAACTAATAAAAAAAAATAAGAAACCTTACAGCTTGCTACAATATGTTTCATACACAGCCAACTTTTACAAAATTTACTAGAGTATCATGTTTCCTCCTTTAGCAATATTTGCAGTAGCCTTTTTTATTTGGAGCAGATTTTGGTTCATCTTCAGGGGTTGGAATTCCCGATAAACGTCTAACCGGTTCGCGTATGTCTCTTTCTTTCATATTTTCTGTGAGTAAATAAATTCCCAATTCTTTTATAAACAACTGCGCTTTTTGGTTAAATCGGCTTTAGGGTTGTTCGCTTTATAAACAATGAATGCGTTGATACATTTAATAATCCATACAATATTACCATTGGCCAGCGTCGTGTATTTCTGGCCACATTCAACTACATCACCCCCCACCCCTTTAGAAATATTAAAAATGTAACAATTTCTGGCTTAGTCTTAGAACCAGTGTTTTCATCAGCAATACATTTTTAGATTTTTAGGCACGTATGAAATAACGTATTTCATAGAAAATAACACCGACGCACGGGTGGGGCCTATCAGGGCACATTGTGCTTTTACACAAAAATAAAATTTCATATTTATTTTCTAATAACATCAGAACATGACTTTTTACATCGCTGAGAGGTACATAGAGGTTGAAAGCGTTACAACTATGTTTTTCAAAGTTACATTACGTTTTATATATATATTGGTTGGACTCACAGGCATCACCCGTGCACTGGTTAAAAAACATATTTCATCAAATACAGTTCCTGATTTATAGTACATTTGGGATACTTTTAAACTCACATCGTTGTTTCTTATAAGTTCCATTCTTATTGAGGCTTTAGTTTAATTCTGAATATATGTCTAATATATAATATGTTACTTTAAAGGCTCTACTATGACAGCAGCGAGAATTTCATCTTTACTCATCCATGCATTAAAATGATTGAGTAATAACTATTATTAAATAATTATTCATTATCAGTAATGTTCCCTAGTGTGTTACTTAAATCCATACAGTTTCATATAAATTGGAATATCGATTTATCAATATAATTCATAGATGTGCTTAGTGCATTTTTGCATAAGACTACAATTAATGGATATAACCATTAAACAATTATGCTTCGCGTATTATATTTCTACATATTCATTTGTTTTAATGTCCAAGTATAAAGTACCCACGTTTCATTTACGTTTGATTTCAGAGACAATGACTACGCATTATATTAACAACGTAGCTCCAAGGTGGGGGGCAGTAGTTGTTTTATTTTGTTTCTTTTTATTTATGATTTTTTTGTCATTTAATTTCCCCTGTTTTCCATTTTTATGTTTTACAGTATTCGATATTCGTTCACCAATTATTTTAATTCTTATTATGTAACTTAAATTATCATTTTAATTATCAGTTTATCATGTATTTCTTTCTAATTCGTATGTGAAAATTATTTTATTACCAATTATTTTGAAATTGTTTTTTACTACGTAATTATGTTTGATGTGTAACGTGTAATGTTCATTTTACAATATTTTATTTAGATTTTAACTTTCACAATTTTGCTGCCACTCGTAATCAAGGAGGAAATAGTGAGCAATTTTATAAAGCCAAATGAAATAAAGAATCATTCATATTTATAAAGGCTAAGTCGATCAACCTCCTATTCACTGCATGACGTCACAGCTATGCACACACGCACTTCCATCAATTATTCTCGAATTAACAATGGACAAATTGTACGTCGATAATTAAAACATTATTTCCAAAGAATTCCATTTATATCAATAGCGTGAGGTAGCAGGTAAATAATAGAAACGTTTTATGTAAAAAAATAATGCAAGAACCCGCGCGACGTAGCTACTGTTTTATTAAATAATGAACGAAAAGTAAATACAAACGAAAACGTTTGATGGTAATAATTAATTATACATTTTTACGTGACGTTTGCTCAGTGTTATTCATAGGTCTATAACACCTGTACACATATTTAAATAGCGTTCGTTTTATACCCCCGTTCCCCATATAAATAACTTTCTCCGCATGCAGGCACAGAAATTAATGTAACATACATGTTTAAATAATTACATTTATAATTTTGAAGCCTATGGTCATGGAAAGCGTTTAGCAAATATAAAATTATACGTATAAATTGGTAACCACACACGCGCTAAAAACTGCTGTTTGTGAAATCAAATATTTAACGTTACAGATTTTAACAAAAATAGCGAATAACCACTATAAAAGTACAGATAAACCCAAAAAGCATTATTGCATGTACTACCATTCTACGAAACTGGAAATATGGAAAAGGGTGCAGATGTTTGCGATTTGATATTAATCTTTCAGTAGTCGCAACTGTTTTAAGACGTCAATGGTCGCGACTATTAAAACTATTATAACTAAAATATTTGTATCCTTTGAAATAAAACCAATGGAAGTATCAATCTTTTATTCACCGTACACAAAGTAGAAAAGTGAAAATAACAATAAGTGCAGCCAACGTTATTTATATTACACTTTGTAATATATACAGATTGCGACAGTGATATTGCAAAGCCCGTTATTGGGCTGTATTATTAAAAATATAAAACAGTTGTAGACGATCATTTGCTCTATAACTCAAAAATAATGTTATGAACGGGTAACAGTAATCGCGTACCAACAAACACTCATTCTTTGTTTTAATGAAACACTAGGTGTTATTCTTTGATACAATTTTTGAACAGCGCAGTAACGAACGAAAATTTAGGAATTGTTAAAGGGTAATTTAATAACATATCTTTATCTAAACGTTAAAACAAAAATAAAAAACTTAAATGAAACTCACTATACACTTTGCTGCAACGTACTTCAATCTACCATTCCAAAAATATCGACTTTCATATATTTCAATCAATATATAAAATATTACTATATAACAAATGATATTTTTAGTTTATACACCTGTCGCCTTTCTTTTTTTCTCCTATCCACCTATCTCGCTTCCCGTCTCGTGCCACATTATGTAGTCGGGTGTCGATCTTTCCAGTTGTAACGCTCTTTTTAGTTGCCCTATGCGTTCCCTCTCTACTCTTTTTCCCCTACCCCTAACACACATTCCAAATAATCATTATCTCTTCGAATTTCCCTTTCCTCTTCCCCCATAAACAGGCTGTGCCTTAGGTGCCCCTCACTGCTGCTACTCTCACTCATTACGTATCCTCCTATCCACCTATCTCGCTTCCCGTCTCGTGCCACATTATGTAGTCGGGTGTCGATCTTTCCAGTTGTAACGCTCTTTTTAGTTGCCCTATGCGTTCCCTCTCTACTCTTTTTCCCACACCCCTAACACACATTCCAAATAATCATTGTCTCTTCGAATTTCCCTTTCCTCTTCCCCCATAAACAGGATGTGCCTTATGTGCCCCTCACTGCTGCTACTCTCACTCATTACGTATCATAAATATGCCCACTCCCTCACCTGCTCTATTAACTCTCCTTTCCATCTCACCCGCTTCTTTTCTTTCTCTTCTTCCTTTCCTGGATATTATTATCGTCGTCTTTTTGCGTATAACTCCAATGCTTTCTTATCAAGGAATCTCTTTACCATCGCTTTCAATCCTTTCGCCAACTCCGCCAGAATAACTAAATGATATTTTTCATTTTTATCATCCGCAAAGGCCAAAAAGTATTAAACACATTCAAAAATACACAATCTGATCATAAGGATTTGTCAACCTCCCGGCTTTGTTTAAGGTTTTCGAGAGAGTTGACATCGACGATATTTGGAAAGCAACCACATTTTACCAACAACTCAGTTCGGTTTTAGACCCAGTTGTAGTTTCTGTACCAGCACTTCTAGAAATCATTGACGATATAATGAGGGCAGCAGGCAATAATATGCACACCCTCAGGATTACACCAAACATTTGACACTATTAGCCATGATATTATGCTCCCTCATTATATTACGTGGAAAATGATTTTTTTTAATTATGAGGTATGTCGCAAGGAGGTAAAATGAACAACGTGCTCTCTGATCCTTGCTCTTTAAAAGCAAGAAACCGTCTAGGTAGTATTTAGGTCCGCTTTGTATATTTAAACTAACAGCCTTTACAGAGCAATACATTCTTGTAAGCTTCATTCTTGTGCTGATTTTACACCGAACGTGAAGAACATGATAAAACAGTTCTTGTATATTGATGTAAGTGGCGGAGGAAGGTCTGAGGAGGATGCTGTGGGGAAAGAGGAGTGGAAACTTCAAAAAAACATGAAGTTCTGGAATATATGCATCAATATATGATGTATGTATGAAGTGTGGGGTTGGAAGGAATGGAAAAAGTTAGAAACGGTACACCAAGGACATATAAAAGGAGCACTGCATTTGGAGAGGTCAACACCTGAATATATAGTGAGGCAGGAGACAGGGCGTGAAAGGATGGGATTCCAAGCAGGTAGGAGAGATATGATATATATAGGTCGGGATATGAAATGACAAAGAGGCGAGGAGCAGAGTAAAGCTTAGTGAGGATGGCAATGGAGGAAATAACGAAAAGGGGAGACGTTTGAAAAAGCAGGAGTGGCAGTGGAGGAAGCAGAGAATATAAGAAGAAAGGGGAAGCAAGTAGAGAGAGATAATACAGAGATGGATACAGGTTGAAGGACAAGAAAGGGAAGGTAAAATCGCCAAAGCAAAATATAATCCCAAATACAAATGAATAAAAGTATCTTAGACTCAGACTCAGACTCAGGTGCGGGAACGAGGAGAAGGCAAACAAGTACTGGATGGACGACAAATACAGGAGCTGCGAATTCTGGGGAGAAGGCTGGGATAAATGGGAACAGTGGATAGAAGGGTGTAAAGAGGTGAGCCTAGAAAAAGAAGAGAAGAAGAAAGGAAAAGATTGGAGAAGAATCATGGGGGAGAGTGGAGAGGGCAGGAGAGATAATAAAGGGGATGGAGGAAGAATGTAGGAGAAAGAAGGAAAAGAAACATCAGGAAGAAGATGGAACAAAAGAAAAGAAGGTGGGTAGGCAAGAGATGGAAGAAAGTGAATAATGCCATAAAGTGGCGAAGTAGTACAATCTGTAAATATTGCAAAAAAATAGTCGGGGTAATTGCTATCAAACTTTGTTTTAAGCAAGACATTAATAAGCTCACACAATAAGCCTATGGCAGTCTAAAACATTGTATTCAAATCGAGCCCTGTTGAACCACAATTTAAAATTGGTGTTGTGTGATACTCTTCTCTGTTCTGTGATTATTATTATTACATAATCGTTTATAATCAGTTTATAAAAAAAATAGCTTTTTAGTTGTGCAGAACTGGAAGCCTATCATAATTAAACAAAGTAGAAAGCCCAAGGTATGCCACAAAAGGACTATTTCGTGGAATAGACGCGTAGTGCGTGTATAAATAAGTCACTAAGATTAAGCATGTTGTAACAAGAATATGAAGAGCTAGAAGCATTCTATATGGATATAATCGTCATGGGTTTTAAAATTTACATGGCCAGCATACATTTAATGCCTTTAATTTCTGCAATATTTATTGGCTATTTTCCCAATAATTGTGCAATTAAAATTGAATAAAGTTTCTTTTTGTATTTTCCTACATCTTAAGTTTTTCTTGCATGCAATTCTCCTATATTCGTATATTTACGAATGTTCTCATTATTGTGCATCCACTTATAAATATATAATAAACTTATGATCAATTAATTAATCTAGGAAAAATAAATTTGAATGTTGGTAAATTATTTCAAAAATTGCGCCGGCGAAGCATAATCCACGATTTATGACCAATATTTTGAAACTATATTTGTGTCTGTACCTACTAATAAAATTCATGTTTGTATACGTTGCGTTGCAGATACACTGGTTTGCGACTTCACTGACTGGCAAGTTGATATTTTCTGTCGACGTCTCAGCGCCTTAAATTGATAGTAAGGTAAATATTTTATACAAACTGTAAATACATAACAAATATACCTGAAATTGGACCGAAACTAAACAAATTAAAATTTACCGCTGGTCATTAAGGCAACACCTACAATTATTTATTGGGAATAGGTTCTAAAAATTAGTTCGTTTGTAGACTGTACCAAACATTATTTTAAACATTCACAATAGATTCCGACGTAAAAAAGCATAATTTATTTGAAGATTACACACGCGCATATTTATTTGTAAAAATTATTTATAGCGCGCCAAAACTCAAAAGGATGTGATAAATTGAAATGTACGTGTAAACTGAGTAAATATTCGGACTACTAATATTGATCTATAATGTTATTAATCAAACATGACAATTGAAGTTGTTTTATTCATTTTTTGCGAGCGCGCTTTATGTAGCATAAATATTTCCGTTTATCTGGGACGGTAGGCCTACAGTGATAAAACAAGATATATATCAGTCGCTATGACGTTTATAATAATCCAAAAATATATTCGGTCGCGATATCCGGTACAGGTTTGACAGCGGGCACTCATCAACAGCGTATGTGACCCTCCCTTTGTTATTTGCAAAAAAATACATTCATTATTCATCAAAAGTGGGGGACGAGTGTAATCAAAACAAATCGTGCTTGCGGACCCACTGCCCTAGCCTGGTAATAACCGCCCTTGCCGTCGGGTCCATCGATGCCCCAAACCATGGCCTGCCTCGATGTGGCGTACTGTAGATGAGTGTGAGGCTTCCCAGCAGTAAAACGGCGAAACGTACCGGGACTTTCAAATTAGTTTTTAATCGGAAATTCGTTTTTTCAAATAAAAATTAATTACCATCAGAAGTTAATAATTCGTAAGTTCCAGCGAAACGAAACTAATGAATCCATTCAATTGGTCATTCGACTTCTTGGTATCTTCATCCTTAACTTTGTTTTTATCTATCGTGGGCAAAAAAATCCCAATATTTTATACAAAATGCGGCTACGATAAGTACCACCGCCGCAAAAACTGAGTAATTTCCTTTTCCCTGTTGATAAATTAGAATTAGAAATAAAAAGTGGGTGAAATTGTATGTACAATATTACTAGTGGCTTACCAACAAAATTTTACTTCTAGATCACAAACAACCTAACACCTGTCTCATAAGTGTTGGGAAAAAGGTTTAACACATATAAGTTTACATATAAGATTGCTGCTAATGGTCCTCTATCCTCAATGAGACGTGTCACATCATGCCTTGGACGCTTTCTAAATCCACTTCTCTAATTTTTCGATAAATCAAATATTGTAAACACGTTTCGCGACCAAAATATTTTGCCGATGATGATTACATATTTTAGCCTGATTTTGCATCAACGGATTATGCCAGAGATACACTCAACTGGTTGGATGCCCATCATGTACCATATGTCCCTAAAAATGATAATGTCCCTCAGGCAAGGCCAGTTGGAACTTTTTGGAGCCTACTAGTAGGAAAAGTATATGAACATGGTTGGGAGGCCCAGAATGAACAAGAATTGCGACGAAGAATTTATCGAAAAATTAGAGAAGTGGATTTAGAGAGCGTCCAAGCCATGATGGGACACGTCAGACGAAAACTTCGTCTCATTAAGGATAGATGACCATTAGCAGTAAACCAACTTATAGGTGTTAGAGTCTAAGATCAGTTAGATATTTTTATTTTATGTTCGCTTAATAAAGGTTTCTTTTGTTTAAATTATATTTTGTTAAACTTTTTCGCAAAACTTATGAGACAGGTGTTATTACCCAAATGCTTATGCGGCCAGTGCCCGTAACAAATACCATACCATACAATACAACAATAATGAGTAAGGCATGCAGCAACACTGAATATCGAAAGATAGAAGTAACATCGTCAGATGCCAAAAATAGGCCACTCAAAATCCTATTGTAATAGACAATACTTATGTGTTAAAGTTAGTTAGGACACAGAACGGAACATACCATCACAAGTTAATCAATCGAAACCAGCAAATAGATCAGTGGAAAATAAAAGTATTTCCAAACTCGCAAAAACAATTCATCTAATCAATCATCATACACATAACCATTATAATTGCCATAATCAAAATGAAAATTTCACTAGAGTAATCAACAATAATACAAGCAACATGGAATTATGGAAGAGACGAAAATGTTACAACAATTTCTAAACGTTTTTTATGTTGACAACATTAATCATCAAAATATTAACGTAATGGATAACACAAAGATGAAGTAAAATAATTGCTAGCACTTAAATACGTTAAACACATTTCAAAAAAGCACATATTTCAAAACCAAACCGAATCCAAACCAACCCAATCCAACTACAACGTATACCATAACAATCATTTCGACAACACACACTCAGAAGCACACAGATTCTGAAAAAATACCAGATCTGAGACTGGATTATCACAAATGCAATAAATTCAACCTATACAGACATGTACTTAGTTGCGTATCAATTATTATGCACACCCTGGCTAGAACATGTTAAGACAAAATGGGAATAATACCATACTCAACGAAACCGTGGATTTAATATGCCCAAAGAACGGGACTGTTTATCTAAAATCTAGAAAAACCAATACAACAATCAACACCTATTACACAACAATAAATGACGAAAACGATATACTATTTGAAATTAAAATACTAGTAGCTGAAAAAAGGCGAGCCCGAACAAAATGGCAAAGAAATACCAACAGATTGAAGACAAAGCTCAAAGACACAAGAGATGTCCAATATATGTGTATAAACTAACTAACCAGGAACTATCGAAGTAGCTAAGTAGGTAGCTTTGACACTAAGCTTTGTTGAGTCCACGGATTTCGAGAACTGAAACGTTCGTTACTCTTTAAGTAACAGAAGAGAATTGCTTCCTGTGTTCTGAGATTGTCAATGCTACCGTCTACCCATTTGACAAAACGATCGATAGCAAAATTTACTGTCAAATACTTAATAATTCGACTGCAAAAATTGCAGAAATGGGAGAGGGGTTATCTTCCATCAAGATAATGCCAAATCGCATGAACCATCCACCAACTAGATGGGGAATTATTGTTGAACATCTACCATATTCGCGAAACCGTTCCCCATCCGATTTTTACCTGTTTCGGTTGTTGCAAACCCATGTTAGCAGTCAAAAAATGCAGGACCAGAAAACATAAAAAGGGAGGTGGGTGGTTTCTTTGCCTCGAAGCAGCCATTATACTTTGAAAAGGCTAGTGGAAAGCTGGTGTGATCGTCTCCATAGCTGATGATTGCGATTTCGATTGCCCTGGTATTATATTGGCCATAGTATTGAAGCTTAACGCTGTATTTATAGCTTCATAGATTATTCTATTATATGTACAGCTGCACTCCGTCGGATGCATCAAATGCTCTACGTAATTTTGTTAAGTGTTTCATTTATCATAATGTAAATTCGGGATTTACGATGATCATTTTTCAGGCAAATTCTTCTTTGTCCCTGATGAGTGTTGCTATTAGTTGCCAAATGTATTGCTGAAGCTTACCTTTTTAGAAGCTTCTTTTAAACGAACAAACGAAAAGATTTGTGTGTTTTTAAACTTTCTGTAGAACGACAAAGAAACATAAAAGATTCGTGTATTGAATTTTCCATTATAGAGTCAGTATTCTCGACATTAGCTTGATTTAATTTAAGAACAGTTCTTCCAAGTCAGTGAAACACATAAGTGAAACACACAAGTGCTACCTGAAGATGGGACTCTATCGAAAAGCCGACGCGACCCTTTGAGGAAAATGTCTACAACGCGGTTCGTAATCCGAGAACCACGAAGCATACACATGAATGTCGTATGACTTCCTTGCGAAGGTGAAATCTTCTGTTATTTAGCGTTAGCGACATTATACAGCGCAAAAATAAATATTAGCCTACACCACAATTGTAACATGCAGTACTCTAAGCAATAACTAACGCACAGCCAACCTCAGTGATGTACTAAGTTACATAATAAACTTGTATGCACTCGAATGTAGTTCGTCTATATGTCGTATACTTGTTATTTAACTACCACTTTCTTCGAAAGTTCTCTAAAAACTATGTTATTTCGTTAAATGTGTAATCGTTGCCTCGCTTTTTTGGTCCGGGTCTGCTGTTGTTGATTGCACCGGCTGTTACGGTAGAATTGTTTTGAGTTATCTGGTTTCTTTTATTGGTTATTTCCAAGTATTGCTTGGTCGACATTGGCCTTGTTGATTGAAGATGTTGGTGCTTTTATATCCAATGCGCCCTTATCTGTGGTCAATAATGGCTAGAGAGCCAAGATACTGCAGTTGGTAGATATCTTTAGTTTGAAGCTCGGGTCATCTACATCCACAATGTGGTTTGAAGAAAACGTATGGTTTATCTTTATTGAATATCGTCTTTAGCGCACCAGCGATACATTCTGCATATAGGAAGACTTACGAAACCCGACATTGACAACTGAAAATTACTGATCTCAAAATACACCAAAAGATATCCGATATGTCAAGTAACAACTGGAACTGCTAAATCGCCAAGGACACCATATTAAAGCTTTAATTTAATTGCATAAATATACCTAAGTACGGTTAATGTGATGTTTGTAAATTAATTATTAGTATTATATCACATTAATTTGTAAGCGATTGTTAAAAGTGGCAACTAATTTTGTTGCCGAATAATATTTTAGTAATTATCCCGATAAAGATCGTTTTTAGGCGACCGACACGAAAAATTGAAATTTCAGTCGTCAAACGCGGACGAAAAGTAATCGTTTTTCGTCCGCTTTCATTTTTCGTCCGCAATAGGGTGGCGCCATCTACCGACAGTTACCGAAATTGTATAAAAATAACCACATTGCCGTCAGTGTCAAACTGTACATCTTGTTTACATTAGTAAATACGTGTTGGTGGTAGACTTTTAACTGATTATTGGGTAATTATTGTTTATAAAGCCGAAATAATTTCGAATGTGGACAAAGAAAACATAAACATGTCTGAAGGTGTCACAAATATGTACAATTGTTCAGTTGTCATAAATGACTATGTCAATAAATTATAAGTAAATGTTGCAATAAATTTGAAAATTTTATGAGGGTCGCCTAAAAAATTTTGTGTGCACCACGGCCAAAAAGTGTTTTTTCGTCCTCGTTTTCTTTCCGACCTCGGCTCTGCCTCGGTCGTAAAGAAACCTCGGACGAAAAAACAGTACTTTTTGGCCTTGGTACACAAAATACTATTTTGTTTAATTCAGACGTGTTATTTAAATCTCACTAATTTATTAATTTGAGTTCAATCCGTAACTAATTAATACAAACTACGTAATGTAATGTATACACCCTGGAAGATGTTCGCTTTCGATAAGACATCTGCTTTCAATTCAGCAACAAAGTAACAAAATTGTATCTCATCGTTAGATACAATTATAAAAAAGGTAGAGAAGCAGCAGAAATGTTTAATAATCGACATCCCGATAAAATAATACATTTCACAACTGATGGAAAAATATGATAAGAGTAAAACATCACTTGAGATATGTCTTTCACTGTAGGACGTATTTTTCATCGCTTTATACAAATCTTAAGTCATTCCGAAAATACGAGTAGAATAGGCTTCGGGAAGGTAAAACGCACATTAACGTTAAAATATCTAGTTAAAAAAGTATACGAAAGTAGAAATGGATGCAAGAAATAAATAATCATTTACTTAAAGTTTCATTGAGTTTGAATTTATATCATAATCAATTTTAATTAACTTCTTTATAATTATTATTAGAAACAAACCACATCTCATGTAAAATGTTTCGTATATTTTTTCTTAATAAATAATATATAATGATAAATATGTGTACTGGATTATTAGGGTTCGTGACGTCAAATTATTTAAAATCCGATGTTCAAGTAGACACATAATAGCTACATTATGTATATTTCGTTGTTAACAAATATTGAAGTAGAAATTTGTAATACGAGTATATAATTAAATAATTGAATAGAACAATTTAGGATAATTTAATCCAAATTGCTTTATAATTTGTGTATTAAAACACCGAATGAAATCAAGTTTGCATTGATCTCGGCAAGGGTTTTGCTGTACTCCCTCCGCTCAATCAAGCTCCTGGGACGAGGATTGACAATTTGTATCCATTATATTTATGTATTTTTACTAAGGCTGGAGATTGGGCGATTGCGACCTGGTTTTTTCATATTTGCAAATAACGCATGCCCCAGGGCCTGATTGAGTACCCATCCATTCGATATTTGATAACCAAGTGTGATGTATTTGATTTTTGGTCAATGTTTCAGGAGAAACGGAAATGGTAAAGTATTTTTGATGAATTTCGCAATTCGGTGCGGCACATCCATAAATTTACAAACGCAATTTTAACGGCGTAAACGCGACATTGAATGTGATACAGAAACTAATAAAAATTGCAACAATTGGCGCATAGAAGGTTTTATTACATACTGGTGTACCATCTGCGCTAGACAACTTCATTATACAAATACGCAAATACAGGCTTAGTTAAAAACGTGAAAACGCAGGCGATATTAATATTAAATTTATGTCATGTTTTTAAGTATCTCATCTGCGAGTTACCTGTCGTTGCAATTTGTGACTTATAAATTTTGTTATTGTTTTAATGTTATTTGATTAAAACTTTATTTTGCTTTCATATATTTTTGTTTGATGTTAAATTTGGCATACGAAGTATTGCATTGACACCCGATAAGTTAAACAGTAACTTGCTCATCCATCATAAATTGTCATCATTAAGTGATAAAAATGCAGAATTATTTAACACCCAGTACAGTATGTGGAGATAAAAACTAAAATGGTTCCATTAGTGAAATGGAAATATTAAAATGCTAAAAAAATAGAATAATTGAGAATAAAAGAAAACCCCAATGGTGAAACGAATGTTTAAAACGCAACGTAAACAATTTGTTTTAAATGAAAACTCGTAACGTTATTATTTGAAGCGAAAACAAAAACTACGAAGTTATCAGTTCAGGAACAGTTGAAATTTCCATCCCCCATTTTAGTGAGGGTCGCGTGCACTCTCAATAAATAATATAATAAATATAATTACTGGAAGCCGCCCCAAGTCCCTGCTAAATTATATTATTTCATGTGCACCAAATTTAATTTAAAGTTGCCGAACAATATTTGAGAGCTAATATGAAATTATATTAATCTAGAAAATCATTTTATATTCGAGCGCATTTCACCCGGCGTAAATTTAATTTCGGAAAGAAAGAAAAAAACCTCACGTAATACGTAATTTTATAAACTGAAGTAGTCGATATTTATCCCTGCGATTAAAAAGAAAACGGCTTTAATTAGACGTGCAGTTACGGTTAGACGCACCCTTATTTAGCCAACTGTTTTTAACTGTAAAAAACCTCTCATGTGCAATAAATTTCGCTTATAAATTAGAGCCGATAGACTGGCAGATAGTACTTATAGAGTAGGTAAAAACTGTTTTTCGAAAATAAAAATTCCCGAACGTCAAATTATCGTCAATAAAAAATAATAACTAAGTGTAATGTGTCCATTGAGCACTCGCATACTTTTTTCAGGACTTTTAACGTCATAAATATGTAAAAGGTGTACTAAAACAGGGGCATAATATAGACTGTCATTTTTTATTCGCAGATAAGTAGAATGGGAAATCATGATTACGTATAATGGCATCGGTAGGTAACCATATATTCATTATTTATCGGAATTAATATAATGACATATCGATGTGAAATCAATTCAAAATGGCCGAGAGTCGCGTATTTCTATTCTCTCGGCAAATATATACATAAATGCATACCTAAGTAAGCAGCTACTGGCAAATCATATCTTTCTGCCATAACTATCCATTACACTCTATAAAAATTTAAATATAAACGACGTTTCGTGATATAACCGCGTCTATTTTAATGTTAACTCTCTTTATTCGCATTCTAGCCCTTCAATGTTTTATTAAATGGATGCAGCATTTGCCAAAGAAATTATCCACTTGTCTTATTTGCGCTCCTCTTTTATTCAGACATGCAATTGTTAATCTTTCTCTTCAACGACTCACGTTTATTATATATTCTTATTGTAGATACAAGATTAAAATTGTGTTTTCTTTGTTTTTTGATTAAAATACACACTTACCCACCAAAAGAATACTACAAGTTTACTTCAATCGAGTACACCCTGTCAAAAACAATATGATATTAATGAGCTAGATTGGCGATTCATAAATAATAAACAAGAAAATCAAAAGCTTGTATACGTAGCAAGCTGCAAAATACAAAGCACAAATCGTGCAAAGTATAAAAAAATTTCAGCTTTGTACAAATCATTAAAAAACAATGATTACAGATCAACAATGGAACGACAAAAATTAATGTGACACGTCGGTAAAAATGTATCCCTTGTCATATTTAACGTGCTTTGTTCTTTTTGTCTTTTCCATAAATACAGGAAATACTTTTATAGTACTATTTTGTATTTCTTCCAGTATCGTTTTTTCCTCTTTACTAAGTGTTTTCCGTTTACCAGTGCGTTCTTTTCAGTTCTGTGTTCCCAATTATTGTCTCTGAGAACTATAGTCTAATCGTTATTTTTATCTTTTATATCGAACTTTTGAGCTTTGCTGAGTTAACGCCTTACACATTTCGTTTTTAAAGTCTTATATGTAATAATATAGCCAGCTTAACCAATTTATCTTTGCAAGTAAACGATGTTTTCATTATACACAGTTATATACATCGTTTGTCAAGCAAATAGCCCTTTTACTACATTTCTTACTTTCTCTCTCGTTGGTATCTGAATACTCATCTTAAAAGTTTCTAGAAGATAGTACCTGTTACGGCATGCCATATGACTTTCTAAGCCCATGTTTTTCACAAGTACTACTTCTGAAGATTCGAAAACGAGTTTTACCCCATTGTCCAAAAGCCTGTTCTTACTTACCGAAATTTCATCTCTAATCTCTTGTTACGTAACTAAATTATTTTTGCATCGTTATTTCTTCCTTTGTCAAGTCATAACCAATAACCATTTTCCTCATTGCTTTGTCCTCATAACATTCACTTCGGTTTTTACTTTCTCATTTTCTCATTTACTCTGCCCTAACTTTTTAATTTATTATCTTATTATCTATTAATTTTTGGTTAACTGATTTACTCACTTCACGTGCTATTTTCTAGGATCCGTATATATCTATTTCTGTTCATACACTGCCTTTCAAATAAAATAGACAACCCCGAACCACTGAACGTTGAATGATGAAACTTTGTGAAAATAGTTAATAATGAGTTAAATCCCCACGTACTCTTATGCACTCAGCAACCCTTCTGGAAATTAGAATATTGATATCCTCTTGAGGTATTTCATCCCAGGCTATCTGTAATTGTTGACGCAACTCCTCTAAAACATTGTGAGGATGGGGTAAACACCCCTTCTTTCCATCATATCCCAGACATGTTCAATGGGGCATAAGTCTGGTGATCTTGGAGGCCAGGGCAACATATTGATGTTATTATCATCTAGGAAGGCTGACGTTACTTGAGCAGTATGAGGCCATGCATTATCTTGCTGGAAGGCTGCTCCTGGAAGGTTTTTGTAGTAATGGCACAACAACTGGTTCCAACACTCAATCAATGTATCGTCTGGCGTTTAGTGTAACCGGAATAAATACCAGACGAGATCTTCTTCCATAGCGTAATTCCCACCATACCATAACCCCAGGAGTTAAAGCCGCATGGCGATGTTGAACAAATTGTAAATTTTGCTTCTGACATGTAGGTCGCCTAATCGTCCAACGTCCGTCAGAGTGCCATAAGAAAAATCTTGATTCGTCGCTGCAGAAGATCTCATTCCATTCAGGAACCCAATATTGTCTGTCCTGGTACCAGTGAAGTCTGATGGCTTTATGTTCTCTTGTTAGAAGGACGATAAGAACGTAGTCCAAACGTGCGTATTCGGCGATTGGCAAATTGGCAAATTGCTTTTATCCAATTTATTCCAACGGTTCGTGATGGTTCTTTCGGGTCTCAAATTGCATTTCGCCTTAAGAGCCGAACTTCTCGCTCTTACGTCACTCTTTGTCGTCTACGACGAACTTCTAGGTGTTCTTCCTGCCAGCCTCTATAAGTCTGTGCTATAGTGGTGTGTGACCGATTGACACGTCTGGATATCTCACGGAAGGTTAAACTAGCATCATGCACCCCGACAATTCATCTTTCAAAACGAGTAATTAGAAGAAAATTGGCACGACTTGTGGCATTTTAAAGTTACAACAAGCAAGAAGAAACTCCTAACAAATGCGACAAATCAACAAAACTATGGTCAAACTAAAGGCACAGGCAACTGTTGCTAACGAGACAATTTCTGTCAGAAGTGGCAGATTGGCTTCAAAACTGAATTCTTTGTTTTTCTACGTCCACTAGATAATTTCACCAAGTTTCATCATTCTACGTTCAGTTGTTCGGTGTAGTATATTTTATTTCAAAGACAGTGTATTTATGTTTAAAATGTGTTGCTAATGTTTTCCCACTGGCTGTTTATTATACTATTACTAAATCAGGTTCATTATCTCTTTACTTTCCATTATGCCAGGAGTTTTTTTTATATTTTTTATTACTAGAACTACTCCTGGATAGACATTCGTAGGCATTCAATACTCGTTAAATAATTTGCCCATTTCACCACGTTTCCTTTTTATAGGTTAAACTCATTTCATATTTTCATTTAATCTATTAATTCTGTCAACATTTTTTGTCCACATTAGTGTACGATACCTATCTTTTGTGCATATTCCTCGTTAGTTTCCCACTTTGCTTATTTATTATTTATATGGTTACAACGTGAAGACAACAGTTCTTCCTGGTACCTACCGTCTTCTCAATCGATAGTTCACCTCTTTACTCTCTGTTTTCCTTCGTCTCGTTATATTTTCGTTTGCCTTTCAAGCCGCTAACTCCAAACTCATTCAACATTTAATAACATATCGTTTGGCCACTATTTGATTTACATTCCCATATATGCTTCATTTTGATTTTGGTTTAGCTATGCCATTGCGATTCACCTACTTTCCATTGATTTCTATTTTGTTTGATTATGAAGGTTTCGTTTTTATTTGTTTTCATTCCAGTTTCCACCAGTGTCGACCATAATACGAAAAATGAAAGCGGACGAAAAGTAATTGTTTTTCGTCCGCTTTCATTTTTCGTCCGCAATAGGGTGGCGCCATCTACCGACAGTTACCGAAATTGTATAAAAATAACCACATTGCCGTGTCAAACTGTACATCTTGTTTACATTAGTAAATATGTGTTGGTGATAGACTTTTTAACTGATTATTGGGTAATTATTGTTTATAAAGCCGAAATAACTTCGAATGTAGACAAAGAAAACATAAACATGTCTGAAGGTGTCACAAATATGTACAATTGTTCAATTGTCATAAATGACTATGTCAATAAATTATAAGTAAATGTTGCAACAAATTTGAAAATTATATGAGGGTCGCCTAAAAAAATTTGTGTGCACCACGGCCAAAAAGTGTTTTTTCGTCCTCGTTTGCTTTCCGACCTCGGCTACGCCTCTGTCGTAAAGAAAACTCGGACGAAAAAACAGTACATTTTGGCCTTGGTACACAAAATACTATTGTGTATCTAGGCCAAAAAGTACTGTTTTGTCGTCCGAGGCGTAGCCGAGGTCGGAAAGCAAGCGAGGACGAAAAAACACTTTTTGGCCGTGGTGCACACAAAATTTTTTAGGCGACCCTCATAAAATTTTCAAATTTATTGCAACATTTACTTATAATTTATTGACATAGTCATTTATGACAACTGAACAATTGTACATATTTGTGACACCTTCAGACATGTTTATGTTTTCTTTGTCTACATTCGAAGTTATTTCGGCTTTATAAACAATAATTACCCAATAATCAGTTAAAAAGTCTATCACCAACACGTATTTATTAATGTAAACGAGATGTACAGTTTGACACTGACGGCAATGTGACGGTAGATGGCGCCACCCTATTGCGGACGAAAAATGAAAGCGGACGAAAAACGATTACTTTTCGTCCGCGTTTGACGACTGAAATTTCAATTTTTCGTGTCGGTCGCCTAAAAATAGGTTTAATTAATAACAGTGGTTCATTAATTTTAGATAGATTAGATAGACAATTAAATATTTTTTCGAAAAATTTACAGTTTATCAATGTTCTTTGCAAAATTGAGTGCACTTAACCAGAAAAGGCCTTGAACCGTACCAAAATAAAATATTAAAAATTAATCCTCATAAGGTCCGTAAATCACAAAATTTATGTAAATTTCGAAAAGTTTTATTTTACACTGCGCCCGGGGAATTGCGTTTCGCACCCTTTTGACATACAAACACGTGATCGGGTGCGCTTCTTTGTTCCCGGGGTTGGCGTACGCTTGTCGTTCGGCCGGTTAAAATTATCGCTATGTGTAATTATTTATTAACTGGTAATATAGTAATTATAAAGTTTTGATAATATATTCTGCTCGCATTACATACGCCATTAGGAGTGTAAATATTTTGCTTGTAATTGATAATTATAAATTTAATTGTATTCATATAATTTATTACCCGCTATTTATTATACATAAAAATCGTATTGTGTGCACATGATTAATATTGATTTATTTTGCAATGAAAGCTAGGAGCTGTACATAATTTATAATTATTACGACAATTAATATATTAAAAATATAAATTATTTGATCAGTTTGCTGATATACCATAATTACAATAATTGATTGGTAAAATGCAAGTGAAAATATGTTATTTACAACTATGTAAATATATATTTATGCGAGTCTAGTTGACCAACATGCATTTAACAATAAAGAACACGGTTTAGTAGTCATTATGACATAGTAATGTAAGTTATCAAATTTGTGTTGCCGCACTATTCGAATAGGTGTCCTTTAGTACGCAAATGTCGAGTCAGTAAATTAATCTCATTATTACATTCTTATAGAGAGAGATAATAGAGAGATGGATACAGGTTGAAGCTCAAGAAAGGGAAGGCGAAATAGCGAAAGCAAAATAAAATCAAAAATACAAAGGAATAAAAGTAGATGTAAGGATACCGACGTCTTTGAGGGAGGAGAGGCCTATATACGAAGAGAAAATCTTAGCAAGATTCAGGTGCGGGAACGAGGAGAACAAGTGCTGGATGGACGATAAATACAGGAGGTACAAATTCAGTGGAGTAGGCTGGGATAAATGGGAACATTGGATAGAAGAGTGCAAAGAGGTGAGCTTAGAAAAAGAAGAGAAGACGAAAGGAAACGATTGGAGAAGAAGCGTGGGGGAGAATGGAGAAGGGAAGAGACTCTTAGAGAAAATAAAGGGGACGAAGGAGGAGTGTAGGAGAAAGAAGGAAAAAGACGGAACAAAGAAAAAGGGGAAGGTGGGTCAGCAAGAGAAAGAAGAAAGAAGAGGTGGAGCCGAAGGGGTCAATGATTGAATTATGGTATTATTTTATTATGGAACGTGAATCATACCAATAAA
This sequence comes from Geotrupes spiniger, assembly GCA_959613385.1. NCBI lineage: Eukaryota > Metazoa > Arthropoda > Insecta > Coleoptera > Geotrupidae > Geotrupes > Geotrupes spiniger. Next base: position 6,837,053 of record OY390736.1, on the reverse strand, counting down.
GGTTTTTTACATTCTTATACTCTATGTATAAGAAAGTATTTCAAATTTTCCAACTCGATAATTGAACGGAAATACTGATGCGACGACTTTCTTAAGTCAAATATAATATGTTGATATTATAACGTGTCTAATATTTTCAGTAAAGACAACCATTTAGTATCGCAATAGTATATTATTATACAAGTTTACTAAGAGGCCTTATTGTAGCACGCGTGGGGTTGGGGCACGACGAGCGAAGCGAGGAGTGCTCCAATGGAACAAGTGCTACAATGCCTCTTAGTAAACGAGTATAATATACTATTTTATCTACTTTGCGTTACTGATTTAATGTAAATTCAAAATTTCGAATACAAAAAAATGTGGCATTATAACCTAGGGATGTTTACGAGTAACGATGGCGACATCGTCAAGTCATATTTGTCAGGCGGCAATGACATTTAAAATATTTAACTTCCTTTAAATTTTGTAAAAAACTACAAAAATATGGCAGAAGAGAAGGATTGAAGTTATGTTGCTTTTGTGCAAGCTTTTCGTTTTGTATGTTGCTCAAATAGCGCATTAATAATTATAATAAATTTAACACGTTTCTGAGATTGTGGTTATGTATTCGATATTTGACGCGTGTGATTGAGCAGTGGAATGAAATGTCGCCAATCTTACAGAACAAATAGTTACCAAAAACAGTTTCATAATAGCCTCTATTATAAAACTGTTTTGAGCCCATTTCAGTATCATAATGGACCTATTGTTAACGCAAAGTAGATAAAAATTATTTCCGCACCGTGGCCTTTTCGATGGTGTCAATACATTTTGTGTAATAAAAAGATGAAACTGCGAATGGATGCCACCCCACAACCACTCAGAATGTTAGGTGAACAGTCGTTACACCACTTACAGCACAAAGTTGGTGCGCGATTTTGGTGGCACAATTTTCCCCTAAACTGGTGCACAGGGAAAAATTGTGTGCTTTACCCAAACAGTCAGAGCTCTACAGTGGGGGGAGGAAAGAGTGTTATCAATGAAGCAAAATGACTAATCGTAATTAATCTAATCCGCAGGCATATAGCCAAATGTTAAACCATCTTAAGTCAATCGAACTAAAACGAGTTAAATTGTGAGAAGTCGATAAAAAGACGTTGAGCACAACAAGAAGAACTCAACAGATGATAATTCATGACACATTCATGTCAATAACAAACTGTAATGTCAGAAGATACATTTCGTCTTTCATTGACTTTTTACATTTATCTCCTCAATTATACAATGAAGGACAATCGTACCACATCTAATAATTTGTGTGAACGTTTCCAAATATTAGCACCTGTTGTAACCTTTCATTTTAATTAAAGTCACCTTTTTTTGTCAAAATTGGTCTAACCACTGTCACTGCCCGCCCATTAGGGACAATCGCCCTTGCAATAAATGTCGAATAAATTCTTAAGCAATACAAATTTGTGGCGTATATGAACCCTGCAACTTTTCTATTCATTCTCTAAAAATCTTTCATTCTCTATCTTTAGCCTATGATATTGCTGCCAATCCTAGGGGTTCTACTTCAAGGGCAAAAACTGGGAAGCCATTGTTACTTGGCATATAACCAAATGGTATGGTATCTTACAACATTAGAACCACAACGATCGAATTGCACCCCATCGCAAGAAGTGGAACACAACAAGTTGAATACAACAATTGTCTTTGTCTGATATATTCAAGACGAGGAACCCAACAGAGTATTTGGATCGATAAAAATCACAATAATTACATATACAATAATAATTTTAGGCAACACAAAATTATGGAAGTTTAAATCTATTGAATCATATAAAGGGAGTTGTAACGACTATTAAAGTACTAAGCACGTGTCTAAAATGAAAAATAGCTTCAAAAAGTGCAAAGGAAATTAGAAAATGATCAGTCGAAACGTTGACGGAAATTGAAAACGTTTTCAAAACAATTTAAACATTATTGATATTATTTCGCTTAATAAATAGAGATTTTAAATTACTATAGTAGAAAATTTAAATTCCGTTTCAAAATGATTTGAATAGAATGGCAGGTAAATAGAATGTAAACGTTATGGAAAAAACAGTAATAACTGAATAATAAATCTCTACCATCGTTAATTATGTCTGCAAATTGGACATACACGAAGAAAATTTGATTTAGGAACAGTAAAATCACGTAATCGGTTTTGACCAATGAGAATATATGAAAAGACGCTGCAAGCCGAAGTTGAACTCTGGCCGTGTCTATTTGAGGATTAGTACATTTTTGAGAATCATTACGACTATGTAGATGATTTTGTGAGACCAATAACTCATATATACACAATAATTACATATACAATAATAATTTTAGGCAACACAAAATTATGGAAGTTTAAATCTATTGAATCATATAAAGGGAGTTGTAACGACTATTAAAGTACTAAGCACGTGTCTAAAATGAAAAATAGCTTCAAAAAGTGCAAAGGAAATTAGAAAATGATCAGTCGAAACGTTGACGGAAATTGAAAACGTTTTCAAAAGAATTTAAACATTATTGATATTATTTCGCTTAATAAATAGAGATTTTAAATTACTATAGTAGAAAATTTAAATTCCGTTTCAAAATGATTTGAATAGAATGGCAGGTAAATAGAATGTAAACGTTATGGGAAAAACAGTAATAACTGAATAATAAATCTCTACCATCGTTAATTATCTCTGCAAATTGGACATACACGAAGAAAATTTGATTTAGGAACAGTAAAATCACGTAATCGGTTTTGACCAATGAGAATATATGAAAAGACGCTGCAAGCCGAAGTTGAACTCTGGCCGTGTCTATTTGAGGATTAGTACATTTTTGAGAATCATTACGACTATGTAGATGATTTTGTGAGACCAATAACTCATATATAATGAATGATATCATCAGATGTTTAAAAATGTCAGCTGACCTCAAAAGTTATGATAATTATTAACGAAACGCCGTCAACTAAATTTTCAACAATAATTCGCAAAAAGCCAGTTATTAGTTAATACTTATATGTACGGCGTCTAAATACGTCAAATACAATCGATGTAATTTTTCTAGTAAATGCAACGAACTTAATAAGCGAAGATTGAAGATATTTATACGAGAATACCTCCACATGTATATGTTCATATTCATTTCATGCCATCAGCTTCACACATTCTTCTGAGTAATCAATGTTTTCGTGCAAAACATGTAGCATTCTATGTTTGCGCATATCGTACCGACCAGTATAAATCATTTTCAATACGACAAAAGAGAGTGTCACCACATCTGAGCTCGACGAACGAACTCTCAATCATTAATGCAATAAAAACGGGAGTATGTCTTCTTGTATGTATTTTCAGCCTTTGGTTCTTAAAGTATAAAGTTATATATTTTAAATTAATTATAAAATTTATTAAAATTTCTCTTAACTACAACTCGCCTTTTAGTTTTTAGAGGCTTTCTTACATGGTCGGAAAATTAATAACTTGTTAGTCGTTAGTATATAAGAACACAAAAAATAAAGTATTATTAAATACTAATTCATTTGTATATAATCTAAAAGAAATTGCTAACTAATCACCTGCTATCCGATAATTATTCATTTATATCTTATTTTTATTTTATACATATGCTTCCAACATGATGATACGGTGAAGATGTGACCTGGAAAATAGGCAATAATGCAGAGGATTGGCGACGAAGAGAAACAAACATTGATAAGTAAGTAAACATTAATAAGAGCAAAAGCAGACGGACACAGAATGTTAGGACAAAGGAAAATTCAACCGAAAGGGCAACTAAGAAGCTCAAATAACGGAAAGGAACATACACCGATGTATCGATCCTGAGCAAAACATTGGAAGTAATAGTGAAGAGGGAACATTAAAAAAATACACATGGACCGCAGGAAAATATGCTTCCTTTATGAGAAGAACAGTTCACGCTGGCGTAAGTTTACTAATGAAACTAAATATAAGAGAAGGAATCATACCACTGCGCAGTTCGAAAATATAACGGACGACTAAATGATAAATTCTGCAATCATTGTTTCAAAAAGCTAACAATCATTCTTTTGTGGTTTACCGGATTCAAGCCATAACATGGTAACTATGTTAACTATAGATCGTACTTCAAATCGGACATTCAGTTCGAAGGGAATTGTATTAAGTCCTGGGGTTGCTTCATGTTTTCGTGAAATTGAGCTAGGTACGCTCCTGATGTCAATTGCATTGTTGTGGACACACGATGAATACAGAAGGATAAATGCATTTTAAACACTAAAATCTTTAAAAAGGTTTAGGCAATATTGAACGACAATTTTGGTAGCATAAAAGGTTATTAAAACAAAAGAAATTGTAAAAATGTTACAAAGTCAATAATGAGAGATGTGAGGTTATGTTGGCACGATACGCAGGAGTTAAAAAATAATTAATAAAATAGATTAAGTTACCGCCGTAAAAGGTAATCAAGGTAAAAGCAAATCACAAATCCACACTTTTCCGCTCATTTAAACTTCTGACCTTCTTTAAGATACAGAAGACATGGGGAATGATAAGTCAGCATGCAATAGCGGCCATAGCATTCCTTACAAAAGGGAATTAAATTGTACATTGACATTGTTAGTACTTTCTACCTTCCATTAGCGTAAGATGTCAGGAACACATTTTGTTTGACCACAGGAGTATTGCATGTAGTATAGTTAATACTTTTGCGTCAGGTACTGACTAGAGATCGTAGAGAACTGAAAGTTTATGACTGCCATTACACCATTGCAAATGATCCATTAATGCACCTAACAGCATGTAACATTTTTATAGACTTCTATGTAAAATACTCTAGGAGAAGTAACAACGCTGAAAGGGCAGTCATTTTCAGATCTGTGCAGCTAGGTAGATATAGGAGGGTTATAAATTTAGTTATATGCGATGTCAGTAAACTTAAGGTGTTGCGCAGACATAGAATCATGCTTAGTACAATAAAATAACAAAAAACTATTTAGAATTACAATATTTCCGAAGACGAAGACACGAGACGAGTAACGAGTTAATTTTTCTTTCAGAGTTTTATTTTCCACCAAAAGTAGTTAATTTAATTAATGGAACTCTCATAACCCGGCGAAGTGGGGAATCGTAGTAAGATGACATGTCGGGTGGTTTTGTTAACGAAAGTATCTATTAAAAGAATGCAAAAATATAGGCATCTACTCAAATATAGTGTTGTATTATATTCATTTTCTGCTTCAATTAAGTGATAGTCAATTAGGGGATTGGCTGATAGCAGTTGTGGTGGACGTTTTGGTATTTGTATGTAAGTAGGAGCGAATATCTTCTTGATATTTGTTAGCCAAGTTGGGTATTATACAGTTGTTACGGTTCTTCCTGGTTTTAAATACTCATGATCATACAACTTTGACCCAAAAAGGGCGGTTCCGACTTCTCGGTTGAATACAACATTTCTTGGTGCTTGGTGCGAATATTGTCCTCGTAAAGTTATATATTATCTCCTTTGTTAAATATTCGATGATCTACCATCATATCAAACATAAAGTGAAACTTTGAAGTAGTGAAAACGTTTAAAACTAACATCTTAAAAAGAACTTTGCATTAGAGAACGACTATGATTAAATATTGTATGTAATATAATATATAATTATTCGTTATTTATGCAAATGTAAATTTGAATATGTGGCTATTATTAAAAGTTAGTTTGCAATTGGTTCAATAAATAAATATCAATTTATGTAAAACTTTCAGTCAGTATAAAATTTGAATTGTATATGTTCAAACGATATATATTCAATACGTGTTTGAATATAAGATATTAAATTATACGTTCGTATGTATAATTATACATATAGTACATGCTACACCAAATAGTGCATACAAAAAGTATCATTGTACTACCGACTCAGTATCATTTTGTGTCAATTATTTTCCTTGTTTTTTTTTGCTGCGCACCGTCATTATATATCCACCTTGTAATATCCCTGCCATGAAATGCCTTCGTGCGAGTAATACTAAAGTAATCAGAAATGATATAATGCCGTTTGATAGTAATTTAATAAAAGATATTCTTGTTTATAATACGGCAGAATCAAACACGAACCTGCATACGGTTATTTGCGCTCAGCATTCGGCTACTAAACAGGGATATTACCCTGAGGCGGTTCGCATTTATGTACACTAATAATGCAGATTCGCAGTTCAAGATTAATAATTGACACGAAACTTAAATCGGCGCAAGATGCTCTTGAACTTAGACATGGGAAAGTGCTCCATTTTGTACTTCGCGTCTTCATCATAGCTATTACAAAGCGATTGAAATTCATACATGACTAGGAAGTACTTCTCGGTTTCTGTGATTCATATAATATTACAGAGCTTCACCCTAACGCAAACGATGCAATTATTTTGTGCTGTTTCTAAATTATGCACGTTCGAGCAGTTCATTATACACCGTTAACATTTTTAATGCAAGCATTGAGTAATTATAACCCACAATTTATTAACACATTTGAAAGTAAGTTATATAAATAGGTACAACATTGCGTACGCACAACTATATGCTGAGCTAATTGCAGCAACAAAAGCAACAAAAGTGTCATAACATATACTACTATATGATAAATTCGACATTACCACTTTAGGGATTGTCCACCAGGTTAGTCAAAGTAACATTTAATCATATCTAATTGTACTTACAGAATGATTGTCATTGATTTTTCGATATTATTGGTTAAATATTGAAAACACCTTACAATATCACTATTGGGAGCCAATCTTGGTTGATATCTCCCAAACTAAGCTTTGGCTACATCGTATATACACTCACTTTCATATGAAATACACCACCCATTAAGAATTAATGGGTGGTGTACTTCATATGAAAGTGAGCATATATAAAACAGCACTACTAGCCTTATAGGCTCATTGCTTCAATTTTTTCTATATACCATCTATTGATCTAGTTGATTTTATATTTTACCATTTGGAGAGATCCAGGCAGTTTTGTGGATATCCTTCAATCAAAATTTATACTCATTATGTTCATATTATATTGCATAACCAGTTCGACTACCATTTTTTTCCATTCTGTAGTCTCATGCTTTACTTTGCCACCCGTTACCTTTTTGTACATTTCCTCTCTTCCCACCTTAGCGTTTCAATTACCTATTATTATTTTAACGTCATAGTTCGGTAAAGTGTCTATGATGCTTTGTACTTGTTCATAAAACTCATTCTTTGTCATAATATCTTTGTCTTCGGAAGGTGCATGTAAATTCAAGATACTTAATTTTCTATACCTACCCATACGTTGGCTACATCGTATACTGGGTGAAAATCGTGGGTAGATCTTTAATTTTAAGGCACAATTTAAAACAAATTAATTGTGACGATTACCTTAAAAAATCGTTCGGTGTATGAGTGATTTAGACGTTTGAAATATGTATTTCAAGTGTAAATTTTAAGTTGCGAAATACTGCAATTTTCTTAATTTTTGTGTCTCCTTTCCAGAAATTAGCGTAATTATTTTATTGAATGTTAAAATCTGACCTATTTTAACATTCAACGTGGTAACGATTAATACAAGTAAAAAACAAGTAGCTTTAAATTTAAAAGACATAAATTTTGGCAATAATGCAGGAGACATTCTGACGGATGTAAGCCTGAAACTGACTGATATTTTGGACATAAACACAAATTCCCATCTAAAGCATAACCTCAAACGTCAAAGTGGATTACTTTGACGTTCTAAATGTTACTAACTCTAAGGGAGTGTATAATGTGGTACATTCACTAAAATATACAGCGGTAACAGCGGGACATGATGAGGCCCCAGTAGCATTACTAAAGCATCAATATTGGAGAAACCACTGGCAAAATTAATAAATCGAAGCATTTATAATGGTGTATTTCCCACCAAACTAAAAACAACAGTAGTAAAACTGATACAAAAATGGTCAGAGTAACCAAATTATAGACATCTACCTCTAATCTCTAATATTGCGAAGATCTACGAGACGATATTAACAAATCAAATGGATTCTTAGAAAAGTACCAAATGTGGACCAAACACCAAAACGTCTTCATGAAAGAATGATCGACATCTGGAACACTTTTCAATCACGGGAGATGATAATATGTATGTGTATGTATTGGAAACCGTGGGATTCAGAGAAAGCCATAGAAATTTTTCAGATCTTCAGAAACATGTTAAAATCTGATCGGGAATAGGTTAAGGGAGGTGTCTTCCAGAGTTCGATACTAGGTACTTTTCCTTGCATACATAAACTATTTAGCGCATACTTTGAATTGTGATTCAATTTGCATATGATACTTTAATTATAATAAGGTCTACCATTATATGTAATAACATAATAACATAATCAATATTAATATTTCAGAATAAATCCAGAGTTAGTTTACCATACTTATACATCTACGAGTGTGCACGTTTCGTCGAAAACCATGAATTATTACGTCAAAAGGAACTCACTCATTATCATGATAAACTAGATACCATTCAACCAAACTTCTGTCTACCGCAGTTTATACTAACAAAAGCAAGAAAAGTGTAGTCATTCAGTACCATTCAGTAGTCAATCAAGAATATGCATCACCAAAAATTGAAACTTTCAAGGTCTACTTATGTGACCATGCATATTGCATAGTCACAGCCACAGTTCTTTAGCAGTATTATATGAATAATTTTTTTAATGTTCAAATATTATTTTAGCATGTTATTTGTTGACAATTAGTTTGTGCTGTGATGCTGATTTTATATTAACCATTTGTATGTATTTTAAATAAAAGGGATTATTATTATTATTATTATTAAAGTAGTTGGGGAGTATTATATAAAAGACGTTGCCCACAAGTCTGTTCGTGACACAGAAAATATGATTTTTGGGTTAATCCATGATCACCACAAAGCATATGTTGCCATCCTTGTGGGTGGACACTACAACACATTACACAATTTTATCGCATATTATGTTATAAACAAATCCTAGATAATCACTGCGTCCACGTCAGAACTATTAAACTTCCGTATTTTTCCCACTAATAGTGTTAAATCAAACGGTTAGTGGGTAAAGACAATGATCTCTTTTCCGTAGTTGAAACTTGAATAAAAATCCCGAATGAATTTTTACATTTTTCGATCACTATTAAAGTTTCCAATAATTATGTCCATGCGGTTCTTTTAAGTAACATATCTGCTAGGTTGCCGGAGGATATTGAATAAATCAAATTGAGCAGTTGTTTATTTTAACTGGCATAAAAACCATGTTAGAGCTGCTCTAAATATGTTGGTTTTCACCATTTTATATTTTGTGGTTGCGCCAACAATGGATACTTCTATCATAATATCGATGTGCAGATATGTTTCGTTAGTGGTCCATTTTGGTATTATGTGATTATTGATGTGCTACGTGTTGTTCGTTGACACGGAATAATGACAATCTTGAGTGTCATATTTTCTACGTTAAAACAGTGTAATTTCACGTCAACGTTGCCATACGTTTTTTCAGGTAAAATTACCGTAAAATCATTTTCTGGAAATGGTATAATTAACAAACTTGGTTGTAATTGTTCAAAATTGTTATTCCATTCACCATATTAAAACCAATCTTTGATATGTTTTCCAGTAATTTAGTTAAACGACATCAAAAGTGTTAACTTTAAATATTTATTTCTTGGAAATTAACAGCAATGGATTTTTTTTTTCATATTTTTCTCGTAATCATTGGACCTCATATAATAACGTACCGTCGAGGTGTTCCGCGAATTTTGGGACACATAGTATAATATAATATATTGTTGGCAATTAATATTTCAAATGTAAAATTCATTTAATTGCGAAAATGCTGGTTGATTGAAAAGTTTCTTGCAAAAACTTGCACATTAATTATACCTGAATTATCAATTTTTACTTTATTTCTTATTAGATTTCAGAGTAGCAACATAATGTTTCACTCATCATTTGTATTTTTGAAATGGTTGAATACAAATTTCTAAAATCTCACAAGACTTGCATTAATTTACAACTGTAAATATAATAAAGACCTATCCATAACAACTGATGCATATTATTTTAAAAAATACCACAGTTCGTTTATGCTGTGCACGTGGCTGCGCAGTAATTGAGCCCTTCATCTCTTACATCACCAGCTCGATATAAGTACTGTGCAATTTTTACAATCAATCAAATTCAATTCATATTTTAATTGTTATCAGATCTTCGATTGCATATTACCGAAAGAATGAGTTGTGTTCCAGTAAAACGCTTTTATTTATTTTAATAGGTCGCTTAGAAATCAATTTCAATTACATTTCGCATTATAAAATATTAATTACATTTTCACATATGAAATCAACAAATTAATTTAATTAAATTTACCGTTAACATAAATTACGTATAGTTTAATTATTATTCGAATCACTGCGTTCTCAAATAATTTAATTTAATTCATTAATTTATTTGCAGTAATTATGGCCGGGTCATAAAATTGAAGTTGTGCGGCACATTTCATTTTGTCACCACGTGTTATTTGCTGTGTAAAGACATTAAGGCGGCCATTTAACACGTGAAATAGATGCTAAAAACACGCATTCATCCAAAACACATTACAGGCCACGCCGTTTTACTTATGTTTGAAGTCAAGTTTTTTTAATGTATTAAGCTTATACATTAAAAAAACAACGGTGATCATCTATTAGCAAGTTATATTACTCAACAATATATTCTTATAACGTTTGCAGTATGCCACAAAATATATTCGAGTGTACATTAGTTAGATCTCATAAGCAACGTTAATGTGCCTGTAAGAATTTTCAAATATTTATATTTAAACCAAAATATTATACCTATATATTTGTCTCCATTTTGCTATGAAACTTGGTAAAATTCTTTATTATAGAAATAAACCCAGTTTTAAAATGCAGATGTATAGATGACTGTAAGTATGTGACCAAACAGAGCTGACGACGGGAGTTTCTTCCACTTTTGGGAAGCCTCCTGTAAGACAGTTTCTGAAATCTAGTGAATCTCCTCTATGGTTTGGAAACGACGTCGTTCTAACGTGGTTTTAAATTTGGGATACAGGAAAAGTCTGCAGGAACTAGATCCGGAGAATATAGCGGTCGGGGCATAACGGGGGTGTGACGTATTGCTAGATAACAACGTACAAGTAACGACGCGTGAATGAGCGAATTGTGATGATGCAACATCCGCGTCCCGTTTTCCAATAATTCAGGCCCCTTCTTGCGCACAGCATCTGCCAAACGTAGAATTGCCCTGTAGGGTTCCTTGTTTACCACGTTGTACCAAAGTAACGGTCAGAGCGAATCGCGACAAATAACAGTTTGTTGCCCTCCTGTCGGAAGCGCGCTACTACAAAAGTTTGGTTTATTTTTGAACAACCCTCGCATGTCCACGTTACTGTTTGTCCCCAGGAGTTGCTACAGCTCTGCGACACTGGCCTTACCAAGGTACGATTTTCAATTAAATTTCTTCTACATTTCTGTGTGTAACAGAAATGTAGAAGAAATCTGAATTAAAGTTGTCTGCCTGTGTAGCAGCGCCCGCGCCTTCAGCATTAGCTTCCTCTTTTTTCCGAATTGCCTATTTCTCCGTTCTGTCCAGGTTCACGGACAAGGTGCATTGTACCACATTTCCATTATTTTAGTCCAATCTGCATTAGTTCAGAGATGGTATTCTCAAATTTCCCACAGACCTACATTATTAATTTGCTAATCATCCGCATAATCTATGGTGCTAACGGTGTCCTTGATCTGTTCTTTTAGAAGGCTATCCAGAATAACAGGGGTAATAGCACCTTGCGGACGACCTCTATCGGCTAGGCGAGTTATGGATATTTCATACTTTGGCCACTGTTAACAAGCAGGATACATCTCCAATGACAGAGTAAGGGTTGCATATACCACATCTCTAGAGCAACCTTAATTTTTCCAACAGTGGTTTTGTCAAGCGCATCATTAATCTCTATAAATCCTCCCAGCCCATCGAAATCTCGATATAACTTACTCCTGAATATAATGCTGTTTCGGACGACCGCTCATGGGTGTATATACGCATGCTCTGACTAATGCAACGGATTATTTACCACCATTGTAACCTATATCCATTTTCGCATAGTCTCTTTAAAGCGTTTACAAGAAACAATGAGAAGTTGATGAGTTGATGAATTTTGAGGGCTGTGTAGTCAGCCCTTTCCAGCTTAGGTATGAATAGTTTCTCCACACCTTCATTAGCGTAGACAAGTCTAGACCTGAACCAGCAATTCTTCTTGAAGGGGGGAAATCGTTCACTGCTGATTCCTTCTTATTTTAACACTACATATGTTAACACTAAGACCTCTTCATTATGTTCGGTGATTTCTTCATCAACTTCCTCTGATTCTTCGTTGATCCTAACTCCTATCCATCAATAGGTGCAGGCTGCCTGAGAGGTGATTAGTCAAGCTGTCATATTCTCTCTTTAGCACACCCACGGCACCTTGGAGATCTCAGCAGAGGGCCCAGTATGGAACTTTATACGACCGCTCTTTCATTGCCATCAAATCAGTGTGTAGCTCTATTCTTCAGTTGTGGTCACTATTACTGTCTGTCAAATATGATTTGATCAGCTTCAAAGTCACATTTCTTATTCGCAAGAATTCAACTTCGATAATATCGAAAATAAAGACTGTGGTATAAGTCTTTATTTTCGATATTATCGAAAGCCCTAATACAAATATAAATATAGCACTGCTGCTTGGTTACTGTTTGGTTAAGAGTTATGTATTTCGTCATTTGAAATATTGCAGTGCCTGAGAAAAGTTTATATTTTTCACAGTATTAGTTTTAAAAACATTTTAAACAGCGCTACTATGTTTCTTCTATTTTCGTTCATTTTATAAATAGGCTTTATTGTAGCTGTTTTCATTTCTTCAGGACAAACCCCTTATTCCATGGCTAGATTTGTAGTATAATTTAGGGCAGTATAATTTAATTAATTAATAAATAATAATTAATTATCATTTAATATTTTGATGATATCTGACAGAAATGCGGTTCTTCAGTTTGCCGATTATTAACGTGATTTCAGACGTCGTTGTGAGACTTATGTTTATTACATTTATCATATTTTTTTAATTGTGTGATAATGCAGATTCAAAAATTGTGTGTCATTTTGTTTAGTTACTTCATAAAATGAAACAAAAATACAACTGAGGTCACTGACTCAAAATATAGAACATGTCCATCACAATAGCCTACTAAATTTTATGTCAGTATCGGTGAAAATAACTAATTTCAAAATCATATACGACTTCGTTACTCCAAACTTCATTGTTCACTTTATTTGTGGCAGATACGTATTTATAAAATATTCTTTCGAACAGTTTATACTTTACACTCATTTTCCGGATTATGAGATAATTTATGGTGTACATCGAAAATACCGGTTGTAATTGTAACCTTAGAGAACTGAATAATTTTATAATTACAATACCTACAGCATGATTTTAAATCAAAAAAATCAGATTCTATTTCAAGAATATTATATGGTCTTCTTATATGGTCTTGCAACTTTATTTAAAAACGACAGAAGCGACACTGGAGAGTAATATCAATGTATGGAATTTTGTGCATTCTCTATTCTTGAATAGTTGAATAGCCTGGCGTTAAAAATTTTACAGTTATTGTAGAAATTTCGGAATATTTGTATAAAAAAATAACTGAAACTTTTATTTTGGTTCTATGCAGCTCTCGCTTCATAGATAGTTTGGCAGAACACCTTTATTTTTGCCATTTCTGTCCCTGTTTCTTTCTTTTCGTGCAGCGCTAGCCTGTACATGCATCGTATACCGTTTATTTCGCTCGAAGTCTGTCAAAAAAAAAATTAAATTAAAATTAAAAATGTCGATTTACGAAATGCACTGGCGACTTGGATAAAATAATTGCTTGCTACTAAGAAACGCGATTTTTTCAGTTATATTATTGTTAGTAATAAATACGAGTTTGTTATCCCAAAAATTATAAAGTTGATACAACAAGACTTTTTTCGCATAGAAATAATTATTAAATGTTTAGACAATACCACTACTGATTAGTTCCTCATATTCCAGGTATCCTTTTATAATACGTATCTAAAAAAATCAAATTTACGACTTTGTATAATATATTACTTTATTTTTTGTTTATTTTATATTCGCTATGGCGCGAATCTCAATTGGGGTTAACCGATTTTTTTCATGGATTACAACGATGATTGCGAGATTGAATTACATCTGACCGGCTACTTTTTTACTTTCTTATACTTTATGTATAAGTATAGGAATCATAAAAATTTTCAAACTCAAGATTTTAACGGATATACGCGTTTTGAGGTCCCCTGAATCGTTTCTGACTATACCTCAACCGGAAGTGACCGTTTACTCTTATCACCGTTTTCCTTATCTCGAAAACGGTACGAGTTATCAAAAAAAAATGTTCTCTTATAAGTTAAAGATATTGAAATTCTAAACAACTTTTATACGTAAAGTTGTTTCGAAAAATGTAGTATAACTAAGTATAAGAAAGTTCAGTGCGGACCACTGCAGATTTTTCCTGTAGCCCTCACAGCGAATGGAGTAGTAAAGAAGTAAATTCGATTCTTGGGCTGGGTTCTTGTTTCGTCTGTATAATTTCATTGGTTTCTTGTGTTCCCTTGTTCTGACGAACATTTTCTTTGTCGGATTGACCACGACGTGTTTCGGCTATTGCCATTTTCAAGTGGTGCGGTTTTGTGGATTGCTCGCGGTTTTATTGTAAAGTAGGAAGGTGCTGTCGATTTGTACGTTGATGATGTTGATGATTTTTAAATTGATTTTTCTTTAAATATTTCGAGATTTTCCATAATGTTGAACTTCTTGCTTATTTGTTGGGTGTGAAGTATTTTCATTGTTGGGTCCATTGCCCTGGGTTCGTGGCCATTTTTGATGAGGTGTTCTGCATAGTTGCTGGCTGTTTTCTGTGTGTAAAATGAATGCAAATGTTCTTTGTATTGGTCCTCGAATTTTCGGCCCGTTTTGTATTTTACATTGTTGGTTGTTTTGTATGCTACTTTGATGTTTGTGTCTTTGAAAAGTTTTGTGATTTTGTGTACGTGTGTGTCTGAGTATGTGAATGTGCTCCATGTTTTTTTCCTCCTTGTTTGTGGCGTGTGTTGGAATAATGTCCGAAGCATATCTGCAAACCCTAGAAGAAAACATCATGCAATACAAACAAAAACTCAAAATAAAATCAAGGCACAGGTACGTCGATGACATCATATGTTTCACCGAAAACCATAACACCCAAGAAATACTGAACCACATAAATACACAAAACACGAACATACAATTCACAAGAGAAGAAGAAACATACCAACAAATGGCAATAGATAGCGGATACAAAGAAAACACCATCAACAAAATACACAAAAATATAAAAAACAAGAATCTAACCAGAAACACATACGCTACAAAAAACATGGAGCACATTCACATACAAGCATTAAAGTACCATAAAAAACAACCAAGAATATAAAAAACAAAAAAGCAACGAAAATGGAAAAATACGAGAAATACGAACGGAACGGCATTTACAAAATAGAATGCCACACGTGCAAAAACAACTATATAGAACAAACAGGCCGGAAATTCCAAGACCGATACAAAGAACATTTGCATTCATTAAAAACAGGAAAAACAGACAGCAACTATGCAGAACACCTCATCAAAAACAACCACGAACCCAGAACAATAGACAAAACAATGAAAATACTTCACACCCAACAAAAAAGCAAGAAGCCCAACATTATGAAAAATATGGAAATATTTAAAGAAAAATCTAAATCTAACAATTACATCATCAATATTCAAATCAACAGCACACCCGACTTGATATTCACCCCCACCCTCGTACTTTACAATAAAACCGCGGGTAATCCACAAATCGGCACAATTAGAAAATGGCAACAGCTGAAACGCGTCGTGGTCAAATCCAGAAAGACAATCTTCGTTAGAGCAAGGGAACACAAGAAACCAACGAAAATAAGTAAATGTAAATCAGTCGTAGACGGAGAACAAATCGGGCATGGGTATAACATGAGAATCTAAACCGCAAAGGTATATACATGAATACCTGTAGTAAATAGTTTACAGAAGTCTATAAAAATATGCCTATCAAATATATAATGACAATAAATTAGGTTGGCACGACTAAATCGAAAATGTCTAAAGCATCTAGATTTTCCCCTTTACGAAACATACGACGAATACGAATATAATAAAAACCAACCGATATGAGGTGCATAATTTACCACAGCACTGCATTTTTAAAATAATCCGTCATCCAGGTCGTTATTTAATCCATAATTCATACATAATACTCCAAAGAATAATAAAGCTAAATTGCATAATATGTAAAGTTTGCTGAGTAATGTAAAAGTCGCTGATCATTTCAAATCGAGTTTATAAATTTCGTGATGTATTATTGAAGGGGTATAATTTAAGTATGAAACCATAGCTTCATATAAATAAGTTATACCTAATAACGATAGGTTTCTTTTCACGATTTATTGCTTATTTTAACGTGCGGAATTTACCGCGAACAAAGAAGTAGATACGTAATATTCCCACGTATAATTTGTTACATGAAATAAGTCGCTCAAATTCCCCGAAACACAATTTTAATTTCATAATGGGTTTATTTCTGGATACGGTAATCATCTCTGTATTATGTTATTATTTTAACAATCTAAGTTTTTTTCTGGTGGACTTTGTTTTCATTTAAGATATAAATAGGCAATCTAAAGTACATAATGCTAAAATAATGTTGCAGATATATAGTGGATAAGTGGTAAACAGCACAAAGCCGACACAAGCAAAACGCAAGTAAAATAATTTTATTTTTATAATTTTATTCTGCATTTCCATTCGTTATTTTATAATAATTTTTTAAAGATATTTCGAACTCAAAATCGCTCATACACACTCGTTCCACCTGCAACTGTCATATTATAGCACCTACGGTAATAATTATTTAGTCGTAATTAATAATAATTTTAATTAATTTTCATGATAAGCTGATTGAAAAAAATAAATAACAAAAATATAAGTTATTTTCAGAAATTTATCAATCCACAAATAGAATGGTGCCAGTAAACAGTAATTAATTAATATTCAACGACGTTATGCCGAGAGATGTGTACATTGTTCGATTCCGATGTACTTCAAAAACAATTCCGTATATTTAGCAAAAATTAAACATTCACGTTCTCGTGAGCACGTGAATTTAATGCCAATCCAATACATTATTTCAGTTCACGAAAATGATGTACATTTTTCACAAATATAAGTCGCTATTGTTTTATTAGTCGCAGTATTGAATGTTGTTCACGATTGTTTCATGCTCTTTGTCTTATGAATAATTTAGCGATCGGTGATTGCAAACCGGGGCATGTTATTTTTGATGAACGCGCATTTTAAGGATTTTAAACGTAGCGTTCACGAACTGATGAAAATAGGAGAAAATATCGTGCATCAGAACCATTTACAACTAACTGCATAGAATATTCTGTTATTATTTCGAATAATAAATTATAATTTTGTAATACCACTTGATGATAGATTGGAGTTTTTAAAGTTCCTTTCCTTTCATTTGAATTTTAAATACATTTCCATTTTACTTGTTGATTTTATATGCGATAATATAAATTATTGCATCGCGCATAGGGTTAGAAGGGAAATGATAAAATCTCCACAAATGTTCTAATATTACAAAAAATAATGCTTGAAAGTAAGACTTTTATTTATAAAAGTAGTCTAATCTAATCTAGTAATTTATACACATTATGTATGTATAGTTTGGGAAAAAATATATCGTCACGGAACTTGCCGTTTTACCAGTCGTATTTCAATAATTTACTGCCAATCCTTTATATGAAGTATATGCAGGTCGCAATAAGTCCAGAAATATAAATAATTTTTATAATATAAAACAATTTTGACACAAATATATTTTCCGTGGAATGGAATGAGTGGGAGGGCTCATGGTACAAGGTGGACAAAGTGGGTTTGTGGAACGACATGTACGACCGCACCGCATCTCATGCCAAAAACTGACTTAACATGTTGATGCATTTTGAACAACGAAAAAACGTTGTAATAGCTATTTAAACACTGTCGCAAAAATTAAAGTGCGAATTGTGTTTCAATTTAGTTAGATAAGTGTATTTAGAAATTAGGTTAAAAAACGAAAATAAAAGTAAATTGTAGTCTCCTATATGTAAACTTTCGTGTAATGAAGAAAATACAACTGGCGCATGCGAATCTGTATGAGACAAAAAATATAATAACGTAGCCGCCTGGTATCTAGCTAAGGGCTCACTTACAAAATATTGTAATTCGTAGCGACACATGAAAATTTTAATTCATAGTCATAAAATCTGGTTTTCGGCGCGTGAAGTTATATAATCAATCACTCACCTAGGGCTGCGTCAGTCAAGATTAAGAAGGACACCAGTTCATGTAAAGGTCCTTACCTGAAAATTAAAAACAAAAGAAATTAATGTCACTAATTACAATCATAATTCTATCTACACCGGTAAAATTCCATTCGTCAAAAGAATAAAATAATACTCTCGCGAAATTCCAAGTGTCACATTCACTTAATGTAAATATGCTGTAATAAACATAGTGTTATTTATGTGCGCGAAATTTATTTAACGGCATTTCAAGTACTTCCGACGGCAAAAGAGCCGATCCAAAATCAAGAGGAAATATCGAGTTGGGTAACTGTGAATGAAATTCAAGCCGTATTAAAATAATTGTAATAACAATTCCTATCATAATAAGTACAGAATTTCACGGCTATATTAAATAAAATTCTAACTGATTTTTATCATTCAACACAATCAATGTGTTCGGATAATTGTCAGCCACTTTTCGAAATAATGTGGATTCATTAAAAAGCAATAAAAGGAATTAAATCTTAATTTAATTAATAATTGCACAAGAATTATCAACACAATAGATTAACAAATATCGTTAATCTATTTGTTATTATATAAAGTTCGCGTCAACCGAATGGAAGAACAAAGGGACAGTGACTGAATGAAATATAGGGAACTCTTTAAAGAAGAAAGGAGATGTGGCGGTTCGAGCAATGAAATGGGAAATCAGCAAAGGAAAGGACAGGATAGTTGAGAACTAATAAGGATGGAAGTGAGCCTTCGAATGTGAACAATGATACAATGGCCATGTTACCAGCAGAAACAACTGCAAACAGGGCTAGATTAATATAACATATATAACATCTTCGTTTGCTTTAGTCATTTAAAATAAGAATGATATTGATAAGTGATGAAGCATTATACAGTAGGACAAAATAGAGAGCGGGCAAGACCAAAGATATGGGAAAACTAAGTACTTTTGTGTTTTCCTGATACTCTTTCAACAAGAAACAGTCAATAACTAACAGACACTTGATTCTTGAAAAAAAATCCCATTCAACTTATGGATGCTAAATTGCGACAACTGATTTATAAAATATCATAGTTGTAACTTTGGTCAACACATAGATTTTGTTTAGTAATTGTTATAATTGTTATAAAGTTTGTTGTAGCATTTTTATTTTCGGTCATGTTTATTTTGGCAAATACTGTATAAGAATGCAGCTTTTTTACTAAATATAACCGTTAATACTTTATATTATTTGTTGACTGAATTGACACATTTGCTGTAGCATATAAAATGTTGAGTTGTTTCGTTTTATTAGCGTTTCATGTTAATAAATATTGGTCCAGCCAGGCCAGGCTTTAACAAGGACATTTTTATACCTATTGTCATAAAACAACAGCAAAACTCCGCTTATATTATTTTACAGTCATGATTCATTTTATTATTATGCTATTATGTTATTTATATTGAAATATTGACAAGTCTGCACAGTTACCAGATTTATATATAGTTACTTTGGTTAGAGTTTCTGTACTGTACTAAAATATTTTGGGACGTCACCTTACTTATTAATTATATTTATTATATGAAAAATGTACAGCGTCTTTTATTTTGGGCCTTTAACATTACTCTTATCATCAGCAAAATTTTGCTTACCAAAGACTACGGGCAATATCGCTTATTTTGATTATTTCTTATCACCTAATGAAGATAAGCGTTTTCGAATCCAAGATTTAAACAGAAAATATGTGTATTTCGTTAAAATGACAATTTAACCTTTGCTCAACCTATTATAATATTTTCGTAAACAAAAGATACTGTGCCAATATGTAATTTTTAATGAGTAATTCATTTTAAGTAGCTAGACCCTAGAATGTTTAGCTTTTTGTGTAAAAATCCAAATTTAGCAACCAAAGCTAAACATTTACTTCCTCATTAGTATATTTTTTTAGGTACTGAAGTATCACATTCAAAATTTAGACGTGGAATGTGGAAATGGTACATGGAAAGGGATTTATCTGATAAAACGTATTGTCCTAAACATTTGCGTAATTCACTTCAGCGTTCAACTTTCTTGTGAAATAGAGCGCGTAGGGCAAAACACTTGGAAGTTTTTTTGTGTTCTACGCTAAATATAATTACAAAGACGGGACATAATTGATTTAAGCATAATATTAAAACACTAACTTTTTTAGATATTTATAGAAGGAAATGTTATAGAAAATGCATATTCTGATAGACAAAAATGGAATATTAATTTTGATTATTTGGTTTTCACTTATGCATACAATATTACACTCTATATTCAATGGCAACAGCAACAGCAATAACAACTTGTATTATCGTGAAAATAACTAGTATAAATTGCATATTGGAATAATTATGTAACAATAATTTAAATTATTTCATCGAAAATAATACACAGTCTCCTCATTGAAGAATTTTATCTGTTGTATAATTTGTTACATAATGAAACGAATGAATTATGGGGAACATACAATTAAGTTGGTTATGCCTCTGGACAATTGTCAGATTGGTTGCCTTAGCTATTTTGTTTGACAGGTAGTCTTTTAGGAATAAAATTAATTCGATATTACGATTGCGTACCATAAATATACAAGAATAAAAAAAGTTCAACGAAACAATGAAATAATCGTATATATTTTCTAACGTCCTATATTATTTTAAATTATAAAGGTGCATGGGTATTTCATATTGAAATATGGTTTTATTACAACGCAACAAATTTAAAACCAAAATTAACGATTCTAAAACAAGAGCGCCGCAAAAAGTCGCATGTGTCATATTAGCCATGTAATTAATTGGCAACGGGTAAGGTAGGTGTTTGTGATGAACCTTTAAATCGACAACGATAATTTACCGCAGACGGCAATAAAACGCACAAAACTGCATCGAAATTGCAATGGCCGTCAGTAATATAACGTGATCGCTGAAGGCGTTGCATATGTAATTCGACTCAAATAAAGATTACGAGTTAAGATAGTCTGGCAGAGGGACTGATATCTGCGTAAAATATCACTGTATGATTACTGCATTCTGCTGTGTATTAAGGCAATTACACGTTTTTTTTCAGATTTCTTTCTTACCCCGTAGGTGCGGCTACTGTGCAACTTTGTCGGGTAATTATGGATTAAGATATATAGACGGTAGATCCTTGTAAGTGTTTATTATATTTTGCTTTTCTAGTACGTTTTTGGGCGCACAATAATTACGCTAATTTATTAATATTTGTACTGTTTAGATATTCGCACCAAATATTGTAAAAAGTCTAGAATGTAAAATATGTAGAAAGAGTCGTGAGAGGTCTGTGAGTAAATGAAATATTAATATTTTATATTAATATTATTGCAACACTCTCATTGTAATATGGTGGGGGGGTGGGGGGGCAATTGCACGATGAGATAACTTACATTATTGAAAATGATCACCTGAGAAACCCATGGAAAACTTGAAAAAATATATAATAAATTTGCTAGAAGAACGACAGATATATTAACAAATGGAATAAAAGAGATAAGGAACCAAAAAATGAAAATAAACAAGCAAATAACATAAATAAAAATTTACTAGAGCTTTCCACTAACAAAAGGTAGATACAATACTGAACTCAGTCTTATTAAAAACATCGCGACTCGCAATTTTCAACACGGAAATAATAACTAACCTTACTAAAACACACAAACGTAAAAGTACAATTTCAAATTCCAATTATCTACTACCTCAAAGAGATCAAGGCAATACATTTGTTTGTTTATCGCATTCATCTTCCAAAAACTGAAATAGAATTTTCAAAAACTTCAGGCGCATTTAATTTAATTCCCCTCTTGGGGAATGACAAAGATGAAATTGAGGTAGATCAGAAATCTGGAATATATGAGATACATTGTAAGGCTTCTAAAATATGTCGGGCAAACGAAACGTTCAATTAAAACCCGCCATAAAAAGCACATAGCACATTTTCAATTCAACAGACCGGAAAAATCAAGCGAAGCTCAACATATTTTTGAAACAGGTCAGGCTTTAACACCAAATTTTCTTAAATTAATTAAAGATGTACACAATTGTAGAGAATTAGATAGTTACGAACCTATTTTCATACAAAGAAAAAAAATAATTTAATGAATTCTGGAAATGGACCTCAGTCCACCTTATTTGAAGACTTATCACAAGGTTTATATGTAGAAAATAGGCACTTGCTTTCCGGAAAAATATCACACCATTCATGCACATCTGCACATTTGTTCGCAACAATAAAAAGGTTAGTCCCCACTTTACAAAAGTTCACAAATGTAATACATAAAATAACGTAACAGGAAAAGTATAATCTACAAAGGAAAGTTTATCACACCTATAATATATAATTTATGTGGAAACAGAATTACATAATTAAAATAAATAAATTTCATCAAAACTAGGAAAAAGAGAGTTAAACTGACTTAATCGCAGAAATTGACTGATTTTCGATACATATCGATCGTATTAAAGTAATGAACGAGATATTTTTACTAGAAAATAGAGATGAATAGCTAGCAGAGAACAAAGTGGAAAAAGGGAAATTTTCGCACAGAATGTTGCTTAATATTGCTAGGGCAGGGAAACACGACAATCAACACGATTTGAAGACACAACAAGAGACACCACGCACACCGTCGCGAAAAGAAGAAGAAGAAGACTCTAATAATAGAAAAAAAACAATAGTGCATGGGAAAATAGAATAGCAGCTGAAATTCCGAAGTTTAGAGAAAGGCTAACAGCTAGAACAGAGAAGATAATACAGAAAATATGGGATAAGGAGACAATTTCAGAAAAATGGAGGGATGCACTAATCGTACCCTTACATAAAAAGGTGCCATAATACATGTTGTAATGCTGAGGAACAGCACTCTTAGGTGTTGTGTATAAGGTGTTCATAAGGATAATCAGAAACCTGCGAAATAGATATCACAATGAATAAGAAGGGAGTACAATGGAGGATTTAAAGATTTATTATGAAACAACTACAACAGAACATGAATAGAATCTGAGCCCATACATACTTTTCGTTGATCGTTAGATAAGCTTACGGCTCAATCAAAATGGAGAATTTAGTGCAGACAATCTCAAAGTTAGCAGTATCAAGCAAACTGAGAAAACTGGTAGGAATAACTGAAAAACTGATATACCAGAATACCAGAATGAGGGTGGTTGGATGAATTCATAGTTAGAAGAGGCTTGAGATAAGGATAAGTGAGAGTACAGAAAATGGAACAAGGAGAATATCGAGGAGTCACTCTAACAATTAAACGCAGCAAAGTTACAGGGATGTTAGCGAATGTCGTAAGAGCGAAGAATATTTCGAGATCAGCCAAAATAAGGTTGTACCAAACAGTGCTAAGGCCAACAGTAATATATACCAGCGAAACATGGACAGTGAACAATATGAATGAAATCAAACTCCAAGTAAAGGAAAGGAAAATTTCGAAAAGTATCTACCGAAGTCTTAAAGTTGAGAATAAAGAAATTGATGAACCATTTGGAAACACGGGTATCGTTCAAATAGTAAAAAACAAGAGAGCCTAATAATATAGCGGGAATGACCGAAGCCATATGAGTGAAAGTAGTCTTACCGGCAGGAGAATGACGGAAGAAACAAAAAGGCCGAGCCAGAAACAGATGGCTAGAAGAAGTGAAAAAAAAATCCTGAGAGAAGCAGGAGTCTCGAACTGGCAAGAAGAAGCAAAAGAAAATGGCAAAGAAGAAAAATCTCGAAGCCAAGGACCGCCAGGTCTGCAGTTTTTTTAGATAAATGTTGGTAAAGTACTGCAACTAGGTTCTTTACAATGGTTTTTTCTAGTTTATACAGTAAATATGATAGGATTTACTTGATATAATTTAATACGGCAAGTGGCAAATATGACTGATATGATGAAATTGTACTTATGGATGCACACAGTTTTAGAAATTGCATTCCATGTCTTTTATTAATTATCTAAACAACAAAAATTAATTGACAAACGTCCGGGTAAGTAAAGTTTTTGTACGAGTATATATAGTCGAACATGTAGATACGACAATTTTCAGTTTGAAAAAAAAAATAAAATAAAATAAATTTATTCTTAAAGGAATCTCAACATTCGGAAATATGTATCATAATAAAGTTTTAAAACAATAATTAACAGAATGTTTTTATTAAGTTAAGAAATAGTTGTTTTTTCATCAACTTGGTTTTGTGAAATAATTATATCGGCGAAAAATTTTCAAAAAAATATTTATTTTTATCAGCATTACCACCTTAATCATGATTAGTTGTGATGTGTAATGCCCGCTTGACTGCTCAAATAAGTGTATCGGAGCACGGGGTTGGAAATGGTAGAGTTCTAAGTGAGAGAGAGTGAAGACATGACTTATAGTAAACAAAACAAAATGCATGCTTAAATCGGGTGGGGGTTGAAGAAGATGAAATAAATATTGTCCCGGAAATGATTTCAAATAGCAATTCACAAATGAAGAAGATGAAATTTATTAACCTGAACAAATGAAGCACTTGTTGAAATTTAACTTAAATCTATGTATGTAATATATTTATAAGCCACATACTTAAAATTAGTGTCGTAAGCTCGAAACGAAATATAAAATTATTCCCATGCATACTAATTTATACAAAGTGAAAACATATTAAATGAAAATTGCTCATAACACGCAATCTTATTATTAACAAGATATTGAAAGGACTTATTTAAAGTCGTGAATTCAACTCGCTAAATCTGCTAATGCTAGTTTTATTAAGTACACAGTCCGTTAAACCATGCATAATTAATGACGTTGAAGTATTATCTCTTAACTAGTGTGTAAATTTTTCACGGAAACCGCTCCTGAGCATAGGTGTAAATATAATGAAATAAAGTAATTAAAATATCGCTACGAGCAACTATTTTCATTTTTGTTTCTTCGGACGCTTATATTATAACAGCCGCTTATAACTATAGGTCATTGACTGTGCTTACTATTATGATACATTTAAATAAGATGGGTCACATTATTTAAATTTATCTTCAATTACTTTCGAAACAGAACCGATTGATTAATGTTCTATTTAAATTGATCAAATATTATATATTTCGATTAAATATCGCCTAAGGTGTAGGATTCCATTCGATACCAAGTCATTTGCATATATTAGTAAAACAGATTGAAAAATAATAATGTTGTTATGAACTTAAATGAAAAATAAAACGCACTCAAGACATAACACTATAGAACGAAAAAGGAACGAAAAACAATTAGTAAATAGCAAAACATGAATACAAATTGAATACCTAATCAAAAGCTAATCACATTTTTAAGATATTAGATACAACGTAACATATAAATGATAAGAAAGAATAAAGTAAATTAAAACAATAAAAACACATTTGATAAAAATTTATTTATAAATCATTTTTTTTTCTGAAATATGGTCATGGTCATCTTTCAGTTTAAGTTTCAGTTGTATCACGATTAAAATATTTTATTATTCATGCATTGACAAACATATTATAAGATAAAATTATCATTTGACGTAATATGGACTTTCTCTTCTAGAGTGTCAAAATATCCTTGCGACTGCGTCATAAAACAACTGTGTCATAGTCGCATGGATCACAGTACTGCCCTGTTAAGCATAAAAGTGGTATCTACATTTTTACGATTTTCAGGTTTTTGGCTTATCACAAACAGAGGAACTTGTTTTCTTATATTCTTAGAGCCAGAAATCGTATCTGCTTTAGTTTAGCTAAGTGCCGTTTCAGATGAGGCGTAGGATGCGCCCTACGTCCTACGCTTGAAAATCAGTTGGCATTGTGTTAAATGTAGAATTTCACATAAGAGCGTTTGAATCGGCGTACGCGCGACGTAAAATTTACAGCGCGGGCATACGCTTGGCCCGCACGCCTCGCGTAGCTACGTCTGGCGTAGGACGTATCCTACGCCTCATCTGAAACGGCACTAACTGTTAATAAAATAGGAAAGTCGTATCTGCAAAATAGGACGAATTGTTAATCATAAATGTCAAATCTACATTTGTTAGTACCAAACGTCGTAACTGAAGAATGCAGATATGACTTTTTTTACTTAACATGCAGAATATATAACCTCAATATTTAAAAATGTAACCTCACATTTACATTGAACCACATGTTGTTCGTAACAGGTATTTTGGTGCAACATTTACGTTTTTATAGATGATGAGAAGCGTGAGTTATTTCAATCGACTGTTATCTACTGTCTTTAATTTTGGGGTAAATTTCAACACTGATACAGAAATAGTAGAGCTTTTAAAATGTTGACGCCTTGAATAGTCAACAAAGGAAGAAAGTTTCAAATTTCAAAACAAATTATAGAGTTTACAAGAAACTCTCCAGCAGAGAAGATAAGCCAGATTATAACCGCTCTGAAGATACTTCATTTACAACAATGAATAATACGGAAGTCAACATTAGTTCAACAGATATGAAAGACATGGACAATTCGCATACTGCAAGAGCTAAACGTATCTCCAACTACTCGTAATTTATCTGGGGATATGAATATAACTAAACTAATATCATAGCTGATGATAAAGGAGATATCGCAGCGTTCATAGATGATACAAAAAAGTAAATATGCAAAAATGCCAGCAAACGATTTCTTAGAGTGGAAAAATTGTATTGTAAATTAAATAAAATATCCCCACGACAATACTTAAAAAATATGGTTGACGTAAGTTTTTATAGAGAACAGAAGCCCTTAATTTACAAAAGGCAGAGAGTTGAATTGTTGCGAGACTAACAAAACAGGTGATTTCAGAACCAGGTTCAAAGCAGGACCCTAGACACAGAGAGAGAGAAAAACCATATTTTTAGAAAAGCTGCCCGATCATGCCCCAAAATAGAAAAAGGTTTGGGGATAATTTACCTACATGCTCCGGAACTGCTGCAACGTCAAATGAAGATTCCGGTAATGAAGCCTAGCAGGGCCGAAATGATGTAGATGTGTCGTTTCGTATTCATTTTCTTAATGTGAATATTAGACAAAAATGTCGTATGTTTCAAAAGTCAAACATTTGTAATTGAGTTCAAGTTTCCGAAATTTCCGAAATTTCCGAAATTTTAAAAAGCAAACTAAAATGGGTTTTGAAAAAAACAAAATCCTAAACAAATTACAAACTTGCTGTATTTACAATTTTACTAATTGCTCGCTTACTCAAAATCTTGTTTTTGCCAGATACGACTTTAACATGCTTAACAGGGCAGAGTAGCGATACATTTTGTAGTTCTTCAACCTAATCAAATCTTGATTATTGTTTGTTAGCCAATGTTTCGTTGTAGCAAACACATGAACGTGACAATAGTCTAAAACTTATTCAAGTTTGTCTGTTTTATTAGTTAAACTCTGCCATATATTGGTGGTGCGATTTAAATGAATAATTCCTTTGATTGATACTTACATTATTTGTATTTTTGTAATTTCCTCTTCTCCTGCATTTGACATTTTCGTTTTCTTGCCATTTTCGTTTATCGCCTAGGTATAGGTACGCTGGTGGTGTAGTTGAAAATTTGTATTTCTGAAGTTATATCTTTGAACAACCACATTCGTAAGCCATGTCTCCGAGTTGTGTACATCCTTATAATAAATGCAAGGATATGCAATTTTAAACACGCTTCCAGTATCATTTCTTTGAACTAGTTCACATTTGCAACTGCTATTCGGTATTTGGTTTTCAAAATAGCTAATAGTATCATGTTCAGTAGCTGCATTATCAAATATGTTAACAAACACAATACCATGTGTTTACATTGCCTTAATTCTATATATCTTTGTGGATGTCCCCATAATTTTCTAATTCTAGTTTTCAGAACCCATTAATATTGTCGGATTTTCTGCCGCTGTAATATTTTCTACTTGTGTGTTTTTTTGATTTGGAGATATAATTATAGCATGTAACATATTATATACACATTTTGTACGACTGAAGATTGCAGGATGGTTGTCATATTGCGTGTTATGATTTCTGATAGTTTTCCGACAACTTAAGTTCTTCACATTTGTCAATTATTGCTCAGAAAACTTGCCACAAACAGCTAATAACTACTAATAAATTCCATAACATTTCTGAAACCTATTACTACTTCAAAATCTCCAATATTCTTCACATAACTTGTACATAACCTACCACATTACCATTAATATATTTCAAGGAACACACATTTACGACAACTACATTGTTCTGATGCAATTTTTGTTTCAGTCACATGATCATTTACGAAACAAATATCTTCCGCAATCACCTGGCCATCTACAACATATCATATAATCAGCACGAGCGGTCCATATTATGCCATTGACATTAGTAGCATCGAACTTATGTATAACATGAAGTTGTACTCACCGATATTGACGCACATTTACTGAGCTACAATCCGTATTGTATAAATATGAGTACAAAAGGAAGGTCAAAGATGTGAAAATTCGTTGAGGAATAGGCATCACTTGGAATGAAGCCATATAAGTTTCAATTTAAACTCTCTTGACTGTGTATGGCAACAAGCGTGGCTTCGTTCAGTCTACTATAAAACTCAAATACTACAACAAAATCCAAATCAGTCCAAATCATTCCAAATTTGGATTTCAAAAACGGTTTTTGAAATCCAAAAATTCATAATTACTTCGAAATATTTTATATCAATTAATAAATTTTTTTGCAAATATAATAAATCTTAAGGTTAAAGCATTGAGAGCAGATTGCTACATAATGTTTGCAAATACTTCAGAAAATGCAAATCAAAAGAACTTATAAACGATTAGATACACGTATGAAAAATTTGTTTTATCTTGTACATACTTTATAAAGGAAAATAAATAATTATGGAGTAATGTGCCGTAAAGACCATGTAACATACATGTTTTCACATGTTATGTGAACTTATTGTAATACATTATCTGAGATTAATAAATTTTGCAAATAATCCCTTATCTTATATAATTATGTATTTAATTCGAGATGTACGGTAAATTATACATGTAAGAAAGGCAGCATCATTTAGTAAATGTTTGTGATTTATACGATACATTGATTAACAAGGAAAAATCGCAATAAAAATGATAATCAACCCGTCATCAGATTTTATGTTACTTTTTACGAAGCAAGATATAATTTTGCCGCGCTATTTATTATTAATTTTTATATAATTACGATTAATTAAAACGTGGAACTGAATTCATATCTCATAATTATTACATATAAATCTGCCGAGCCGCTGTCTACAGAACTCGATTTTAATTATATATTATAAAAGTTCTCTGCGAACTTTAATTATTTAATTATTTTTTAATTTGATGTTATTGCGACGTACTTCTATATTTCTAGCCCTGAAAGTTTTATTACTTTTGCTTTTAATTAAAGTTTTTATCAGAGAGAATTCAAATAATTATACGAAATTTTATATTCAACTTCCAAACGCATAAATATTTGATATATTAATTGGGAACATTGAATGGACATTTGGGTGGGTTCAATACAAATACAGGCGGGGTTATTTGAACTGCAGACCACCCATTTCGTTTAGCATTGTGACTTGAATAGATATATTCTTACCTTTATTCAAATATTTGCCTACTGTTTGACATCGTATTTTAAACGTTTTACCTAAAATTTATTGTACATAAACGAAATACAGGTGACATTATGCTTGAGAGTAAACAAAGCATACCTATTCTAATTTATAACAACTGTCCCAATATGAAACACGAGCCACTTACCAGAAATTTCACAAGAACATGTTAAAGGGATTGCTATGATAAAGTAAAAAATTATAAATCGATAAATCTTCCGTTAAAGCTTTGTTTCTTCAATGTTATCGCCTTGAATTTCCTATGTGGCACTGTTTTGTGATGCTGATAAATGTTGTATATTCCTCAACAGGATTTCAATTGAAGATCGTCGACACCACTATTGACTTTACGTTCAGGTACCAAAAACCAATAATCAATCAGGAACAAAAGCTCACAACACTCGTGACAACAACCTCGTATAACATACGTAATCGTATAACAATTTCGGAGACATGTTTGGCTATATTTAAGCATAATTCAAAAGTATATCTGCATCAATTCATAACGATAGACGAAACATGGATCCTATTCAGCAAAGACGAGCAACAGTCGAAAGAATTGAATGCTCCTAGCAAATCGGCTCCGAAGTAAGCGACTCGTCATTTCGTCAGTTGAAAACGTTATCGTCACAGAGAGCAAAAGGCATAATCATATAATTATAGATTTGCTCGGAAAGGGAAGAAAAATTAGGAGAGTAAATTTATCGATTGACTATGTTGAGAAATTAAATTTCTTTCTCACTAAGCTTCATCGTAGAAGAATATGTAAAATTTAACATTTAACAACATGACATAATATAGGAATAGAAATAAAATCATAAACCTTAGATATTCGCTTCGAAATAAAAGCCGCCGTTTCCTCACGATATCATATGACAAAAATGTCTATCCATGACTTCTAGTGGTGTCCAGTTACATGAAATTTGTTAAGTATTTCATAAAAATTAATGATAAACAATATTTCATTGATTGCTTGATTGAGCTAATGAAGTATAGGATCTGTTTGAAATGATAAGTATACATTTTTCACTAAGAAGAAATTATTTTTAATAATCTGCGTACTACCTTGTTTTGTTACACTATAACATTTATTTTAAAAAATATGTCCATAATCTGTAATAATTAGATCTCAATACTGTAAACTTGTTCGATGTTCGAAGGCTATTTAAAAACAAACGTCAACATGGCGATTGAAAAAGCAGCAATAAAAGCATTTGGGCCAATATTACATTAATAACTAATCATTTTTGTTTGCTATTTTGATTATCTCATAACTGTTTGAAAATATATGTTGCTTGATATATTTTCACCAATTGATTTAAAATTAGTACTACCAGAGGTAATTTAAAATAATTTTCATGTATAATTTAACTCGTATTATTTTTAATAATTTGCTCCTTTTTTTGTAAGTCTGTACATTTAAAAAAAAACTTTATTTCCATGCTTTTTAATTTAAAGTTTTATAATTTAGATCCGACTTAAACCCGACTGTGTTGCTAAACGTGTCGAATATATTAGTAGTCGATAAAACTTATAGTATGTACAAAATAGTCAGAGCAGAATTGTGATTGTTTTATTATTTCTTCGTAGTAGTCTATACCTGGCTTCGATTTGCGATTAAAAAATCTGCAGTGTTCGTCACTGGATTTTCTCATATTTACACAAATTTCCTTAAGTATAAGAGTAATAACGCTTGAATGTAGAGGGCATCGTCGATATAACACTTCGACACTTGATTAAATATTATTATACTAAATTTTATTTTATTAATATATCAGTCTTTAGAAATGGGGGAGGGCAAAATGCTAAAATGGAAATATTTCTAAATTTCAAATCTTCAAAAAATGGGAAAAATGAAATCAATCAAAAATTGAATAAATTTAACATATGCAAGAATCTGAAAATATTTTAATATTTTTATATTTTACATTGCTTTGTAAAATTTTCAATTTTTGTAAGTATTATTATTAAATTTAATTTTCAATTTTTGATTTTTTTATATCTTAGAAAATTGTGTACCCATTTTTATTTAATTACATGTTTTCAGAAAATACTAAATGCAAATTTTTGTTTTTTACTGGGTGGTGGTGGGCAAATATTTAAAATATTCAATTATCCATTTTTGTCATTTAGTCAATAATTGAGCATCCTGATATGTTTTGTAGTTTATTGGCATTTTTTGAAAACTTCACGTACACTTTTTATAACACTTTTGAGGCCAAATTTTAAATTGAGTATTGTGTGCGAATGTCGTTTCTCAAATGTGGACCGATAAAATTGTGTTAAAATATTGCTTTAGTGTGCGGAGACCGGAGAAAGTATGAAAGTAGTAAAAATCGTTAAATGAAATGAAAACTTAAATGAATCTGCATGATAGTGGATATTCTGCAACATCTGGGAAAGGTGACCAAAACCCACGGTGGTGATGAGGCCTGAGAAATGCGCAAACGCATATAAAGTGGATGGCACGGAAAGAGATGGGAAGCGACTATTAGTGAACACTGAATAAAAAGATTTCCCGTTTAGATCAGATGATTATGGCATCCCTCAAGGAAAATGGCTTTAAAAGGTCTATTCGTTGATACATGTTCAATAGGTTAAAATACGATTTCAAATTCATGGTTATAGACCCACCCAAAAATCATTGCTCTATGATACTTATAGATAGGGCCCAAACTTGAAAGGCTTATTCTTAGTAATAACGAAATAAAATCGAACAAATAATTTGTTATCCACATGCCGCGAGTTTGCTCGATTGAATAAATATATTGAACTAACGAACAAGGCGATACGCAAGTCCTCTCAACTTGATTCACGTCCTTGCAACCGGGAAAGCCATGATGATAACCAAACCCAACACAGATTTAACAAAATTACAAACCAATAAGCCTGCAGTCCAGTTTGAGAAAGATTACAAATATGGTCATCCTAAGTAGATTAAGAACAAAGTTAGGTCAAAAGAAGATCCTCCAAGATACACATCACAAATGTAACACAAGCTGCAAGAGTTGATATTAACTGAGCCGAACCTGAACTGTAGCTGAAATTGAGACAACTTTTGACAATGTGTAGCACGACGGTTTATATTTTTGTTGTCAAAAATGCAAATTTTTAAATATTTTTTCATAATTTATTGCATTTATTTATTATCTTTATGAACTGAGGGGATATCTCGCCAATTCTATTGGATTGAATTTGATACCTTACCAATTTGATTGAATTAAGGTTGGGTACCTCACGATTTTTATTGATTTATTATTATTTATTCGAGTTGAGTTGGCTTAGGTTGGGTAGCCTCGTCTTTAAACGTCTCACTCGTGCTATAAAATATCAGTACCCGGTCTTATAACGTTAATTACTATTATAATAAGACTCAAACACCAAACTATTATAATAAGACTCAAACACCAAATGTTGTAAGTTTCAAAATTTATTTATAACACTACATATGTTTCGCCAACACTGTGGCTTCATCAGGTGACGAAATAGATACATATGTAGTGTTATAAATAAATTTTGAAACTTACAACATTTGGTGTTTGAGTCTTATTATCAAAATGAAGTTTCAACAAGTAACTCCAGAATCAATCAACAATTTAATTACTATTGCTATTTAAGTCGCACGCTGAATTTTTGTAAACCGTGTTCGTATTCATCTACGTGTACGATACGAAACTGATGTGTCAGGTGTACACGATCATCTAATTATCATGTCTACTGAGTTATGTGATGCTATTATTAGTTACTAAACGGAGATATTTAATTGCCGCCGCTTACTAAATGGATACATTTGAACGGTCCAAACTTGCAGCACTTATACTTATACTTGGATATATTTCCCGCAAACTGATACAATCACGATGGCAGTCGAAATCGCGAACGCTTCGTAAACACGTCATCTCATAGGTCAGTAATATCAGACAGCCATGGCTATTGTAACAGCGCTCTACCATGCGATCGCGCCCGGGAATATTTATCGCATGTTACTAGGACTACAAAGAATTTTACAACAGCGATATCAACAAAGATTTTCCAGTAAATTGTAGATTTTTCGAAAGAACTTTTCAAATAAAAGTTGTTTAAAATTTCGATAACTCGTACCGTTTTCCAGTCATCGATTCACTTCAGTTGAATACAATTAATCGAAAATGGTAAACCCAGATCGGTATGACCCCTTTGAACAGAAGAAACTAATTATATATATATATATATATATATATATATATATATATATAATTTACACGAAAGATGGTCTAATCTTACACCTCAATGGTGTAGTGAACATTAATTAAAACAGGTTCATGAAGACTAACTGGTGGATCGCTAGACAATATTGTTTCTGGGTTATTACCCTTCGTCAGTAGCGATTACCAAGAACCTTAGTTGTTGAAATACCTTTACATGTAGTGGCCATCAAAACTTCTTGGCGCGAGCCAATCACTCCTAACGAACCACTGACAACAGCGATCCACCAGTTAGTCTTCATGGACCTGTTTTAATTAATGTTCACTACACCATTGAGGTGTAAGATTAGACCATCTTTCGTGTAAATTTTAGATTTTGCTGTCAGATTTGACAAGATACATTTTTAATTTGAATTGTTTTTGAACTTAATTGCAGCAATCCTTTTACATGTTGACACTGGACGTTTGACATTCGTCTCTTGTTTAGTCTCCGCAAGGTGTTAGACAAGGTATCGTCTCGTCAGTGTTCTGTTGTCAGTGGTTCGTTAGGAGTGATTGGCTCGCGCCAAGAAGTTTTGATGGCCACTACATGTAAAGGTATTTCAACAACTAAGGTTCTTGGTAATCGCTACTGACGAAGGGTAATAACCCAGAAACAATATTGTCTAGCGATCCACCAGTTAGTTAGTCTTCATGGACCTGTTTTAATTAATGTTCACTACACCATTGAGGTGTAAGATTAGACCATCTTTCGTGTAAATTTTAGATTTTGCTGTCAGATTTGACAAGATACATTTTTAATATATATATATATATATATATATATATATTCCGAAGAGTAGTTGCCGTTGATATATTATATATCATAACAAAACAAACATCAAATCTGTTTTTTTGGGGGATTGCGGCAATTAAACGACGAAGTATCGTATGTTCTTTATTTATTTATGAACCAATATTTCGCACCCTATACGGATGCTTCATCAGGATTACTAAATAGAATTTAATTAATGAAAGTTATGTTGTTGCAATAATAATAATACTTACAAAAAATTGAACATAAAGTTGAACAACCACCAAACAGTAAAAACAAGCAGGATACACATTAAAATTAATTAATTGATAGTATAAAACTTCAACGAAGACAACGGAGCACGTGTACACATTTTACATTATTCACGATTGACACACACATCAAGGTGAAACTTGGCATGAAAAAGATATTTTTATTTATTACCAACCAAAAACTCAATTTTGACAATTATACACTAACGAACAAATATTTAAGGCAACATAATTTGAATAAAAGCAATCGTACGCAAGAATTGATAATTGAGGAACCGATACTAAATAGATGTGTCATTATTTTTATTAAACCGGCCAAAATCTTATTTGTTGATGGTCAGTAAAAATGAATAAATGACATTTAAATTATCCGTGTCCGACTTAAAGTTCATGGAATTAGGGTTTTTTTTAATTTCCACCATTTCTATAAATTCTCTGGATTTTTTACTTTTTGCAAATTTTAAAATATTGACGTCTTCAAAACTAAAAGAATGGTGCTCGTTGTTCATATGTTGTGATAAAGCACATCTATTTTTCTTTGTTTTTATGTCGCTCAAATGGAGAGTTAATCTTGTCTTGACACACTTCCAACTGGTTGAAGACAAGATTAACTCTCCATTTGAGCGACATAAAAACAAAGAAAAATAGATGTGCTTTATCACAACATATGAACAACGAGCACCATTCTTTTAGTTTTGAAGACGTCAATATTTTAAAATTTGCAAAAAGTAAAAAATCCAGAGAATTTATAGAAATGGTGGAAATTAAAAAAAACCCTAATTCCATGAACTTTAAGTCGGACACGGATAATTTAAATGTCATTTATTCATTTTTACTGACCATCAACAAATAAGATTTTGGCCGGTTTAATAAAAATAATGACACATCTATTTAGTATCGGTTCCTCAATTATCAATTCTTGCGTACGATTGCTTTTATTCAAATTATGTTGCCTTAAATATTTGTTCGTTAGTGTATAATTGTCAAAATTGAGTTTTTGGTTGGTAATAAATAAAAATATCTTTTTCATGCCAAGTTTCACCTTGATGTGTGTGTCAATCGTGAATAATGTAAAATGTGTACACGTGCTCCGTTGTCTTCGTTGAAGTTTTATAC
Organism: Geotrupes spiniger; assembly: GCA_959613385.1. Lineage (NCBI taxonomy): Eukaryota > Metazoa > Arthropoda > Insecta > Coleoptera > Geotrupidae > Geotrupes > Geotrupes spiniger. The sequence goes on along the minus strand of OY390736.1, from coordinate 6,800,568 downwards.
TATCAATTAATTAATTTTAATGTGTATCCTGCTTGTTTTTACTGTTTGGTGGTTGTTCAACTTTATGTTCAATTTTTTGTAAGTATTATTATTATTGCAACAACATAACTTTCATTAATTAAATTCTATTTAGTAATCCTGATGAAGCATCCGTATAGGGTGCGAAATATTGGTTCATAAATAAATAAAGAACATACGATACTTCGTCGTTTAATTGCCGCAATCCCCCAAAAAAACAGATTTGATGTTTGTTTTGTTATGATATATATATATATATATATAGCCACATTTTCGATTGTTGTAAAGTGTAGGAAACACATAAATAAAATTAAAGAGATTCAAAATAGAATAGTCCGATGCATCACTTCATCTCATGGATCAAAGCCACCATACGAGACATAAAGGGACTTGAATTTACTGAACGTTAGGAATTTATTTAAAGTTACGTTACGTTGATATTGAAACACTATATTAAAGACCAGAATAAGGTTCAAATGAAAGAACATGGGTTTGGTTGGGTTGGGTAGTTGGAAAGCTAAAAGTGCTGGAAGCTGTAAACAAATACGGTGAAAAGTCACTGGATCATACCAAGACTGTTCAACCAGCTTCCTGATGACCTGAAGCATTTATCTAGTGTACGCGATATCAAAACCCAGATTAAATGGCTAATATTAAGCACAGAAAAATAAACTCGCGAATAATTAAGATTAGATAGTTAGTGTGGAGTTAGTTGATTAAATTATCACTTGAACCTAAGTAGTTAAGTCTTTAAGTTATTTAAGGTTCATTTGCTGCTAAAATATTGCTTGGCCGCTGATAAGTTTTCTTGACTTAGCGGTGAAACATTCAGTTAATTAAATCAGTTATTGTTGTATTAAGGTTATTTTTCATTTTCTGTATTAAATGATTTTTCTTTCATTTTTCTTCTGCATGGTTACGAATTATTGTCCTTTTAATTGGTAATTAGTGGTATATTAGTTCTAGTTTTTTTTGTGGTGTTTAGTTAGTAAATAGTTTTGAGTTTGAAAAGATAAATTAAATAAAATAAAAGCTAGATAATGAGTTGTGGTATGAATCATGTAATGTTCATCGCTACATGATGTGAACCCCCGAGTCATGGTGTAAGGTGGAGGTTGGAGGAATAAAAAAACATACACGAATAAGCGATAGTAATGTTAAGGAGTATATTTGCATGAGTGAAAATACTGTTTCACGATTATTCGACAGATAATCGCAAAACCACATGATTATTATATTATTATTACTATTTGGTATAATTCTTCGCAGAATCAGTGAAGCTTTACAAGTCGATAGCGCCCTCAGTATTTCGTTTAAATTAGTATTGGGTCGGTGACAGTTTTAGGACTTGTTATCAATCCAGTTGTCCAAAGGACCACATAGGATATTTGAAGATTGGGGTGATACAACAATCGAAAATGTGGCTATATATATATATATATATATATATATCGAAAATGTGGCTATATATATATATATATATATATATATATATATATAGCCACATTTTCGATTGTTGTATCACCCCAATCTTCAAATATCCTAAGTGGTCCTTTGGACAACTGGATTGATAACAAGTCCTAAAACTGTCACCGACCCAATACTAATTTAAACGAAATACTGAGGGCGCTATCGACTTGTAAAGCTTCACTGATTCTGCGAAGAATTATACCAAATAGTAATAATAATATAATAATCATGTGGTTTTGCGATTATCTGTCGAATAATCGTGAAACAGTATTTTCACTCATGCAAATATACTCCTTAACATTACTATCGCTTATTCGTGTATGTTCTTTAATTCCTCCAACCTCCACCTTACACCATGACTCGGGGGTTCATATCATGTAGCGATGAACAGCTTTTATTTCATTTAATTTATCTTTTCAAACTCAAAACTATTTACTAACTAAACACCACAAAAAAACTAGAACTAATATACCACTAATTACCAATTAAAAGAACAATAATTCGTAACCATGCAGAAGAAAAATGAAAGAAAAATCATTTAATACAGAAAATGAAAAATAACCTTAATACAACAATAACTGATTTAATTAACTGAATGTTTCACCGCTAAGTCAAGAAAACTTATCAGCGGCCAAGCAATATTTTAGCAGCAAATGAACCTTAAATAACTTAAAGACTTAACTACTTAGGTTTAAGTGATAATTTAATCAACTAACTCCACACTAACTATCTAATCTTAATTATTCGCGAGTTTATTTTTCTGTGCTTAATATTAGCCATTTAATCTGGGTTTTGATATCGCGTACACTAGATAAATGCTTCAGGTCATCAGGAAGCTGGTTGAACAGTCTTGGTATGATCCAGTGACTTTTCACCGTATTTGTTTACAGCTTCCAGCACTTTTAGCTTTCCAACTACCCAACCCAACCAAACCCATGTTCTTTCATTTGAACCTTATTCTGGTCTTTAATATAGTGTTTCAATATCAACGTAACGTAACTTTAAATAAATTCCTAACGTTCAGTAAATTCAAGTCCCTTTATGTCTCGTATGGTGGCTTTGATCCATGAGATGAAGTGATGCATCGGACTATTCTATTTTGAATCTCTTTAATTTTATTTATGTGTTTCCTACACTTTCTCCCATATGGATATTCCATACATCAGTATCGACTCGACTAACGAATGGTAAATTGTTATTAGTACCGGCCTCGGCACGAATTTTGCCATGTAATAAAAACGGGTGGCGAAATACCTCAATTGAGTACAAATCTTTCCAACATGTCCTCTGCGTAGAACGTTATCATCTATAATTATGCCCAAATATAGGTACTGCCGAACCATCTCCAGTTCCTGCTAACATCTGCACGCAGTTCTGGTGACGCGTTCATTCTCATGGAGGCAGTCACATGTGGGACATCTGATTTTAACTGGCAAAGGTCTGCCCACATGCGCAGATATTGTGTGCATTACTTTATTTTTATCTTGGTTTGAAGTCAGTCTTTTGTCATGCGCCCAATTGGAAGGCCGCAAAGTCTTTGTTTGTCCGACGCGTTGCCGTTTCTAATTCTTTGTGCACCGACATAATTGCAGTGTCGTCCGCGAATAGGTAGTAAGTACATTTTTCAAAACATGAACCTATGTCGTTGACCTAAATGAGGTACATTAAGGGGCCTAAAATGCTCCCATACGGTACTGCTCTATTTACCTGCATGCTCACACTGTACTCGTCACCAATTTTCAAAATCAACAAAAAAAACACACTACGTTCATTCTGTTATTTAAACTCGTGATTTTACCCAGGGTCGGAAGAATATAAATCGGTCTGTAATTGATCGGGTTCGAGCGCGACCCTTTCTTAAGTATCGCCTTCACTACAGCTTTTTTTATGTCATTTGGAAATTTTCCTGTCTCTAATGATTTGTTTATAAGCATTAGCACCGGTTCCTCTACGGCCGAATCACATTTTTTTATAATTTTAATCTCTATTCCATTGACTACTGGCGCTATTTACGTCCATATCTTCTAAGATTTGTTTCATTCGAGCACTCTCAATATCCGGTATAAAAATGGACTGCTTCTGACACTATTGAGAATTAGTGTCCCTGCACAGTGACTGGGAGCACGAATGCGTTATGTTTGCGACCCCAGCTAGAGCTGTTTTCATGGCTCTTACTATCGCGTTATGAGACGATTTTTTCGGTGCCCTTCCTAAAATGTCATTAATCTTATTCCACGTTTTTCTCATGTATCCATTTGCCTCGTCAAATACTTTTTTATAATATTCCTTTATCACAGCCAATATAAGCGAGTTGGCTTTGTTTCTCGCAGCTTGATATCTTTTCATGCATTGATCCCTAATGTTAATTTTCGAAGTTCGTAATTTTTTCTAATTTTGGAACAGCAAATCTCTCATTCTTATGTGGTCTTTAATATCCTTAGTAATTCAGCATTTCTGAGGTCGTCGCCTTGCCATCTTATAGAATTTGACGTCGTTCAATCCCATCACGTGCGCCCTAAGAATGTGTTCATAAATTTCCTCAGGTGACCTCAGATTACTAAATTTTGAGACTTTGATATATTGAACACAAGATTTTTCATACATATTTCTATTTATTTTAACTTCGTTTGATGTAACCCATTTCCCATTATCTACAGGCAATTGTATTGTCTTGTAAAATATTTATATTTAAATCTGCTATTAACACTAACTAATTGTCAATCTCATTTATAAAATGTATGTAATTTAAATTCGTTTATTGAATTGTTGTAGTTAACGGATAATATCCAATCAAGATGTACAAAGAGTTCCAACAATAAGTCTCACACATTCAAAAATTAAGTCAACAAAGCAGCCAACATGTAAATGGAACACCACCCGAAGCAACACTACAAAAAACAAAAACAAAAACCTACAAAAGATCTTACAATCGTTAAACATAGGAGAGGGGGTAGATGACGGGCTACCATTTTTGCACATCAGAAAAAGGAAAGAAGGGCAATTACTAGTGCAAATACCTGCATTATGAATCTAATCAATCGAAATCTACAAATAAGAATGCAAACAACATTGCACACCATAAGAGGTAAATAGAGACGTAGGAAAAGATAGAGAGGGAGAAACAGAATAGGTGGAGAAATACATTGGAGAAACAAAGCGACTGTTATAATTTGATGAGGGCTATAGACTAACATTAGAAGAACATGGAGCAAAACTCACAGGATAAAATAAGGAGGAAACATAGTCATTGGAAAAGAAACAAGACGGCATAAACTAATAAGAAGTAACATATATTAGTTACGACAGAGTATTTATCGGACCAACTGTAAGCATTAAACCAATCTAGCAAAGCAAAAGACGTTTATTGGTACAGACATACATTTTAATTTTCAATGTACATTAAAGCCAGCGTCCAAAGTGTGATTTTTTCTTTCTGTATCTTCGAAGGAAATACATGTTGAGTTCGCTATTTCAACAATCTTAGGTTTTAGAGCACATGGCACATTTGGGGAAATATTTATTGATATATATATTACGAGAAAATGTAATGGAACAGAAGGGGTAAAGAAACAGCGAATACGAAAAACTAAAGGAGATGTCTGAATAAGAAACGAAGGAGAAGAAGAATTTTGAACAAAAGCCGTATCTTTGAGAGTTATTGTTAATTTAATCAATTTTGAGATAGTATCATAATAATAATTTATTATATACCCAATCGGTTATTCAATTTTAGTTTTCACCCCCCTAATGTTATATGTACCACAAATTTACTAACACAGTACCCGAACGAATCCAGAACAAAAATCTTATACAACGCTTGTTGAAATTTTATTGTGAATTACAGCTTCAATTTCAATATAAGGCAATAATCTGAAATATTTCAAGATATAACTCCTATTTTTATTGTCGCCTGCTATTCAATTGACACAAGACATTTAATAAGAAGTAACTAAATCAAACATATCGCTATGCTGAAGCACCATGCGAATCTATAGATCACGAGGCACAACTAGTCATTATTAAAAAGTCTTCAAAATGTGTTAGGTTTGTAACGTTTGAATTAGAGCGAAATAACCCAATAACCCAAACGTTGTATTTCTAGATCATAACGTGTTAATTTTTAATTAATTAATTAAAATTATTAAAATACATAACCATAATAACTGATATAGCAGAAGTAAAATGATATAAACAACGCGAAATTCCGAAATAAAACATAAAAATACTACACATTGCTGCAAGTTATTATAAATTATTGAAATAAAAGAAACTTGAGGTCGCTGATTCGATTCGCATATTAAAGGATTATCATACGCCGTCTGTTTCGAATGCAATTTTAAAAGAATTACTACACGGCAATATATATTTAGAGAAATAAGACGTTCCTTTCTGCCGAAATAACTTTATTAATGGATGTAATAACATGTAGCCACATTGCCGAAATAAGAAAATAATTTCGCACTCCAGGCAAATGCAGTTTTAATACACGAGCGTTCGAAAATTTTATTGTTTCGGAACCAATTCGCGTGTGTTTATTTATAATGGCTTTTCACCAAGAAAGACAAGTATCATGGGTGCAATACCCTTATTTATTTTATTTTACAATGTAGTAGACGTGCGTAAATTAGCTAGCAAAGTTACTCTATCATTCTGGTCAATATCATTCCATTTACTTATTTTTTTTAATTTAACGATAACACATGTTCGGAACAGATGTACATTATTGTGATAACGACAATTATTAAGTTACTAATGAGGAAACTATGTGTCAAAACTCGATTTAACTCGCAGGGATACTGCTAGAAAAATAGACGATTTTAATATTTGAACAAGCGTATAGTTTCAGGATGGTCCCAAGCATCTTTCTAATTTGTAATGAAGATAATAATATGCGCAGTATTCCGCACTGGACATTCTTATACTTAGATAATGTTCCGGTACAATAACTATGGGAACGCGGAAATGTACTTAAACTTTATAAAGAAAAAAGAGAAAACTTATAATAACAATTATAATAATTATAATAACAAACTATAAATTCAGTAGAATCTGAAAGGATGAGTGTTAAACATAGTATTTCTAGTTCAGGTAAACACCTTCGAAGATATTCTCTTCACTAGATCACCAGTGGGATAACACTGGTTATCACAGGAAGTTTTTTTTCAGGCTATATATAAATTTCATAATGTCTCGTATAATTATAATTTTGCCATTTCTACCATCAAAAATCTGTTTGAGTTTAAGGCGTGCACATCTACTCAAATTGGAAAAACTACAGAAAGCAAATTTACAATATCCACGTGCCTACGTTCAGTATTTTGACAAACAAATTGACATTTTTTCAATTTGGTATGCTTGCTATATAAATATGTAGGTATATACCGTATGTCCCCGGATTGAGTTTACAATATACAATAAATGGTATGATTGACGAAAAATTTTCGAATTGGAATTTCATATTTCGGGGTTCCGTCCTGCTTGGTCTGAAACTTATTTTTAGTTTATTTTCGATTTTTTTAAATCAAGTAGGCCTTTACAGTTTTGCAAACACTATTTTAGTTCTAGGTTAACTAGGTTAACTCAGTGCTACAAATCTTAGGAGAAAAACGAACGAAATCATAGCCCACCTTAATGAGGAATTTTATTGGAGTCACGGTAGTACGCTTAGATTTAGGCCATGATTTTCTCCGCTAAACATTCTAAAGCATCGACAATTTTCCATCCGCTTTAAAAATAGATAGATTTCATTACGCTTCAATAGAGATTCGCAAGTAGATTCGGGCTGTCAAATGTTTCTCCATTAACTCGTACGACACCCAAATATCAGCCTTGCTAGCCATTCCAAGTTGCCGTATCCGAGTATGCGGATCACCTTAATTACGCACCAATATTTCGTTGCCATCAGCCTCGCCTTGTCGTCCAAAACGTGGTGTATCGCTAATATTAACTTTTTTCGCGAATCTTTCTGAACTACTGAAAACATGCTAAATGATTTCGCAGTCGAAAAAAAATAAGTACTACAACCCAAATAGACGAAGATAAGTAACGGATGCAAGGAGTTACCGCTGGGCAGATGTAGACTGTGAATATATATATACTTGATAAAGGTAACATGAAGTGTCGAAAGCCCTCCAAACTAAGAAGTAATCAGAGAAAGAGGATAAGGTACCCTATGGTAAAGCATACAAGCAACGAAATGATCGGCGAAAACAGTGACAATATAGATGAGAATTGGAATTGGATAAACGAAAGAAATACTGGTGTGACGAAGACCATTTAAGAACGGGAAAGCTTCTCGAGAAAATGTATTCAACTTGCTCCTTTCAGATTAAACTCCCACTATGTTTAGCCTTGTGCCATAGACAAGATCGTTACAGTTGATAACATGTTGCTAGACTATTACAATATTATTCTGTTGTCCGCCATTATGAAAATAGCATTGCAATATGAAACTGTTATGCTCTTAAGGAACATATTATTTTAATAAACTCTGCACTCTTGGTTTTTTGTTGAAGTCTAGCACTCGCTGTGATTACAAACCAAGAGGATCTTGGATCATCGCTTGTTATAATTCGCTTTTATGACTTCTATTCGCGCCCGCCAAAAGCGCTCAAATAACAACAAAATATAACATAAGTAGCCTAACAGTTTACACAGAACTGCTACATTATGTTCATCACCGGTCTTTCATATTTTCCTGATTCGACTATATTCGACGCTTTTGTGGTATGGGAGACCTGCAATTCGGTTTAAATAGTTTTGGTACAATTAAATATGATGGTCCATATTCATTGTCTTGACCTTCGAGTCATTTGAAAAGCATGAAGAAACTTATTCCAACCAATTGAAATACATGCGAGTAAAACAAAGAGTAAAAAGAGGTTAGATCTAGAGTCTCTTGCTGATGAAACTCGGTAGAGTCCTATTTCTTTTGCAAGGGACTGTACATCCCAAGCCTGGTATTTTTGTACATTCCGATCTCTTCAAACATTGCAATGTCAGAATAGTTGCAACTTTGATTAGATATCTCATCACTTTAACCCATTAACGCCCAAAATTGCGTTAACGCCACATTATATTTAGGGAAATGGATTAACTTATATATATATATATATATATTTTGAAAATTTGACAAATTTGACAGAAAAATGTAAAATTTACATGAAAGAGGGTCTAATCTTACACCTCAATGGTGTAGTGAACATTAATTAAAACAGGTCCATGAAGACTAACTGGTGGATCGCTAGACAATATTGTTTCTGGGTTATTACCCTTCGTCAGTAGCGATTACCAAGAACCTTAGTTGTTGAAATACCTTTACATGTAGTGGCCATCAAAACTTAATTGCAGCAATCCTTTTATATGTTGACACTGGACATTTGACAGTCGTCTTGTTTACTCACCGCAAGGTGTTAGACAAGGTATCGTCTTGTCAGTGTTCTGTTGTGAGTGGTTCGTTAGGAGTGATTGGCTCGCGCCAAGAAGTTTTGATGGCCACTACATGTAAAGGTATTTCAACAACTAAGGTTCTTGGTAATCGCTACTGACGAAGGGTAATAACCCAGAAACAATATTGTCTAGCGATCCACCAGTTAGTCTTCATGGACCTGTTTTAATTAATGTTCACTACACCATTGAGGTGTAAGATTAGACCATCTTTCATGTATATATATATATATATATTAAAATTAAAAATGTGTCTTGTCAAATCTGACAGCAAAATGTAACATTTACACGAAAGATGGTCGAATCTTACACCTCAATGGTACAGTGAACATTAATTAAATAAATTACCAGTTAGTCTTCATGGACCTGTTTTAATTAATGTTCACTGCACCATTGAGGTGTAAGATTCGACCATCTTTCGTGTATATATATATACATTAAAGGTGGACTAATCTTACACCTCAATGGTGTTGTGAACATCAATTAATACAGGTCCATGAAGACTAACTAGTGGATCGCTAGACAATATTGTTTCTGGGTTATTACCCTTCGTCAGTAGCGATTACCAAGAACCTTAGTTGTTGAAATACCTTTACATGTAGTCGCCATAACAACTTCTTGACGCGAGCCAATCCCTCCTAACGAACCACTGACAACAGAACACTGACAAGATGATACCCTGTCTAACACCTTACGGTGACTAAACAAGAACGACTGTCAAATGTCCAGTGTCAACATATAAAAGGGTTGCTACAATTAAGTTCGAAAATTATAACTGAAAATGTGTCTTATCAAATATGGCAGAAAAATGTAAACTTTACATGAAAGGTGGACTATCTTACACCTCGATGGTGTTGTGAACATTAACTAAGGTTATTGGTAATCACTACTGACTAAGGGTAATAACCAGGAAACAATATTGTCTAGCGATCAGCGAGCAGTTAATCTTCATGGACCCTTATACATAAAGTATAAAAAAGTAAAAATAGGTAACTTTTAAAAAATATGTTAAACGATTTTTATGGAAATATGCACAAATATGCACTAATATGGACTAATATGCCAAATATGATAAAATGTCAAAAAATACATTAATAATACAAATAATGTAATTCGTGTAAATACTAAAGGATTTGGAATTTTTTCAAACAACCTCTCTATCGATGAAGAAACGGTGCCATATTTCGGTAAACATTCTTGCAAGATGTTGCCAGGTAAACCAGTATCAAATTATCTTATTATTATTATTATTATTATAGTCTTCAAATTATGGTGCTTTTGAAGTTCAGGTAGCTACCTATATAAATGTATTCCTTATGGTGGGAAAACAGTAGAGATTGAAAACGCTGAATTTATTCTAGGTGAAAATGTAGTTGCAGATGGTGGTTGTTGTTAAATATTTGTCTAAACATCAACGTGTACCGTTTTCGAGATATGGAAAAAGGTGATAAGAGTAAACCATCACTTCCGGTTGAGAGATTGCGTTCAAAATAGGACGTTTTCCTCCTTGCTACATGCAAATGTTAAGTTTAAAGTTTCGGAGCTCTAGTTTTAATCGTTTGGACGCTAGAGCGCGCACAGGCACACAGACAGACACACACACAGAGACAGACACACAGACGTCATTCCGAAAATAGTCAGAAACGATTCGGGGGACCTCAAAACGCGTATATCCGTTGAAATCTCGAGTTCGAAAATTTTCATGATTCCTATACTTACTTATACATAATGTATAAGAAATTAAAAATACATATGCACCAGTCGGTACTGTCGGTCGCATGTGAAGTATATAAGTACTAAAATTTTTCTAATCGATATTTTCAAAAAAAAAAAAAGAAAATTGTTGGCGAAGCAGAATCGTGCTATTGCTGGCGCAGTGCGAGCGATGGAGCAGTTGTAATGTATGTGCCCTATTTGACTATTTCAACTAGTTGGTCCATCTGAACTAATGGGCCGAGTTTGTGATACATATGCTCAGAAGTTCATTTTGTGGCATACATGATACGATTTTGTAACACACATGTTCTGGGCTGGCTTCTTCGTGAAACTGGGGAATAGATGTCTAATCACGTTTCATTAATGTTCGGTTAAATGCATTATACCAGACAATTTCGTGACGTACTAGATAATTTACACAATTTTTTAGTTGTAAGCAAAGAAGTTCATTAAATATATAAATGATTTCGATAACGAAAGAAATATATTTATAAGTCTAGTTGTTCACTAAATTCAAATTTCTGTAGCCATTTTAAACAGCAGTAAAAAATAATGGTAGTAAAAAGTAGTTTACCACAAAAATAACGTTTATATGCAATCTAAATGGAATAATAAAGGCCTGCATTCAATAGATGTAATGCAGAGGTAATTTAATAATATTGAATAATGTTATACGTCAGATATGAGCATTTTAACTAACATTAATTATTTAATAATGCAAGAGGACAGAACATACGGCATATGCATCAGTACAGCACAGGCTGCAGTCCCAGAGCTCTACGATCCTAATAACAGAGTGCATCGCCGCAATCTCCACGGGGTTGCCGGCCACAATTATAGATATTACAATATATTGTCTGTCTGCTCAAATTACCTCCAATCACAGACATTACCGGCCGCTCGGCTAATTGTTGATAACATTCCGGCCATGATGAATTATCTTACCTCTTAATCCGGTTTGATTAAGGGTTTGGTCGCGGCCATATTTCTAATATTCATTCCATTTTTCTTATTATAGCCCGCATATTTATAATATAATTATCTTCTGCGCATATAATCATTTGTAATCTTTCATGTTATATTTTTCTTGAATTATTTATTTGCTATACCACGTACGTTATGCGGCACCTACGATAATTAATTGTTGACGTTGGAGGAACTATGAAATAATGTTACATATGCGAACATTAACATTAATTATTTAGACATAGTAATAGAAGTAAACCGTTACGCCGTGGTTATAAAAAATACCTACTTATGTAACAAATAGATTAATGTTCAACACCGACAACTATCGGATCCCACTTAATTACACTACTACGATAAATATTAATTACTAAGCGTCATGTAACTTTTATCATAATCCCACAATAACAAAAAAATAACAAAATAGCCCAACATAAATTCAAACATATTCAAATATCTAGAGATATATAATCAAGAAATGTTTTATTCATTTTCAGTTTTTGACAAATTGCAAAATCTCGAAGTCCCGAAAAGCTATTGCCATTACGATCAGGAATATACTTTGCTAGTAAACACATAATAAATAAAAATAAATCCTATTTAGGCATAAGAATAGTTTAATTATCTGTATTACTAAATCATAATAAAATTCATTATGTATAAATAAAAATTCAATGGACATGAAATAGCATTAAATAAAGTACTATAATTATATAAAGCAGTTGTAGAAGAAGAAGTTTATAGAAGAATTATGTTGTAGTTTTAATTTTATGATTAACTGAAAATTTATAAATAAATAATATCCGAGTTGAATATACGAGGGCTATCCAGAAAGTAGATTACGTTTTCGTTTGTACCTGCAAGGGACGGGGCTAGCACGACAATCTTCAGTCAGCATATAGCCGTGCTAGTGAGAGGTACGTGTTATATTCCGTCGAGCTACAATGGCAGTTTGAAATGTCTGCCTTGTTTGAAAATCCTTGGGACGAGGCACGACCGACCCTAAAGTCAGAAAAGTATGCAAAACTTTGCAAAACCTTAGAAGAGCGATTCAAAACAAGCGTAGGGGAAAGTTGAGCACGAACATTTTGCTGTTTGCTTGTCATAACAACGCGCGAATCCACACGGTAAAACGCACACGTGAAATTCTGGAATCTTTTAAGTGGGAGTTGTTTCCTCATCCGCCGTACAGTCCGGACCTTGCACCTAGCGACTACCACTTGTTTCCAACAATGAAGGAGTGGCTGCCAATGCAGAGTTTTGACGACGATGCACAAGCTGCAGGAAGAAATGACAAACTGGTTGAACACGCAAGCGGCAGAATTCTATGAGGAAGGAATTGCCAAGCTCATTCATCGCTATGATAAGTGCCTAAATTTGAATGGCCACTATGTTGAAAAGTAGTATTTAAGTGTGGGTTTCAATTGTATATGATAAATATTTGTTCCTATACTTTGTTTATTTTTCATTCTACAACGTAATTTACTTTCTGGATAGCCCTCGTAGCTAGGGAACATGAAATTCAAAGGTTGAAATTAGAGAATTTCACCCAAAAGTATTTTGGGGCTGCTGAAAACACCCACTCAAAAATTAAAACATTATCGTAAACGCATTTAAAATTATTTTGCATTCAACGACATTTTATTGCAAGCGCAACCATTTCAGATATCCAGTGTTGACAAAGTTCTGTATATACTATACTGAGAATTTATTATTAATTGTGTGTTTGGTAATAGATACATAGGATTTCTTTCATTATGTGACATATCAAGTGGTCAAGTTATACCATGAATGTGCATAATTAATCAATTATTATACCTATATATCATTGTTTACTACAAAATATTCATTAATGTGATAGTATTATGACACCGTGAATCTGTAAAAATCTTGCTGCACAAAAACAGAGACATTCATGGGCATAAGACAAGGTGCGACTATTAGAGACTTACCGTGTCACAACAATCAGATGAGTATATGGGGCGGAAATGTTTTAATAAGTTGCCAGTGGATAAGAAAAGCGAAACAGATTTTAGAAACCTTAAGATTTTCATATCAATGAAAATGTTATACTAAACAATGAAATATTATAAGATATTCATTCCTCATCAAGAACCTTATTGAACTTAGTTTTACTGTCAATAGCTGTATGTATACTTCCCATATTAATTTACTACCCAAAAACTTTGCTGAGTCGGATTTGCACTAACTATTTTTATTGACTTTTATTGATATCATTTCATCCACGTTTTCTTTATGGGATAAATTCTATCATTTATGTTTTTAAAATGTTTTGCAATTGTTCTATAGTTCGGTAGAAATGATTAACTTCTCTATTGTAGGTTGCATAACCAGCATACTAATATCATCAGCATATAGTACAATTTTAGATACTATACATTTCTCCGGGAGACCATCGATCATAATCACAAACAGTAATAGTCCTAAAATTCTACCTTGAGGTACCCCTGTGCTTATCCATCTTAAGTACGACAGCATGTCGTTCACAAACACTTGTTTGGATCTCCCAGAAAGATAGGAACAAATCAATTCGTGTGCTGCACCTTTATTCCTTTACGAAGAGAACATAGGTATAGAATACAGAAGATTCGGTACATTTAGTTACGCAACGAATTACATGTTTCTTTTCATAAATTATCTTTTAATTTTTATGGCCAGACTCGAATGATAACTATAACATAAATGTATTTCCTTTGAACTTAAATTGATTTCGGTAAGACAAAATTATACTCGAACAAGTGATGATGTTTGTAATCGATAATTTAATATTATTTGATACCAGCTGTCGGATTTTGAACAACTTATCATCAAACACAACAAAAATAGTGCATTCAGACATATACGGTACCGTATATATGCAAGTTTAGTTAATTAATTTTTTTGTCACTCCAGTACCGTCAAATGACTTTATGGCCGCTTGCACTTCTTGTATTTTTCAGAATAACAAACTCGTATCGCTTGCACGGTCACACCTAGACTTACACTGTCACATAATTATGGTTCGGCAATCATTTTATAAACATGCTTCCCATAATTATCACTATCACTATCACAATCTACTCAATCCAGTAAGTACTCATCGGGAGTCCGATCAACCGCCACATCAAACCACTTTCTTCCGATTGATCAAAGAATGGTCTTTTCGGATGAGTGCTGCTTGTACTCGCTGAAGCTACACAATACAAGTTAAGTTAAGTTAAGAAAATTCAGGTTGCTGTCCACCAAGTACACAATAAAATCTTGTTTGGGTGCAAGGAAGTAATGGGTGTGTGGTATCGAATCAGTAGGCGACAAACAATGATACGATCAAATAGGTCATTGTGGTTGCGAACAAATGGTAAGACGACTTAACTTGTTATCTTGTAATTCATATTCTGCAAGCTCTAGGCACGATCCTGGAATTTGCCTCCACAACCTGTTGAATATCCTCGTAGTTAATAATCTTTGGTCTCCCAGTGCTTCTCCCGTGCTTCATCGCTTAGGCAGACCTCTCCCGAAGAAAATTTCTTGAACCAATTTCGTGCTCTTCGATCACTTATGGAAGCATTTCCATTGGTTTCGTTTCGTTGATTACCGCTTGGAAACCAACGAATTTGGTTCTATATTAGAAGATTTTTACCGACATGTATGTAAGTAATACTTCAACAATTATCTCTAAATCGTGCACATACAAACAATTACTTCTTTTTAATAATGAAAATGCGTCTTGAACATATGATATACATTGATAAGGGAACATACCTAGAATGCATTAGTCTATCTTTATTCCATTTAACAAGTATGATCTCATAACAAACCTTTTCTCAATCTAATTACATATGCCCTAGCAGACAAGCATATTCATAAATTTCCTCGCAGATGCATATTCAGAAAGCCAATAAGTTTTATATTCGCGAATTATTTTAATACAAGCCTATTCCAAGTCATGAAAAAAGTGCAGGGAATTTCATTGGTCACATTTACTATTTCTTTATGCATATATATATATATATATATATATATATATATATATATATATACATATATATATATATATATATATATATATATATATATATGCTGAGAGATAGTCACGACCGACTCGCTAAAGATAAAAAGGATTACGAAAAACGTTTCGTTGGGTTATGCGGTCTTAAATCGGCAAAATGTTGGTTATGTCTTTATTAATTGTCAATATTTCGTGAGTAATATCTCACATCACCAGGACATCTACAAAGTTAAGTAACAATAGGACAAGAATTATTTAAGGCGATAACTTACTCAAAACGACATTTTAAAAAGGTTGACATCCAAATCTTAGTTAAACTAAGTATGATAAAATTTACGTGATATATGTGTTATTTAAGTATATTGACGTTGAACACTTATATAAGTTTAACATTATTTGATTACTTGAAATTGATATAACACTACGTTAAAGATAAAAACTAAATTAAAACTATTACATTTGTACAGCCTGCACGTGTGTACTTAATGGTGGAAAAAGCTGTGATATTTTAAGGTTAAGTGAAAAACTGAGAATAATTAGGAGTGAAAGTAACTAGATGAATATGCGGGAAATTTGAAAAAGTGAGTTATGGGGTAAAATTTTGTATGAATGTTATAAATTAAGTATGTTAGTGTAAATTATGCTGAGGTTATTGATGTCATGTTTAGAATTGATGCTATGTTTATTTTCATTAATGTAACACATTTCAAGAAAAGTCCTTTTTTGATAATTGGGTTCGGTTGCTAGGATTCTTACATCAGTCCAAGCTATATTATGTTTAGTAGATTTAACGTGTGTAGCTAATGCACAAGCATTAGGTTTTCTACTAATGTCGCTTTTGTGTTCTGTCAAACGACGTTTAAGTTGTTGGCTAGTTTGGCCTATGTAAACACCCTCGCAACCGCTGCATTGAAGTTCATAAATCACACCAGATTTATTAAGAGTGTCACTGGGGTCCTTAACATTTGAAAATAAACTACGAACTATTTTTAAATTTGACTTATCTATTGTAATATTTTCACTGGATAAAGATTTAATGACATGATTTGTGAAATTTTCAATGAAAGGGAAGGATCTATAAATTTTGAGGGTACTATATATATATATATATATATATATATATATATATATATATATATAAATGAATTGGATCTTCGAATTTATAGGGCACGGACAATAATAAAAACACAAAATCCAAGAACAATAAAATAAGAAAATATATATATATATATATATATTTCATGCTTCTCAAGTAATGTGAATTGTCCCTAGGGTAAAGAACCAGGTGCTGCAACCATATCAATTGTTGGTAACGCTTGATCTTGTGCCACTCGTTACATAAGTGCCGATTGACGAAGTCATTGAACTAATTACAACAATTAGCCAAAAAGTATCTCAATTTATTTTTGGTCGATCTAGACCCCATAGAACTAGATAGTGACAGCATGACCGTCATGTGTCAAGCAGAACAAAGCGGCATTATACAAAGACCGTGCGCTAACTTCTAACTCATATACCCATTTGCAGTTCACAAAATTATATATTATAGATGCCAGCTTGAAATGAAAACAAATTCAGATACTTCATATTCCAACCGAGGTTGGAAGTATTAGGATAATCGTAAAGTCGTGTAGAAAGTAGCAAGCTATTCGCTAGTCTTGGCTGCAACCAAGGACCACCGCACCATTCCCAAAGTCCAGTACGTGCTATCTGCTGGTGTGCGGTTTGTCATTATCTTGGTGGAAGAAAATACCCTACCAACGCTGTGCAAGTTTCGCAATTTTACAGCCACATTATTAGACATTTCACAGTAAATGTTGCTATCGATCATTTGCCCACATGGTAGGTAGTGACGGTAAACTGTTTCGGGATGGCACACAAAGCCGTATTTGTCTGTTACTTCTGTTAAAGAAGTTTAGGTGGCTGTTGGTAAGGCATCATACGCCTTTCATACTTCGTTTGTGGCACAAAATAACCAGGACTAGCATGGGCGACGAATGCATACATGCCAGAAATGAAGCCTATTTCACATCGTATGTTATGCGATTGAGTTTCGTTATTAATACTTTTTCTTTGTTTGACATGTATATGTATACTTATTGCGTTTTTTGTTTGTTTTGAATTGGAGTAAATATTGTTTTAATGGTATAGTTCATAATTTTTGAAATATGGTTTTCGCGTTACGAGCCTTTCTTCTTAATTTAAACTTGTTGTTCATATTATTTTACCTCTGACATTAATAGCATATTTTCACGTCATCGATTATGTAAATATGACATGTAATTTCATAAACTTTTTCAGAAGAAGATAATTTTTGGTATCCCGGTATATAAATTTTGATAGAGAAAGTAATCTTTGGTCTACACATCCTGTTAATTTTCTGTACACACGCTTCATTTCTTACGTGCATGCCACCTAGTCCTGATTCTTTTGAGCAAGATAAAGCATTTATTTTTCGCCGCATATAAAAAACGAAATAATTTTGTTCATTTTACATGGTTGCCATTTTCCGCTTTTGTACTTGATAGCTAAACGTTTCAATGACTTACAAACCGTTGACTGTGCAAGGCCTAGTGTCGGAACTATATTCTACAGCGTAAATCGCACAGCACCAGGTCATCGTTAATTCTGTGAGGTACCTTAAGAACTGAAGTCTCCAATTTTGAATTGAGGTAAACAATTTTTAAATATACGGTCCGTCGTCACCGTAAACTTTCTTCATCTTTTGACTACCTACATTACGGAAGAACCTGGCCGACTCATATAGGGTCACTTTTTATTCATTGACCTGCTATAATATACTTTGTGCACCTTTTCCTCAGGTTCTAAAGTAGGTAACATTTAAATCTCACAATTTATCTTAAATATTCTAGTATTACTGAATTGGACATTCTAAAGCTATATCATTCATATGTTCATACTTATAAAAAATAATATATTTTTTCCGGATTGACTAAATGCCAGATGTAGGAATATTGATCGATACATCTGAAAATTAATATAATTATTCCGGATTGACTAAATGCCACATCTAGGAATATCGAACGGTAGTTAATATATTCCAATTTTAACTCACACTCTGTAAACATGCAATTATTAACTAATGTGCTACTAAGTGATTGGCATGTGTATTTTGGAAAAGCTAGTATTATTATCGAGGTCTGAAATATCAATTCTAATTAATTATATGGTTAATTCATAAGCGAAGGTTATATACTAACTTCACAAAATACCGAACTCAATTATAACAGGAATGATGAATTTGCCAATAACATATCGGAATTTACATGGATTAAATTAAAATTTAGTTGTGTTATTTCAAAATCGAATACACGAATAATTTCGTAAGAACAATAATCTTGAACATGGGATGTAGCGAAAAAATACTTAACGTTTCTTTTCAAAACGGTACATTATAGGAATGATTTTCGGAATTATTTTGAACTAGAATTAGAACAACCTGAAATAATCAAGATAAAAATCAAATTTGCAAAATTGTTTATTAAAAACTAATTTGTTGTTTCACTTTTTTTCGAAATACGAAAAACGATTCTGCCTAAGATACATCGGATTTGTTTTTTGGTTATTGTATATATCAATTTCTTCCGTTCCACCCGCAAATTATTTCATTTCTCTTAATGTTTTCCGTCTCCTTTCTCCTATCTCTTCCACCAAGACAGGCTTGGTCTACCTTTCCTTCTTTTCATTTCTTTGCCAGTTTCTACTATGTTCCTTTGTTTGTTTTAATTTTAAGCTTATGGATTATTGGTTCATTATTTTCCTTAAAAACAAGGATTCCTACTTTGTCTTAATTTGTGTGATTTCCCAGAAGTAGAATTGACTTCCACATAATAGGTTGGGACGACTATTACATTATATAGGTACTCTGGCCTTCGTCGACATCTCAGGCCATTTTTCTCATGATTATTT
The DNA here is from genome assembly GCA_959613385.1 of Geotrupes spiniger. Lineage (NCBI taxonomy): Eukaryota > Metazoa > Arthropoda > Insecta > Coleoptera > Geotrupidae > Geotrupes > Geotrupes spiniger. Next base: position 6,781,013 of record OY390736.1, on the reverse strand, counting down.
TATTTAGGGCATAGGATATACTATTACTCTCTCGACAGTTTCTTCAAATCTAATTTAATAATTCAAAATACTCATAATATGTTACTAATTTTATGGCATCATATTTGCAAGTTACTGGTTGATTATCTATCACAAATTAAAATAATATTGTTAGTTTCACTATATTTATTTTATTCTACAACACTTGTTTCACCACACAGTGGTGAACTGTGTGGTGAAACAATTGTTCTAGAATACAATAAATATAGTGAAACTAACAATATTGTTTTAATTTGAAATTATGAAGTTGCAACAAGTATCGCCGAAATCTATCCAAGGTTCATTATCTATGCTGGTAATTATCATTTCTATGCTCATCTTTTTGTATTTCAAATCTTAATCCCTCAATTTTATTTGTCCAGAGGTTTACCATATCTTGTATTTTTCGTGTCTTAGAAAGTCATCTACATATAACAAATTTCGATGTTTGTGGGGACTACGTCTCTATACTATACTATATATATTACTATACGAATTACAGGAGAAATATTTTTGAACTATTTATACCAAATGGAAAAATGGGGTGCTAACTTAACACGCAATATTTCGGCTTTTGATCGCCGCCTGTACTTTTTATTCAAATTGGCGTCGAAATAATTATAATAACGATAATTATACTAAATATTCACATAGTATATTATAATTGAGATAATTAAAAATGCGTCTTGTCAAATCTGACAGCAAAATGTAAAATTTACGCGGAAGATGTTCAAATCTTACACCTCAATGGTGCAGTGAACATTAATTAAAACAGGTCCATGAAGACTAACTGGTGGATCGCTAGACAATATTGTTTCTGGGTTATTACCCTTCGTCAGTAACGATTTGATTTGATTTGATCGCCACTACATGTAAAGATATTTCAACAACTAAGGTTCTTGGTAATCGCTACTGACGAAGGGTAATATCCCAGAAACAATATTGTCTAGCGATCCACCAGTTAGTCTTCATGGACCTGTTTTAATTAATGTTCACTGGACCATTGAGGTGTAAGATTCGACCATCTTTCGTGTATAATTGGGATATAAATTAAATATTTTACAATTTAGAAATTTCCAGGGGGCTTGCCAGCCACGAAATCACCTCTTGACAACAATCTTACTCGCATTTGACTATGCAGCTTGTATCCCGCTCATGCATCGGGAAGAAATGGCTACAACATTTATGAATATTTGTAATTTACGATTTTTGGTTCAGTTATGTTGTATCTCATTTCCAAGCGTGAAAAACCTAAATTTGCGTGATTCAAACTGCTTCACATATTTACACTAGTTGAAGTTACCTGACCTGACATACCTGAAAATGTAAATGTGTACTCATTTCAAACAAAACATCTCCAGCTGTTACAGCTCAAATCGTTATCTAGGCTATCTTGAAGCGATATCGACTTAACAGCAAAATTTCTGATCTTAAATGGTCTAAACCGCTCGTGTCAGAACGCTCTCAACTGCCTAGAAAACAAAAAGAACACACGCGATCATTTAACCTCTTAGAATCATTTAGAGACCTTTAAAGCCGACCGCAATTTGTAAATTACGCTCCTTAACGACCAGACTGACCTGACTATATTCACCACTCTTCAAATGTTTTACATAGATATTGTAAAAATAGTTTGTTATTTTACCGTTCATCAATGACCAAGTTGGTTGAAACCGTGCTCACGGAGTGTCAAAATATACGTGATATTTAACAAGGTAATTGTGTTCTTAATTTGCGTTTAATATATGTTTGCCAAAACGGGCGAAACCAAATAAACTAGGCACAGTAAATCAGTTACGAAATATAAGGACTGATTGAGCGCACTAGGGCAAGCTGATAAAAACATCTGTATTAAATTATTATTTTTCTAAAGTGCCAAAATATTATAACACAATAGTCCATATTACATGCTTGTGCTTGTATAATGAAAAAATTGAGCACTGTCGTGTCACAAAGTTTTTCACAAAAGAAGCAAATAGCCCAATGGAAATAAATGATCGCTGTTTACTGCGAACTTTCTCCTTGTTATAAGACAATAAAATGTTCTTAAGTGTTTCTTGTACCAACATTGTTCCTATGATCTTCTAAGCAATGTACAATCCTATAAGTGTACCCTCTCATAACCTAGTAAGCGGACGCGTAGCTCTAATAAACGAACTTAGTGAACCTAGGACTAAAATCAGTAAATTTTGTCACAAGAAAAAATGGAAAGAGCAAAAAATTGGATTATAATAATTTCGCTGACGGATGCCTTCACAAGCAAAGGACACAATATTAATATAAAGGATGGTTGAGACCTTTACTATGTGGTAGTCCATATTAATGATGAAATTAAACAAATGATAACGTATATACCACAAATAATTTATTGTTAGAAATATATATTACTAATGAATATATATCCAAACAAACACTACACGACTTAAGTTTCGACTTTTTACGGTCATTGTCAAGACTTGATAATGACCGTGAAAAGTCGAAACTTAAGTCGTGTAGTGTTTGGTTGGATATATATTCATTAGTAATATATATTTTTAACAATAAATTATTTGTGGTATAAAAGTTGCGAAGGGTGCTGAATGACTGTCACTACCCAAGAAAATGCTAATCGTATACACGACATGGTAATGACTACCGGAATTTATGAAATTTGCATATCGCATATTATTTTTGCTACAACAAAATCCTTTAGTATTTATACGAATTACATTATTTATACTTGATTGACGCATATTAATTTTTGCATATTTTGCATATAATTGTAATTTTTGGATATTTTATCATATTTGGCATATTAGTGCATATTTTAGTATTTTACTGTCTTGTACTTTATGTATAAGGAAGTTTAGTTAATCAGGAAAATTTTCGAACCTGAGATTTTAACGGAAATATACGTTTGACCTTCCCTGAGCCTATTCTGTATTCTGTCCCCTTAAAAGAATAATAATGGATTTCGATAACGTTTACTAGTACTAGTATAGTAGTAAAAATCTCAAGCAGTTTAAAAAAATGTTCATTTGGTGCCGAACCAGCATTTATTCAATTCAATTATGAATTTATAAGTCAGATTATTATAAGTTTAGAAACACAAGAAATGCAATTAATTAAGTCTAAGAATTATTGAACAATTTAAAACATGAGTAAATAAAGTACCACGAGAAATGGTGAAATTATAGCCAAAAAATTTAAGCAGGTTTCAGATAAAAATTCTGGCTATATTTTATTATCAAAGGTGGCAAAAACTCTGAATGGAGACTTCAATGTTGATAATGTAAATTTAGCTCCAGATTTAATTAGTTCGCTTCGGTATGCTGCTATAACATCTGTAGATGTAAGTTTTTCTAGCTATAAACATATTTTGTCTGATAAAAGGAAGAGTTTTTTAATAGCAAATATTGAGAAACATCATATACTTAGTTAATAATAATATATATAATAATAATAGTAATAATAATAACTTATAATAATAATTATAATTAATAAACAATAAACTGCGAGACGTTAATGAAACATGTACAATAGTTGTAATTAGATAAACAATATTCTTATAATGCTATATAAATATTTAAGTGTATGATTTAAAAATAAATATTATTTTATAAATTTATTAGCTGTTTAAATAAAAAACTTTTATATCACCGCAAAGAAATTTGTTTGAAAATAATGCATATTTGCGCATATTTCTACGAAATTAGTGCATATTTTTACATATTTGTGTGCATAAATATGCGCATATTTTATACTGTTTTTATGCATATAATTCCGCAATGACAGATAGACGACTGTCCATTCTCCGGATAGCTGAAATTACGAATGTTTCTTATGGTACTACAGAAAATATTTTAACAAATATATTGGGGCTAAAAAAGTTGTCTGCACGTTGCGTTCCATGAATGCACCTGATCAGAAACGTTCTAGAGTATTGCATTCTGTAGCCAGTTTGGCAAAGTTTAAAGCAGATCCGGATGAATTTCTTTCTCGATTCGTCACTTGATGAAACGTGGGTTCACCACTTTGATCCAGGGTCGAAGCTACAAAGTATGGAGTGGCACCGCCGAGGTTCTCCGCCCCCCGCAAATTTCGTATTTTGCCATCCGCTGATAAAGTTATGGCCACAATTTTTGGGACGCAGACGGACGTGGACATACAAAAACAGGCCAACTTAATTTCAAGATTGCGCGGTTGAGTCAGGGAAAAGAAGGGGAAAATTGTGCAAATGAATTCTGTTTCGTCAAGACAACGCTCCTGTCCACAAAAGCCATGTTGCCTTGAGCGCTATTCTGAACGCAGGATTTGAATTTTCATTTCGCATATTCACCAGACCTGTCCCCTAGTGATTTCTTTTTATTTCCAAAATTAAAAGTGATGACGGCATAAACGACGGAATTAATTTCCAGAGGAATCAAAAGTTTAGAGCATCGTTTGACCAAATACATCGGCGTTCGGGGAGATTATGTAGAAAAGTAAATGTTTGATATTTCTTCAATTTTTTTACTTCTATGTCATGGACTGTTAATACTGATCTCCTCTCGTACAATTTTGTTTTGTGTGAACATTGCTGGAAATAAAGAAATATTTTTTTTTCAATAATGGGAGGCATCAGAGCATTTCAAAATAATTGACCTATTAAGAGGCATTAAATTTCATAAAACTGATCATGGAATAAGGTAATCAATTCAAAATTGTTTACTCAAAACATAATTTTAAAAAAGTGATGGTAAATCAACATATATTCCAGAAGATGGTGTATCATTGTCAATACTTTCGAATTTATTGAGTTGTCAAAGAGTTTGCAACCATTGATCAAATTCTAGATGACTTTTTGACAATCTACGAGTATAACAATATACCCAATAGATCAAAACAAAACTGAATCAATAAACGAAATTAAGGTGGTCTAATACCATGATTTTATAAATTCTTATCATTTAAAACTTATCGATAGTTTTAAACAGTTCACAAGAGATGACATATTTCAACGTATAAAAAATCTATTATCTAATTATATTTCGTTTACATGTTTCATTTTTATCAGCTGCACACATACAGGTTTCATTTATATACTTTATTCGTTTGAACTATATATATATATATATATATATATAGATTTATATATATATAAATTAAAATCATGAATGCAAAGTTGAATCATTTTCTCGTTAGCTTATGGAAGTTTTTATTATGTATAGTAAGACGTATCATAACAAATATAATATTATTAACGAATTATGACGTTATAATGTAAGTAACAAGATAGTTCACATCTACGTTTTCAGATGCACCTAAACCAATAAAAATGACGAAAGCATGGAGTGATTTAAATTAAATTTAAATACGTATACCTTGGCTGGTAGGCAATTTTTAATATTGAACCCAAAAACCCCATTTCAACCCATCGACGAACAGCCATCCTCAAGTCCTCTTTAAGATCTGAGGGCCCCGGTTTACATTTTCAATTCGGGCTTATTATGCCATAACAAAATGAGACCGGCTCGGCATTGTTGCATTTGACCCCGCAATCATTACCACCTGTCCTGTATACTCGATAGTATGATGAAGTAAGAATGATACTTTCATAGTGACGTGTAATGTATCTCTACTTACGTGCATTAAACAATGTTTAAACAACATTCTTCTACGTTATACACAGAAGAACTACGAATATTGAAAAGTTTACGAAGTCTTGGTGAATAATTTTTATTGACAATCATTCAAACATTTAAACAGTTGAAACCGTTTGAAACAGTATGTAATTGAAATGTTCGTACTGTCGCGACAATACATGCATTCGACTCGTATTATAATAGTTACCAAAACTAAACAATTATCAACATATTTAAAAAATTAATTTTTAAAAATAATTATCTAATAAAACACTACGAGAAAGATCAAGTGCGTGTCGCGCCCAATACAGAATATATCATTTAAATTAACCCTGGTGCGAAACACTGGCATTTCAAATACAATTTACGAAATCCGAAGCTTTCGAGCATCAACAAGCGTTAACCGGGGATGTAATAGCCTGCAGCGGGTCTCCAGATGTCTAGGGAGAACGACCAATGCGGGCCCCACGCACAGTACCATCCTTGGTGGGTGGGCTGCCTATTCGATCACAGCATTTAGATTGATATTTGTCGATGAGGACGATGATTATTGTCGCTTACAAATTCGTAAGTTCCCGCAACACCCCACAGAGGAGCGCGCGAATCTTTATACGTGCATATCAGCACCCCATGTAAAAAGTTCACCCTCGTCTCCCCTCACTTCGCAAATTTACACCGCGATGTTTAAGGGGTGTCGACGAGGTTGAGAACAACCACCGTAAACGCCCGAAATATTTAGATGTAATCTCACGCGGAAATGGGAGGTTAAATGCTATTTTGTTTTCGAAGACTTCAACGTCATGGCGCACGGATAACGCCGTAAATTACGATTTTGTTGCAATTAGTACAATCATTTACAGAACATAGAAAATATGATAAAACAAAATTGGATATTTTTTGTTTGTGTCGAGTCATAAGGTTCAACATGGCATTGAGGTATTTTAAATTCCTTGTATAAAGTATATAAAAACATCTTGCAATCATGATCGCAATGGATTGTTGTGTGTGTGTGTGTGCGGTTGTTAAATCGTTGACGTAACTACAACACAAAAACAGAAATATATGTGATACATAGTTTATATTAAATTATCGTAGTTGCAATTTCAACAGAAATATATTCATATTATTATATTGTTGGACAATCATTCCACTTTTATTATGATAGGTAAATGCTATATAGGTCTAATTTTTACATACAAATTTCCGTAACAACAAAGACGTGCAACCATCATCCAAGAATCCAAACTGCGTTTCTTTTGCATATCCAACTTATCTAATGAATACTCATAACGTTTTAATCAATTAATTTATTAATATGCATTTATTTATACCATATCCTACTTTAAACAAATCTAATAATAAAATGTTACTTGGTCACAATTGGTCTCAACATCAGCGAACATTGGTAGAATCTGGCCAAAATAATTATTGAAGCAATACGACTGCCCGGGGTGATATGATCTCTCGTCTAAAACCTTACAATGAAGATCCCTCCAATGGAAAAGTGGTTCGTAGAGGTACGTCTTTTGCTTGTGTATCATTGAACAGAAGTGACATAATTACTCGTGCCCCCAAACAATTAAGTTGTTTAGTTTCGTATCATACGAATACATCGTTTATTTGTTTCTTGTCCAGGAATGTGCGACCATTTTAAGTCCATGAGATCCTGCCGTTCTATTTTGTGTTAATATCCGTCTAATCTAGAAATCATGACGGATGTTGCATTTTAGCATATATCTTACAAAATCTCACATACATCAGACAGAAAATACATTATCCCCGTCCACGCTAGAATTGTGAAGGAGCACACGTGTGCAAGGTGTCACTTATAGTGAGAATACCAATTTATTTTATTGATCATGCAAATATTTTGAAGTCGTGTGTCTCTACATTCTTCCACTGATATATCGAAGTCAAAGTAATACACTAATACACTTAGAAAGGTACTTATATTATGTTGGTGAATAAAGTGTTTCATCCATTACTAATATTAAAGACTATTGCGTCACCATTTTTCAATAAGGTGTTTCGGAAATCCTTATCAAACAATAGATACAGCGCCATCAAGCAAACAAGTCCATCGGAAAATATGCCAACTAATTTAAAAAATTCGTGGCGGTAAAAGTTTAAGCCAATACCTATAACTCCTGCCGGCATTGTACAATCCGTGACAAAAGTGAAAGTGGCTGACAAATTGACAGCTTATCGCGTTTGTGTTTATTAATTTTATCTGCTTTCGTTCATCTTTCTAAAAAAAAATCGGTCTTTTTAGGACTATTTTTGTTCGTCTTTTTCGAAATAAGGTAGGCATATATTTTACAGATAATTTAAAGTATTTTTAAAATGAAACTTTCGCATAACTTCAAAATATATATTTTACCTATCAATATATATATTTTACCTATTACTACTGTAGGTATTTGCTATTTATGTATTTATTTATAGAATCCATTTCTTATAAACGCTTTTATCGCTATGGTAAGTAAAGGGGAAAACACTGTTCATTCCGAAGCCAGAAATATTATTTAAAATATCGTGGAGTTCTTCAACAAAGACCAACAAAAAGCTGCCGGTGTGTGGACATTTCCTTTGGAAAGGGCTACAGAACTAGCTGCCGCAGCGACTGGGAAAACAATAAAATTCATAACAATGTAGATTGTATTTCATTAAAATTGTTCTGAAATAAATATTTATTGTTATTTTATATGGCTGAAGGTAAACTTGTCGATGAAGGAGGGGTATTGAAGTCTCCTTCAAAGAAACGACGATGTGGGGGTTCCAATAAAATAATTTTGGATTTTGATTTAGGCGTTTTGAAGAGAACTGTTAATGAAGTTTACACGATTGATAAACAAGTTCCTACGATTAACATTTTAGTTAATGAAGGAGAAGATTGGCTACTTTGGGGGTAAAGAAACACTAAGAAAATCTTTATTACAGATCGGCTTTAAATAAAAAAATGCAACAATAAAAGAAAGTTATTGATGGAATGTAACAACTTATATCCATCCATCTTATGGAGTCAATAAGAGCTGGCAAGCAGAAGACGAATGCGGTGTTTATAAAACTGACCGAACCGGCCAGATATATAATTATTCATGCAGGAGGATTGAATGGTTTCGTTGATAATGCACTTCTTTACATCAAAAGCAAGTCTGGAGATTACCACGATGACATGAACCATAATAATTTCATGAGATGGTTGGAAACGCAGTTAATTCAAAATTTGCCACGAAATGGGATTGTCGTTATGAATAATGCTCGTTACCATGGAGTACCAATTAACAAACCACCAACACAGGCGACATGTAAAGCAAGTATGAGGGTTGGTTGGAAGATGGTTAATCAATAGCGGAGTGTCAACAAGCAATGACATGAGAAAGGCTAAACTATTGGGGTTAGTAAAGCAATTAAATCACACGACGACATATTAAGTTGATGAACTGTTGGAAAAATATGGTAACACTGTACTGCGCCTTCCACCTTACCATTGCGACCTCAATCCAATAAAAATGATGTGGAGTTTGGCTAAACATAACGTTGCCATGAAGAACGTTAATCAAAGTTCTGTGGAAATTGAAAACTTAGTGAGAAATGCATTTTCAGAGATAGATCCATCAGATTGGAATGAACACTGCAAACACGTTAAACGACTAGAAGAAGAAATGTGGCAACGCGATGGGTTGTTGGGCGAAGCAGACGACGATAGTGTTTAATTAGTTTTAAATATACACTTTTTGTAATTTATAAAACGTGTTTCGTTATTTTGGTTCTTTTTACAAACATTTTAGTGATTTATAAAAAATATTTGTTGTTTTGCCTCTTTTTAATTTTCTTTATGCAATTGATAATGGTCTACAAAATTTATCTAAAATAAAAATAAAATTTCTTTATTTATTTCCTTCTCAAATCTAATATTGGTACTTGTTTACATTTTGTTCTAACAGTTCTAACAAATTTATATAATACAAATTAATAAATTTACAAATACACATAGTTACACGTTTATATTTACGCCAAAGTACTATTAATGCAGAGTATACCTCTAAAATACAGCGACACCAAACCACTCCTACCCGATGGACACTTGGTGGCATGTATTTATATAATTTTATAATGACATTAATAAATCCCATTGCGGTATCAAGGCCATCTTTCTTATATCCCAGTATCTACTGTAGAAACTAGGGCCAACATTGTAAAGAACCTAGACAGGGCATTCGACCTAAATGTTGGCTTAATACAATACAACTACAATACAAAATATCAGTTACAAAATTACATAAGATAGCATCAATACAAATTAACTCGCAGATGCAAAAGCATTTGTCAACAAATTGTATTGTAATCAATCAAATATAATGACACTTCAATATAAATTTAATATTAATATAAGTCAAAGTAGAAAATTAAATTAAAACCGACAAAACTCCCATTGCACAAAAAGTATGACCAATGTTAAATTCACCATAATATTGTAAAAAAATAAAATTTTGAAAATTGATTCGCTAACGAATTCCACATTGGATATACCTCTTAAAATACAAATCAACTCTTGAATTAATGTGGCCATGATCAACTGATAATTGGACTCTTCAAAAAGGCAACGCAGAATCCCAAACAAATACATGCTAATATGTTCACTTCCCAACCTATCAAAAATGACCATGTAAAATCCCCATCATATAGCAGCATGTACCAAAAGAAAGCAACACGTTAACATCAAAGACCATGTGAATTAGAAAGTAAAATGAAAGCCGTTTAAAATCGAAGCAAATAAATTAGTTTCAACATTGCCGAGATTCGTGTCGTCTCTTTTCATGAAAAGATATGACATAGGTCAATCCAATAGGCGCATCGAAGTCCGTAAACAAGAGCACATTCGCGCCGTAAAACAAAGAGATTCGTCGTCGTCCTTGGCTAGCCATTTCTTAAATACGGGACACAGCATTGACTTGACAATACAAGGACAATAGCTAGCATCGAACAGTTCACCAACAGAATAATATGGGAAGCCATCGAAATAGAGAAGCGGAAAGAAATCCTCAACACACGAGATGATGCCCAACGATTGCCGGCAACATGGAGACCAGTATTACAACAATACAATACAACCAATATTCAAAGCACAGCACCACAGGAATCGCCACAGTTCATCGCATGCCCACCACACCAAGGTCCATTAACCAGGAGCCGAAGTAAGAAGCAGTAGAGCGTAGTCAACCCCAACGACAAATCGAAATATAAGGATCTACGAACGTCAGTTCTTTTGAGTCAGCGAGACCTAGAAGAGCTTCCGGAAATGGCAGATCTCTGCCGAAACGTCGAAGCGATCCTTCGGGGAACATTTCCACAAAGTGGTTCACATCACAACCCGAGAACCAAGAAGCACAGATTTCAGCCGCGAGAACTTACGCACCAACATATATATATATATATATATATATATATATATATATATATATATATATATATATATATATATTAAAAATGTGTCTTGTCAAATCTGACAGCAAAATGTAAAATTTACACGAAAGATGGTCGAATCTTACACCTCAATGGTGCAGTGAACATTAATTAAAACAGGCCCATGAAGACTAACTGGTGGATTGCTAGACAATATTGTTTCTGGGTTATTACCCTTCGTCAGTAGCGATTACCAAGAACCTTAGTTGTTGAAATACCTTTACATGTAGTGGCCATCAAAACTTCTTGGTGCGAGCCAATCACTCCTAACGAACCACTGACAACAGAACACTGACGAGACGATACCTTGTCTAACACCTTGCGGAGACTAAACAAGAGACGACTGTCAAACGTCCAGTGTCAACATATAAAAGGATTGCTGCAATTAAGTTCAAAAACAATTCAAATTAAAAATGTGTCTTGTCAAATCTGACAGCAAAATGTAAAATTTTCACGAAAGATGGTCGAATCTTACACCTCAATGGTGTAGTGAACATTAATTAAACAGGTCCATGAAGACTAACTGGTGGATCGCTAGACAATATTGTTTCTGGGACGTTTGACAGTCGTCTCTTGTTTAGTCTCCGCAAAGTGTTAGACAAGGTATCGTCTCGTCAGTGTTCTGTTGTCAGTGGTTCGTTAGGAGTGATTGGCTCACGCCAAGAAGTTTTGATGGCCACTACATGTACAGGTATTTCAACAACTTAGGTTCTTGGTAATCGCTACTGACGAAGGGTAATAACCCAGAAACAATATTGTCTAGCGATCCACCAGTTAGTCTTCATGGACCTGTTTAATTAATGTTCACTACACCATTGAGGTGTAAGATTCGACCATCTTTCGTGTATATATTATATATATATATATATATATATATATTGAAAATGTGTCTTGTCAAATATGACAGAAAAATGTAAAATTTACACGAAAGATGGTCTAATCTTAACAACAACTAAGGTTCTTGGTAATCGCTACTGACGAAGGGTAATAACCCAGAAACAATATTGTCTAGCGATCCACCAGTTAGTCTTCATGGACCTGTTTTAATTAATGTTCACTACACCATTGAGGTGTAAGATTAGACCATCTTTCGTATATATATATATATATATATATATATATATATATATATATATATATATATATATATATATATATATGTTGATACGTAGATTCTCGCGGGTAAAATCTGTTCTGCTTTTTTCTCGGGTAATGAACCGCGTTGTAGAATTATCCCTGTAAGGGTTGTTCCGACGTTTCGGCAATGTCACAATTGCCATCTTCAGGTTGGTCTTCTCGGTCTAAGCGATCTAGAAGAACTGACGTTAGAAGTTACTGCTCCGTCTTTATATGCTGTGGTTTCGTTCCGGGTCGATGTGCATGCTTGGTTTCTACTCTGGCTTCGGGTCAGTGGGCCGTGTCGTTCTTGTAGCTCAGTGGGTGGTGATATTTTCTTTTTGTCTGTCACGGACTTGTTATTTGTCCGGCCAGCAAGTGCTGGTCTCCATGTTCTTGGAAGTCTTTGAGCATCATCCCGTTTGTTCATATTTTGTGGCTGCTTTTCTATTTCAATAGCTTCCCGTATTATCCGTGTCGAGAAGTGTGGTATGTTAGCTATGGTTTTCGTGTTCTCAAAATCTATGTTGTGCCCCGTGTCTAATATGTGCTTCACTAGAGATGATGATGTATCCTTTTGTTTCACTGCTCTTATGTGTTCTTTCTTTCGGATATCAATTCTTCTGTTAGACTGCCCAATGTACTTGCTGTCACAGTCTTGGCATGGAATTTCATACACACCTTGTTCCTCTAAGGGAATTTTACTTTTCGGATTCCTCAATAGCGCTTCTATCTTCAGGTGTGGTTTAAATACCGTGTCGATATTTTCCTTGCGCAAGATTCGACTAATTTTGTCCGTAGTTCCCTTGACATACGGCAAGAAAGCTGTTGCTATAGGCTTCCTGTCTGCATCTTCAGTTTTTTTCCGTCTTGGTTTAGTTGCTCTTTGTATTTCTCGTTTGGTGTAGCCATTTGCTTCTAATGCCTGGTGTATATTCTTCATTTCTTCCAACCGTACGCTGAACAATCAAAGTCATATGTAAAAAATGCAGATCATTTGATTGAACTGTTGAAGAACCAGGTAGTACGGCCAGACCAACTGTTAGTAAGTTTTGACGTCGTGTCACTCTTTACTCAAATACCGGTCAAAGAAGCCATAGAGATAATCAAACAGAAGCACAAACCAGCTAAACATATAATGGATTTAGCAGAACACTGTTTGAAGAATACTTATTTCATGTACGAAGACCAACGGTACAAACAGATGGAAGGAGCACCAATGGGATCACCGCTGTCACCAGTAATTGCAAATTTATTCATGGATCACCTGGAAACCACAGCATTGCACACTGCGAAACTCAAACCTGATCTATGGCTAAGATATGTTGACGATACTTTCGTAATATGGTCACACGGAAGAACAGAACTAGCTACTTTCCTCAACCATCTAAATGAACAACACGACCAAATTAAATTCACAATGGAAGTGGAGGAATACAATCAGCTGCCGTTCCTAGACGTCCTACTTACGAAGACAGAAGACCATCGCCTGAGCCATACTGTGTACCGAAAGAAGACCCACACCAACCGATATCTCAACGCCGAATCACCAACAAGGCCGAAGAAATGAAGAATATACACCAGGCATTAGAAGCAAATGGCTACACCAAACGAGAAATACAAAGAGCAACTAAACCAAGACGGAAAAAAACTGAAGATGCAGACAGGAAGCCTATAGCAACAGCTTTCTTGCCGTATGTCAAGGGAACTACGGACAAAATTAGTCGAATCTTGCGCAAGGAAAATATCGACACGGTATTTAAACCACACCTGAAGATAGAAGCGCTATTGAGGAATCCGAAAAGTAAAATTCCCTTAGAGGAACAAGGTGTGTATGAAATTCCATGCCAAGACTGTGACAGCAAGTACATTGGGCAGTCTAACAGAAGAATTGATATCCGAAAGAAAGAACACATAAGAGCAGTGAAACAAAAGGATACATCATCATCTCTAGTGAAGCACATATTAGACACGGGGCACAACATAGATTTTGAGAACACGAAAACCATAGCTAACATACCACACTTCTCGACACGGATAATACGGGAAGCTATTGAAATAGAAAAGCAGCCACAAAATATGAACAAACGGGATGATGCTCAAAGACTTCCAAGAACATGGAGACCAGCACTTGCTGGCCGGACAAATAACAAGTCCGTGACAGACAAAAAGAAAATATCACCACCCACTGAGCTACAAGAACGACACGGCCCACTGACCCGAAGCCAGAGTAGAAACCAAGCATGCACATCGACCCGGAACGAAATCACAGCATATAAAGACGGAGCAGTAACTTCTAACGTCAGTTCTTCTAGATCGCTTAGACCGAGAAGACCAACCTGAAGATGGCAATTGTGACATTGCCGAAACGTCGGAACAACCCTTACAGGGATAATTCTACAACGCGGTTCATTACCCGAGAAAAAAGCAGAACATATATATATATATATATATAACTTGTGAGAACGTAACGATCGTACAATTATATAATTTAAAAATTCTTGGGGATGACGATCAACAGGCTTCTACTTATTAAAAGAAACTCATTTGTTTTTATTCAATATTTCGCAATATTATTTATTGCTTCTTCAGGAATAACTAAAAAATGACATCTGACGTACATATAACAATTATAAAAGATACTTACAACTAGAGGAATAAAACAAGGTCGAAAACAAATTATAAAGATAAGGTGCTAAGGCTCTCAATATTAATGGAGATAAATATAAATTTTGATGATGAATGACAATTTTCAAAAATGTCGACGTAAACGATATCTAAATATGAAAAGTGAAACCCTAGAAACGAGTACAACGTAAAAATGTTACTGTACATGTTGTATAACGAACTCACTAAATAAATTAAATTCATAACTCAATCAAAAACGATAAGAAAACCAACTAAATAGACTACAAATAACTACAAACTCAAAATGTAAGAATAAATGGTACTAAGTTTCTGAATATCTGAACGAGAATTTATAGAATTTATATTTTTATTGATATGAACCATCTCTAAAAACATCCTGCTATTATAATTTTTCTCTTCGGCCAAAACAGTAGTACTAGTAAAGTCAAATTGATGCTTCAAATTAAAACAATGTTGAGATAAAGTACAATTTAACTTCGCTATCCTAACGTCACTCTTGTGTTGTATTAAACGAGTGTTTAACCACTGACTAGTCTGGCCAATATAACATTTATCACAATCTATACATGGAATTTTATATATAACATTAGACTTTACTAGTACTACTGTTTTGGCCGAAGAGAAAAATTATAATAGCAGGATGTTTTTAGAGATGGTTCATATCAATAAAAATATAAATTCTATAAATTCTCGTTCAGATATTCAGAAACTTAGTACCATTTATTCTTACATTTTGAGTTTGTAGTTATTTGTAGTCTATTTAGTTGGTTTTCTTATCGTTTTTGATTGAGTTATGAATTTAATTTATTTAGTGAGTTCGTTATACAACATGTACAGTAACATTTTTACGTTGTACTCGTTTCTAGGGTTTCACTTTTCATATTTAGATATCGTTTACGTCGACATTTTTGAAAATTGTCATTCATCATCAAAATTTATATTTATCTCCATTAATATTGAGAGCCTTAGCACCTTATCTTTATAATTTGTTTTCGACCTTGTTTTATTCCTCTAGTTGTAAGTATCTTTTATAATTGTTATATGTACGTCAGATGTCATTTTTTAGTTATTACTGAAGAAGCAATAAATAATATTGCGAAATATTGAATAAAAACAAATGAGTTTCTTTTAATAAGTAGAAGCCTGTTGATCGTCATCCCCAAGAATTTTTAAATTATATATATATATATATATATATATAAGTATATATATATATATATATATATATATTGTCATGATATAAATTATAAATTTAAAATATATGTAGTTGTAAATTGGAATTGTTAAAAATTGTGTTATATACAGTTATGTACAATGAAAACTATGTAGCCATGATTCATACGTACATCAATGTCAACTATTCGACAGTTTTATATAAAAATACACAGATACATATGAATATTTAAGATTGGTGTCCGTGGAGATATATAAATAAACGATAGTCATATTTGGATTATAACGAACTCACTAAATAAATTAAATTCATAACTCAATCAAAAACGATAAGAAAACCAACTAAATAGACTACAAATAACTACAAACTCAAAATGTAAGAATAAATGGTACTAAGTTTCTGAATATCTGAACGAGAATTTATAGAATTTATATTTTTATTGATATGAACCATCTCTAAAAACATCCTGCTATTATAATTTTTCTCTTCGGCCAAAACAGTAGTACTAGTAAAGTCAAATTGATGCTTCAAATTAAAACAATGTTGAGATAAAGTACAATTTAACTTCGCTATCCTAACGTCACTCTTGTGTTGTATTAAACGAGTGTTTAACCACTGACTAGTCTGGCCAATATAACATTTATCACAATCTATACATGGAATTTTATATATAACATTAGACTTTACTAGTACTACTGTTTTGGCCGAAGAGAAAAATTATAATAGCAGGATGTTTTTAGAGATGGTTCATATCAATAAAAATATAAATTCTATAAATTCTCGTTCAGATATTCAGAAACTTAGTACCATTTATTCTTACATTTTGAGTTTGTAGTTATTTGTAGTCTATTTAGTTGGTTTTCTTATCGTTTTTGATTGAGTTATGAATTTAATTTATTTAGTGAGTTCGTTATACAACATGTACAGTAACATTTTTACGTTGTACTCGTTTCTAGGGTTTCACTTTTCATATTTAGATATCGTTTACGTCGACATTTTTGAAAATTGTCATTCATCATCAAAATTTATATTTATCTCCATTAATATTGAGAGCCTTAGCACCTTATCTTTATAATTTGTTTTCGACCTTGTTTTATTCCTCTAGTTGTAAGTATCTTTTATAATTGTTATATGTACGTCAGATGTCATTTTTTAGTTATTACTGAAGAAGCAATAAATAATATTGCGAAATATTGAATAAAAACAAATGAGTTTCTTTTAATAAGTAGAAGCCTGTTGATCGTCATCCCCAAGAATTTTTAAATTATATATATATATATATATATATATATATATATTGTCATGATATAAATTATAAATTTAAAATATATGTAGTTGTAAATTGGAATTGTTAAAAATTGTGTTATATACAGTTATGTACAATGAAAACTATGTAGCCATGATTCATACGTACATCAATGTCAACTATTCGACAGTTTTATATAAAAATACACAGATACATATGAATATTTAAGATTGGTGTCCGTGGAGATATATAAATAAACGATAGTCATATTTGGACGTTTAAAACGAACACACGTGTTTCAATTACGTTCAAGTAAATAAACAATTAATAGGGACCAATTGTCCACATTTATAAAATAAAGACGCATCAGAAGGAAGAAGAAACATTAAATAATTGGCAAACAACGCGGGACAACACTTCAAATATAAAAATAATCATTACATAAATTGGCGCCCAACGTGGGGCAACACTTCAAATAAAAAGAAGAATCATTACATAAATTGGCGCTCAACGTGGTGGACTATTTGAAAAGGATCTCCGATACATTGAGTTAAACGTATCGACTGGAATCAAACGCCGAAAAGAGAAATCACGATGGATACCAGGCACAGAATTCAAAGGAACACAGACGAGAAGAATGCAGAACGAAGGGACGACATGCCACCAGAAGGACATAATAAGGACGTAGATATGATGGCGTTTATGGGGAACATGATGGAGGTAATGCAACAGAAGTTGGAAGGAGTACAACAGAAATTGGAACAAGGACTGGGAGAGAAGATGGAAGTAGGACACCAGAAAATGTTACAAAGACTGGGAGAGAAGTTGGAAGGAGTACAATAGAAATTGGAACACGGATTAGGAGAGAAGATGGAAGTAATGCAACAGAAGTTGGAAGTAGGACAACAGAAAATGGAACAAAGATTGGTAGAGAAGATGGCAGTAATACAACAGAAGATGGAAGGATTACTAGAGAAATTGGAACAAGGACTGGGAGAGAAGATGGAAGAAGTACAACAGAAGATGGAAGTAGGACAGGAGGAATTAAAACAAGATCTAGGAGCAAAGCTGCAACAAAATCAAGAAGAACTACTGTTGAAGATAAAAGAAGGAAAGAACGAATTGAGACAGGAATTTCAACTGGAAATACGGGTATTTATGATAAGATAAATGAGAAAATAGTTGTACAAGTTGGTCAATTAGATATTCTTGAGAGAGAAAATGTTGAAATTAAAAATAATATAAATATAATTATGAATGAATTAGGGGGAATAAAAGACAATTTAGAAGTGAATATTAGAACTGTTGATGAATTAAAATCAGCTAACAATCAATTAAAAGAGAGTCAACAAAAATCACATGAAAGACATGGCCAATGGGATATTTATGTGAAAGGTTGGAATGATTATTAATAATATACCAAGTACTATAACGAATTAAAGTAAATTGATGAAGGATGTTTATCCAGATAGACCATGGAAGCAGAAGAAAGAAAATTTGGAATTAGAAGACATAATTAAGAAACGGATGAAGAAAAGAAGCAGGATGAAGCAGGAAGTTCTAAGATTTTATTTAAAAATCAAAGTAACATTGGGAGGGCATGTTCAACTTATGTAAATTCTTATTTTATGTGTAATGATTGAAAGTTTAATACTATAACTATTTAGCTTGCATGCAAAATAATTTAAGTATTAAAGGGGAAGATGTCATGATATAAATTATAAATTTAAAATATATGTAGTTGTAATTTGGAATGGATAAACATTGTGTAACAGTTACGTACAATGAAAACTATGTAGCCATGATTCATACGTACATCAATGTCAACTATTCGACAGTTTTATATAAAAACACACAGATACATATGAATATATAAAAAATGCATAAAATTATAATAAACGTCAAAAATGTAATAATCATAAAAATCCAAAAATTATCAAAAATTTTAAATTGTGAAAAACTAGGCAAAAATACTGAAATTGGCAAAAAATGCGAAAATCTAAAAGAAATGAAATTCATTTAAAATAAAAAAATAATTATTCTTATTCATAATTTTTTGAACCTAAAATATAACATACTAAAAATGTTAAAAATCCAGAAATTATCAAAAATTAATAACGCCAAAAAATGGAAAAATGTCAATCGTAAAAACCCAAGCCAACCCAATCGACCTCAACCAAACCCAACATAAACATCATAATAATACGGTGCCAGTGAATTAAAGCAACAAAGAAGCTCGTTTTAAAGTTTGAAGTGAATCGAACTGAATTTATTTGAAAACTGTCGATTTTGAGTTATACTCAAAGACTTTCGAAAACCCATAAAGAGACGTAAATCATTTAGTCACTCATCACACATTGAGCTAATAATAAAAAAAAATTGTAGAAATCATTACTTATAACATCCTGTATAAGGATCTTCATTTGCTAATTGTTAATACATTATTATATTTCTATCTTCTAACTGATAAAATTGACAGTTTATTTATGTTCATTTTCAAAAAAATAAACACCTTTTAACATGGAAGAGCAACTATTCTCTATGTTTCTCTTGTCTGTTTGCTTTGTTCTTTTAAATATCTTTGGAGTGAACATGTTGTAATCGAACATTATATAGTATATTACGCATCTTAACTTTGTATGTACGTGTTGTGTATAGTATACATGCACAAATGTATGTCAACAATTGTTACACATGTAAATACACAAGTTCTTTAAAACGTTAAATACAGTAATAAATCGGCAAATATTGTAAACGACGAAACGACTACCGTATCAAGGAAACGGTTTTTCGAATACATTAAATTACAACTGACTTCTGAAGTGAAGAAAGGAACTCTAATCTCCTCCAAACCGAAAATGTATATACTGAACATTATTCAACTATCCCAATGCTAACGTTAATCAATGATTAGATCCACGCTTAAGAGAAACAGGACCACCTTGTCCAATGTCTACAAAACTCCTTCACAAAGAAGAAACGAACATACTTGAAGGTGAACCTCGACAATGTACCATCTTCGTAGCTCGAAGACTCTATTATTTTACATGCTTGGACATCAAGTATTGAGAGAAAATATGACACAATACCCTTTTCACGTTCAACTTGGCCAACAAGAAGAAGTAAACCTGGCTTTCACTAAAACTTGTTCCCAAACGCAAATTAAGCCTTAAATGAAATAGTGATTTGTGATCACGGTATCTACTTATATCCCACTAACGTTGATAAGATCTGTGGAATAATAAAAAAACACCCTTAAATCGCCAGCAGGTCAATTCTCGTATGCTCCATTGCTGAGCCAATGGTAAATATTATTAATGCACTGTTCATTCAAGGGGTATTTCCTAACAAACGATTAGAACCTAAAATTCCAGTATTCAAGAAACGTAAAAAAGGTGAAAGTCGAAATTATCGAGCTGTTTCATTATTATCTTCTTTTTCTAAAATATTTGAAAGAATTTTATTTGACCAAATTTGAATAATTATAACTATCAGCTATCATTATGTCAATGTATCTTCTTATCTGCGAAATCGTATGAAGAGGTCATAGTCAGACCACTGTCGTTTACACTAGAGCGCTTGGTTAAAATCGAGAAACTGATATTTATTTCAGCTTTGATAATATTAATCATCAAATTTTGTTGGTGAGTGGTGTAAATATAATATGTGTGGAAATATACTTGAAATTATGGTAAGTTAGCTGTCGGTAGCAGCCTCGTATATTGCCCGGAGAATGGTTTGCTGGCGTGGAACAAATTCTCTAAAGCTATACAGTAAAAAACCAATACTATTGTTTTTAGTTTTCAGGAACAACACGAATCTCTTCCCATAAAGTCCATTAATAAATTAATATATGAACTAGATTATGCTTGACATAATCTAATTAATCTATCTACTTGACGGAAATATTCAAAATATAAATCTCACACATTTATCTTACCATTCATTTGATAATTTTTAGAAGAATGATAAAAGTGTAGCAAGTAATGAAATAAAAGCTATTAATAACAATGCAAAGCTCAACCAGCAAGTAACGGAACACGAAAACTTTCTTATTTCACTCGTCGCCCATAATTCAAATTTTGCTGTTCTTCTCCATCCAGTGATTTACATCAAACTAAAACGTATGGATGTAAACTACATATTTGTTTACGTTTAAAATATTTCTTTCAATTATTCATTTTTTCAGCACGATAATTTCTACCTCGCGGTTTTACCTTTTGCTTAAAAAACACACGTTAGTCCACGAAACATTGTGCTTTCACGAAAAGGATCATTTTTTCCTTCTTGTTATAGAATAATGTCATTAGTTCTATTCAAATGCGACGTAAATACGAAATTGGTATATAACATTGACTGTGAGTTGTACAGTCAATGTTATATACCAATTTCGTATTTACGTCGCATTTGAATAGAACTAATGACATTATTCTATAACAAGAAGGAAAAAATGATAAGAAATGTGTAATATTCAAACGTCCAAAATTTTAACGCGAAATTCCAATTCAATAATTGAAAGAACAAAAGAGATAAAAAATGTAAAACCTAATATATGAACATTTTATATAATTTATAATTAAGGTTTAATGGACTTCTCAGTTCTTTATCCACATAAACACTGCCTATTGGTATATTTGCTCGTGTAGTGTGGTGAAGCATCATTCAACTTGCTGGCATTGCCTGAGTCGTGGTTCTTTAAGTTACACCTTAAATGCTGCTTTTTAGTTGTCTTTGCCATGTATTCTGGAGGCTTCACTTGTCGAGCCATTAAAAACCGACTTTTATGGCATGGTGTAACGCACTTCCCGCAGTTTTATCGTGAGGTGTTTTATGTTTACAGTTTTTACAAATTAATTTTTTGCACATTTACGTTGGACAATCACCAACACCGCTAGAATTTTGTCACTTATACATTAAACGGCAGATTATATATTTACAAGTTGGAAGAAACAATTGGGCAAGGATGTCAATTAAGGCATGTAACAACAATGGCGGTGAACTCACATTTAGGAGTACTGGATGTTCATGTAAAAGAAGGATCACAATGTGTGCCAATATCAGTTCAAGATATGCGAGTTGCAGCTTTCCATCTGTAAACTTTAACTTTTAAAATCTTTTTTGTCTTCACTTATCTTCATTTGCTTCCAGCGAAATCTACAGACCACCGTTTGGAAACTGTACACGTCTTCTTTTTTATAAGTCATGGGGAAATTAGTACCGTCCCTAAATGCTAGTATCGAGATGTCCTATGATGGTAGGAGAATCTGTGTGAAATGTTGAATATGCAGGGACTCCATCAATTATATTTCTTCACAACAATTTAAAATTTGATTTATTAAATAGAAAATGTATTCAAATTAATTCCGAGAAACATATCTCTTGCGTTATTCGAATAATAATAAGTAACTTATGTCAGCTTAATGAATGTCCTAGAAGTCAACGTACCTCAAAAATTTTTTCATTAAACGCGCAAAGTAAATAGTCGCGCGCAATTTAAAACCTGCAGTCGGATGTAAATTATTAAATTATACTCGATTAATTATTCTACAAATTCAAATTTTGACGAACCCCGTCGAGGAAACAAATAAAATAATTAACTTTACTACTAATTAAATCTACAAGTATAATGCGAACTCGGTAAGAATAAATACAAATTCAAGTAAGCGCTCGCGAAATGTTAACAATAAAATTACCGAGTCAAGGAGTGCATAAATGCGGTTTACGGTCGAACAGACTCGCTACTCGATGGTAACCCGAAAGTGTCCTCACGCTGATTTCACAATGACTTTGAATCACAATCATTTGCATTTTAAGTTTTATTATTTCCCTATTAACACCCGTCGAGATTTATAGTTATTTTAGAAAGTCGAATCGTTGGAATATACATCGCGATATTATTTTTAAATTGTGACAAATGCTGATGTGCAAAATAAATTATTTTTTACAACCACGATATTCGTTTTTAAATTATATATAAGTAGTAAAATTAATATTAAAATGAAATACACCATAAATTAATAACTTGAGTGCTGTGGCATTTATAATTTCTCTTGGAATCCTTACAATTCGTTATTAACGTTCCACAAGATTTAAGAAATTTTAATTTTACTTGATTCATTCGTGTTCATTAATTTTTATAAAATGCTTATTTAGTCCAGTAATTACACCAAAAATCAACGCAATAGAAATACCGAAAAAACCTTCAATGAAATCTCAAGTTTTCAAGTAACTACTGTGTTAAAAGCACCGACACCTGGCGAAAGTAATAAATGTAACAAGTTTCCTACTTTTCATCATTAATATTCTAGGTGAAAATACAATAGTCGAAACCAAATCTGCCGATCTTGAAAAATAATGTTTGGCGTCCAGTTTTCTAGCTTGGGTTGAATTTGGTTAGGTTGGGTTGGGGAATGTTATTTTTACGCTTCGAATTTATATTATGGTGAATTTAAAAAAATCATTATTGTCACATTCCTTTCGTTTTAGAGTAAATATTACTTAGAGTTGTTGCGATTTAATCAACTAACCACGCAATACTTTTCTTGACATATTTGTGAATTTTTACTAATTTGGTTTATATAATTTTCGTCGTCTTGATAAAGAATATAAATTTCATCGAATGTATTAAGGTAATGTAAGCTGCTTCGCTCGCTCTGATCTCCACAGACCACCACACATACATTGAGATACTGAAATTCTAAACAACCTTTTTGGAAAGTTTTTTCGAAAAATGGAGTATAACTAAAGTATAAGGAAGATCAGTGCGAACCACTGCTTTTTCCTATTATATTGTCTACAGTTTTGGAACTTATCGAATTGTTCTTGTTACTTGGCTCGATCAATCACTTAATTCTCAAATAATGTACTTTATTACATAATACGTTCAGATATTGTTCCTAATCTAGCATAAATATGCGTTTCCCAAATTTAACCGATATAAATAACGTTCTTGGCATTAACACTATTGTAAAATAGTTTTAACACTTTAATACTGTATGGAGCTTTATTTACATAGCGCGCTTTTGAATATCGCCAATCACGTGAGGTATAGCTGTGAGCCAGTATTGTATATTAGCCATGTGTGACAAAATTGATTTGAAAATTTCTTATATCTTGTTGTTAACATTTTGAGGAATGTAAACATGAAACGTTGGTCTCAACATTTTAAAAAAAATATTTTACTTTGAAAATATTTAAAAAATGTAAAATGAATCGAAATTTTAAAACAATTTATAATAATAAAATGTATCTAATATGAAAACAATTCATATTTTCATTTCATCAATGTTTTGACAAGATTGTCCCATATGTACAAAATGTAATGATTGTCAAAATTAAAAAAAAAACATTCGACCACATTTATAAAAATTATAAAAAAATAAGAAAAAAACCGATCAGGTAGGCGGCAACAATTTAAAACAGTACATGCTGAAAAAAATGTGTAAAAAAATCGTATTTCTGTAAAGGTCGACATCGCTTCTGAATCAAACTAAAATTGAATGGCCACTTAATTTTAGAGGGTACGTTGTTCCCCATATCAAAGGTTGTTAAAAAAAATCTCAGCAACATTTTCATAAAATGTAAAACAGAAAAAAGTGTTTGCATTTTAAAATTGTATACATATATTTGTTAAAATTTTGAAAAATCTTATAAAAATTTGTCAACATTATCAAGATTGTACAAGATGCATAAATATCAGTATCAGATTTGTTCTACATTTTGAAAAAACTGTAAAAACGTCAATAATATCTACGACGTGAAAAGATCAAATTTTCGTTTTTTTCGTATTGAAAAAAGTAGAAAAAAACTATAGACAAATGATGAATTTTTTTTAATATAAAATTGTCCACATTTCCCAATTGTAAAAATTCATAGGCATGTAAAATAAATTGTATAAATTGGTTAAAATATTGAAAAATATTGTTGTAAGATTTTTCAACATAAATACCAAAAAAATCAGGAAACACTAAAAATAATAAAATATAAAATATAAAATATTTTTTGAATTCAGAAAACGACAAAATGTACAAAAAAAAATAAACACCTCGAAAAACTTAAATTTAACAAAAGAAAATTCGCCAGCTATCAAAAAAAAACCTTAAAATGAAAAGTTGTCTGTAAAGATTTTTGAAAAAACCTTCTTGTACAATTGTACCTTATATTGACATAAATTGTCTAAAATGCAAAAATGCAAAACTAGTGAAAAATGTTGCAAAAATATAAAAATTCGATTACATTGCAATCAAACTAAAATTGAATGGACACTTAATTTTAGGCAGGGGTACATTTGTATTTCTTACATTAAAAGTTGAAGTTTCGACCATCTTTTGTTTCCAAAATTTAATAACTTTTATTTTTTTACGTATTAAAATCTTAAAATACAATTAAAACTAGATAGAAAATTACAAACAAAAAATAATAGTATGTAGTAGTAATAGTAAATAGTAATAATAGTATGTAAGTAGCAGTGTAGTAATTTTTTTTAATATTATATTCTTCAAAACATCTTCTAACACACAGAAATTTCACAATGTGAGCACATGAAGCACATTTCTCTCCTTTTGTCACGTTTTTTGTAGACTCTGGCCGAAATATGAATTTTCACAAGCCTCATATTTCTTGACAGACGAATTTGTGCATCTTTAAGCGAGGCTCTCCTAATTGCATTTCCAGAACGTTTTTGGATGAACGTATTGAATTTCATTCCAGTCTTTGAATAAAGCATAATTTAACATGAACATAAAAATCTTATTTGACGACTTGACAGTTTTTCTTATAATTGGATTATAACAAAAATATTTATCTGTCAAATCAACATCTATTTCGCCAGTTTGCTATGTATTTGACCAATTTCAATCATTCGCGCCCGATGTATTGTTGACATCATTCATATGTCGCTTTTATTTTTCCATATATGTCTTAAAACTTCACATTTTTTTACGGTAACCACGTTGCCCATTCCTTAACTTACGAGGGGAGATCAGTATGTACGGCCCCTAACATAGAAGGAAACAAATTGAAGAAATATCAAACGTTTATTTTTCTACATAATCTCCCCGAACGTCGGTGCATTTGGTCCAACGATGCTCCAAATCTTAGATTCCTCCGGAAAAAAACCGTTCGGTTGCACTTCCAACCAGTCGATTACGGCCGTCATCACTTCATCACAATCGTAGTAATATCTGGTCCCTCGAAGATATTCTTTTAATTTTGGAAGTAAAAATAAATCAATAGGAACCAGGTGTGCTGAATATGCGGGATGTTCAAAGAAATCAAATCCTACGTTCAGAATAACGCTCATCGCAACATAGCTTTTGCGGACAGGAGAGTTGTTTTGATGAAACCGAATTCCTTTGCTCAGTTTTTCCCGTCTTTTCTCCTTGACACAATCGTGCAATATTGAAATTAAGTTGGCACTGTAGGAGCCTGTTATTGTATGTCCTAATCCAAAAAATCAAAATTCAGTCTGCGTCCCAAAAAAATGTGGCCATAACTTTACCAGCGAATGGCAAATTACGAAATTTGCGGGGTGGCAGAGAACCTCGGCGATACCACTCCATACTTTGTTGCTTCGACTCACGATCGAAGTGGTGAACCCGCGTTTCATCAACAGTGACGAATCGAGAAAGAAATTCATCCGTATCTGCTTTAAACTTTGTCAAACTGGCTTCAGAATGCAATACTCTAGAAAGTTTCTGATCAGGAGTCAAAATTCCTGGGGCCCAACGTGCAGACAACTTTTTTAGCCCCAAAATATTTGTTAAAATATTTTCTATAACACCATAAGAAAAAATCGTAATGTCAGCTATCCGGCGAATGGATAGTCGTCTATCTGTCATTACCATATCGTATATACGATTAACAATTTTTTGGGTAGTGACAACCACTAGTCACCCAGCACAATTCCGCATGTTCACATGTTTGTCTTGCCAGTTTAAATTCTAGATTTTTCACCACTTGGGAAGAAACATCACCCTCAGCTAATACACCTACCATGTCTTCATGAATTTCTTTTAGCGGCAACCCTTTCTTTTGTAAGTATTTTATAACTGCACGAACCTCTGATTTTTCCATTTTTTTAATTTCTCTAAACTTGTCTACTTAAATTCTAAATTATTTGAACAGGTAATAATTGACAAAACTACAATTGAACCAACGTAACAACAAATTATTAATACTAATGTGTGAAATGGATTCAACATCACTTCACTCAACGCCTGCTATGTCAGGTCTCCCCTCGTAATTATTTTTAATTTCTTGATGTAACCCACAATGCTCCCTAATTATACCACAAATTCAAGTATTCTTAAAACGTTATTTCCTAGCCAACTCATCACTACTAAAATAGTTGTCCACGTAAATATGGTGCCAAAAATTTTCTTAACCATCTAAAAGATTTATCGGGAGATTTTGCATAATTTGTCCATTTCCGCTGTATAATTTAAATTTAGATATAGAGGGTGGTAAAAAAAGTGTCACAAACTTTGAGGGTTGATAGTATGGCCCAAAATATGCCGAAAGGTCATGGGACCGCAAATGGACGGTTTCGGAGATTTGAAACATTTTACGTTTACACCACTTACACCACATCCCCGTGGCATGGACTTACAGTGGCTCGGATTCGATGGCATCCTTAATATACTCGTTGCTCCGGGAGATCATTTACAGGCGTAGCGTACACTAACATTTTCAATATATGCCTAAAGGAACAAATCAAGGTGGTTTAAATCGGGCGATCTTGCAAGTCATGATACAGGTCCGCCCCTTCCTACGCATCTTCATCCAAAAGTTCCGTGTAAATACTCTCTAAAGGCAATCGAAAAATGCGCCGGCGCACCATATTTCTTGCCTTTGTTTCAAAGGCTAAAAGATTGCCCTGTGGGTTCTGCATAAGGTTTGGTAAAATAACCGGGCCTAGTAACCTGTCGCCCAAAATGTCCATCCAACTTTTTGTCGGCCCACACATGCGTATGATGGAAATAAAAAAAATCGTATCTCCGAAACCGTCCATTTGCGGACCCATGTTCATTCAGACTTTTCGGCATATTTTGGGCCATACTATCAGCCCTCAAAGTTAATAAATAAGCCATATTTATTAATCTTTCCTGGATTGTAGACACGGAAATTTAGTCGACCTCTGTAAGGTGTCCAATGAATGATTTTGTTTTGGTTTATAAACTTTATCAATTTTATTTAAAAAATATTCTACTATTGATTTTATTTTTAAAATTCGACTTTGGTTTTCTGGCGTTTTATTAGTATAAGAAAAATATAAGGATTGTAGTAATTGTCTGAATCTATTTCGGTTCACGACTTGCTATTTCAATGTCTGGATCAATGATGAATGATCTTTTATACAATTTTCCATCACTTGTCACATTAAAATATTCAAACAAAAAAATTCTGCATCTTCCCAATCTTTAGTGCTTTTTGCACATTTATTTCGCTGATATTTTGCACATGGTATCTATTTGTATCTGTTGCTAATAATGCAAAAAAATCATTAGCTACATAAAAACCAACCACTTCTGAAATATTTCTTAGAAACACTTTTACACTATAATTTCTACTCTGTATAGATTGAATCGCTAGTTGCAGATTCATTGACGAGTCATTTCGTCATTTGAGAAGTCTGAATCCCTTTGAGTTGTATCATCATCATCATAAAGGGCTACCAGATATATATAACAGGAAAGGCGTAGTAATACGTCAACCGACAGTAACGTGTTGAAATCACGTCAGAAAAAATGTAAAAGGATATCAAAATAATATACATCATAAACATTATAAATTTCATTAACATTTCAAATGATTGAAGCAATAATCGCCATTATGATTAACGATTGAATTAAACATTTTTTATTATTATTTATTATTAAGTATATCGAATTTTATTACAATTACGTAATTTTGAAAACTTAATACACATTATATACTAGTGGACATAAAAAGAGCAATGATGTCATTTTCAACATCTAGCTTAAGATCAAGAAATTAAGAAATTAATAGCATATCAAAAGGTCTACCTCCTACTGTTTGTAAATTGAATTTTACCCACTTTATACTGATTAAATGTGTATATTTAATTTGTTAATATTAAGTTATAATTTTATTATTATATTTTTCAATGCATCCTTAAGTATTTTCGGGACATGATTATTTAAAACATTAATCTAGCTAACGTCATCGCACTCTAGTATATATACTTACAAAACTAGTTTAATCAAAAATATGCAATTGATATAACTTACAAACTAGCTGTAGGAAATGATGCATGCACAATTAATTAACTACATCATGCAACTCTAAAAAATGCCATGTAAGTACCAGTTTACAAGCAAATACACGATCAATCTAAAATTAATAATTAAACGAACCAATTAATAGAAATTACATGTCACAAGTATGCAATCAATATGAATTACTGAGTCACATCTGTCATTGTATTAATAACAATATCGCAGTTACAAAGAGTATATTCTGCAATAAAATCCCGCTGCGCAATCCACTGTATTATTTAGTAAGAATAGCACCACAACTTGTACATAATGAAAAAGAAACAGCGATTGCAGTCTGCAATTCAATTTATATCATTACGAACAAAAAAAAATAACGTAACGCCATTACGACCCTAATGGTCCTAATGCAGGATCTTTTGTTATTGCGCTTAGGACGTCAATTGTATTTGGGGCAATTAGTGGCAGCAGTTTCTGATCTGGAGCATGATCAAAATATTTAACGAAACCATGTTGTTCGATTAGCACATTAGTAAGTACAACTTCATAACACGCACGATTACCAAATGTATATTTAGAAAATAACTTTGCCCAACATCGATACGGTACGATCAGTACGTCGAATTCATAATAGGTTTTTAGTTATTGACGCTTAGTTTAAAAATGTAATTTGAATCGAGTTTCGTATGTATTAAATGGCCAAGTGACTTAAAGGACCACCTGCAAAAATACTATGAATAATCGGATGACTGCCGAGACAAAAACATTTAATAGTTTATTAAAATTATAAATTAGAATATTTATTTTATTTAAATAATTATAATAATTATTTAATCAAAAATGTGTTTCAAATTGTTGCTGTTTTTTGTGCAATGTAATTTGATCTGTGCCATATTTTCAGTGATATAAAATAAATTATTATCACCAATAATTTATTCTATTTTTGCCTCTACCCTAAATGTTATTAAATCAAACTAAATGAACAAACGAAATCGAATAAATATACACACACACACACATAATTAGACTTAAAAGTTATATTCCTGAAGAATATAGCAATCAATTTATTTTAGATGCTGATTGCTTATTTGAAGTGGCTCCCAACATGGAGATCCCAGAAGCGGTAAAACGTTTCTGAAATGGGGAAAATGTGCAGCTTTAAAAGCTGAGTATAAACTTTCTAAATATAACAAAGTTTATACATTTATTACATAGATGCCAAATTTTGAATACTATAACTATTGATATTATTTATCACTGTGTTAACAGTCTAACCAGATTAAATTGACTGAAAGTCAATTTCTAGGTAGCTGTATCTAAGAAGGGCTAAAAGACATAAACTTAAGTTACTGTCTGGCCGACTACTATGGTAATATGTTTGACATCTAATATAGTTAAACTGTAATTGACAATCGCTTGACAGTTTCTAATAACGAAATTGGTTTCTATCCTCGCCGTGAACAAAAATTGCTCACTAAAGCATTTAAATTGAAACATAGACATATCTCAGGAATATTCATTCATACAAGAAGCTCTATTGTATGTGCGAATAACTCTTTAGTCACTGACCCTTCGAGTCTCGTTTCCACTGATACACTAGTGTAGTAGAGTATAACTAGTGACTTTTCTACGTCATGTACGGCCAAATTTACGCTTTCATTATCAAATTAATTATACAAGTTAATTTAGATACACATTCAACATGGAGCGAAATATATACATGAATTTAATACAATTTAATTCGTGTTGGTAACAATAAAAATATAATTAACAATTTCGTAATGCGTACATCCAGTTCGCGAAATTACATTTCGGTGTCCTGCTTTAGTAAGTAGGAGACGATCGAAAATCTTACAAATTATTCAATGAAATTGATTGAACACGTTCAATACTCAGACAGTCAACACATATGATGAATCCAATATAAATATTGCTAGAGAAGATAAGACTAACTAAAATTGGTTCGGGCTATTTCATATTTGGCTGGATATGACATGAGCTCTTCGACTACTTGACCTTGCACGGAAAAGTAAAAAATAATTAGATATGGGATATTTGTGGAGCTAACTTCCTTCATTTTTAAAATATCTTCGAACATCAAAATTGCTTCTAAATTCAAAAGAAACTATATGCAATATCTAACGGCCCTCGTACCAATAAGCACTTCCAATTTTAAACTGTATCATAACTTTTATGTACCCAAGCGATGAGAGAAATCGCCCCTAAAGTTCAGTTACTAAGACGCCAGATACGACGCGACGACGGTGGGCGCAATTCTGTAAAGGACAATATTCGTGTATATATAGATATTTATTTCCGTAAAATGCACGATGCACGATGTAAATATATGCTATGAGCGCTATTAAATATAAAACGCACAGAAATGAGTTTTCGAATATAAATGTCTGGCAAGAAAGTTTACTTAGATTCGGTTCGGGACATAAAAATATACCGCACTCATCTAAAATATATTAGCGACTCCCTTGGCGCACACAATGGAAAGTAGGTTTTACAGTATGCAAAAATTTTACATAAATACCGGTTTTGTGAATATCGTCGTGTTCGGTAAATCTCCGATAATTAAGTACGCCGAAACTGTAAGACCGCCGTTATTTTATGTATCTGCCAAAACAAATGTTTACCACATAAGGTAAAATGATAGATTGAAAACATGGTCCTCTAAGCCAAAGTATAATAAAATAAACAAAATGAAGTTATTTTCAAATGATACATAAAATTAATACAGGTAGAGACTAAGCAAGTGGAAACGAAGCACTAAATTCGCGAAACACCAAAGTAAAGGGCGAAATAAAAACATGACACCGATTGCTTTTAAATCAAATGAAAACGTACATACGGACATTAATCAGATTGAAAAACAGTAAACTTCGCCCAATCCAATGCAAATAAAATAAATTACATAATACGAAATTACATAATAAACAGAAAAGTTATTTCTAATTAGACATTCACAAACATTGAAGTAAAGAAAGGAAACTAGAGAAACTCTAAACATGCAAAAAGGAATTTCTGTTCTACAGTCATTGTTACTCATGCTTGCATGACTTGATTCAACTTCAGCGTATATATAGTTGATGGTCTGATGAGCTCAATATACAGGATGCTGCATTGGCGGACGCAACATAGGAAATCCCATGTTAATTTCGAGGCATTCAAATATTGGCTTCCCTAATTATTTTACAGCAAAATTCCATTTAAGTTTTTTAAAGAGAACTAGATCATGGTCCAATTGGCGCAAATTGGGCATTTTTGCCATGCTCATTTCGCAAATACATTAAAAAATGTATCGGCTAAATTTTGAAATTTTAAATCAAAATATCAATTCAGCCTTGGTCAGGACTGTCATATACTGTTATATATATGTAGAGGTATGTGGAGGTTATTGGGTTTTCTGGTAATAATTAATTAAACTAATGATTTTTTTCCATTAACGTTTCGACTCTTATTTGAGCCTTCCTCAGAATTTTGATTTTTCCTATATCTATAACAATTAAGAGAAAATTAATTAAAATAAATCATGATTACATATTTCATTTCTGAGGAAGACTCAAATAAGAGTCCATAAATACTTATTATCAGCTGCGCCGAAAAAAGTATGCTGTGAAAATTTTGTTTGAAATAAAACCTGAACTGTCAAAGTTGTTTAAAGTTGTTGTTGTTTAGGCGCATCACCTGTGCAAATAATATTTACCGAATTTGAATTACATTTCAAGAAAATTTTAACATTTTTAATTTTCATGAAATTTTGGATTTAGGGTTTTTGGGCAATTCTGAACAATTATTACTAGTAAAATTTTTCAATAAAAAAATCCCTAAAGTGATTTCTTGATTTTTCCATTTATTTTGCCATCACAAATTACTAAAATTGGACTAAAAATAAAATAGGTATGATGGTGTTACACTCTTAAGTGAAACACACTATATATAAAAACATATAAACGGGTTACTACAATTAAGTTCAAAAAGTCTAATTGAAAATATGCCTTGTCAAATATGACAGAAAAATGTAAAATTTACGTGAAAATGGACTAATCTTACACCTCAATGGTGTTATGTTGTCAGTGGTTAGTTAGGAGTGATTGGCTCGCGCCAAGAAGTTTTGATGGCCACTACATGTAAAGGTATTTCAAAAACTAAGGTTCTTGGTAATCGCTACTGACGAAGGGTAATAACCAAGAAACAATATTGTCTAGCGATCCACCAGTTAATCTTCATGGACCTGTTTTAATTAATGTTCATAACATCATTGAGGTGTAAAATTAGTCCACCTTCCATGTAAATTTTACATTTTGCTGTCACATTTGACAAGATTTAAGCGAGAACAACAAACTAAGAATACATACTTTGGAAAGAACATGTATCGGAGCAGCCAGGCAGTGTACGATGAGAATATTGAACGAGTCAGGGTAGAAATAAAAGTTAAAAAATCCGCGGTGGTCCGCACGAAACTTTCTTATACTCAGTTATACTACGTTTTTCGAAAAAACTTTTCTAATGAAAGTTGTTTAAAATATCAATATCTATAATTTATGTAAGAATAGTTTTTTTTCCGTAACGTGTACCGTTTTCGAGATATGGAAAAAGGTGATAAGAGTAAACCATCACCGGTTGAGAGATTGCGTTCAAAATAGGACGTTTTCCTCCTTGCTACATACAAATGTTAAGTTTAAAATTTCAGAGCTCTAGCTATAATCGTTTGGACGCTAGAGCGCGCACAGACACACAGACAGACACATACACAGACACACAGACGTCATTCCGAAAATAGTCATAAACGATTCAGGGGACCTCAAAACGTGTATATCCGTTGAAATCTCGAGTTCGAAAATTTTCATGATTCCTATACTTACTTATACATAATGTATAAGAAAGTAAAAACAACAACGGAAGATGTATCTCGAAAGTAATGAAATGGAGGTTTTCATCCAATATAAAGAGCGACAGGAAAGTCAAAAAGGAGAGTTTAGAGGATTTTGATCGGCAGATGGAAGAGCACAGTGTAACCAAAAATTGTTTTGTGGGTCCTTAAAAGGTTTGAGAAAGCACAAAAACTAGAAGGGGCAATACATTAGAAATACGAATGACGATTTGTTGCAAATGTTGCTACGATCATGAATATGTGGTTTAAATACATCAACAAAAGGTCTTGCTGATGAAGATGCTTTAAGCCAGTTTAGTGGCTCAAACAATGTGGGGTCACGAAAGGCGTGAGACGGGGAAGTATACAAGTCTACTATATTCACAGGTCGGACGGACCAGTTGGAGGAAATGATGCGAGAAGCTAGAGTCGGTGTGCACACATTAGAGATGGCGACGGTAAGAGAGTTGGTGTACGCGTATGACATTATCCTATCGGCTAAAAGTGAGGCGATTCAAAGACAATTTTCTGTTGCTAGAATAAGGTTCTTTTTAGATCGAGTTGGAAATAAACAAAAACAAAAACGTAGGTCATGGTGGTTTCCAAAAATATAAAAAATTGAGCTCGGCGTCGTAATTCGACAACAGGTGGCTACATTGAGGTACTTAGGGCAAACATTTTTTGTTAAAGCTAAATTACTCCGGTAATAGTTGTAATTTTTGTCGCCTATTGGACCTGGACCTTTAATTTGAGTCTCAACATGGCATATTTGCGAGATATCTGTTTCATTTGGGATGGTATAATAATTTTACTAACTCAATTCGAAAGTAGAACATTTCTATTGGATGGTACTGCATTTGCAACTTGAAAGAAGTAATTCAGGAAAAAACGTTCACTACCACAAATTTTAAAACGGTAATATAATTCCATATATTGAAAATTTGATGAGAGGAAAGGAAAATGACAATAACTTTAGTTAGTTTTGAATCTTATGGAACTGTTAATGTGTAAGTCGACATCTGTCTTCAATGTCCAATAAGTCTTCCAAAACGCTGTTACGTATGCAAAATATCATGAATAGCAACCATGAACCTCGAAGCAGTTTTCTAATCTGAAGTTCTATAAACATTCTTCAATACATTTAATTTGCAACTCTTCACTGTACTTATTCATCACTTACGTGAACCACATCTTATCCAGAACTTTTTCCAAATTCTTCGTCGGAGCAAGCTTAGTATGCAAAGGCTCATGATTAACGCGAGTAGGATTGGTCATATTTTGGAATCTTTTTCAAACCATGGTTTATTCTAATCAGGCGCTCCCATTCTCAACAGAAACAGTAGTACCTCTTATAGCCGAACTGTATCACGATTAAAAAGGCACCATTGGTCATTGCTAAATAAAAGTTGATACAACTAAAGCACGTAATCCTTAGTATTTGCCCGATTTGTCGAAAGATAACCTAAATCCACTAAACAGTCTATGCACTCCGTTATATTTCATTTATACTACACTTATGCGATAATCTCTGCATATAAATTCATCGATAAAACAATATTGCATTTCGTAGCACATTCCATCGCATTATTCTGAAGCAATTTACTCTCGAATATTTTTGTATCACGCATGCGCAAAGAAAAAGGTATGAAGTAAAATTTCGAGAAAGAAGCGCATACTTTTTTGAAATTTTATTTTACTTTTTTTATCACAAGCCCAATTTATAATGCAAGATGTTATAGAAAAGAAAATCTAGAAAAATTGAAATTGGTCACCAAAACAAACCCAAGTGAATGATTTAGGGTAAAACACGTTCACATAAACAAGCTGATCAGGGGCCAATACCAACATACATGACGTTAAATATTCAATTTTCTCAAAACGATACAAAAGTTCTTGTTGACCTCTTATTCAAACATGGTGCAACATTATCAACTCAGTTAAATTAATTTAATATACGTTCAAACATATTACTGTTTGACTACAATTATATAGTAAATTCAAAACCAATAAATATTTACATTAGAATATTACTAAATGTAGACCCTTTAAATAACTTTTATTATCAATCACTATAGTAATATGTCGATTCCTAATATTTTCGCGGTTGGGAAATTCGTCATTTCTAACTGCCATTATAATCCCACGGGTGGAAAGTAACTTTTCACCTACGGGTGGAAAGTTACTAGGGCTCCCAACTATTAGACAATTGCATGTTCAATAATATCTATCGACCTTTGTAGAATATAATTTAATAGAACAGATAAAATACCATGCTTCTCACGATGTTAGATTAACAAATATAAAATGAATTTAAATATATATATATATATATATATATATATATATATATATATATATATATATATATTTGAAAATGCGTCTTGTCAAATTTGATTTGTGATGGTGTAGTGAACATTAATTAGGAGTGATTGGCTCGCGCCAAGAAGTTTTGATGGCAACTACATGTAAAGGTATTTCAACAACTAAGTTTCTTGGTAATCGCTACTGACGAAGGGTAATAACCCAGAAACAATATTGTCTAGCGATCAACCAGTTAGTCTTCATGGACCTGTTTTAATTAATGTTCACTACACCATTGAGGTGTAAGATTAGACCATCTTTCATGTAAATTTTACATTTTTCTGTCAAATTTGACAAGACGCATTTTCAATTTGAATTGTTTTTGAACTTAATTGCAGCAATCCTTTTATATGTTGACACTGGTCATTTGATAATCGTCTTGTTTACTCGCCGCAAGGTGTTAGACAAGGTATCGTCTTGTCAATGTTCTGTTGTCAGTGGTTCGTTAGGAGTAATTGGCTCGCGCCAAGAAGTTTTGATGGCCACTACATGTAAAGGTATTTCAACAACTAAGGTTCTTGGTAATCGCTAGTGACGAAGGGTAATAACCCAGAAACAATATTGTCTAGCGATCCACCAGTTAGTCTTCATGGACCTGTTTTAATTAATGTTCACTACACCATTGAGGTGTAATATTAGACCATCTTTTATATATATATATATATATATATATATATATATATATATATATATATATATATATATATATATATATATATATATATATATATATATATATATTAGGGCGGGTTAATTTTTTTTTTGATGAAGCGTATAGCAAAATCGTAATATATAGGTGATTCTGAGAAATTTTGTTCAAGAGACCATAGCTCTAACTTGGATTTAGAGCCCCCCAAAATTTCAAAATATATATTTTTCCATATATACATAGAATAATTTAATTAAATTCGTCATAAAATCGGATAGCATTATAGTAGATTTCTCAATCTGGGCTTGTTTGAAAGGTATTTTTATCACCTTTCAGAATCTGTATTGATACCAATATTTTTTTTATTTTTAGTAGAGATATTAGGAATTTTTTGTCGAAAAATAGCCTAAAATGAACTTTTAACTAATAAATTCAGAATTCAGAATTCAGATTATAAAAGTTCAGATAATTTCCAAAAACTTTTATTACGATCAATTTTTTGTAGGAAAATCGATTTGAAAAAATCAACATTTTCAAGGTTTCAACAAGAAGACACTATTTTTACATTTTTTATTCAATTTATTTTTAAATATTATTCTCGACCTACAATTTAATGTTTTAATGTGGTAATATTATTTTTTAAGGTCCTTTTTACTTTCCATTCGAGGAGTTTTCTTACGACTTTCTAATGTCACTGCCATAACTCCTTCACGATTCTTTTCTATAACTCGTTTTGAAACACTCGTTAATAATTGTACATGTCTTTCTGTTCCTTGTATGTGCATTGGAATTTGTGGATCAGCCAGTGGTGGTTCAACGAAATCTAA
The DNA here is from genome assembly GCA_959613385.1 of Geotrupes spiniger. Lineage (NCBI taxonomy): Eukaryota > Metazoa > Arthropoda > Insecta > Coleoptera > Geotrupidae > Geotrupes > Geotrupes spiniger. The sequence continues at coordinate 6,742,789 of OY390736.1, read as the reverse complement.
GTATTCTACCAAGTGATCATATGGAATCTGTCGAGTAAATGCTGGTTCAAATAATATATCGTCGTTATTCATGTCAACCATATTGACATAATCGGTAGCATTGAAATTCAAGATATATTTTTTGTAAACTCTGAGTTTAGTTGGATCGTACAATTGTTCTCGATAGTGTAAAATCTTTTTGATAGCTCTATCCCGTATTGCTTTTCGATCATCAAATAACATTGTTAATAAGATATTTTCTGGATGTGCGTAATATGAGTTGTTTTGAATTACACCATCTACAATATTACGAAAGTTTGGTTGTAAGTATCGTGTCCAACGTATAAATTTTAATAAAAGTGCACTGCCGTACACAACAGAGTTATAAAACTTCACATTGAAGTACATTGGCACATAAACTGTAATAATATAAACTGCCAAAGTTTTTAAATTGGTCGATGGTGTATTAGTTGTTACATATAATCGTAGTAATCTACTTGCTTTGGTTAACCAACGAGAATGTGCAATTGGTCCTGGTTTAATGTTAGCTAAATCAACTGGAACAATACCATTCGAAATTGCTTTAGCTATTTGATATAAATATTTAACATCTGTTGATAGTTCGAGCTCATGTTCATGATCCATCATTGCAGGCATATTCTCCAGTGGTATTGGATCAAAATCAGCTACTACCTGAAAAATGAAATGTTTAGATCAATTAAAATGCAATTATTTTATTTTAACTTTATCCCAATCGAAAAAGTAAAATAATGACAATAAATAATGATGATATTAAATAAAATAAAGTGTTACATACCTGCAATTTCTCACATTCTTGAATAGCTTTGAATAACTTTCCACTTGCTGCTCGTGGTCCACTGGTGACTGTTTTGTCCAATGCTTCATATAAATGACGAAATGGCAGTTCATTGAAATGAAGCAGACATATAAACCAGTGAATTGGTCTATTTAACTGTTTTTCAAATAATCGTAAAACACCATTTTCTGTTCCAGTATTTGTTGGCTCACCATCACTGCATATGCCAATTAATTGATCAACTGTTAATGTTTTATTGTTGAAAAATTCATTCAGTTTTCTGTGTTTGGTTTTTGCATCTTCTTGACTACCCAAATTTACATATCCAAGTAACTCATTATAGGGCTCTTTCAGAACAACTAAATGCGGTTCTTTTACCATAGTGGTATGAAATTTGTCATTAACTTTCTCTGTAGTTAATGAGTCATTTTTTCTACCATCGAAAGAGAATGCAGTTATGGAAGAATTTGTATGTCGTGTACGGAGCACTGCATCTCTAGATTTAACTTTTTCTCTAGCCACTTTTGATTTATCCATAATAACAAGATTACCATGAACATCTCTAAAATTTATATCTTCGAATAAAGCTGTTGCTAAACATGAAGCGACTCTATCTGAAACACCGAATCTATCACACATCACAGCAAAATTTAAGGCATCGTATCTTTGAGTATAATGACCTCGTCTCATTTGAACAGTTGCTTCTGGAACTTCTGTTGTTGCTTCATTTTCATCTTCATCCATGTGTAATTCAGGTGGTTCGTAACTTGGATCATCGGTACCAGTTGTAAGTGTTGGTATTGTTGTAGCTACTTCTTCAACGTCTTGAATATTCAAGGTATATTCAGGTATTGTGAATTTTCTAACATTATGCTGGTCCATCATAAATTCTTTTACATGTTCTGGAATCAATCCACACGAGCATTCTGTTGTTTTTAATTTGCAATTACATTTGCCAATATAAAATAATTCGTTTATTGAATCAACAAATGCTTTAAATTCATATCTTTTGTTTCTATGTTGTACATGTTTCTGGTATTTATCAAGCAAACCAGTTAATTTTTTTAAAACACTCTTTCTATTAATGATTTCAATATTTAATTTACACCAAATTTGGATCAATTTATCTGTTACGTGAGGAGTAAAATTTTTATACGAGAACATTTTGTTTTCAAATTTAGCACGATCACTTAAAAAAAAATAATATTTTAAAATGTCACATTTAGTAGGCAAACTAAGATCATTTAAATCACTTGATAAACCAAAAACAACAATATCTTGATGAGGCATGTTAGTCAATCTAGAGTCAAAACTTGTTGATGTTGTTGCTTCCATTTGCGAAGACACCGCAGACGATGTTGATGGTTCTTGATTATCCATAATAACTTTGATATTATCACTGCACTCTTTGACTAAATCTAAAATTATAGTTAAAAAATTAAAAAATTAAACACTTGGTTAAAGTTTCAAAGAGTGTATTAAACTGTGGGTAATTTGCAAACGGGGTTCTATATATACTAATTCAACACGTGTGCGCTTAAGGGATAATAGCCGCATAAATGACCGGGGAAATTCCGAATTCTGTGTGGTCGTTCGTGATGTTCTTGCCGTGTTTTTCCGCTTTTTTGATTTCTAGCGTTTCTAAAAAATTCAACCGTTTGCCTTTGGTAGTTGTATGCAATGTTTTAAATTTATTTAGATCCGGGAAATGGTTCTTTGTTATGCAGTGTTCATCTAAGCCAGTTGTTCTTGCGTTGTTTAGAATAGATTTTTATGTTCGTTCAGGCGCTTTTTGAAGTTGCGTCCGGTTTGACCTATATATAGAGCGTCACAGTCCTTACAATTAATTTCGTATACTCCGCTTTTTTATGTTTGGTCTAGTTTCTCTTTATTGTTTACCAATTTAGTTCCCAAGTTCTTTTTATTTACACTAATAGGTGTTAGGTTGCTGTGACGTAACCTATTGGAGATTTTGTCACTAAACTTAAGAACATAATTGATAAAGCAATAATTGCGCTGGACATCCTCCACCGGTGCGTACAATTGTTTGGTTAATAGCTTCTGACGTTTTTTCCTTATCAACCGATCGATGACGCTTTCATGGTAATTATTGTTTCTTACAATGGCTTTCAGGATCTCAACTTCTTTATTCAACTTCTGTAGTTGGCAGTCGATAGGGGCAATACTAGAAGCCTGTGTATCCATGACCGAAAGGCACTCATTTTTTTTTATATTGAATTGACAAGAATTTGCATTTGTTATGGCGTCTGAGAAAGTATGTTTTCTGAATATGTCGAAGGTCAGGTGTTGTTCTTTTTTCCCAATTTGAAGGTCTAGGTAATTGCTTCTACGAGCAAGTACAATTCACCGTAGAGACAGAAAACAACGAAGATGGCACGATCAATTATCTAGACCTGCATAACAAAGAACCATTTCCCGGATCTAAATACATTTAAAACATTGCATACAACTACCAAAGGCAAACGGTTGAATTTGTTAGAAACGCTAGAAATCAAAAAAGCGGAAAAACACGGCAAGAACATCACGAACGACCACACAGAATTCGGAATTTCCCCGGTCATTTATGCGGCTATTATCCCTTAAGCGCACACGTGTTGAATTAGTATATATAGAACCCCGTTTGCAAATTCCCCACAGTAATTACCCCAATATCTATAATTTATGTAAGAATGTTTTCCAGTAACGTGTACCGTTTTCGAGATATGGAAAAAGGTGATAAGAGTAAACCATCACTTCCGGTTAAGAGATTGCGTTCAAAATAGGACGTTTTCCTCCTTGCTACAAACAAATGTTAAGTTTAAAGTTGAAGAGCTCTAGCTATAATCGTTTGGACGCTAGAGCGCGCACAGACACACAGTACCACACAGACACACACACAGACGTCATTCCGAAAATAGTCAGAAACGATTCAGGGGACCTCAAAACGTGTATATCCGTTGAAATCTCGAGTTCGAAATTTTTCATGATTCCTATACTTATACATAATGTATAAGAAAGTAAATATTGGTATTGTGATAACCGAGTTTTTATTTAAGTATTTTGGCAAACTGCGTGCGTATTGCACGATGAACGATTAAGGAAGAAGGAAAAGCAAGCTTGGCAACGTTTAGTGGTGGTAAACGTCATTATTTTGTAACGTCATTATTCAGTGTTACAAAGTTGTTCAATTGAACAATGCTGCCATTGACGACTTATTCTACAGGTATCAATACAGATTCTGAAAGGTGATAAAAATACCTTTCAAACAAGCCCAAATTGAGAAATCTACTATAATTCTATCCGATTTTATGACGAATTTAATTAAATTGTTCTATGTATATATGGAAAAATTTCTATTTTGAAATTTTGGGGGGCTCCAAATCCGACTTAGAGCTATGGTCTCTTGAGCAAAATTTCTCAGAATCACCTATAGATTACATTTTTGCTATACGCTTCATAAAAAAAAATCGGTCCATACAATTTGACCCGCCCTAATATATATATATATATTGAAAATGTGTCTTGTCAAATATGACAGAAAAATGTAAAATTTACACGAAAGATGGTCTAATCTTACACCTCAATGGTGTAGTGAACATTAATTAAAACAGGTCCATGAAGACTAACTGGTGGTTCGCTAGACAATATTGTTTCTGGGTTATTACCCTTCGTCAGTAGCGATTACCAAGAACCTTAGTTGTTGAAATACCTTTACATGTAGTGGCCATCAAAACTTCTTGGCGCGAGCCAATCACTCTTAATGAACCACTGACAACAGAACACTGACAAGACGATACCTTGTCTAACACCTCGCGGCGAGTAAACAAGACGACTGTCAAATGTTCAAATGGTTCATTAAGAGTGATTGGCTCGCGCCAAGAAGTTTTGATGGCCACTACATGTAAAGGTATTTCAACAACTAAGGTTCTTGGTAATCGCTACTGACGAAGGGTAATAACCCAGAAACAATATTGTCTAGCGAACCACCAGTTAGTCTTCATGGACCTGTTTTAATTAATGTTCACTACACCATTGAGGTGTAAGATTAGACCATCTTTCGTGTATATATATATATATATATATATATATATATATATATATGTGTATATATATTAAAAATGTGTCTTGTCAAATCTGACAGCAAAATTTAAAATTTACACGAAAGATGGTCGAATTTTACACCTCAATGGTGCAATGAACATTAATTCGCTACTGACGAAGGGTAATAACCCAGAAACAATATTGTCTAGCGATCCACCAGTTAGTCTTCATGGACCTGTTTTAATTAATGTTCATTGCACCATTGAGGTGTAAGATTCGACCATCTTTCGTGTATATATATATATATATATATATATATATATATATAAATTATTCATATTTTGATAATTATTTAATGAAAATGGCGAATGAATTGTGAATAAAATAGTATACGATCATCGGTGGAAAGTTTCATTATGCCTCGGGATATAGCTAACTTCGGCACTTCGCGCTTTGGTTGGCTATCTTATCCATGGGCTGTAATGAAACACTTTCCACCTCGTATGTAATATACTATTAACCATTCGCCGCGAATATTAAATTATTTTAAGCAGCCCATGAGTGGAGCCTGTTAGCAATACTACGTGTGTAATAATCTAAACATATACTAGTATAAACGTAATCTCAGCAACCGATACAGCTAGCTAGTCAAGTCAAAGTCTGTAAACTTAATCTCACAAGTTAAATGCAAATAATACATTTAGCTTCGAAACGCACGTTACTATTACAAGATACGAGGGTTGATAATTGAGCAACAGAGATCTGAATTGGAACCTTGGGAATTTTCGCCCAGTTAATATTCCATATCCATTAATAATACTAGTCCAGCACGAGAAGTCTTACTATGATAAAAAATAGAATCATTACAATCAGTTACCAAGAAATTGAATTCGAAGACAGCCAAATTGTTTAATTGCAATAATCGCACAATTTTATGATTAAATACACATAACCGTAAAAATAAACTGCACTAAAAATTTTCAGTCGACATGATAATAATAATAGAGATTAATGGAAACTTGAGTTGTGTATGTCGATCTTGCTAATAAAAGACATTACGGTGTACGTTATGATATAACGATGCAATCTAGTTGAATACAATCTTAATGTCTTTGATGCAAGGTCGTTACTAGTCTTCTTATTGATTTGATTTTACAATATCTGACGTCGCAGTTCAATAACTGAACGTAGTTTAGATAAAATATACATAAACATAAGTACGGGCATAAACCTAAATAGTTTACCATTAAATTGTAACCGCATTTACTATGTATATGAGTTCCAAAGAATACCATTATGAGTGGTACCATAACTAAATACAATTATTTACATTTTAAACACCTAATTATGTTACGCCTTGGGGGCATTTGATGCGACAATGGGCATATACTTCATATTCAACACTTTGAATACTATATTTATATTAATACAACTATTATTATATATATAATTATTATTAGCTTACAAGCGTACGCTTGACAGAAAACGCTATATTTGGATGCAGATACAATACAGGATGGGCAAATTTCGATGCTCGCATAGGAGAAACTTCCTCCACCGTAGTGATATATGAAAACGACTCAACGTGTTCAACTTGTGCCAACTTTTCGACGCCACATCAGAAACAGACTTTTAGTTTCTTGAACTGTCTTTAAGTTACAGCAATGAATCGAAAATTATAGGATTTTAATTCACTACAATAATATATATTTATAAACGGTATTAATTTTTTGCAGATTTTTACTTTCTTATACATTATGTATAAGTATAGGAATCATGAAAATTTTCGAACTCGAGATTTCAACGGATATGCACGTTTTGAGGTCCCCTGAATCGTTTCTGACTATTTTCGGAATGACGTCTGTGTGGCTCTGTGTCTGACTGTGTGTGTGCGCTCTAGCTTCCAAACGATTATAGCTAGAGCTCTGAAACTTTAAACTTAACATTTGTATGTAGCAAGGAGGAAAACGTTATATTTTGAACGCAATGTCTCAACCGGACGTGATGGTTTACTCTTATCACCTTTTCCATATCTCGAAAACGGTATACGTTACGGAAAAAATATTCTTACATAAATTTTAAACAACTTTCATTTGAAAAGTTTTTTCGAAAAATGTTGTATAACTGAGTATAAGAAAGTTCAGTGCGGACCACTGCAGATTTTTTTAGGTTTTAGTGGCGTAAATTAATTTCTTTTATCTCAATTTTTGAGATTTTTCATAAGCTTTTTTAATGGAAACAATAGTTTTCGATAAAAAGGCTTTTTTTCTCTATCCATGCATACATAATGAATATGGAAAATAAGTGAGTTATTGAAGATTTTCTGGATTTTGTTGTGATTAAAATATTACAAATGGCTATGAAAGAAAACACAAGTTTAGTATATTAATTAGTGATGGGAATAATCGAGATGCGATACACGAATTAGTCGATTATTAAAATCTCTCGAGATAATCGACTATGCACTCTGAAAATTAGTAGTACTAAATTAGTAGTCGTACGTCGATCACGGAACGTGTGGCAGCGGACCGAGAAGGTGTCGATATCTCGATATATTTTAACACCACCACTAAATATTAATAGTAGTTCCAGGTTCGAGATATTTTATTTTAACATTGGACTCGTTCGATTGTGGCAACTAATTAGTCGTATCGCTAAGCGAAGCTTCCTTTCAATTATTTTTTGTAGTCTCGACCGATCGTTATTGTCGGATTGTAGAATACAATAATTTAAATAAGTACAATGGTGTTGATGATATTGCGTTAGTAAATAAAACGCTTCAAAATTTACAATAATATTTATAAACTGCCACAATAATATATAAAAAATATGAGCAAATAACAACAAAAGTATAATTCTCAATAAAAACAAAGGTACCTATATAATAAATTAATAACTCTAGATTAAACAATAATAATAATAATTAATAAACACAAATTTATAAGAATGTGGTATTAAGGAATATAATTTGATCTAAATTTTTAGACGATAGTTTGTTTCGATGTAAATTTGTAAGTTGCACGGCTTTAGAAAACACACTGTTAGTGGTATTAGAACGTTTATGTTGTACGTTGCATTAATTAGTATTAGTACGACTACTACTACTAATTTTAACTACTAATATTAGTCGATTATTAAATTATATCTATTACTACTAATCGATTATTGAAATATCTCGATTATGCCCATCACTAATATTAATATTAAGTCAAAATGTATAACAAAACAAAGGAAGACCATTTTGCTTTATACAGAACAAACATCTTCTGCTAACTGAGGTTATATCATTTAAAACATGCAAAGGATTTAATGTGACAAATGCACCGAGAACGCAACTCTTATATTGTGTTGACGTGACGGCTATTAATTGTGTATATGAAATATATGAAGTATATGAATGTAATATATATTTCTATCAGCAAGATAACAACAACAAAACAACAAACAAAATATAATAGCATTTTTTGGACGTGTGCTTACATTAGTTCAAGATTACTAGCACATTGTTTTATACGAATTAAGTAAATGTCCATAAAAATGATGGCTTTTGCTATATTGTATATAACTTTTCCTTCATGTATGAATATTTAAATTAATTCCTTAGATGTGATTTGTGTGTAAAATGACTTGTTACACAGGTTATCTATTTTACATGTTAATACAGAAATTGAATATAGCTCATTTAAATGTACGATCACTGACTGTACATTTTTCACAGGTTAGGGATTATCTCTTGTCTTCAGATATTAATATTTTAACTGTGAATGACAATATGGTTAGAATAGATGGCTATGTTTCTCCGCAAGGATTGAGGTAGTCGTAGGGCCTGTACATAAAAGGTTTCTTTAGGTTTTCATTGATTGAAGATGTAGCTACGTCACCTAAAGCAACTGTGGATCAACAAGTTTGTGGGTAAGAAACTTTACGCAATTGGTGCAATATATAGGACACAGGTTTGATTATCGATTATTCCTTGAATCCCTTGAGGATACATTATCAACAACATTTACATCATGTGATGAAGTTATTTGTACAGGTGATTTTAACATAAATCTTTGAATTTTTAATTCTGAGTCGCCAATGCAATTTAACACTTAGGAACTCGCTAATGGGTCTAACGGGCCCAGTCCTTCGTATTTTGTGTCATAACTTTTAAATTTTCACGTTTGCGACGTTGCCGCTTTTTGATTAAGTAAAAACAATAAATATTAGTATTTGATTGAATATTGTCTTTCTTTATTCACATACCCGTATTATTCGTATAAGAAAGTAAACATTCACTTTTATTGAGCAGTTTTTGAATAAACATTATACTGGGCCCAGCGCACCCGGTAGCGAGTACTTGTGTTACAAATTAAGGCGCGAGTCCCTAAGTGTTAACAACTTATTAAATTTATTTGGATTGAAGCAAATTATAAATGATCATACATTAGAATGGACAGTGTCCCTCCAGTTGACTTTATTATACCACGGGACGATTTGAGAGTATATACAGTGGGCACAATTGACGTGAGACATTTCAGATCACAGTTTGGCTTATTGTTCTATACCAATTAATGCAACCAGATATCCTACAAGATTTCAAACTTACCGTGATTTAAAAATTTTTGACTACAATCAATTTGATTGATATAATGATTTGATTACTATACCATGGTCCCACCTATATTATATTAGTGATATAGGCAATAAAGTATGTTTTTTAACCATCACATGTTAGAGTTATTTGACTTTCATGCTCCACTTAAAACAAAAAGATTTACTAAACCTAATTTTCCTTGGATTACACTGTTGAAGAATGCGGTTGCTAAAAACCAAAGCATTCACCACATATATAAACACCAAGTCTAAAACAAACTGGGACTATTTTATTTTAATTCGTAACCAATATAGTTATGCGTGTCGGAAAGAAAAGCAGGTATTTCCTAAAAGTCAACCCTCAAAAGTAAAAGAGGCGAAAATGTTTTGGAAAGAAATGTGTAATAATGGTATTTATGTAAAACCTAAACGAACGGAATTGCCATCCAATTTGCTATATCTTAAGTATTGTTGTCCATTTATTTTACCATTCGTTCAACATATTATCAATTTTTGTTTAAGGAAAAGTGTATTTCGGCAGTGTAGGAAGGAAACTCATGTCATACTACTGCCTAAAAATAATAATCCCAGATCGTCCGATCCCTATATTGCCAACAAGTCCAAAATTTTAAAACATATTGTTGATCAACAGCTAAGAAAAGATATGGAATATTATAATATTTTACCAATTAAGCAATCTGGATTTAGGCCTTTGCACAGTTGCACTCTGCTCGATTGCTTGATGTAACAGATAACATACTTACAGCCGCTGATGAAAACAAATATTATTGTTTTATTAGATTACAGTAAGGCGTTTGACATAATTAATCACTGGATATTGATTTCTAAGTAATAACATATTTTACTGCTTACTTATTCAAAAGATACCAAAGAGTATAATCTATATAATATATTACCTGATACCTTAAACGTAAAGCGTGGTGTCTCTCAGGGTAGTATTAATGGCCCACTCTTATATGCAATATATACTTGCAACTTCTTTAAAAAGATTAATTCTAAATATCCGACGATACTCAAATCTATTATTCGTTTCATCTAAACGACGTTGGCGATGCCAAAGTATTATCAATAGTGATTTGCAAATGCTACTGAATACATCAGAAACACATGAGTTAAAAATCAATCCAAGTAAGTCATCAGTTATAGTTTTTGGTAGAGGTAAGCAGAGACAATCTATATTAAGGGGTAAAACCACTCTAGAGGCAGGAAAAAGGAACTAAATTTATCAATTTAGTTTGGGAGTATGACAAGCGGAATAGATATTCTTCTCAGATGGTTCGTTAAGCAACACCGAAACGGGTGGACGGATTTCTCTGCTTATATGAGTCCTGAAGCAAAAAAGTGAACAAATTTATAATCTCTGTACATTGGGCTTTGGAAGTATGTAAATTGTTAATAAAAAAGTTTACATCCAATCAAAAAACGGCTACGTACTTCCAAAGATAACACTATTGTGAAGCTACTGTGAAAATTTTAAATGGATTCATGTAATAGTCTCTGAGAAATCAGTTCCAGTTTGGAAAAAGTAGTTTCGAGAAAAACGCGTTTAAAGTTTCATAAACACACCAGCACGCGTTCTGAGACTAAACACTTTAACATTATTTTTCTACCATAAATCAAAGGCATATTATTTTTATGATCCTGAAGTATCGTTAGAGCGAAGAAAAAATCGTGTTTTTGAAAATCCACGACGCTGCGTATGGGCCATGTCTTGACAGCGTGGATATCGGAAGAATTCAAAGGGTGCATAATTCATGTCTGCGATTTTGTTTTGGTGTTAGAAAATATGATAGTATTACTCATACACTTCCTAAGGCTGGATAGTTAAATATGGGGAGGTTGCATTGCACATGTATGTGTTATAAAATTATTAGCAACGAAAAGCCTATCTATTTGTTTAATAGGGTTACATATCGTACAGATGTACATAATGTTAACATCAGGAGGAAGGATATTCTGACGATGCCATCACACACGAGCGCAATGTTTCAGAGGTCGTTCTGATACAACATAGTAAGAGTTTATAATACTTTACCTTCAAGTTACAAGAAATTGTCAACTTCAGCATTTAGAGTCAAATATCGAAGTCAGTTATTGAGCAGCCAGTGAGCACATTCCGAAATTTTTAAAAAGGTGGTACCCGTCACAGATCAGTATCACAATGTTATTAGCGGCTATTATAAATTAATATTTTAATGCGTCCGTACAACTACTAATACTACTTGTATGATTGGGTTCCAGAGAAACCAGATGCCAGAAACTCTGAAAATCTGACCTCGCACCTAACCAGCGAATGTCATTTTTTATTTTGTTTCTGTTATATTTTGTTTTTTGTTTTTGTTATATTTTGTTTATACTGTTTCTAGTTAATAAAGTCATTATTACTATTATTATTATTATACATAATTTAAAAATATAGCTATATATTGAAAATGTGTCTTGTCAAATATGACAGAAAAATGTAAAATGTACATGAAAGATGAACGAATCTTACACCTCAATGATGTAGTAAACATTAATTAAAACAGGTCCATGAAGACTAATTGGTGGATCGCTAGGCAATATTGTTTCTAGGTTATTACCCTTCGTCAGTAGCGATTACCAAGAACCTTAGTTGTTGAAATACCTTTACATGTAGTGACCATCAAAACTTCATGGCGCGAGCCAATCACTCCTAACGAACCACTGACAACGGAACACTGACAAGACGATACCTTGTCCTAACACCTTGCGGAAACTAAACAAGACGACTTTCAAATGTTCAGTGTCAACATATAAAAGAATTGCTTTCATGTACATTTTACATTTTTCTGTCATATTTGACAAGACACATTTTCAACTTGAATTGTTTTTGAACTTAATTGCAGCAATTCTTTTATATGTTGACAATGCACATTTGACATTTAGTGTAAACTTGTGTCAGCATACGTCATAAATGTCCAGTAACTGAAGAGGTCGGACTTAACTATTGTCAGTTGACCGAACTCAGCGCCGCTTCTTCATATTCCTTCTACTTAAAGTTGATCTCGGTGTATGATGAAATTAATACAATACGGTAACGTTTCACTTAATCATTGATTTATTGCATTTTGTATTTTTTTACATATTGTTTTCAATTAAATCATTATTATTATTACGTAACAGAGAGAATGTATAATGAGGAGCATTTTTACTGAAGAATCTTTTTCAGATATGTTCGGCGTCTAAAGTTGTAGTGAATGACGTTCATGAAATAATTGAAAACAATATACTACTATTACTATTACTATTACTATTACTATTACTATTACTATTACTATTACTATTACTATTACTATTACTATTACTATTACTATTACTATTACTATTACTATTACTATTACTATTACTATTACTATTACTATTACTATTGAATATACCCTTCCTGGGTTTTGCCACCGGTTTAATAAACTACCAAAGATTCATCGTCTCCCCTCTTATGCTCTTATATACCTCTTTACATCTTCATTCCATTTATTTATAGATTTACCCCTAAATTCTCTCTAGTTTGGCTTCCACAGTCCTTTTGGTTGTCCTTCCTGCGTTTATTCTTTGAACATGCTCCAGGCACCTTATTCTTCTACATTTCACGAATATGGTTACGTCAGATATTAAAGCTATACTCGGAATTACGAGAAGGTGCGTGCACGTAATCAATTTTTAAAGACGTCAAATTTTATATGTTTGCATGTTTCTCACACAAAAGATACTCTTCAAGATCGTATGCAACCAAACAGACAACAGCGTGTGTATATGTATGTGGTGGTATGCAACCAGATATACCAGATACGACGCCCGTCGATTGATCTACGTATGTAAACATACTAGAACGCACAGAAACAATTCGTCGATCCTTACGACATCAAATACCCTAGATTCAAATTCATTTCGTCTTTTTCATGACAAATATAGAAAACTAAGTGATAATAATAATATCTATAACATTGCTTCGCATCGCCTTGTAAATAGGCCTGGTTTCACTCCATATTCCAATACAAGAACATGGCATTTTATAATTTCTACATGTTGGCATTATAAAACAAGCATCGATGACGTGCACGCACCTTCTCATAATTCCGACTATATATAGTCTCATCGTACGCAACCCATCACCATCCTTAATCACTAATACATGATGACCATTCAAGCATATGGATTCCTTTAGTTTTTCGTATTAATCCTACTACCTTAACCACTTACAATTCTTGACATTATCTCCCTGGATATTGAATAGATCTTATTAATCTAACACTCGCCAACTTTTCTAGTTAAAATTTTGCTTTAGTTAATGACTCTGGGATTGCAAAGATATTTCTCCACGTATTTACATAGATTCTGCCTGTAAATATCAGGTGTAAAGATATGCTATTTCTATACTGGATGTAGGATCTCGGCCGCAACTAAAGCCAAATATTACAGAAACATTGGATTTTATTTTGGTATGTAAAATAAATTCATTTGTACTCCTCAGTTCTTTCAACGTTAACATTGACAACATATCTACATACAGAGCTATTTCTTGATATATAGTTGAAAATGTTGGTTGGTTGGTCCCTGGAGCTAGAAAGAATGTCGATCCTAAGAGTTGGATTTTCGTATATAGTTTTAGATCGCGGATCAAATCGTTCAGTTCCTTTTGCACTATCAGATGTATCATATGATCAAAATATACTGAGATTGAAGGCAGTGACAGATTCAGAATATTCTGATGTATTGTTGAGTCTAATGAGTTTTATGAGTTTTATACGTTACAGCTCAGTTACGGCTCAAGCAGATGGAAGATATATTTGAAGTACAGAAGTAACAGTATGTACTATGGTGTGTTAATTCGCACCACATGAGTGGAACAGCGAATGGCATTGCTCGGCGCTTTCTTTTTAACAATTCTGTTAGAATAGTGGTGCAGGTTATGCAGGCAACGTAATGTGCGAAATTTTTATCTTGATGGCTCTATAGTACAACCTAAACAACAAAAGCATCCAACATGGTACAATTAACTGAAGAGACAGCAGCAACATATAATTCAAGAGAACTGTAGACAGATAATTACATTTTAGCCGGAAGGTAACTCAACAACAATACACTGACGAACAACATCGATGACATGAACATTATAATGAATTACTGACTACAGATAGCACAAGGTAATAATAGGTAACAATACACGCAAACAGACATACAAGAAATAGTAAAGTGCCAGGGATAACTACATACTATCAAAATTCTGGAAAGCTGATGTAAAAATCGTTGTAAACTTGAAACTGTTCTTAAAAGAAGGTGTGTGGGAAAATGAAAGAATGGAAAAATGGAATTATTATAAAGCTTTAAAAAAAGGGATGAAAAAATAACTGGAAGGGAATAACTGTATTGTGGAACATACACAAAATTCTATCATCTACTCTTCATGAAAAAATTAACACACAAGTGCACAAGAAACTTAAAAAGAAATCATGTTTCAGACGACGAACCTCATGTATAGAGCAAATAGCAGCAGTACAAAGCATCATCGAGGAGAAGAAAAACTAATCATGGTATTAGCAATGGCAAGTAAACATCAGTATTGCCATTTCAGTGATATTTTTATGAACTGGTGAGCCGTAAGCGTAGGTACCCCGAACTAGAGCCCCGAACCACCGTTACTGAATAAATAAGTCAAATATCAACGTCGATTAAGAAAACTTGCTGAGAAAATTCAAGTTTTATTGGAATTAAGAAACTTCTATTAAGCAATAAAAATTCTATCAAACACTAATATCGGGTCATGGAACCGTTTTTGTTTATTACTTGTTCCAACCTGTTGGGAATGGAGTCCTAGAGGTTGAAAAAATGCTGCTTGGACGAAGTCTATTAGTTCATTTCTGTTTTGGGGTCTTTGATTTAATAGTTTCATTCTATTGGCCATTAATCCCCATACGTTTTCTATTACATTCAAATCAGGAAAATCCAACACATTAAAATTATTTTGTCTAAACTATGTTTTGACTGTATTAACTGTATGAATTGGGCAGTTGTCTTGCTGAAATACAAAATTTCGATTCTGAAAAATTGTGTCCGCCGGTAAAGGTAAAAATAGATCATTCAAAATGTAATGTAAGAATTTGAGTTTAAATTTCCTTCAATTTTCCACAAAATTTTGAAAGAAAATGGAATTTTAAGCAGCCAAATTTATACAACAACAATTTGAGGAAAATCAATTACAGGAAATTGTTTTTGTCTACTTTTTTACATTCGGCTGTACCTTGGCACAAAGGATTGTCCAATGGCAAAATTGACAGTGAACTCAAATCACTCCTACTCAAATTTACCAACACTCGATTTAAAATCAAATTCTGCGTCCACTACATACTCCTGCTACATATCCCTACTTCAGGTTTTCCAGTAATTTCAGAAAAAAAAATTATTTTTTCCAAAAATTACAATTTTGGTACTATTAAACGTAGTAGCCTAGTTTTGGACATCGACTGGATACTTGTGTTCAACAATATGAAAACATTGATTAAATGGGTCCATGAAGACTAACTGGTAGCTCGTTAGACAATATTGTTTCTGTGTTATTACACTTCCTGAGTAACGATTAGGTACCAGAACCTTAGTTGTTGAAATACATTTACATGTAGTGGCCATCATTTTGTCAGTATTCTGTTGTCAGTGGTTCGTTAGTAGTGATTGGCTCGTTCCAAGAATATTTGACGGCCACTACATGTAAAGGTATTTCAACACCTAAGATTTTTGGTAATCGCTACTGACGAAGTGCAATAACACAGAAACAATATTGTGTAGCGACCAGTTAGTCTCATTGACCTGTCATTTATATCTATTTTTAATAAAAAAAAGTTTGCAATATTTATAATGTTACGTAAAGGTCAGTCTAGTAATAAGGCAAAGAAACTGGCAAACCATAGGCAAGCGAAATAATATGAAATAATTTGAATTTGTAAACGTACGTTATATTTGTCATTAATTTAGTGAGAGAAGTACATTTCTGGATCGAAAAGAATAATTACTTTTTGAAAATCTTAAACCTACCAGTTGTTTTCCTTTACGAATACTACTTACATTTATTAATTAATTTCGTTGTGACACAAAGCAAACATCGATGATTGGCGACAGCCAAGTGACTTGTATGCTGCAGATTCTATTTTTTTAATTAATTCGTCATAATGTGAATTCGATTTGGTTTGCAACGTTAACATTTTTTGCTAAAAAAGTCCAAGAATCAAGCATTGTTCTTGCAGTACAAACCTGTTGTAAATATAATAACAAATTCATGGTATTTTATGTATGATTGGCAATATAATAATACTTATATTTGGTTTTCTATCTTGATGGATGGGAAATCATTTTTCAAGTTTAACAGTTGAAAGTAAATTTTTATATTTCATATGTCACATTTCTATCTTGATTGTAATCAAAATAATTTTCATTTTATAACATGTAATCTTGTTTTTAATGTAAAACTAATAATAAAAATTGGTAAATGTAATTGGGTTTCGATACATAAAAATAAAACTATAAAAAAGAATTGTATTTTAGTTCGGCTAACCCTCGGCGTTCACATTCTGGCGCACTAAAAACATACATTTCGCGCTCTTGAATTATATTAGTATAACAAGCAAATTTACTCCTTCACGTCACTTGCGGTTTATTACGTGTTAGATTAGACATTAATAAGCACAATTGGCTTTGAATTCCTTCATCAATATTTAGGTCCTTATATATGGATTACAACCAATAATGGCTTCCGAAACATATAAGTACGGGACTTCGGTTGTTGTAAGTGGATGATGACAAATATACAATAGTTTCATCACCGATTATAACATCTTTACCATGAATCACGAATTCAGGCTAAATGTGTCTTCATTTGCCATAATTAATTCTTAAATATAAATCCAGCACATGTTCATCAATTATTAAATGTTAGACATACAGAGAGTTGCTTTTGGCGTTTAATAAATCAAGTCAAACAAAAATAAGTAAATACATGTAATATTGACGCTCCATGAAAAATAGACATTATACTCCGGGCAGTGCAGTTATATCATTGAACATTTATTTGAAACTAAATCTCAGGAGAATTTCTGGATTGTAAAAATGCGGACCAGTAATTTCAGTAGGTACATATGAGACTAGCATAAAACTCTACAGTTGTAAATTATTGATCTCAACTCCCCTTTATTTATTTTAGCCACCCTAATTTATATTCCAGTGGACAGAACCCATTGGTTGATGGGTCTTTTCTTCAATTGTCTTATTTTTATAAAAATGCCTGTATAGTACATTTTTAAATAGAACTACTAACGTTAAGAAAAGAATAGTGTGTATCGGAGTGTAGTGTTCCGCAAATGTAATTATGAATAACCAAAACGTTGGAAACAAAGTATTAAAGTAGTCCTCATGGCGCCATCTGTGATGGAAAATCC
The DNA here is from genome assembly GCA_959613385.1 of Geotrupes spiniger. NCBI lineage: Eukaryota > Metazoa > Arthropoda > Insecta > Coleoptera > Geotrupidae > Geotrupes > Geotrupes spiniger. The sequence continues at coordinate 6,724,912 of OY390736.1, read as the reverse complement.
GTTCCACAAAGTAATACATTATCAAAGCCGCAAACCAAATATTTTGCACACAAATTATGTTAATATAAAAAAATATAAATATGCCAGGTTAAATTTTAAAAATATATGTCTTAAACGTACCTACCTTATTTGGATGTTGTGTAATTTATAAACAGTATGAACAGCGCCACAATGGGCTGCAATAAAAATTCTCAAATTAATGTTTTAGGCGTAATTTTTATTGCCATGTTTAGATTGAAATGCAAATACTTGAAACAAAATTTAATAAAATCAAATTGAATTCGGATTTCTTAATAATTCTATAGAATTATTAATTTATAATGCACGATATTATTTACATTTCCAAATAGTGACATAATCGTTTTGGAATGAGGGTGGGTATGTATTTTTTGGACCTAACCTAACTTTCAGTAGCAAATTAAAATAATGCGTGCAACAGGTAGGATGTTTTAGATATCCAACTGACGTCGGTATATGTAAAGCGCCGATATAAATATTGTTTAAGCTAGTGCAGAATGCATATAGAGACGGGATAGCAAACAGACGCCTGGCGTCTCGTGACCCTATCTGTGACTATGGCATAAAAACTGTTTCATGCAAAACAAAACAAAAATAAATAACATCTCACCTAACGAACTCAAAATTAAGCGAAATAATAAATGCACACACAAACACAAAATGCAAAAAAAACCAAACACACTTCAACGGAACTTAATAACCAAAATTTCACATATAAGTCGTCGGTCAAGGAACCGTCGCTATATCGGAATGCAGGCATACAAAACAGGTGGAGGGACGCGTCGTGGCGCGGACAACGTCGTAAATAGCGGCGCTGTCGTCGCGGCGCCCGCCACTTGTTGATCCTATTTAAAAGACGCCAAGGCAAACATAGTCAACTGACGCATATTACCCAACACCTTGTACAAGCATCTGTCACATGGACTATTACGGAGCTATTAACATTCAAATGAAGCAAGCACGTGTTATCTGACAGTTCGTTCAGGTGGTTATTCCTATTTGTATACAATCTGCGGCGACTCTTCTAATTAATAGCGCTTGGTACAAATTCACCGTTTATTTACAGTGTCCTATATTGTAATTTCAAATCATAGATCTCTTTAACGATTAACATGTTTAAAATTCTTAACGCTAGATGGCAAATTATTTCAGTCAACAATGGTGTTGAGTATTTGCTGATGGCAACTGTTGAGTGACCTTAAAACGATTTAACGTATATGTTAAGGGTTGTAACCTTGTATATGTATACAAGGGATGTAATGAATATGTTGAATAAAGGTATACAAGGTCTATAGTAAGTCAACTCTTGCTACTCTCTACTCCCAAACTTCTGCTAACAGTTAAATATCTCTATTAATGGTGTGAATCTTTGCTATTTACAGATGACTAATGGAATTAAGTTATCATGCGCTTACGAATAATTGATCGATATCGGACATTGAAAAATAATGACAAACATCAAAATTGACTTCCAATTTTTAATTTTCGCAAAAATAAAAAAATGCAGATTATAATAAAGATTTTATAAGACATTTTTATTTTCCCGATTTCACATAAAACTCGCATGTAACTTTTAAATGCATTTATAAATTAACAGCAATATATGTTATACCACAACCCGTGGACATATAAAAGTGGTACAAAAATGTGTGCAAAAAATAATTTTTATTTATACGTTATTCTCATATTTAAAAAAAAACATCGTCAATTTATTCTCAAGTCGTTGAAAATAATGTTTTGCCACTCTGTTACAGGCATTATTAAACCAGTGGCGGCTTGTCAGAGGAGGCAACGGAGGCAATGCCTCCCTTAATCATTTTGTATAATGACATTTTTTTGTAATTTATTTTTTTCTATACATGAGTGTTGTTTTTTGTATTAAAACGCGTATTTTAGTAAATAGTTGTAGTTGTAGAAATTACAATTTTCAAACATCCCAAGATCTTATAGCACGAAAATATTGTGAAATTTTGCTGGCCGGAGGCAAACTAAATTCAGCCTCACAAACTACTGCATTTGACGCGCTGAACCGATACAAAACCTAGCGCACTCCGTATTAATTAGAGACTTTTCTCGATAAAAACACTTCGGCTGAAGGCATGCCGCCAGACGCTGCGTCACGGCACATGAATACTCCCACTCTCCCACTGTTTCTCGTGCAGTTGTGTGATATATTATATAGTTTTTAATACAATTAAGTATACATTTTTATTAGCATTTTTGTTTATTTTCTGTTAATACTTTACTTTACTTTTTGTTAGTTAGTTATTTTAGTTTGTTAATGACTTTTCTTAATGTTATTTTGTTTCATGAACAACTTGGTGGGGAGTTCAAACCAAGGTGACTCATGTTTTAAATTGGAGCACATAGTTATATTTTATTGTGAAATAGAAAAATAGGTTGCTTCCGGTGAGTGAATTATCGTTAGTTTAATATTATTTACATATCGGCATGTTTTAGTTGCTGTACCTATTCACAATTTGATGTCCCTTAATCTTATAAATCATATAAATCATTTAATATTTACATGCAGGACGTTGTACATCACATACATTTGAGTTTGCCTCCTCAAGTAGCAAACCCACGAGCCGACACTGTATTAAACTTACTTTTCACGAATTAAAATTGTCAGTTTGGCAATTTGTTTGAGAGTTGAACTGTAAACAAACATTACAGGTTCACAAATAACGAGGTTAGCGCAAGGCTTTTACAAAACAAATACCTGTTTTATATCGATCTAGCATTTACTATGTTATTTCAAATAAAAGTTGATTAATATTTAAATATCTTTAACTTTTATAAGAACAATTTTTCGAACCGTTTCCGAGATATGGAAAAGGTGATAAGAGTGAACCATAGAATTAATAGAGGATGTATACTACCTATGGCTGACTTTGCCGAAAATCTAGTGATGCAGCCACTTGAAGAATTCAATAATAAACTCGTAATGAAAACTACTATGAAATTACCTACCTACAATCTCTATGAATTTTTTGAACACTTCAGAAAGTTGTTTAAAATCTTTTATAGCACGGTGTAACCACTCTGAAGTGGCAGGCCATCTAGAAGAATTGGTTACTAGGGTACCAGAAGAAATTATATGACTCCCAACGAATTGCTAGAAATAAGTAGATTATTTTATGATAGGACTGGCTTTCTAGGTATTGTTGTTGTCATAGATGTTACAATTAAAGTTCTAGAAGATAATCACATTGACTTTTATAATCATAAGGACCGTCATTCCATTATAGTCCAAGCGGTATATAATGTGTTTTGTATCTGCTGTTTCGTCATATTTTGTCGGAATGCCAGGCCGTGTCCATGACGCCAGGCATAATGACAATGAACAATTAATTCCACGCCACTGCCATGATAGTGTTTATCTTTTATCATTATGCCCCCAATTTTGATTTCGAAGAAGTCGTCGTAGAAGTAAATAAGAAACAGAAGAGAAAACGAAATATAGTTATATTTGGCATGCCCGGACAAAGTTCCCAATTAAATAATGACACAGACACAGGCATCTTGCGTTTCTTACAAATTCACCTTAGTATGCACAATGTTAGACCGCGACGACTTGGTAAATTTGGCAATGAAAAAGTAAGATCAATTACACTGTATTCTAAAAAAAGTGTCCACGATACATAATGCTATGAAATTAAAAAGAAATTCCAAATATAATGGTATTCAAGCTAGCATGGACAGAACGCCAAAAGAAATTGAGTACTATCGCAGTCTGAGAACTCAAATTATTGAGCGGGGAAATAATAGTGAACAAAATCTTAAAATAAAATATGTAAGAGGAATAAACGTGCAAAGCCCAACATACATAACGCATTACAAGATTTAGTACTATTGTATCAAAACGTTCGAGGGTTAGGGGATAAACTGACAATGTGCAGGAGCAGTTTGTCTGTTTATGAAAACGATATGGTGTGTTTGAGTGAGACCTGGCTGAATTCGGATGTCAACAGTGCGGCACTATTTCCACAAGACTATTTAGTCTTCAGATGTGATAGAAATTTTCAAGCAGTGGATCGTACTAGAGGAGGAGGAGTCCTTCTAGCAGTCCGGAACAAAGTTTTAGTTAATCCTATAGATCTGTCTCAAGTAACTAATTTAGTGCCGTTTGTTGTAAAATTGTAGGTAGTTGTGCGTCACCAGTGTTTTAGTTTCATATATACCACCGACTATATATGTAGCTGACTTTGATCTTTTCTTTGAACAACTAGCGTTGATGGTCTTTTTCTACTATAATAGGGTGATTTCAATGTGCATTCTTGTTGTGAGACTGATAATTGTGATGGTAAGAAGAAGGTGTTGGCTAATTTTTTGGATTTCGCTAACTTATCTCAATACAGTAATTAAAAAAACCTTAACCTTAGAATTCTAGATTTGGTCTGTTCAAACGTATACTGTGAAGTGCTTCCTGATGCTCATTCGGTGGTCATCCACCCACAACTGTTACACTGGGTGATGTTTTGCAGTAGCATATCAACTTACTACCCAATTTCAATTATAAACCGTATAACTTTCGCGAAGCTAAATATCTTTTGCTATACGAACAATTGTTTTCTACGAATTGGGACTTTTTAGCATCTTATACAGATGTAGACAAGGCTATCGAACGATTCTATAGGGAGTTGAACGTCATTATCAGCATGTGTATGCCGGTTAGACATAACAGTGTTTGTAGAGACTCGGATCCTCCATGGTTTACAAAAGCTGTTAAAGATGGCATTACAGGCAAAAATAATGCGCACAATAAATACAAAATTTACAAACCGAATTTTATCCTATTAAATATAAGAACATCCTGCTCCTTGTGAACATCTCCGGTACTCTATCTCCTGCACTTCCCGCTCTGTCCCTACCTCCACTCGCCATTTATTTACTAGCCTTCTATTTATCCTGTCCCGCCGTCACTGTACGCCGGCCACTATCCTATTCGAGCCCGCTTAGTAATTTATTCCTATTCCGTCCCTGTTCACCCGGTAGCCATTAATTTGCAATTAAACTGATTGAGGCGAATCACCCGGGCTGTCCCCTCGGAGGCGTTCTCTCTCTGACCGTGCCAACGGCCGGTCGCACTACACAAAAATATCGCAAAAACCCAGCGCCCGCTGTCGTAAACAACTACTTCTTTCCCGGTACGAATTGTTATTTGTCTTTATTCCGGCGTCCAACAGTCGCCGATTTCGACGGTACTACCACCAAAATGTCGCTCGCAACTTTCTCCACTAGCCCGTATCACTTCTTTCCTATTTTCACACTTTTTCCACTACTAATCCCGTTCAATTCGCGGAGCTCTCACACTGCGACTTACCCGCACGAATTTCCTCCTGCTCTTTTTAGGTGTGGCAACGAGGAAAAGGCGAATAAATATTGGATGGGGGGAGATTACATGAGATGCGAGGTATGCGGAGAACAAAGGGACGAATGGAGACATTGGTGGGAGGAGTGTGAAAAAATGGGATGGAGTAGGGAGGAAGAGAAGGTGGGCAGGGATTGGGGAAGAGTGTTGGGGGAGAAGGGGAAAGGACTGGAGATACTTGGGAGGCTAAAGAGGAAGAAAGAAGACGGCAGGAAAAGGAGGGAAAAGGTAAAGGCATAAAACAAAACGAACAAACAAAAATGTTTCAGATAAGGCCGTCAAAGGGGAGAAGAAGAATGGCCAGGAGGGAGGAGACGAGGAAAATGGAAGGCTGCAAGAGAAGGTGGAGAAAGAAGAAAAACGGAAGGAAATATGTCAAATGTCAAAATAACAGTATTGTAATAAGGATATTAATGCCAATAAAGGTTATATATATATATAAGAACATGAGGTCCATATCTAAAAAAACTAATCTCTGGTGCCTACAGGATTTATGTAAATAGTGTTGAGAATTCTATTAGTATAGACTCAACTCAGTTTCGGTCGTTTATTAGATCGAAACGCATACCAGGTAATCCACGACCGGGATTGCTTTGATTACCCAACCTGTATTGTGAATGCTTTTGCTAACTATTTTGCTAGTGTGTACATCCAGTCAGATTCTTCGTGCTACAAATCTGGCACGTGTTCTGCGGCAAATCGCTGCATTAATATAAATAAAATCTTTGATGGTGATATAATTGAAGCGGCGGAAAAGCTTGGTAATAATAATAATAATAATAATATCTTTATTGCCCAACAGATAAACATCTAATTACAGGACAAACTAATAATAAAAATTAAAAAATTAAGCACTGATATCAAATCTTAATACTAACTAAAAATAGAATAAAGAAAAAAAACAGAGTAAATACATAACGATATCAGGTGTTCGTAGTACATCTATTTAATATAACCGCTAAACTAGTGAAATTAATATCTATACTATTGTCAGATATAAAATCGAAATAATCACATATCCTAAATAATGGCGAGTGGCGCATAATATTTGTACGAGATGTTGTAGAGTAAAAAATGCGATGAACCCGAGTAGGATGGTGTGATACCATGAAATGATTTTTTTACAACAGCTGAGGCGCATCAATGTTAACACACAAGATGACATAAGATGACAGCTGGAAATTACGGAATTCCAAGTTTTTTGGTGAAAGACTCTGCACAAGTTCTGGTTAAACCATCGAGGTTAATATTTAATTTGATAATTGAATCTTCAAAATGTCCAAGATTATGGAAAATAGCGCGTTTAGTGTATAGCGTTATTTTTATAAATGATTTGCCGAAATGTGTCAAGAGTAATAAATTGTTGTTGATATGAAAATTATCTGAAAGTATAGACACAGTGAACCACTGCTCAGAGCTGCAGAAGGATATGGATGGTGTTAGCAACTGGTGCCGAATTAATCATCTTACTGTAGATGTGGACAAATGTACTACAAGAAAGAAAAAACAGAAAAACACCAGTTTTGTTTGATTATACTATCAATAATTTGATCGTGGCCAGGTGTGAAAGAATCAAGGACTATTTTGATACTACATTAAGTTTCACTTACCATATCCAGGAAACAATTAAATTAGTCTATAAAATGTTTAGGATTTATTATTAGAAATGGTAAGGACTTCAGAAATACAACATACTTAAAGAGTCTGTGCTATTCGTTTGTCCGCCAGAAGTTGGAATACGCCGTACTAGTACGGTGTCCAAGTCGCTAGAATTAAGAAGATCTGAAATTGCTATTATATTCTTGTATAAGTTGGTACACAATGGGATTGAGTGCTCGGTGTTACTGGAGAAATGAGATTTTCATGTCCCTAGCATAGCAACTAGAGAATGTCCTACGTTTCATAATTCTAACGCAAATACAAGTATATTACTTAAATCACCAGTCAGTTTCATGTGTGCCAATTTTAACCTACTTCCAGGTCAATGCGACTTGTACTTCTCGTCGCTAGATAGTATTTTGTCAAACGTAACATGAGTTACTCTAAATGAAATGTTGGAATTGTGATTGCTACAGTTCGTCTGCTTGTATTTATGCAATGTTGATTTTCTTTTTGCTTTTTCTTTTGTCTTCATAATTTTGTTTATAAATTGTCTTTGTTTTGGTAATGTACCTTTTAGAAATAATGGACATTTAACCGCAAGGCAGATGAGGCATAATACGATACTAAGTTTTGCTAGAATTAAAGTAGAACAGTCATTTGGTCGTTTGAAGGGAAAAAATGGCGAAGGCTTAAATATTCATACATTGAATATCTGTCTTCAATTATCGCACCATAATTTTTGCATTGAGAATGGTGCTGATGTTGAAGGGGACATGGAAGTACCAAATGCTTTTGTCAAGATCGATGTTCTGCATCGACATGGTACAAGAGAAATCCCGTTAAAATGAAGGAAGAGACAAATTTATGAAGAAATGAAGGAACCAAATCGACGAAAGTATTGTTTGACTTTGTATCCAAACACAAAATGAACGCAATGAAAAAACACCAACTTCATAGTCAAATATCAATACAAAATAAAAATAACAAAAGAGTAAAAAATAATATATACATAATGAAAGAAACTGAACAAATACTTAGTAAAATTGTATACATAAAATGAAATTAATTAAATTAATCCTAAACATTTATTAATATACAAAATAACAAAAATCTCAAACAAAAACTAAAGCTTCATAAATAATGACATTTTACTATTTGTTTGTCAGGTAATAAGTTTTTCTTTTCTATTGCGCGCGCATTCTTTTGTTTATTACGACTAGCTACTGCAGTTCATCAACTTTATTTTTTCAATTAATTAAGTTGTGCCTGAAACTTTCTAAATCCCTATTTTTGTTTTGACATCTGCAGATGCGGTTGCGAATGGTTCGTCAGTTGACATCGTACTTGGTACACGAATTGTGGATGCCCCGCTTGTTGATGGCAACTAGATGTCACAGTAATATGCTGTGACGAAAGTAAATTTTGCGGCTTAATTGTTGCACCGTCCTGAAATATGTCTTCCATTGCCTATGTTGGCACCCTGAACATGGAGCTTTCTTTTCTTTTCATAGAGCGAAACGTACTTTTTAAATTGCGATTTTTTTAAATATAATCATCTGCAGACGTACGATATCCCATATATTGCATTTTTTATCCAATTTTATCCCATAATTTACTATTTACGTTTGAGTTATGAAAGTACTCGTCATTTATAAGTTGAGACAACAGGCGCTCCTTTGGAAATTAGAATCTAATAATTAATATAAAATATATAGAATGACTTTATTACGACTTACCTTCATATAACCTTGACACCAAAACATAATGTTAATAATTCGGTCGCCACATATAAATTGATTCTTGCATTTTTTTTCCTACGCATAGAAGCAAATTCGTAGAGAATTGTGCCCCGTGCGAGTTCTGATGCGATAACTAAGCAATTCTGGGAGATCGCGTTAATGTGTAAAATAAGTGAAACTCAAGAATAAAGGACGCTATTATACTTTTAATCCAATGAACTTTTTTAGAGATGTCGATCAACGAAAAAACTAAATTAGTCGAATAAGAGATGCTTAATCACGTTTATTTATGTGTATTTTATGTTTCGTGCTTTGTGTTATTTTATATAAATTTATTCGTTTCATCCAAATTGTTACATTGAACGTCAATTTATTAACTTTTACTTAAATTTAATTATTAATTCAATAAATCCTACATTGTATGACCCCATTAAGCGTATTTCAGAAAATTAAATCTGAAGTGATTATCCCTCGTTACGCGAAACGCTTCCCAATTGTGGCAGCTTAAAAACTAAACATTTTGACAAGCAACCAGTAATTGTTCATCAGGATCGTTTTAATCCACGGCTGGGGACTTCTTCATCGAGGAAAAGACCGCTTCCATAAAAAAGGTTCCCACCTTCCCAACATGTATTTGCAGCCTCATAATATTGAATATTATAGATTATTATTATTATAATATTTTTACAATATTTTTATCGATGTCACGCTGGTTTTAGCTTAATTTTGTAAATACATTTGCGAAAAATATGGTTGTAACAGATCATGTTTTTCGCTTATACGGCATCACTCCCCCTGTACTTCATGAACACATACTTACCTAATTCCTTTTGATGAATATATTTGGCGCAGGCTTAGTCACTATTTTGGCAAAATCCGCCAATAAATGGTCCAGAACTATGATAAAAATAATTTCTGTTTTCATGCTGGCACTTTTCATAAATTTGTTCAACGATCTGGGTAATAGTTGTCAAGTTTTTAATTTAATGATATGTATATTTGAACATTTAAATTATAAGAATATAATAGATTTTTGTGAATATATTGTAGTAACGCTGTATACATATGCAAGTAAGATGGATATTTTTACTCGCAATATTGAAAATAAATTTCAGCGAATGTACTAAGCTAATCATAGCCCTCTATAGGCTCATCAGATCACCACAGACACATTCGCTGAAATGAACAATGAGTTTTTGTGTGAATATTACCGCCATCTAGACGTAAATACCCAGACACTTGTTACTGTTACATAATGGCAGAGGTCTTTTCGAACAATCACGTTTGTACAATAATGAGCCCATAGAGGGCGAAATAACCTTAATACCCTTGTATATATATATACAAGGTTAATACATTCGCTGAAATTTATTTTCAACAAACCGGTGTTTTTATTGCCGACTGCTGTGGAATAATTACAATTTTTATAGTACCAACATGGTTTCTCGAAACTTCTGCAATTATGTAGCAAGTATCAAGTGTGTCTAGATGGCGGTAATACACACACACACACACACACACACACACACACACACACACACACACACACACACACACACACACACACACACACACACACACACACACACACACACACACACACACACACACACACACACACACACACACACACACACACACACACACACACACACACACACACACACACACACACACACACACACACACACACACACACACACACACACACACACACACACACACACACACACACACACACACACATACCTGTGCGGCAACTCTTGTGGGGCCACCAGAATTTAGCCCACTTGTGGGGTATTTAAAGTCACGCATTCCACGATATTATAAATACAATCCTGATTCGTTTGATATATTTTGTGTTGTCATACACTCCGAATTTCACACATTTTCCTTGAAAACCGACTTGTGGGGTCAGACCCCACTTTTGGGTCGCCTGCATTCAATCGGTGTGTGTGTGCGGTTATTGTCTTTTTATTTGGAAGGTACTGTAAGGTGTTATGAATTAATATTTATATGGTGGTGTTAAATGAAATGATCCTTTCAGGGCAATATATGGTATGTATATTACAGTAAAGGGGATTATACATATAGTAATAATAATTTGTAATATCGAATAATTGTATATTAAACCTATTTGAAAAAGTGTTCACTTGCGATGTTTCTTTAGAAATGATGTTTGATACTTTATATCTATCCAAGATCGTGTTTTTAAAATGTCTTGATATTGTTGCTTGCAGTCTTCTGCCTCAGTCTTTGTTAGATTTTTTCTATTTTTGATATGTTTGCTAAATTTTGTTAACACTGCCTTTTTTCATTTGATGACCATTTTCTATGTATAGTCGGTTTTACATATTTTTCTTTAGCTTACAAAAAGAAAACAAATTAATTTAGTTTCAACGCTTATAATACAGTGTGGTCGAATAAAAAATTAGTCAAAGTTGACTATGAGCAAAAAACGCCCATCTTTTCCTAAAATTCTTTGCGAGTGTCAATCTGCTATGTATATTGACACGAGAAAATGTTGTGAATGCAAATCAAAGCTTCTCTTTTACCATCATATTTTAGAAATGGAGTTAAGTTGGAAATCGGTGAATGGCAAAATTCGTATGTTGCCTGTTATGAAGAGTTTCAGGAGCATTTTCCCGGCGAAGCAGCCACTCATTCGTATGACCATGTTTATCAAGTTATGAAGAAAACTGTGAAATTATTTAGAGAAAATGGAAGTGTACAAAGAAAAATAGGTAGTGGAAGAACTAGAAAACGAACAGCTGCGGTGGTGAATAATGCGCGGGAAATCATGGAAGCAACTCCATCTACATCCATACATTCGAAGACTGGGTCAACAATTAAAGGATTTACAAATGTATCCGTATGAAGTTCAAGTCTACCATCAGATTCTACCTAGTGATTTTCAACCTAGGTTTGTAGAGAATCTCAATAATGACGAAATGATGGGTACGTGAATTTTCAAAATACGATGCATTGGTGTATGGAAAATCCTCATGTGTTTGTTGAGGCGCCTCTTCATCCAGTTAAACTTGGACTTTGGGTTTCAAGAAGGCGCATCATACCATTTTTTTTCATGAAAACTTTAATTCAAATTTTTACGTTAATCAAATTCCTACACCATTTATCGAACAGTTGGACGATCAGGAACTACAAAATAGATTTATCCAACAGGACAACGCTACAGCAAATACAGCAAATCTAGCTTTGATTTTTTTAAACCATTTTTTTGGGAGAGATTAATTAGCAGAGATTTATGGCCACCTAGGTCTCCAGATTTGACAAGCCCGATATTTTCTTGTTTTCTTATTTAAAAAATAATGTCTACAGGAACCGACCTCAAAATTTGCAAGAATTTAAATTGGGCATAACAAGACAGTTGGAAGAAATCACACCTGAAATGCTTATCCGCGTTACTGAAAATATGAAGCGACGCGTGCAGTTTTGGAAAATAATGGACAACACTTTCAACACCTTTTTTAAATAAAATACTGTTTCAGTTTTGTCACTTTCATTATTCCAAATTCAGTTTAAATGCAGGCTAATACACTAATCCATGGATTTGAATAAAAGTTCAGGATTTATGAAAAATATGGTGTGTTCCCTTAAAATGTTGAAGAAATATTATCACTTGCATTAAAATTAGTTCTATTAAACGAAATGTTAATTGAAATATTAAATACAGTATAAAAAATGGCTGGTAGGTAAATGCAAGTAGAAACGTTGTGGAAGGCTTCATTGTCGGATGCAGAAGAAGAGGGAAAGAGTTCGCAAACTTTATTTATCTAAACTTTCTACTGAAACAATAATTCTGGTTTAACAGAATGACTGTGACAAGTATGTAGACAAGCAGGATGGAAGATCAAACTTTGAGTTTAATACGCATAGGGGGCTAAGGTGGAAGAAGTAAGCGGATGTTATGATATAGGAAGAAAGTAAGTAATGGCAAAGAATGATAAATGTATTAGGCATATAGGTGTTTTCGAGAAAAACAGGAGGACATGTGAAAGAGAGCAGTTTACTAGAACATGAAGTAACAGGAGGTTAAGATGCAGCATTGGACGTGAAAGGGCATTATCAAGTATTATTAATATTATTATGTTACCGGGTAGACATGGATGTCGCTACATTAACATTAACATTAAGGAAATAACAAAAATGATTACATAGAGCAATTTGTATCGAATCAATATAATGAGATAATGAACATAAGGGGGCATGTGAATAAGTTGGAAAGGAAAATTGCTCAATTAGTAGTTTTCTTTGGGCAAAACAAAATATAATCATCAAACACCAGGATAAGCAAACTAGAGCAAATAATATTTGAAAAAAAATCGAAATACATGAAGTGACTGAAATGAAACAAAGCAAATAGTAAACAGAGTAGCTAAGAAGATAAGGGTTGAAGTAAACGTAAAGGAAATAGATGTTTCCCAGCGCTCAGAAAAAAAACTAGGTGAAATAGCGCGGCGAATACGAACAATAATAGCCAAGATGTTTTCAACAAAATTACGAAATGCAATCATAAAGAAACGAAGGACAAATATTTCGAACAGCGAGATCGTAAACTCCTAATCTATGTGGTTGAATAACTATCCTCACCTTATAAGTCAAACAAGAAAGGAAAAAGGATCAGGGGTACTGAACCTAAAGGAATTGGAAGATTTAGAAAGAATCAACTATAATAAATGGGAAATAATTGGACACAATTCTATCTACATACAAGACAAATCATTGGGTACTTATGGGTGACATTAATATAGACATAATTAAGTGATTCAGAAGTATCAGAAGATTACGAAAATATGCTAATTTCTAATGGATTTTCTATTGATCATACAGGGTGTTAATGGCTGAGAGTATGTCCCAAAATATTCCGAAAAGTCTTAATGAACTTCGGTCCGCAAATGGACGGTTTCGGAGATACATTTTTTTTATTTCCACAATACGCATGTGTGGGTCGGCGAAAATACCCATGTTATTATGGAATACAGACATCAACACACTGGGTAATCTTTTAGACGAGATTGCTTTGAATCAAAAGCAACAAATATGGCTGCAGTACGATGGTGCACCGGCGCATTTATCGGTTGCCATTAGAGATATTTACACGGAACTTTTGGACGAAGATGCGTAGAAACGGGCGAACCTGTATCACGAGCTGCAAGATCGCCTGATTTAAACACCATTGATTTCTTTCTTTAGCGACATTTGAAAATGTTAGTGTACGCTACGCCTGTAAATGATCTCTCGGATCAAGGAGTATATCGAGGATGGCACCGAATCCGAGTCACTGTAGGTCTTTTCGAAAGAGTTCGAGAGTCCACGCCACGGAGATTTGGTGTAAGTGGTGAAAATTCAAAATGTTTCGTATCTCCGAAACCGTCCATTTGCGGACCCATGTTCATTATAACTTTTCAGCACATTTTGGGCCATATTCAAAGGCTGTAACACTTTCTAATACCCTATATGTTCATCAACACTAACCTGGGAACCATAGGCGGTGGAGTGGTTCTGAGCAAAATATCAGACCACAACGTGATTGACTGTACGATTGAGAAGATAAAAAGGAAAACAACAAGAAATGATAGATGAAAACATTAGTGAATATAAGTGATATAAATGAACTATATGGTAAAATGGTCACCGCATATAAAGAAGCGTATAAATCAGCAAAAACAAACGAAAAAAAGAGTCCACTTAAACCCTGGGTAACACAAGAAATCAAAGACGAAGTAAATAGTAGTTCCAAACTTGCAAAAGGGCACATGATAACACGGAATATAGAAGAAGACTGGGAGTCCAGTACAATACTGCGAGGAATAAAGTTAATTCGCCAGTAAAACAGGCGAAGAGAAAATACTATACAAAAGTAATGCAGAAGACATGGGCTAACATAAATGAAATACTCGAAAGAGCAATAGCAAACAAAAAACCTCTACTTGGAAACAAAGTGATAATAAATTATATGAAGATGTCAGAGGAAGTTTCAAACAGATTTGTAGAAGAATTCAGCAAAGAGACATTGTCAACAGTGGTGGAGAAAAGCTATTCAAAAGCAACAATTTTAATCAAATACAGTCGATGGTCACAGAATATATTTACAGAAAAAGTGCTCAAAACTTAGACGAAATCTAAGTTAAGAAACAAGAAAGCAACAGCAAGACCTATATATAAACAAGGACAACATATTATTGCAATAATACATAGCACAAATGAATGGTCATAACTTATTAATATTAATATTATTACTCAAATTTTGTTTCCCCATAAAACTGATACTATATATATATATATATATATATATATATATATATATATATATATATAGTATCAGTTTTATGGGGAAACAAAATTTGAGTAATAATATTAATATTAATAAGTTATGACCATTCATTTGTGCTATGTATTATTGCAATAATATGTTGTCCTTGTTTATATATAGGTCTTGCTGTTGCTTTCTTGTTTCTTAACTTAGATTTCGTCTAAGTTTTGAGCACTTTTTCTGTAAATATATTCTGTGACCATCGACTGTATTTGATTAAAATTGTTGCTTTTGAATAGCTTTTCTCCACCACTGTTGACAATGTCTCTTTGCTGAATTCTTCTACAAATCTGTTTGAAACTTCCTCTGACATCTTCATATAATTTATTATCACTTTGTTTCCAAGTAGAGGTTTTTTGTTTGCTATTGCTCTTTCGAGTATTTCATTTATGTTAGCCCATGTCTTCTGCATTACTTTTGTATAGTATTTTCTCTTCGCCTGTTTTACTGGCGAATTAACTTTATTCCTCGCAGTATTGTACTGGACTCCCAGTCTTCTTCTATATTCCGTGTTATCATGTGCCCTTTTGCAAGTTTGGAACTACTATTTACTTCGTCTTTGATTTCTTGTGTTACCCAGGGTTTAAGTGGACTCTTTTTTTCGTTTGTTTTTGCTGATTTATACGCTTCTTTATATGCGGTGACCATTTTACCATATAGTTCATTTATATCACTTATATTCACTAATGTTTTCATCTATCATTTCTTGTTGTTTTCCTTTTTATCTTCTCAATCGTACAGTCAATCACGTTGTGGTCTGATATTTTGCTCAGAACCACTCCACCGCCTATGGTTCCCAGGTTAGTGTTGATGAACATATAGGGTATTAAAAAGTGTTACAGCCTTTGAATATGGCCCAAAATGTGCTGAAAAGTTATAATGAACATGGGTCCGCAAATGGACGGTTTCGGAGATACGAAACATTTTGAATTTTCACCACTTACACCAAATCTCCGTGGCGTGGACTCTCGAACTCTTTCGAAAAGACCTACAGTGACTCGGATTCGGTGCCATCCTCGATATACTCCTTGATCCGAGAGATCATTTACAGGCGTAGCGTACACTAACATTTTCAAATGTCGCTAAAGAAAGAAATCAATGGTGTTTAAATCAGGCGATCTTGCAGCTCGTGATACAGGTTCGCCCGTTTCTACGCATCTTCGTCCAAAAGTTCCGTGTAAATATCTCTAATGGCAACCGATAAATGCGCCGGTGCACGTAAGTAATGCAGAAGACATGGGCTAACATAAATGAAATACTCGAAAGAGCAATAGCAAACAAAAAACCTCTACTTGGAAACAAAGTGATAATAAATTATATGAAGATGTCAGAGGAAGTTTCAAACAGATTTGTAGAAGAATTCAGCAAAGAGACATTGTCAACAGTGGTGGAGAAAAGCTATTCAAAAGCAACAATTTTAATCAAATACAGTCGATGGTCACAGAATATATTTACAGAAAAAGTGCTCAAAACTTAGACGAAATCTAAGTTAAGAAACAAGAAAGCAACAGCAAGACCTATATATAAACAAGGACAACATATTATTGCAATAATACATAGCACAAATGAATGGTCATAACTTATTAATATTAATATTATTACTCAAATTTTGTTTCCCCATAAAACTGATACTATATATATATATATATATATATATATATATATGTATATATATATCAACATAGTCTTTTCGGAATATTGGCCAGGAGAGCAATTCAGAAACAATAAATAAACAAAATTAGCTATGCAAGCCTTGTAGGCTATGGACTCGTGAGACGATTTGCCTCCACTCTCTCCTATTTTCAGCATTCTTCTTCCAATCCTCCACTCCTATCTGTTGCAGGTCTCTCTCTACTTCTTCTATCCACCTTCTACTTGGTATGCCTTGCATCCTCTTCATTATGGTCTTCATATTGGTAGTCTTCCCTCCTGCATTCTTTCTACGTGGCCTAACCACCTTACTCTCTTCATTTTTATTTGCGTTGTGACGTTTGGTTCATTGAATAGTTCCTCCACCTTATTTTTCTTCCTTCTCCGCTGATCCCCTTCTTTTACTCCTCCATATACTCTCCTTAGCAGTTTCCGTTCCCACACCTGTAGCTTTGCTTCTTCCTACCCTGTCACCGTCCAGGTCTCCCCTCCGTATAAGACCGTTGTCGTTATTATTGTTTTGCACACACACTCCTTCACTTTCCTTGATGCATGCTTACTCGTGAGCTTGCTAATCAGTGCTCCAGCTGTTCTATCGCCGCGTGCTAGTCTCTCTTTGATTTCTTCGGTCATTTCGCCTTTTGCTGTGATCATGAACCCCAAGTAGTAGTAGTAGTAACAACCTTTTATTGGCATATTTACACGCATATTCTGTCTAAACTAGCTATTTACAAATATACATTATGAGATCCTGCGCGTTTCTCCTCCCTCCTACACCCTCGTCTCCTTCCTGGCCCTCGCTTCCATTCTCTTTTGTTCGCTCCCTTCTCCTCCATCTGTCATCTTGTCCTTGCATCTACAACAAATTATGTATTATTTATTTCTCTCCCTCCTACATCTTCCATCTTCCATCTTCTTTTCTCTTCTTTAACTTTCTCAACATCTCCACTCTCATTTCTCTCCTAGCATTCTTCTCCAGTCCCGACCCAGCTTCTCTTCCTCTCTACTCCATACCATTTCTTCGCACCGGAATCTAGCCAATCGTCTTTCCTCTTCGACTGTCTTCCTTCCCTCCAGATACTCCGGCCTCCTACTGTATACTTGCAACTCCTTGTATCTTCAATTGTACCTCGCTCTCTCTATCTTTTCTTCCCTCTCCTGGGCTTCCACCTGAGACCACATCCCTACCAACTCTATCTCCACCCGACGCCCTTCTTTTCTTCTTCTTTCCATCTTCTCCACCGACCACCCCACCTTTTCGTACAGTCTACTCCTTACCACCTCCCAGCTTGATAACTCTTTCCGGATTCTCTCCCTCTTTTCGAGCTCATCCATCACCTTCTCCCCCAAACTCTTCTCTCCCCTCCCCTTCACCCCCAACTCATACTTTGCCACTCTCCTGCCCGCCTCCACCGCCATCTTCTCGCTTCCCGTCTCCTGCCGCACGATGTAGTCCAGTGTCGAACTTTCTAATTGCAATGTTCTTTTTAATTGTCCTTCCTATGTGCTCCCTTTATACTCTTCTTCTTTCCTTGACGCCCCATACATTATTATACCGCGTACACATACATTCGAAATTCAAATTGTTTCTTCGAACTTCCCTTTCCTCTTCCCCCATAAAATTGCCTTCAACCCTTCCACTGTCATCTGCGCCTTGCTATAAATGTGCCTTATGTCCGCGTCGCCACTGTTGCTTTCACTCAGTACATATCCTAAGTATGCCCACTCACTCTCCTATCCAGGAAACCTTCCAATTTTTTGCCAACTCCACCAATCCTTTCTCCGTTTTCGCCACAACTACGTCGTCCGCAAAGGCCAATGACCAAATCCTCCCACTGCCCAACTTTACTCCCCCTTCTTGCCTTTTTTTAACACATCCTCCAACTGTGCAATATATACGTTAAATAGTTGCGGGCTCAACGGACACCCCTGTTTCAATAGTCTTGTTGTCCTAAATGGCTCCGTCAGATTCTCTCCTACCCGCACCTTACACCACATCTCCTCATAAATCTGTCTAATTCTTGTCACCACCCCTTTTGATATCCCTGCCTTTTCAATAGCCCTAATCAGGGTGCCTATTCTGTCAAAAGCCGCCTTGAGATCAACAAACATTGCGTATATCTTCCCCCCCTTTGTTCGACAGTTCCCTCTCCACTATGTAATTCAGCATATGCCCTAGTACCCTTTCCCTCTCTAAATCCCGTCTGACCTTCTGGTAGGATCTCCATTCCTTCCACCTCCTCTTCTAATTTTGCTCTAATCATTCCTGCATATATTTTATATCCTACATCCAACAACGATGTCCCCCTGTAGTTTCCTGTCCTCTCCCCATCTCCTTTCTTCCATATCGGAACCACTATCGCCACCTTCCAAGTTTCCGGCAAATCCCTCCTACCCATCCATATGTCATTTAACCACCTGAGAGTCTCTCTCCACACCTCCTCCGGTGCGTTTATCTAGCCTCCCGTATCTACTCCATCCTCGACCGCAGCATTGCCCTTCTTCAACCTACTCCTTGTTTTATCAGCTCCTCCCAAGTAAATTCCACTATCTCCTCCTCCCCCCCCAGTCTCATTCTCCCTTCTACACCTTCGTCCTCATCCCCTTCTAATAAATCCATAAAATATCTCCTCCACTCCTCACACCCAATATTCCCCATGCCTTCCCTTCCCTTTCTTCTCTTCCTTAGGTACTCCCATATCTCTTTCTCCCATCACAAATCTTGCACCTCCTTCTCCTCTCTTTGTCTCCTCTCATTTGTCTTCATCTCCCACAGTCCCTTCTGCCTTCCCCTCTGCTCTGTAAACTCTTCCCAGGATCTCTCGCCCCTTTTCGCCTTCTTCAGAATACCCCTCAGCTTCTGCTTCCCGTTTCTACATTCCTCGTCGAACCACGACCATTCTCCTTCTCTCTTTCCCTTCTTCCGTGGTTATGTTAAGCTCTACTTTTGTTTCCTCTTCCGCATTCATCCTCATATACTTTGTTTATTTTCAATCCCATAGCTTCTTTCACTATTGTTCTTGCCATTCTTTCGAGCTCTTGTTGTGGTTTCGTTATTATTGCAACGTCGTCTGCAAACGAAAGGCATTGGTGTCTTCGGTCGTAAATCAGTCCTGATCTATTTAGCTTACCTCTTCTCATTATCGTTTCTAGTACTAAGTTAAACCATGTGGATGATACCGGGCCTCCTTGTCTCAGAAGAGATCCCCCCTCAAAAATCTCATCATTTTGTCCGTTCCATCTTACTCTACTCCTGGTATTATGTAGGGTGCTTTTAATTACTCGGTGAGCTTTCGTGAGATTACTAGTTCGTTCATTGCGTCTAATAGTTTTCCGCGGTTTATAGAATCGTATGCTTGTCTAAAATCGATGAATAATATGTATCTATCCCATCCCTTTTCGTAGTGTACAGCTTGCAATTCCTTCAAAATGATCAATGGTCGATCTGTACTTTCTAAAACCAGCCTGGTATTAATTTATCTTCTTTCTTGTCTATTGGACAAATTATTGCTTCCTTCCATGCTTGCGTTATTCTTTCTTCTTTCCAACAAATTTTCCGCCACATTTGATTAATTCTATTTGTATTTCGTTGTCTCCAGCGCTTCTGTTATTTTGCATATTTTTTATTATTGTTTCAATTTCTTGTTCTTCTGGTTGGGTATTCTTTCTTCTTTCCAACAAATTTTCCGCCACATTTGATTCATTCTATCTGTATTTGGTTGTCTCCAGGGCTTTTGTTATTTTGCATATTTTTTATTATTGTTTCAATTTCTTGTTCTGATTCGGGTATATTTTCTTGTTGTATTTCACCTTCCTCGAAAGTGTCAATGTATTGTTTTGTTTGATTTATGTTTAGCAGTTCTTCAAAATATTTTGCACATGTTTTTGCTTCATTGTCTACTATTAAATTTCCTTCTTTTTCCTGGCAGCCAATGATTTTCGGCTTGTAGCCCTGCTTTTGGTTTCTTGCACTTTGATAGAAATTCCTTATTTCCTTTCTGCTGTAGGTCTCCTCTATTTCTATTATTTTTCGTTTTAATTGCTCTCGCTTCTCTAGCTTACTCTATAGATTCTTTTAATGTTTTTCTGCATATTTGATACTCAGTTTTATCGATTTCTTCCGTAGTGTTGATGTATTTCTGTCTTGCATTTCTACTATAATGTACCGCATGCATGCACTCTTCGTCAAGCCATTTAGTCTTCGTTTTGCTTATGTTTCTAGTTCCTATTGTTTTTCCGCTAAATGGATTATAATGTTTTGTAGTGCTTCCCATTTTTTGTCTATTGTGAATGTCTGAGGACCTGCCTTTATGTGGTTTTCTATTTACTTTGTATACTGTTCTTTTTCTCCTTCTACCTTTAATTTTTCTACATTTAGTCCTTTTCTTGCTCTTTTCTCTCTAGCTATCTCCTGCCTTCTTACTTTCATTTCCGCTCTCACGAGTACATGATCAGTGTTTGCTTCAGCCCCTCTGTACGCTCTGATATTTGTTATATATTTACTTTATTTACTTTATTGCTTATCAGTATGTGGTCTATCTGATTAATGGTTTTGCCGTTTGGTGAAATCCATGTCCCCTTATATATTTCTTTTTGTGTGAAATATGTACTTTTAATTACCATTTCATTTTGTGCTGGGAATTCTATTAGTTTTTTTAGCCCTTCCAATTATTGGTCGGTATGGTTGTTCCTTTCCTAGTTTGGCGTTAGCATCTCCCATCGCTACTTTAACATCCCTCTGCGGTAATCTTTGGTATTGTCTTTCCAAATGTTCGTAGTATTCTGCTTTCTCCTCTAAAGTCTTTTCTTCTGTATGTGTGTGTACGTTGATGATACAAATTTTCCTGCATTTTGTTCTTATTTTTATATAATACATCCTTTCTGTAATAGGTTTGAAATCCATTACGGTCCCTTTCTATTCTTTGCTAAGTAGGAAACCTATTCCTAGTCTTGTCTTCTTCGCCACTATTGAAAAACGTACGCCTGTCTTTAGCATATCTGATGATTGTATTTTAGATTTTAGGACATGCAGAACTTTTTATGAAAAATAGCTTTTTTGTAAAATTATTAATAAAGGACTTTTCCATATGGTGCGAAGTTAAGCAGATACACTCTATATATATATATATTAGGGCGGGTTAATTTTTTTTTTGATGAAGCGTATAGCAAAATCGTAATATATAGGTGATTCTGAGAAATTTTGCTCAAGAGACCATAGCTCTAACTTGGATTTGGAGCCCCCCAAAATTTCAAAATATATATTTTTCCATATATACATAGAATAATTTAATTAAATTCGTCATAAAATCGGATAGCATTATAGTAGATTTCTCAATCTGGGCTTGTTTGAAAGGTATTTTTATCACCTTTCAGAATCTGTATTGATACCAATATTTTTTTTATTTTTAGTAGAGATATTAGGAATTTTTTGTCGAAAAATAGCCTAAAATGAACTTTTAACTAATAAATTCAGAATTCAGAATTCAGATTATAAAAGTTCAGATAATTTCCAAAAACTTTTATTACGATCAATTTTTTTGTAGGAAAATCGATTTGAAAAAATCAACATTTTCAAGGTTTCAACAAGAAAACACTATTTTTACATTTTTTATTCAATTTATTTTTAAATATTATTCTCGACCTACAATTTAATGTTTTAACGTGGTAATATTATTTTTTAAGGTCCTTTTTACTTTCCATTCGAGGAGTTTTCTTACGACTTTCTAATGTCACTGCCATAACTCCTTCACGATTCTTTTCTATAACTCGTTTTGAAACACTCGTTAATAATTGTACATGTCTTTCTGTTCCTTGTATGTGCATTGGAATTTGTGGATCAGCCAGTGGTGGTTCAACGAAATCTAAGTATTCTACCAAGTGATCATATGGAATCTGTCGAGTAAATGCTGGTTCAAATAATATATCGTCGTTATTCATGTCAACCATATTGACATAATCGGTAGCATTGAAATTTAAGATATATTTTTTGTAAACTCTGAGTTTAGTTGGATCGTACAATTGTTCTCGATAGTGTAAAATCTTTTTGATAGCTCTATCCCGTATTGCTTTTCGATCATCAAATAACATTGTTAATAAGATATTTTCTGGATGTGCGTAATATGAGTTGTTTTCAATTACACCATCTACAATATTACGAAAGTTTGGTTGTAAGTATCGTGTCCAACGTATAAATTTTAATAAAAGTGCACTGCCGTACACAACAGAGTTATAAAACTTCACATTGAAGTACATTGGCACATAAACTGTAATAATATAAACTGCCAAAGTTTTTAAATTGGTCGATGGTGTATTAGTTGTTACATGTAATCGTAGTAATCTACTTGCTTTGGTTAACCAACGAGAATGTGCAATTGGTCCTGGTTTAATGTTAGCTAAATCAACTGGAACAATACCATTAGAAATTCCCCACAGTAATTACCCCAATATCTATAATTTATGTAAGAATATGTTTTCCAGTAACGTGTACCGTTTTCGAGATATGGAAAAAGGTGATAAGAGTAAACCATCACTTCCGGTTAAGAGATTGCGTTCAAAATAGGACGTTTTCCTCCTTGCTACATACAAATGTTAAGTTTAAAGTTGAAGAGCTCTAGCTATAATCGTTTGGACGCTAGAGCGCGCACAGACACACAGTACCACACAGACACACAAACAGACGTCATTCCGAAAATAGTCAGAAACGATTCAGGGGACCTCAAAACGTGTATATCCGTTGAAATCTCGAGTTCGAAATTTTTCATGATTCCTATACTAATACATAATGTATATGAAAGTAAATATTGGTATTGTGATAACCGAGTTTTTATTTAAGTATTTTGGCAAACTGCGTGCGTATTGCACGATGAACGATTAAGGAAGAAGGAAAAGCAAGCTTGGCAACGTTTAGTGGTGGTAAACGTCATTATTTTGTAACGTCATTATTCAGTGTTACAAAGTTGTTCAATTGAACAATGCTGCCATTGACGACTTATTCTACAGGTATCAGATTCTGAAAGGTGATAAAAATACCTTTCAAACAAGCCCAAATTGAGAAATCTACTATAATTCTATCCGATTTTATGACGAATTTAATTAAATTGTTCTATGTATATATGGAAAAATGTCTATTTTGAAATTTTGGGGGGCTCCAAATCCGACTTAGAGCTATGGTCTCTTGAGCAAAATTTCTCAGAATCACCTATAGATTACATTTTTGCTATACGCTTCATAAAAAAAAATCGGTCCATACAATTTGACCCGCCCTAATATATATATATATATATATATATATATATATATATATATATATGTGTGTGTTGATGCGTACATTCTCGCGGGTAAAATTCGGGTAATGAACCGCGTTGTAGAATTGTCTCTGTAAGGGTTATTCTTCTAGATCAGTGGTTCTTAACCTTGCTGGAGGTACCGAACACCATCAGTTTCATATGAGTATTCACCGAACCCCCTTTCATTGGAAAAATAAAATCTAATTAATTTTCCCAATAGAACACACGTTATGTAGCATTAGTTTTCGAAACCAATACGGTTTCTACGTCACGATGACGTCAGGTGGTTGACCTCCGCCGAACCCCTGAGACTGACTCGCCGAACCCCAGGGGTTCGGTCGAACCCAGGTTAAGAACCACTGTTCTAGATCGCTTAGACCGAGAAGACCAACCTGAAGATGGCAATTGTGACATTGCCGAAACGTCGGAACAACCGTTACAGGGACAATTCTACAACGCGGTTCATTCCCCGAGAAAAAAAGCAGAACCAGGCGAGTTCACCATCACGTCTCAAAACATAGATGACCAATTGTTTATTTTCATTGTGTTCCGGGACTATTTTTGCCCGAACTGATAAAAACATCAAGTTGCTGTGGACAACAAATTGTCAAAACATTTAGATTAGTCATAAATCTACAAAACGTCACGCATTTGTGTCAATTCTACTGATTTATTTCGCTATATTTGTGACCAATTTTGTTAAAACATTACAAAAAATGGGCCTGGGTTTCAATTTTTCAAACAAATGTTGCCAACGTTAAGTGATTAAAGAAGGGATTTTTGTAGGGCCATATATAAGAAAGTTAATAAACGACCCTTCTTTTTAGCCAGCCTTGGTCCTACAGAAAAATAGGCATGGCTAGCTGTTATTGACGTCACAAAAAAAAATTCTTTACAACTACAAAGTTTCTCCATTTCCGGATTTTCATGAAAAAATTAAATTAATGCAAACAGCCTACCATGAATTAGGATGCAGGATGTCCCTAAAAATTCATTTTCTTCATTCCCATTTAAGTTCCTTCCCCGAAAACATGGGCTCTGTTAGCGATGAGCATGGGGAGCGCTTCCACAAGGAAATTGCAGTTTGAGAAGTGTTACCAAGGCAGATGGGAGCCACCCATGCTTCCCGACTACTGTTGGTCCCTTCTGATCAAATGTTCGACGGCTGGTTACAAGAGGAAAGCCAATCGTTCAAAAAAAAAATAATATTTTCATAAAGAATAATGTTTGATGTAGCCAATTCTCAGGAAAAAAATTAATGTTCTCTACAAAACTAGACGTGATATAAAAATTTTATTTATCAAACTTAATTGAGTTTAGGGTGAAGAATCATAATTACATACTGTAAACCCAGTGAAAAAAACAGTTTTTAATTTGTTGCATAGTGTAATTTGTTATTGTAGGTTATGTGTACAGTGTCAGAAACCCCGAACTAGAATAACTTTTAATTAGTCGTTGTCGTTCAGTCCAAGATTCTACGCCGAACAGACGAACGACTGGCACAAAAGTTACAGTTTTCCGATGTACAAACTTTTGCCGGAAAAAATGTATACACGTTTTTGTGGATGCGTTCATTTTCAAATCCTTTTTCCAAATAAGATATAAAGGGGGATTGCGTTTTCTTTAAACTTTTATTGAAATCAAATATCATATTTATATTGAACAAGTGATCTTTTCAAATAAAACTCATTGTAAAATTCAAAATTTTTATTTTGAGGTATTATTTGCAATGAAATAGAATATGCATCCTTTAGTAAGCATGAACGTAAAACTATTAACTAATTTATATATATCGACGTAATTATTTGCTTAAAAAACGTTCGAATATGCCTTCACTAAGTAATTTTTCACCTGTCGTCTTATTTATAACATTGATATAAATTCATAATGAATTAATCATTAATTTTCAATGACGATGGTAAGGGATTTGCACGAAAATTAATTTTCTTATTTTGTTATAATTTGCTAAAATTTTGATTATATTCTACGTATTTTGTATACCTATCAAAAATAATTACTTAATTAGATCACCTAGAACAGCAATAAAACTTCCCCTCTTGTACATTTGAAAACTATCTTTATACCTCTAACTTAATGCGCATACTGGAAGATTAATTTAAATGAAAGCAAAACACATCCCAGGTGGCAGCACCATACAAGGTCCCCACAATACTAGTAAAATTGGTATCAAAATACACTCCAAATTTTTACTGCACTTATGGGGACATGATAGAAAAAGTAATTTTACGGTGATTACAGACGTCGAAAAAGCTAATAAAATTGGTTTTAAATTGTGGGGACGTGTGTAAGGGCGCACAATTAGTGGAGGCCCCCCAAGTAGGGTTATATTCCGGTGTGTGTCCCCATAAGCATTGCGCGACCTACGCACACACACACACACACACACACACACACACACACACACACACACACACACACAAATACCTGTGCGGCAACTCTTGTGGGGCCACCAGAATTTAGCCCACTTATGGGGTATTTAAAGTCACGCATTCCACGATATTGTAAATACAATCCTGATTCGTTTGATATATTTTGTGTTGTCATACACTCCGAATTTCACACATTTTCCTTGAAAACCGACTTGTGGGGTCAGACCCCACTTTTGGGTCGCCTGCATTCAATCGGTGTGTGTGTGCGGTTATTGTCTTTTTATTTGGAAGGTACCGTAAGGTGTTATGAATTAATATTTATATGGTGGTGTTAAATGAAATGATCCTTTCAGGGCAATATATGGTATGTATATTACAGTAAAGGGGATTATACATATAGTAATAATAATTTGTAATATCGAATAATTGTATATTAAACCTATTTGAAAAAGTGTTCACTTGCAATGTTTCTTTAGAAATGATATTTGATACTTTATATCTATCCAAGATCGTGTTTTTAAAATGTCTTGATATTGTTGCTTGCAGTCTTCTGCCTCAGTCCTTGTTAGATTTTTTCTATTTTTGATATGTTTGCTAAATTTTGTTAACACTGCCTTTTTTCATTTGATGACCATTTTCTATGTATAGTCGGTTTTACACATTTTTCTTTAGCTTACAAAAAGAAAACAAATTAATTTAGTTTCAACGCTTATAATACAGTGTGGTCGAATAAAAAATTAGTCAAAATTGACTATGAGCAAAAAACGCCCATCTTTTCCTAAAATTCTTTGCGAGTGTCAATCTGCTATGTATATTGACACGAGAAAATGTTGTGAATGCAAATCAAAGCTTATCTTTTACCATCATTTTTTTGAAATGGAGTTAAGTTGGAAATCGGTGAATGGCAAAATTCGTATGTTGCCTGTTATGAAGAGTTTCAGGAGCATTTTCCCGGCGAAGCAGCCACTCATTCGTATGACCATGTTTATCAAGTTATGAAGAAAACTGTGAAATTATTTAGAGAAAATGGAAGTGTACAAAGAAAAATAGGTAGTGGAAGAACTAGAAAACGAACAGCTGCGGTGGTGAATAATGCGCGGGAAATCATGGAAGCAACTCCATCTACATCCATACATTCGAAGACTGGGTCAACAATTAAAGGATTTACAAATGTATCCGTATGAAGTTCAAGTCTACCATCAGATTCTACCTAGTGATTTTCAACCTAGGTTTGTAGAGAATCTCAATAATGACGAAATGATACGTGAATTTTCAAAATACGATGCATTGGTGTATGGAAAATCCTCATGTGCTTGTTGAGGCGCCTCTTCATACAATTAAACTTGGACTTTGGGTTGCAATTTTAAGAAGGCGCATCATACCATTTTTTTTTTCATGAAAACGTTAATTCAAATTTTTACACCATTTATCGAACAGTTGGACGATCAGGAACTACAAAATAGATTTATCCAACAGGACAACGCTACAGCAAATACAGCAAATCTAGCTTTGATTTTTTAAACCATTTTTTGGGAGAGATTAATTAGCAGAGATATATGGCCACCTAGGTCTCCAGATTTGACAAGCCCGATATTTTCTTGTTTTCTTATTTAAAAAATAATGACTACAGGAACCGACCTCAAAATTTGTAAGAATTAGAATTTGCCATAACAAGACAGTTGGAAGAAATCACACCTGAAATGCTTATCCGCGTTACTGAAAATATGAAGCGATGCGTGCAGTTCTGGAAAATAATGGACAACACTTTCAACACCTTTTTTAAATAAAATACTGTTTCAGTTTTGTCACTTTCATTATTCCAAATTCAGTTTAAATGCAGGCTAATACAATAATCCATGGATTTGAATAAAAGTTCAGGATTTATGAAAAATATGGTGTGTTAAAATGTTGAAGAAATATTATCACTTGCATTAAAATTAGTTCTATTAAACGAAATGTTAATTGAAATATTAAATACAGTATAAAAAATGGCTGGTAGGTAAATGCAAGTAGAAACGTTGTGGAAGGCTTCATTGTCGGATGCAGAAGAAGAGGGAAAGGTTCGCAAACTTTATTTATCTAAACTTTCTACTGAAACAATAATTCTGGTTTAACAGAATGACTGTGACAAGTATGTAGACAAGCAGAATGGAAGATCAAACTTTGAGTTTAATACGCATAGGGGGCTAAGGTGGAAGAAGTAAGCGGATGTTATGATATAGGAAGAAAGTAAGCAATGGCAAAGAATGATAAATGTATTAGGCATATAGGTGTTTTCGAGAAAAACAGGAGGACATGTGAAAGAGAGCAGTTTACTAGAACATGAAGTAACAGGAGGTTAAGATGCAGATTGGACGTGAAAGGGCATTATCAAGTATTATTAATATTAATATGTTACCGGGTAGACATGGATGTCGCTACATTAACATTAACATTAAGGAAATAACAAAAATGATTACATAGAGCAATTTGTATCGAATCAATATAATGAGATAATGAACATAAGCGAGCATGTGAATAAGTTGGAAAGGAAAATTGCCCAATTAGTAGTTTTCTTTGGGCAAAACAAAATATAATCATTAAACACAAGGATAAGGAAACTAGAGCAAATAACATTTGAAAAAAAATCGAAATACATGAAGTGACGGAAATGAAACAAAGCAAATAGTAAACAGAGTAGCTAAGAAGATAAGGGTTGAAGTAAACGTAAAGGAAATAGATGTTTCCCAGCGCTCAGAAAAAAAACTAGATGAAATAGCGCGGCGAGTACGAACAATAATAGCCAAGATGTTTTCAACAAAATTACGAAATGCAATCATAAAGAAACGAAGGACAAATATTTCGAACAGCGAGATCGTAAACTCCTAATCTATGTGGTTGAATAACTATCCTCACCTTATAAGTCAAGCAAGAAAGGAAAAAGGATCAGGGGTACTGAACCTAAAGGAATTGGAAGATTTAGAAAGAATCAACTATAATAAATGGGAAATAATTGGACACAATTCTATCTACATACAAGACAAATCATTGGGTACTTATGGGTGACATTAATATAGGCATAATTAAGTGTTTCAAAAGTATCAGAGGATTACGAAAATATGCTAATTTCTAATGGATTTTCTATTGATCATACATGGTGTTAATGGCTGAGCGTATGTCCCAAAATATGCCGAAAAGTCTTAATGAACTTGGGTCCGCAAATGGACGGTTTCGGAGATACATTTTTTTTATTTCCACAATACGCATGTGGGTCGGCGAAAATACCCATGTTATTATGGAATACAGACATCAACACACTGGGTAATCTTTTAGACGAGATTGCTTTGAATCAAAAGCAACAAATATGGCTGCAGTACGATGGTGCACCGGCGCATTTATCGGTTGCCATTAGAGATATTTACACGGAACTTTTGGACGAAGATGCGTAGAAACGGGCGAACCTGTATCACGAGCTGCAAGATCGCCTGATTTAAACACCATTGATTTCTTTCTTTAGCGACATTTGAAAATGTTAGTGTACGCTACGCCTGTAAATGATCTCTCGGATCAACGAGTATATCGAGGATGTCACCGAATCCGAGTCACTGTAGGTCTTTTCGAAAGAGTTCGAGAGTCCACGCCACGGAGATTTGGTGTAAGTGGTGAAAATTCAAAATGTTTCGTATCTCCGAAACCGTCCATTTGCGGACCCATGTTCATTATGACTTTTCAGCACATTTTGGGCCATATTCCAAGGCTGTAACACTTTTTAATACCCTATATGTTCATCAACACTAACCTGGGAACCATAGGCGGTGGAGTGGTTCTGAGCAAAATATCCGACCACAACGTGATTGCCTGTACGATTGAGAAGATAAAAATGAAAACAACAAGAAATGATAGATGAAAACATTATAGTGAATATAAGTGATATAAATGAACTATATGGTAAAATGGTCACCGCATATAAAGAAGCGTATAAATCAGCCAAAACAAACGAAAAAAAGAGTCCACTTAAACCCTGGGTAACAGAACAAATCAAAGACGAAGTAAATAGTAGTTCCAAACTTGCAATAGGGCACATGATAACACGGAATATAGAAGAAGACTGGGAGTCCAGTACAATACTGCGAGGAATAAAGTTAATTCACCAGTAAAACAGGCGAAGAGAAAATACTATACAAAAGTAATGCAGAAGACATGGGCTAACATAAATGAAATACTCGAAAGAGCAATAGCAAACAAAAAACCTCTACTTGGAAACAAAGTGATAATAAATTATATGAAGATGTCCGAGGAAGTTTCAAACAGATTTGTAGAAGAATTCAGCAAAAAGACATTGTCAACAGTGGTGGAGAAAAGCTATTCAAAAGCAACAATTTTAATCAAATACAGTCGATGGTCACAGAATATATTTACAGAAAAAGTGCTCAAAACTTAGACGAAATC
Organism: Geotrupes spiniger; assembly: GCA_959613385.1. Classification (NCBI taxonomy): domain Eukaryota; kingdom Metazoa; phylum Arthropoda; class Insecta; order Coleoptera; family Geotrupidae; genus Geotrupes; species Geotrupes spiniger. The sequence goes on along the minus strand of OY390736.1, from coordinate 6,694,091 downwards.
ACCTAGAATAAGAGTGAAAGCCTGGAAGGAATTCTAAGCCCCTCAATAACAAAAATAATCAACTCATCTTTATTAATATTAATATTATTACTCAAATTTTGTTTCCCCATAAAACTGATACTATATATATATATATATATATATATATATATATATATATATATATATAGATATATATATATATATATCAACATAGTCTTTTCGGAATATTGGCCAGGAGAGCAATTCAGAAACAATAAATAAATAAAATTAGCTATGCAAGCCTTGTAGGCTATGGGCTCGTGAGACGATTTGCCTCCACTCTCTCCTATTTTCAGCATTCTTCTTCCAATCCTCCACTCCTACTTGTTCCAGGTCTCTCTCTACTTCTTCTACCCACCTTCTACTTGGTATGCATCTCTTCTTTTTCCCGCCTTGCATCTTCATATTCATTATGGTCTTTGGTAGTCTTCCTTCCTGCATTCTTTCTATGTGGCCCAATCACCTTACTCTCTTCATTTTTATTTTAGTTGTGATGTTTGGTTCATTGAATAGTTCCTCCACCTTATTTTTCTTCCTTCTCCACTGATCCCCTTCTTTTACTCCTCCATATACTCTCCTTAGCAGTTTCCGTTCCCATACCTGTAGCTTTGCTTCTTCCTACCCTGTCAGCGTCCATGTCTCCCCTCCGTATAATACCATTGGCCTTATTATTGTTTTGCACACACACTCCTTCACTTTCCTTGATGCATGCTTACTCGTGAGCTTGCTAATCAGTGCTCCAGCTGTTCTATCGCCGCGTGCTAGTCTCTCTTTGATTTCTTCAGTAAATTTCGCCTTTTGCTGTGATCAAGACCCCCAAGTAGTAGTAGTATTAACAACCTTTTGTTGGCATATTTACACGCATATTCTGTCTAAACTAGCTATTTACAAATATACATTATGAGATCCTGCGCGTTTCTCCTCCCTCCCACACCCTCATCTCCTTCCTGGTCCTCGCTTCCATTCTCTTTTGTTCGCTCCCTTCTCCTCCATCTCTCATCCTGTCCTTGCATCTACAACAAATTATGTATTATTTATTTCTCTCCCTCCTACATCTTCCATCTTCTTTTCTCTTCTTTAACTTTCTCAACATCTCCACTCCCTCTCCTTTCTCTCCTAGCATCCTTCTTCAGTCCCGACCCAGCTTCTCTTCCTCTCTACTCCATACCATTTCTTCGCACCTGAATCTAGCCAATAGTCTTTCCTCTTCGACTGTCTTCCTTCCCTCCAGATACTCCGGCCTTCTACTGTATACTTGTAACTCCTTGTATCTTCAATTGTACCTCGCTCTCTTTTCTTCCCTCTCCTGGGCTTCCACCTGAGACCACATCCCTACCAACTCTATCTCCACCCGACGCCCTTCTTTTCTTCTTCTTTCCATCTCCTCCACCGACCACCCCGCCTTTTCGTACAGTCTACTCCTTACCACCTCCCAGCTTGATAACTCTTTCCGGATTCCGAGCTCCTCCATCACCTTCTCCCCCAAACTCTTCTCTCCCCTCCCCTTCACCTCCTACTCATACTTTGCCACTCTCCTGCCCGCCTCCACCGCCATCTTCTCGCTTCCCGTCCGCACGATGTAGTCCGGTGTCGAACTTTCTAATTGCAACGTTCTTTTTAATTGTCCTTCCTATGTGCTCCCTTTCTACTCTTCTTCTTTCCTTGACGCCTCATACTTCAGCCCCATACATTATTATGCCCCGTACACATACATTCGAAAGTATCATTGTTTCTTCGAACTTCCTTTCCTCTTCCCCCATAAACTTGCCTTCAACCCTTCCACTGTCCTCTTCGCCTTCCTATACATATGCCTTATGTGCGCGTCACCACTGTTGCTTTCACTCAGTACATATCCTAGGTATGCCCACTCCCTTACTCTATTATCTCTCCTTTCCATCTCACCTGCGCATCTTTTCTTCTTCCTCCTCCTTTCCTGAATATTATTATATTTGTCTTTTGCACGTTTACTTCCAGTCCTCTCCTATCCAGGAAACCTTCCAATCTTTTTGCCATCTCCACCAATCCTTTCTCCGTTTCCGCCAGTACAACTACGTCGTCCGCAAAGGCCAACGACCAAATCCTCCCTTTGCCCAGCTTTACTCCCCCTTCTTGCCTTTTTTTAACACCTCCTCCTCGCCCGCAGCCTTGCCCTTCTTCAACCTACTCCTTGTTTTATCAGCTCCTCCCAAGTAAATTCCACTATCTCCTCCTCCCCTCCCAGTCTCATTCTCCCTTCTACACCTTCCTCCTTATCCTCCACCCCTTCTAATAAATCCATAAAATATCTCCTCCACTCCTCACACCCAATATTGCCCATGCCTCCCCTTTCCTTTCTTCTCTTCCTTAGGTACTCCCATATCTCTTTCTCCCCTCACAAATCTTGCACTCCTTCTCCTCTCTTTGTCTCCTCTCATTCGTCTTCATCTCCCACAGTCCCTTCTGCCTTCCCATCTGCTCTGTAAACTCTTCCCAGGATCTCTCGCCCCTTCTCGCCTTCTTCAGAATACCCCTCAGCTTCCCGTTTCTACATTCCTCGTCGAACCACGACCCTTCTCCTTCTCTCTTTCCCTTCTTCCGTGGTTATGTTAAGCTCTACTTTTGTGTCCTCTTCCGCATTCATCCTCATATACTAAACTATATTGTTTTTTCTTTGTTTATTTTCAATCCCATAGCTTCTTTCACTATTGTTCTTGCCATTCTTTCAAGCTCTTGTTGTGGTTTCGTTATTATTGCAACGTCGTCTGCAAACGAAAGGCATTGGTGTCTTCGGTCGTAAATCAGTCCTGATCTATTCAGCTTACCTCTTCTCATTATCGTTTCTAGTACTAAGTTAAACCATGTGGATGATACCGGGTCTCCTTGTCTCAGAAGAGATTCCCCCTCAAAAAGCTCATATTTTTGTCCGTTCCATCTTACTCTACTCCTGGTATTATGTAGGGTGCTTTTAATTACTCGGTGAGCTTTCGTGAGATTCCTAGTTCGTCCATTGCCTCTAATAGTTTTCCGCGGTTTATAGAATCGTATGCTTGTCTAAAATCGATGAATAATGTGTATCTATCCCATCCCTTTTCGTAGTGTACAGCTTGTAATTCCTTCAAAATGAAAATTTGATCAATGGTCGATCTGTACTTTTTAAAACCAGCCTGATATTAATTTATCTTCTTTCTTGTGTATTGGACAAATTATTGCTTCCTTCCATGCTTGCGGTATTCTTTCTTCTTTCCAACAAATTTTCCGCCACATTTGATTAATTCTATCTGTATTTGGTTGTCTCCAGCGCTTCTGTTATTTTGCATATTTTGTATTATTGTTTCAATTTCTTGTTCTTCTGGTTCGGTATTCTTTCTTCTTTCCAACAAATTTTCCGCCACATTTGATTCATTCTATCTGTATTTGGTTGTCTCCAGGGCTTTTGTTATTTTGCATATTTTTTATTATTGTTTCAATTTCTTGTTCTGGTTCGGGTATATTTTCTTGTGTTTCACCTTCTTCGAAAGTGTCAATGTATTGTTCTGTTTAATTTATGTTTAGCAGTTCTTCAAAATATTTTGCACATGTTTTTGCTTCATTGCTGGCAGCCAATGATTTTCGGTTTGTAGCCCTGCTTTTGTTTTCTTGCACTTTGATAGAAATTCCTTATTTCCTTTATCGATTTATTCCGTAGTTTTGATGTATTTCTGTCTTGCATTTCTACTATAATGTACCGCATGCATGCACTCTTCGTCAAACAATTTAGTCTTCGTTTTGCTTATGTTTCTAGTTCCTATTGTTTTTTCCGCTAAATGGATTATAATATTTTGTAGTGCTTCCCATTTTTTGTCCATTGTGAATGTCTGAGGACCTGCCTTTATGTGGTTTTCTATTTACTTTGTATACTGTTCTTTTTCTCCTTCTACCTTTAATTTTTCTACATTTAGTCCTTTTCTTGTTCTTTTCTCTCTAGCTATCTCCTGCCTTCTTACTTTCATTTCCGCTCTCACGAGTACATGATCAGTGTTTGCTTCAGCTCCTCTACACGCTCTCATATTTGTTATATATTTACTTTATTTACTTCATTGCTTATCAGTTGTGGTCTATCTGATTAATGGTTTTGCCGTTTGGTGAAATCCATGTCCCCTTATATATTTCTTTTTGTGTGAAATATGTACTTTTAATTACCATTTCATTTTGTGCTCCGAATTCTATTAGTTTTTTTAGCCCTTCCAATTATTGGTCGGTATGGTTGTTCCTTTCCTAGTTTGGCGTTAGCATCTCCCATCGGTACTTTAACATCCCTCTGCGGTAATCTTTGGTATTGTCTTTCCAAATGTTCGTAGTATTCTACTTTCTCCTCTAATTTTCCTGCATTTTATTCTTATTTTTATATAATACATCCTTTCTGTAATAGGTTTGAAATCCATTACGGCCCCTTTCTATTCTTTGCTAAGTAGGAAACCTATTCCTAGTCTTGTCTTCTTCGCCACTATTGAAAAACGTACGTCTGTCTTTAGCATATCTGATGATTGTATTTTAGATTTTAGGACATGCAGGACTTTTTATGAAAAATAGCTTTTTTTGTAAAATTATTAATAAAGGACTTTTCCATATCGTGCGAAGTTAAGCAGATACACTGTATAAATATAAATATATATATATATATATGTTAATGCGTACATTCTTGCGGGTAAAATTCGGGTAATGAACCGCGTTGTAGAATTGTCTCTGTAAGGGTTATTCTTCTAGATCGCAATTTTTATTGTTTTTCATTGTGTTCCGGGACACTTTTTGTCCGAACTGATAAAAACATCAAGTTGCTGTGGACAACAATTGTCAAAACATTTATATAAGAAAGTTAATAAACGACAGTTCTTTTTAGTCAGCCTTGGTCCTACAGAAAAATAGGCATGGCTAGCTGTTATTGACGCCACAAAAAAAATTAAATTAATGCTAGCAGCCTACAATGAATTAGGATGCAGGATGTCCCTAAAAATTCATTTGCTTCATTCCCATTTAAGTTCCTTCCCCGAAAACATGGGCTCTGTTAGCCATGAACATGGGGAGCGCTTCCACAAGGAAATTGCAGTTTGAGAAGCGTTACCAAGGCAGATGGGAGCCACCCATGCTTACCGACTACTGTTGGTCCCTTCTGATCGAATGTTCGACGGCTGGTTACAAGAGGAAAGCCAATCGTTCAAAAAAATTTAATATTTTCATAAAGAATGTAGCCAATTCTCAGGAAAAAAAATTCTAGACGTGATATAAAAATTTTATTTATCAAACTTAATTGAGTTTGGGGTGAAGAATTATAATTACATACTGTAAACCTAGTGAAAAAACAGTTTTTAATTTGTTGCATAGTGTAATTTGTTATTGTAGATTATGTGTCAGTGTCAGAAACCCCGAACTAGAATAATTTTTATTAGTCGTTGTCGTTCAATCCAAGATTCTACGCCGAACAGACGAACTACTGGCACAAAACTGACAGTTTTCTGATGTACAAACTTTTGCCGGAAAAAATGTATACACGTTTTTGTGGATGCGTTCATTTTCAAAGCCTTTTTCCAAATAAGATATAAAGGTGGATTGCGTTTTCTTTAAACTTTTATTGAAATCAAACATCATATTTATATTGAACAAGTGATCTTTTCAAATAAAACTTATTGTAAAATTCAAAATTTATATTTTGAGGTATTATTTGCAATGAAATAGAATATGCATCCTTTAATAAGCATGAACGTAAAACGATTAACTAATTTATATATATCGACGTAATTATTTGCTTACAAAACCTTCGAATATGCCTTCACTAAGTAATTTTTCACCTGTCGTCTTATTTATAACATTGATATAAATTCATAATGAATTAATTATTAATTTTCAATGACGATGGTAAGGGATTTGCACGAAAATTAATTTTCTTATTTTGTTATAATTTGCTAGAATTTTGATTATATTCTACGTATTTTGTATGCGTATCAAAAATAATTACTTACTTAGATCACCTAGAACAGCAATAAAACTTTCCCTCTTGTACATTTGAAAACTATCTTTATACCTCTAACCTAATGCGCATACTGGAAGATTAATTTAAATGAAAGCAAAACACATCCCAGGTGGCAGCACCATACAAGGTCCCCACAATACTAGTAAAATTGGTATCAAAATACACTCCAAATTTTTACTGCACTTATGGGGACATGATAGAAAAAGCAATTTTACGGTGATTACAGACGTCGAAAAAGCTAATAAAATTGGTTTTAAATTGTGGGGACGTGTGTAAGGGCGCACAATTAGTGGAGGCCCCCCAAGTAGGGTTATATTCCGGTGTGTGTCCCCATAAGCATTGCGCGACCTACGCGCGCGCACACACACACACACACACACACACACACACACACACACACACACACACACACACACACACACACACACACACACACACACACACACACACACACACACACACACACACACACACACACACACACACACACACACACACACACACACACACACACACACACACACACACACACACACACACACACACACACACACACACACACACACACACACACACACACACACACACACACACACACACACACACACACACACACACACACACACACACACACACACACACACACACACACACACACACACACACACACACACACACACACACACACACACACACACACACACACACACACACACACACACACACACACACACACACACACACACACACACACACACACACACACACACACACACACACACACACACACACACACACACACACACACACACACACACACACACACACACACACACACACACACACACACACACACACACACACACACACACACACACACACACACACACACACACACACACACACACACACACACACACACACACACACACACACACACACACACACACACACACACACACACACACACACACACACACACACACACACACACACACACACACACACACACACACACACACACACACACACACACACACACACACACACACACACACACACGCACACACGCACACACACACACACACACACACACACACACACACACACACACACACACACACACACACACACACACACACACACAATCGTCAGCAACTGGATCAGATAAAATTAACATATCATTCTCCCCATTTAACTATTGTATAACCAAGAGTACGGTTCTAACATGCAAAAAATATGCGGGCGTTAAACCAATGCCTAAAACATGCTATAACGGCATAATTGAGATAATAATAAAAAACAAATAATTGCACATGCTGCAAGTCTTAATACATTACCTACAAAACAATCTGGGTTTTGAGACGGTTATTGTTGTACTACGGTATTGGCTAAGGTTATGAACGATATTTTGCCGCTTTATGATCGAGGGGGAAATAGCTATTCTTAGACTTCTTGGTTACAATAGATATTGATACTGTAAACCATTCCCCGTTCATTAAAATTGTTCATTAAATTGTGTTGGGGGACTAGCGCTGTGTGATTATTGGACAGCCACTGACAGGGTCGCACACAATGTGTTGAAATTAATTTTGTCGTGTCTGACACCCCCAAGGTTCCGCAAGGTTCTATTTTGGGTTCTATTCTATTCGCCATGTATACTTCTAATTTTGATAAGCTCTTTAAATTCATATTTATGCTGATGAAACTGCCGTTCATTTAATCCATGTTCTCTTCAGGCTTCAGGCAAAATGTATGAAATATCCGAATTTCACTCTTTAAAAATTAAGCCTTAAAAATCAGCTGGTATACGGTTCGGTAATAAGAACATATGCTCGAGCCTGTCCAAAAACGTTGTAATAATAATCAATGACTGCAATTCCCATAATTGATAAGGTGAAAAGCCACGTTTTGGCTTTGGACAACAAAAAACAATTATTTGTCTTTGATAAACTTTTGATAACTACCCACTAGAACTTATTTCCGCGTGTCTCTACACAAATGTTTATTCGAATCTTTTATTCTCACAATTTAATCACTGCTTGCCAATTTATCAACCGGCTATTGATAGGTTCACTGCTACAAAAATTCAAAACGTTTGAGATATGTAGTTGGCATCCGTATGTATGGCAGTATCTCACACAAATAAAGGATATTAAATGTCTAGCGATGTAGAATCACTTTATATTACAAAATATTAAAAAAAAAGTCATACTTAAATATTTATAAAACAAAATTAATTTCACCGATTCCAGATTTTAAAAAGATTATTACACCTCCAACGCACAACAACATATTTAATGAATTTCGAATATCTAATATAAACACTATTCGCAATAAAGTATTCGTTTTATAATTCGAGAGGCACTGTGTCGAAATTCATGACCGTTAGTACATATTTTTGTACAATCCTTAATGGTTGGTTAATGGTGGTGGGTGCATCACAGAATGTTTCAACGGAATTTACCAAAATAGAAAAGGGAGAGACAATAGGAGAGACAATGTTTAATAAGCAAACAGTTTAAATCATCGATGAAATTAGCGGGTTTCGATCACCGGCATTTTATAAAACGGCATTTTATTTTTAATTTAGCACTGCATTTCTAAAAAAAACTTCACTTTCTGAAGATCGATTCTCCGAACTATGACAACAATTATAAGGTGACTTTTCAAATGTCAAACTGAGGTGGAGTTGCTTCAATGAAAACCACAGATTGGTCTAATGGCCTAAAACTTTACATACATTTGAAACCGGAATCATAACTGACATTTTCAAAACCGCTATTTTTATTACTTGAAATCTCTATCGGTGCCAAAGCGATATCTGGTTTATCCTTTCAAAGCATTTGAACAAATTTGTAATTTGCTTTTCAAACCTTTTCATCTCACTTTTACTCCCTAATTCCACTCTCTTTCATGAGTACCATCATTTCATGGTATTTAGAAGTAGCCCCCTTCTTTCCAAAAATCTTTCGAATGTTTTTGCCTCTTTTAATATGTTTCATTTCTCTAATGTCACCCCAACATATTGTCCCTTTCTTATTATTTCCATGAGCCCTGCTATATAAATCTTGAACATAAGAGGGGGCTTAGCGAATACCTCTTTCGATGTCTTAAACCCCTCTGACAACGTTTTCCACCCTTACGTTGCACCATGTTACGTTAGTTGTGCCACACGTTTATACAGACCTGCAGAAATCTCACATCTTTTCGTATTGTAACAGCTCAAAGTTGTATGACGGACAGTCAAACAGTACGTTATATATGATCCTAGATTTAGTTTGCTAGTAATTAGTGTATGGGCATTGTTTCTCTTTATTAAATTGTTTTATCAATATTGGGATGTAAAATCAGGGATTTCCAAGCCACTGCACCAGAAATATTCCTCTCTGTAATGGAAGAATTAGTGGTTTCTATTACATTTGTAATTGGTCGGAGCTGAAACTGAAAACCTGTAATCGCCGCACAGGCATATTAAAAAAAAAAACAATGTATTTAATATAATATGTATTTCTGCGGGATGCAATAACTTTAGTAGCGATATAATTAATTTATTTTCCTATAATGGTATTATATTGGTATTAGATTTGTGATTTCCACTTCATATACTGGCTTGTTATCACACACCCAAACCGAACCATTTTTGCCATTTTCTATTACTGTTATCAAAGCTTTTCCCAAATGGTCGGCCCTAAAAATATACAAAAAGGTACAAAAAATCAGGAACAATTTTAATTTTCTTACGGTTGGCCTTCTGGAATCGGCATGACCTTCCTGATATCATCCAGGTCGACCTTCATTTTAGATTGTTGTAACAAAGGTGTTTCGGTTGCGCCCGGGCAAATAGTAAGAATTCTTATATTCTTCGATGCGGAACCGTAAGCTAAACATTTCCCAAGGGCAACAACAGCATGTTTTGTGGCTGAATATATTGGAAGAGGTATATAGGTCAGACCAGTAGTTGATGCGGTATTTACTATAACGCCTTCTGCACTGCTGTATTTTGGAAGATATGTGTTCAATGCCAACATTGAACCAGTCATTACAGCAACCTAATAGAGAACACATCAACGTAACTATGAACATTTAAATAAAAATTTGTTTCAATTGCTATAAAAATATTTTAATGTAAATATTTATTGACTTTTAATAGGCAAGTAATAAATACGAGGGCAAAGTAATAAATACCTAGCGTTGGCAAGATATTAATTAAAATAATTAAAATACTCTCAACGGGGTTAAATCTGGATATGGTAGACAACGAAGTAATGTGTAACCCAATTCATTAATTTTTTCGTCACTTTTATGGATTTGTAAGCTGGTATACTGTCTTGATGGGAGAAAACTTATTTTTTTGGCAAATGCGGTCGCATTTTCTTCAAATCGGCGTTGAAACGATCCAAATAATTAAGAGTAATAATCGCTAGTTATTGTTTTTTCCTTTTCAGATATATAGCATACAATTTGCATTCCAGAAAAGTGTATCTTTCTAGCTTTTCCTTGTTTAGGCTGCTCCTTAGACTCTTGTGTGTACTGTGGATCCATGTATCATGTATATTTATGCATTGCCGCAGATATTTTATGAATCATGCTTAAACTTCGTCAAACGTGTCTCCGAAGTCACACGATTGTGTTTGTCGAAGTGTGCAAATGTTCCTGTAAGATATTGCGAACATATTCATTGAAATGTTTTTTTATTTCAACTCGCACGATGTCATGGATTTTTTAAATCATTTCTTGTATGGTGACAAATAACAATATTTTATTGTGCTGAGTCTCCATAAAATATACTTAAATCTGCTTTCATTTTATCGTTCCTGTTCCTTTTACAAAAACAATAAAATTATATATTCAATTATTTCCACTTCTGTTAAATCAAAGTCACTTTGGATGGCTGTCACACCTAACCTAAATGCTGCTGACTGGACAGATTGCAGGAGTCTTTTGAAGAATAGCATTAACAAAAGTAGCGTTGAATTTAATCGATAACGTCATCTCTTGCTAACGGTAGATATTTATCACTCTGCCCTCGTATGGGAGTAAATTTGAGTTCTGAGTCTCATGAAAAAAATGTTCATTTCGCTACTACTGCTCACAAATTAGAAGAGATGGAGATGGTCGTAATAGCGTTATGTAATGGATGTTGCATTGGTTGAAAATGTGAATTAACAGGGTAGGTAGCAAATTGACCAGTATGCTACTTTCCGCCACCATTCGCTCGTGGCGCTAGTTATCATCTGATAACAAGTTGCAAATGCAAACTGACAAATGAGAACTGTAGGTTATTTCTATTGTTTTACAAAACGTTATGCTTCTGATATTCATATAAAGCTAATATTCGTCCTTACCACATTAACAGCTACTGTTTTCTCAAAATCAACCTCGTCCATAATTCCAGCATTGTTTATAACAATATCCAGTTGATTGTATGTTTGAATTGTTTTTTCAAAAGCTCCTGAAATCATTTGCTATTATTAAAGTGGATATTCATTTAAGTTAAAATCGTGCTGCATTGTTTTTCAAACGATGACAATGTCACTTGAAATATCTCCTTCATCACTACATGAATTTAAAACTTGACTTTGAGCAAAAATTCCTCATTTACGTAATCACTAATAAAAAGGCAAGTCCTTTCGTCAGCCCATTGCAATAAAGTCTTTTCGTAATTTGCTTTTTACAAAAATGTCGGATATCTGCGATGCAATCACAATGTTATATGTTATATATACATAGTGTGTCAGAACGTTAACTGACATAAACGGCGAGCAATAAACAATAAGCGTAGGAGCATATGAACTGAACATGTTTGCAATGATCGAATGCGTTTTTCTGTGTAGTTTTCGTTCATAGATAATGTTGAAATAAAAATAAGTTGTTAACTAAACTAAAAATTGTTTATTAGAATGAGAAGAAATGTAAGCTCTAAATATATACATATATATATATATATATATATATATATATATATATATATATATATATACACGAAAGATGGTCTAATCTTACACCTCAATGGTGTAGTGAACATTAATTAAAACAGGTCCATGAAGACTAACTGGTGGATCGCTAGACAATATTGTTTCTGGGTTATTACCCTTCGTCAGTAGCGATTACCAAGAACCTTAGTTGTTGAAATACCTTTACATGTAGTGGCTACTGACGAAGGGTAATAACCCAGAAACAATATTGTCTAGCGATCCACCAGTTAGTCTTCATGGACCTGTTTTAATTAATGTTCACTACACCATTGAGGTGTAAGATTAGACCATCTTTCGTGTAAATTTTACATTTTTCTGTCATATTTGACAAGACACATTTTCAATATATATATATATATATATATATATATATATATATATATATATATATATATATATATATATATATATATATATATATATATATATATATATATATATATATATATATATATATATATTATTACCTTGCAGTTCCGACTTTTTAGTAACGTCGGTCTTTATAAATTGTGCACGTCCTTGTCCGAATGTCTCCTGCATTTCTTTAACAGCTTTCTGACCCAAACTTTCATTTATGTCAACCATAACAACGCCCTAAAATCAAGAAAGAGATCTATGTATTTATGCATGCTAAAGAATACAGCAATTCTTTAATGTTGCTTGCAAACTATATATTATTAGTATTATAGTATTAGATCTATCTAGCGCCACAAGTTTTGTTATTATCTACTAACATCGTATATAGAAGTTTTAGATGAATAAATATTTTTCTGTCGAGCAAAAAATACATGATATCACCTACAATTCCATTGCGTGGCCTGCACAAGCAGGATATGAATAAGTAGAAAAACATTAAAAAAAGAAATAATTTTCTTTATATGACCACACCACACGATAATTAATAATTTATAAAGATGTAAAAAATTAAATGTGGTCAAATGATCAAAGTGGAATCAGTTTTCTTCCAGTCTTTTCACGTGATATTCGAAACATCTTCTCAAATGTGGTTTAACGTACTTTCACAAAGTTTATGGTTTCTGTCGTAACATAAATTGTTTTTCTCCAAAATTCATGATATTTCTGCTTTTGAGGTGCTCGTGCTGCTTGATTTTTAGTAGCTTGTCATGACTGATACTAAGCATCATCAATTAAAATTACACTCTTCGGTGATAGCAGGCAATAATTTGTTTGATACCATTTTGCAAATAGAGATGCATTATTCTTTTCATGGTAATGAAGGTGACTTGATTTGATTGTTGTTCTTGCTGAACAACATTTCACTAAACCAACTATTTTCAGGGCCACAATTTAAAATTTTTATTATCTGAATGGCGTTGAAACTAGAAAGATCAAGGCCAGAATATGTGAATGGGTCAGAATGAAAGTGAACCAAGACCATTTTATTCTAAAGCAAGCTGCAGTTTTTATTTAGTGATGGATGATACAGTTTCTACTTTTTCTACATAAGTATGTGAAGATATATGCCGTATCGAAAAGCAAAGATACAAGTAGATAGGCCGTAATCGGTCGAGAGATGAAAACGCCTAGAAACAAAATGTGAGGAAAATACTTCGAAAACCACGTAAAGGTAAATATGTATCAGGAAAAATATTTAATCTAAATTACAAGTGTGTACAGAATTGTAAAGGCAAAGTAACAGAGGAGCAATGCAGAACTTGTTTAATTCAAAACAAAATACATTTCTGAGAGGCTTTGTGAAAATAAAAATACCATTCGCTTTGAATATTTTCGTGATTTAAAAGATACACACGAAATTTTTTTGCAACCATTAACCTCCATTGGGGAAGGGTATAGGCACTTATCAAAATCTGAGGTACACGCTATACTTGATTCACGTGGAAAGCATTCGTCAAGTAGCAGAATTGATGATTCTGAGGCCAAATTGCATATACAGTCATTTCCCATTGTAACCATTGCACACGCAGAAGGCAAAGTACCATGTAAGAAAAACTATTATCACAACTTGTAAGTATAAACTGCATTTCAAAGCCCCCTATAAAGACACATGCAAGAAATGTGACGAATGGAATATTGCTTTCCATTCACAAAACGATTCTATAATTATAGCTACAACAGAAACACAAAAATAACTCCATGTTTCTAGAGCAGCCAAATCGGAAATGATTTAACGAAGGAGACTAAAAAAAAATTCTGATGATAATTGTGCTTGTCGATCGAATGGAACAGAAGGTGGCAGAGGATCTCAGGAAATAGCCACGTTACTTGATAAAAATTTAAAAGATAACGCAAAAATTGCAGTACCCTAACGATCTACTGCGACGCCTGCGAAGGGCAAAGCCGTAACATCAATGAATCACTTCAAATGCTAAAGGTTTGTAATGATCATTGAATGACTGTAAGACAATAGACATAGTTTCTTAATAATAAAAAAAACTTCAGGACAAAAGCACCACCATTTAAAGTAACTGAGTTTAAATTCAATGATTTTATATCACACCATATCCAAGAATTTGTCAGAAACTAATAGAAAAGTAAATATTAACCCAGGGATTCATCAACGAGGCGTAACGTTAGTCGGACTAACGCTAGTTGCGCCAAAAACTTACGCCAGTCTTGCACAGGTCTAAATAAACGGCGTAGGCCTATTCATGAAAATCACGTAGCCCGGGCGTAAATTAATCTCTGACGACATACACGACGTCATCGTTTCGCATTATGGACCAGACAAAATTCGTCTAACCTTGACAATTGTGTGAGCGCGCCATTCTCGAGTTGGGGCGCAGAGGCAGGCGATAGGACTGTTTAAGTAACAATTAGTTGCTTCATAAATAAAATAATAGAATATAAATAAAAAATATTTGATTGCATCTTTTTATCTCGTAACAGACGTAAGGATTATTTCAAACTATAAAAATAAGTTTCACAAGCTATAATTACTGCCGTTATTAATTGCACAAAACACAATACTCTAATAATAAGTAAACTGAAAAACCAATAGCATTGCACTGCAACCAACTGGGTACAGGTTGAGTCTTACGCCAGTGAGAGGTTTATATAAACCACTTCATGGGATGACGGTTGATCATCCAAAGGATCGATTAATCCTGCTCTGGACAAATGTCAACATTATCAAGTTTATTTTGAAGCTTTTTTTCTAAATATTTAATTCATTTATAGTGGTCTTTTTTAGTTCTATTGAAATAATTGAAAATTTTATTTAAATTATACTCATGTTTTTTTTTTAATATTTTCTTTACAAAAAAACATTATTTTGGAAGGTCTGTTTAAAATTAGGATTAATACAAAACTATTAAATAATTTTTTTGAAAACTTAGCTTTGTATACAAAATAATAAAACTTGCTAGGAATACAAATTTATTAAATCAGAATAAAAACATATTCAGTAAATTACACGTTGCGCTTTCGCAGCACATAATGCTGCTAATAATTTATAATGCTGATGCGTACAAATAAATAAACAAAAAAAAGAAATGCATGTTAGAACGTATTACAACACACGCTTTAGACACAAATTTAAAACGGTGAATATTCATGTCTATAATTTGTAATCGACCTCTTCGGCTGATCATCCAGAGGAATCAATTGATCCTGCTCTAGACTAATGTTTGCATTAATGCACATTATGCAAAACCATGTAACCAAGCCATCTAACCAAATTTAAAATCTGGAGCTGTGCATTACATACACCTGTACATTTAAAGATGTTTGGCATTTACTGTTTATATGGTTGGGTGTATCTTCTTTTGAAGGCATCAACAACAATACACGACTGCAATCTATGGCTCCTATCACATTTGGTATATTATCTATTCCATGAAATACTTTCTTAACTCCGATTATATAACCAGGATCATTTATACAATAGGTGCACAGTAATCTGTCAGTACTCGACTACATGTTGACTGGCTCACATGAACAATGTCTGCAATTAAGCTTTGGAAGCCATCCGATGCTACACATCTTAAGCCAATGAGTACTTGTAGCATCACGGATAAAGAACTTCTCTTATTGTAGGGTGTTCCAGCTGTGGTATTAGCTCGTATAATCATATGCCGTGGCAAACTATAGTACCTACAATAATATTGCAGTAATATTTAAATTTGATTAGTCATATTGAAAAGTGTTTACTCACCTCGGGCACTTGTAGTGGGTCTAATCGATCGTGAAACAATCTGACACTTCATATATTTGTCAATGGCAGTTGCCCAGTCATATTTTGCCCTGGCTCCTAACCTTGGCCATATTCCTCCTCCAGAGCAAGCATATTCTTCCCTGGACCCAGTACCATGTTTACTACAACGTTATAAATGTAGAATAATACTCAGGTGCGGAAACTTGATGAAATAAAATAGTTCTAATTGCAACTTATTAGTAGCTGAAAAAAAATTTACACTCAAACAAATTTGTAAAATGTGATTTAATACTTACTTTGATTACTCTGAAAATGTTGTATAGCACTGAAAAGTACTTTTCGTTAAGAGAAATTCGCGTAAATTAACAAAACGAACACAACGCAACAGTTACGTCACGACTTACACACCCCAACAAGCAGGTCTAACTTTTCGCGCAAATATTGGCGTAAATAGGGGCGTAAAAAAAGGCGTATGTTTCATGAATAGCTTTACACAGGCGCAAACCGAGTTAGTCCGACTAACGGCTTAGACCCCAATGATGAATCTGGCTGTAAGAACCTGTAAATTGGCTACACTTTCAGCGACTCCAATTTAGATGGAAGCATCCATTTTCTATATTTTATAGGGACTATAGGATTTAAATAAAATTAGTAGAAGTTTATCTTCGTTAGCAACACTGAAACAAAAACTACTTTACAAAGATAGGCATCCTAAAACATATATTAAGGAAAAAGATATGATCTCATTATTAGTGAAGTGCACAGCAATGCAAGATCTCTGAAGAAGATTGATATCAATATAAGTAATAATCTCAAGTATGTGAATAAGAAGTTCAATAATTTTGATCTCTTTGTGAATTGAACTGTTGTTTTAAACTACTAAAACTTTTTAAATAAACTGCCATTTTGAAAGTAAACTTACTTTTTCATACCTAAATAAAACATTAAACGGACTTCATATTTCGGCAGAAAAAATTCAGACTGAATGTGATCCAAATGTCGTTGACAAAACTTATTTGAAAGTTAAAATTATGAAAATTTCTGAAAAAAATTAAAACAAAAATGAAATTTTCTTACTAATACTGACAATTATTATTTCAATTCATTTGACAGAGACTTTTTACTTGACTCTAAATCAAATTCTGATTTTTCTCGAAACAAAAGTTGGCCCACTTATACAATACTACAAGAGATGGGTATCGATAGGAAGGAAAATAGGAAGTATCTGCAAGTATGGAATATCTTAGGGGAGAGGAAGAAAAAATGATTTGTATGCGGAAACAAGGAGAAATGGAACACACATTGAATCCTTAAAAAATATACGAGGTGCGAATTTTGTGGATGGATGAGGGGAGCGCTGGATGAAGTGCGAGGATATAGGTCTGGATGAGGTGGAGGTACACATAAGGGTAAAGACTGAAAGATATGCCTAAGTAAGTCACGGGGTAGGGTGAAGGGACTACGAAAGCTAAAGGGCATACAGGAAAGAAGAAAATCCATGAGATGGAAAAGGGGGGTGGTAAAGCAAAATAATCGAAAGGAGAATAGGGAAAGGCACGAGGAGATGAGATAATAAAAAGATGGCGAAGCCGGAAGAAGTAAATATATGTGGCGTCACAATTGATATCTTCTGTTGATAAGTCAACATCGTTAATGTTTCTCTAAACAACAATCTAATCTAAGATTTGAACGACAGTAAAGTTTAAACTATATTACATTGTCTCCTAAATTAAAAAAAAACAATCGGTGACAGTATTCATTCTGCACGTTGAATACAGAAATTGAAATTTTACTGTAGATTACACTAATGCATCTACATAATAAATTACAAAAATATCTCATATAATACAAACTATGTTTAGTGTAAACGAATTCCGATACAGTAACATGTGTTTCATTCGCATTTCTGCAGACCCTCGCGACGGGGTGCCGCATTGAGAAAATTATCCATCGAAAAGGTAAATTCTTATAATTCGAAAACTTACTAAAATGTAGCATAAACTTCGATAAATAATAATTTCCAGAGATGCTTGCAACAGATATGGATATTCATTATTTACGTGGAAAGATCGCATTCATTTGAGATAATACCTCGGCAGTGTGCCGGGATCTTAATACGTTTTGAAGAACATACATTTACAAAATTTTCAGAAGAATGTCAAATTCTGTTGAAAATCATAAGTAAACTGAATAAGAAAACCAAACAATTAGGTACTATTACTTTAATCGATATTCAAAATGATTAATTTCAGCACGATACGAACTTTTAAAGTTCGTATTAAATTTTATTCTACCGATTTCTTCCTTCAAATCCATCAAATATTGCTGTCGTGAAGACCGACACTTATTAAAAACGAATCATCAGAATTCAAATGCGTAGGTCCTAACAAAAATTGGCTGAATTTTATAAATGTTTGAAAAATTAGACGTTAGATTGAGTTTCAAGGATTGCAGACCAAACATTTTCCCGTAGAGAACGAACCTCGTAAATACCATTCGAAATCTTCGACCGACGAAAAAGTACGGCGAAGCCTTAAATTGACGAAGATCCAAGATTGACTTAAGAAATGATTATTGATGAACTGGATTAGATTGCCATGGCTGGTGTTTTAATATTAAAATATATATCTGAGATCAAAAAGAAATTTGCTCGTTGGGTACTCGAATATTAAAATACGAAACAACAATCCATGGTATGGAGCACAGAATCCACTGATTTGAGGACTGATATGAAAAGTGAATCTACCGACAGTGATCATCACCGTCGGTTATTAATTAAATAAAATAATTTAAATTTTTTATTGCTTGATTTTTTTCCACCCAACGAATATTTGTTAGGTATAAAAAAAAGAGTAAATAGCAATTCCATGTGTACTTAAAATGTTCCTCAGTACAATAATTGTTTGGTCTTTTGAAATTTTAATTGCATCATGGTAAATTCTGATCGTTCATAAATTTAAATCAATCGCTTTGTATAACAGCATCTCTTGCCCGTTTCTGTTAATTTATAGTTCGATATGACAATTACAAACTTCTCGTTATATTCACGACCGAATACAAAATATGCATTATTTTTGAAATTATAAATCACTAAAGCTTAAAATTCTGTTGATTAAGAATTATGAAACTCTTAATATCAATAATAAGTAAATAACCAACTAAATAAATAACAAAATTATTTTGTGAAAAAGTCGTTATTTACTCCGATGAACAAAACGTTTTAAGCTGCTAAATAATAAGTAAATAAATACTTTTTCACAAAATAACAATGTTATTAAAACGCGGAAAACGATTTGCTTATCAGACCGTGAGCTATAATCTTATTGTTAACTGGTCTTAAGGCTACGGAAGTAGTTTTTTATGACAAGACATATTATTTACAAACACATACATCTCTTTAACTTTACCTTGCAACCATGTAATAATAATATCTTCGTGTATTCTAATCCGATTCCACTAACAGCTCCAGTAATTAGTGCTACTTTTCCTTTATACTCGAACATTTTCGGTGTTTTGTCACAGACTGAAATACACAGATGTTAATCAAATATTTAGTACTATAAACTGCAGTAACATTTGTTTATCCACTTTGTAAATATGGTCTGATCTATTATGAATTTGAAGCTCTCTCAGAAAAAATCAATGTAAAGATTTAATGCAATATAAAACTTACAAACCAGTAATATAACTTTGGGGACACTGTATATAACTGACAACCTCAGACGCGAATTGAATACCATATATAAATATTTCAGGGATCGAGGTTAATTAGTCACTAGATTAGATATTAAACTTTATGCAAATCATCAAGAGATTACATATAAATGTACCAAATGATACGTTAATGCAAATCACGCAATATAAACACCTCTTCGTGTTTTACGCAAATTACCCAAGAATTGTATGGTAATTAGGTAATTTTGTTATAGGGTTCTGGAAATGAATAATGGCCATGACAGTTTTGCTAATAAAATTGTGTTTTCCGATTAAGCAACTTTTGTGTTTAAATGTCGCCTGTAAATTGTATAAAAATTGTGTATAAATATAATAGTAATCCGCTAAATTAAGAAATGAAATAATATCGATCATACATGTGATATTTCCCAATGCAACCAATCACCATGTTGTGGAACTTATCTTGATCAAGTGTTTCCAAACAGGTGTATTTGAAAAGGAAATGCAATCGGTACCGTTGACACATCTAAACCATATCTCCACCTATTTTATTGTGGGGATAATTAAAAAAATGTCATATTAATGTCAAAATTTCCCACCGGCACTGTTCTACTGCTGGAAGACAATTTAATAATATTACTCTTTAACCTTGGATGATTTTTTTATCGTAACTTGTATTATTTAAAATTTTAAAAATACTAGCAACTAACTGTGCGTAGTTTTCATTAAAAATCTACTTGTTTCATTGTTATTCATTGCCTGCAAAAACACAAAAATTATAAGGCGATAATACATTTATGGTGTGGAAATGCATATCCAGGAGAAATGTGCATATATTTAAAACACCAATGACGATCGTTTCTCATATCATATCGTGTCACATTGAATATCGACCAGTAAGGATGTGTATTCGCTAAAAGTGTTGTAGTTACCAAGTGATTCATGTTATATCGGCGCAAAAAGTGATCGTGATGAATAACTGAGTAAAAATGAAACAATCCGCACCAGAATTATATGAAATAAGTTATATCATTAACAAATCTGACCCCAAGGGTAAGTAAGTACAAGAACATCAAACGTATCAACCAATACAAACTATTTAATTGCAACCAATTACTAACAATCGCTAACCACTAACTGAAATTTCCGGAACCACGCACTAATTTTCGTACCATCAATGAGCATGCCATTAACTAGCCAACCAGTAATAACCAATAATGGGTATTGTGTTTCGCTTAACTCACAAGCCCATGTAGTTAACATATAACATTCATGTTAAATAGCACGAGGAACAAAAAGGAGAAAAACTTGAATAAGCAAACAAAATAATATCAATAACAAATAGATTTGAAACGCTACCAAATGAAGAACATAGCGAAGATAATGATAACAAAAACATAAGAGTTCTCAAACCACAATATTTGATGTGACGTCATCTACTATCCACAAATAATAAATCAACTAAAAGATGTAGGTAAAGAAGAACAATACAATACTAAAATAATGACAAGTAATGTAATTAAAAATAACTGCAGCATGTCAGAGGTGTACCGGAAGTATTATGTTATATGAAAGAAAATAAAATATTTACACTGTTACGTTGACACAAAAGATATCACTGAGAAACTTACTGAACAAGGACACACAGTTAGAATATAATTAACGAAAAGCATCGGATAACAGTAGAACAGTCGAACCTGTTTTTTGCAGAAGGGGAAAACAACAGAAATCTATAAAATTAAGATGTTACAAAAGAAAGATATGCAAATTGAACCACCGGGGAAGTTCGACATTACCATCGAGTGGAATAAATGGCAACTGTACGGCTATACGGTGACATGTTTTACAGTGTACGTTTGTGATAGTTGTAGAGGCTCACATAATACAGCTAATTGTAAAAAATAGAGGATACACAAGCCACATGTAGTTTATGCGTGTGAACACCGGCCCGATTATGAAACGCTCGTGTATCAGAATACGGACTATCCGCGTAAACCCAACGTAATTCCGAAAATCGGGAAAAGTTCCAGCCACTCGGTCACCAAAAGGGCTTCCTTCGGAGCGTAGGAATCTTTTGTCCAGTGGGGTGGCACGGCCGATTCCCAGATTTTTCTACTTTCCCAAATTTCCGTTCTCGCAGATAATCATTCAAAACTGCACTTGTGTGCAAAAATTTATTTTTTAAACTCTGCCACCAGCAAATAAATAGACGACTATCTCTGTCAAATTAGAGTTAGGTCTCTTTTACCTTATTTATCTCAATTTAGCGTTAGTTAATTATTAAAAACTAAAGTATAGTTAAATAAACTTTATTATAAAAGGAAAGAATTAAATTAAATTAAAATACACCACAACGATAAAATATTCATTAGGAGTAGCGACAAACGAACTTGTAATCGACATATAAAAAAAACCTTTACACTTTAGAGGAAGGAAATAAAAATTTGCCCTTACAGGTTCCCCTTTTAAATTTAATTTATCAAACAAAAATAGAAACTACTAGAACCCAGATAATTTTACACTTTTCTTACATTCCCTCTTGATCCTATAAATCCCAAAAGCAATGGATCGGATAGGGATAATTCGTCTCGTTTAAGCTTCTTCTTGCACAAACTATAATTTTACCCGAAATTCATACACAAAATAAAATCTATTTAAATTCTAATAATAGAATTTTTCACTTTTCTACATGTTCTACGTTTTTGACTTTAAAAGATGCCGATTATTTTTCCGTTTCCTGAGATCCTAGACTTCGACTCACTGCTTCCTAAAGGAGCCTGTCCACGACTGAACTCCTTTCCGGAGGAGCCCATCAACGACTAACAGTTTTTCGTTGGGAGCACCCAAAATCTATATATATATATATATATATATATATATATATATATATATATATATATATATACAATATTGTCTAGCGATCCACCAGTTAGTCTTCATGGACCTGTTTTAATTAATGTTCACTACACCATTGAGGTGTAAGATTAGACCATCTTTCATGTAAATTATATATATATATATATTCAAGTAAACTGCGCTTACACATACAGCTCGCACAGCGATTAAACACGTTTCGTTGCACTCGCAATGTTAAAACGAAATTTTTATAATTATTATATAATAATTCTGTGCCAAACTGTGTGCTCCATCTGTAACAAAATCTGATGATGTTTTAAATAAAAACGAAATGCGCGTAATGACTTTTTAAAATAAAAGGAAACACACAGAAAATCCTACGAATTTCAAGTCATTATATATATATATACAGTGTGTTTCACTTAAGAGTGAAACACGCTCATATCTTTTTTATTTTTAGTCCAATTTTAGTAGTTTTTTTCTCAAACGTATAATACTTATTGCTCTATTTACTAATTTTACTACTAATAATTGATCAGAATTGACTAAAAACCATAAATCCAAAATTTCATGAAAATTAAAAATGTTAAAATTTCCCGTAAAAGTGCGTAAATACTTATTATTAGCTGCGCAGAAAAAAGGATGATGTGAAAATTTTGTTTGAAATAAACTCTAAACTGTCAAAGTGTTGGAATTACTTTTGAAGAAAATTTTAACATTTTTAATTTTCATGAAATTTTGGATTTAGGGTTTTTGGGCAATTCTGAACAATTATTACTAGTAAAATTTTTCTGATTTTTTTCATTTATTTTGCCATCGCAGGTTGCTTTGCATTTAAAGAAGACAATTCGTTTTTTGGAGTAAATAGAGCAATAAGTATTCTACGCTTGGGAAAAAAATTACTAAAATTGGAAAATAAAAATAAAAAATAAAAAAGAAATGATATATATATATATATATATATATATATATATATATATATATATATATATATATATATATATATATATATATATATATATCAGAAACACATACGTCAGAAACACGTGTCGGCGGTTGCGTGTTTCCACGCGGGCTTTGCCCAATAAAGTCTTCCTTTTATATATCTTTGTTCCCGCATCAACAACCTTTTTTCATTATTATATCCTGGGCTCGGTTGTTCACGCAGGTGGCTATGTCCTCCCGCGTGGCTATGTTGAATGTTCCCACAATATTGTGGGAATTTTGACTGTTGTCATAATTTGGAGGTCGGTTGCTTGTGTTGACTCCGATTGTTTTGAATCTCCAAATTTTGTCCATCTTTTAATTTGGCTATACCGTCCTGATGACGACTAATAAGTCAGAAACACGTGTCGGCGGTTACGTATTTCCACGCGGGCTTTGCAGAAACAATATTGTCTAGCGATCCACCAGTTAGTATTCATGGACCTGTTTTAATTAATGTTCACTACACCATTGAGGTGTAAGATTAGACCATCTTTCGTGTAAATTTTACATTTTTCTGTCATATTTGACAAGACACATTTTCAATTTGAATTGTTTTTGAACTTAATTGCAGCAATCCTTTTATATGTTGACACTGGACATTTGACAGTCGTCTTGTTTACTCGCCGCGAGGTGTTAGACAAGGTATCGTCTTGTCAGTGTTCTGTTGTCAGTGGTTCATTAGGAGTGATTGGCTCGCGCCAAGAAGTTTTGATGGCCACTACATGTAAAGGTATTTCAACAACTAAGGTTCTTGGTAATCGCTACTGACGAAGGGTAATAACCCAGAAACAATATTGTCTAGCGATCCACCAGTTAGTATTCATGGACCTGTTTTAATTAATGTTCACTACACCATTGAGGTGTAAGATTAGACCATCTTTCGTGTAAATTTTACATTTTTCTGTCATATTTGACAAGACACATTTTCAATTTGAATTGTTTTTGAACTTAATTGCAGCAATCCTTTTATATGTTGACACTGGACATTTGACAGTCGTCTTGTTTACTCGCCGCGAGGTGTTAGACAAGGTATCGTCTTGTCAGTGTTCTGTTGTCAGTGGTTCATTAGGAGTGATTGGCTCGCGCCAAGAAGTTTTGATGGCCACTACATGTAAAGGTATTTCAACAACTAAGGTTCTTGGTAATCGCTACTGACGAAGGGTAATAACCCAGAAACAATATTGTCTAGCGATCCACCAGTTAGTATTCATGGACCTGTTTTAATTAATATTCACTACACCATTGAGGTGTAAGATTAGACCATCTTTCGTGTAAATTTTACATTTTTCTGTCATATTTGACAAGACACATTTTCAATTTGAATTGTTTTTGAACTTAATTGCAGCAATCCTTTTATATGTTGACACTGGACATTTGACAGTCGTCTTGTTTACTCGCCGCGAGGTGTTAGACAAGGTATCGTCTTGTCAGTGTTCTGTTGTCAGTGGTTCATTAGGAGTGATTGGCTCGCGCCAAGAAGTTTTGATGGCCACTACATGTAAAGGTATTTCAACAACTAAGGTTCTTGGTAATCGCTACTGACGAAGGGTAATAACCCAGAAACAATATTGTCTAGCGATCCACCAGTTAGTATTCATGGACCTGTTTTAATTAATGTTCACTACACCATTGAGGTGTAAGATTAGACCATCTTTCGTGTAAATTTTACATTTTTCTGTCATATTTGACAAGACACATTTTCAATATATATATATATATATATATATATATATATATATATATATATATATATATATAGATGAAAACGACGATTATCGGGGTTGACGGTCAATTTGTGGCGTTAATGAAACTCAATTAGATACTTTTTCAATATTTCGCAATTTAATTATTGCTTCATCAGGAAACTACAAATGTTATGTAAAACTGAAGATACTAAAGTAATTAGAGATGTTAACAACTGTATTGTCTTTGATTGGTACCAGAAACCTACGGCCTCTGGTAGATTTATTAATTTTCATTCCAACCACCCCGTTAAACAAAAAATTAATAATATTACAGGTTTAAAAAATAGAATCATCAAACTTAGCGACCCTCAATTTCACAAAAAGAACTTAACAATATTAAGCGAGATATTTGTCAACAACGGCTATCCCCGCACATTAGTAAATAGTTTACTATTTACTACAAGAGTACGACTAGAGGAGAATATTAATAACCAACAACGTGAGGTTGCGGTTGTTTACAAACGTCTACCATATATAAAAGACATTACAAATAAGATAATACAAGTTTGCAATTTGAATAATTTCAAAATAGCTAAATACAATTTAAAAACAATAAAATCATTATTTAGTTGTGTTAAAGATAAAATACCGGAGAAATACAGGTCGGGAGTTGTCTATAGAATTGGTTGCAACGGTTGTGATGGCTGTTACATTGGACAGACATCACAATGGTTGCATTCAAGACTTGTCCAACACAAAAGTGATTGCAAAATAGGGAAAAACTCATGTGCCCTTGCTGTACATTTTAGAACGAAGAACCACACTTTTGATTTGGACAATGCCACAATTATTGATAGCCATTCCCAATTCAAACATAGAAATTTTCTTGAAATGTATCATATCCAAAAAAATACTAATTCAATTAACTTTAGAACTGACATCAATAAATTAAGTAATATTTATGCGTATTTACTACAATTTAATCGTGATAATCCACACGTTACGGATGGGGGCACTTAGCATGTAAATTTCAAATTTAAATCGTTCGTGCCATATAGTAAATAAAACATTTTACCAACTGTCCTAAATTTGTGTGTTGGCAGTTTTGGAGTCATCCATTATTGTTTTGACTTTCAACGTGTTTAGACATAACCTGGTTTGAACATAATTTTTATCTAATGATATATTTTTAATCTCGACGTTTCATCGCTAATTTGGATAATGTTTGTTCCATTTAAGTTTAACTCGCAGTATTGTAAGTATTATTTTATTGTTTCCTGCTGCTTTTCTTTGTCAATTGCTAATTTTACATAACATTTGTAGTTTCCTGATGAAGCAATAATTAAATTGCGAAATATTGAAAAAGTATCTAATTGAGTTTCATTAACGCCACAAATTGACCGTCAACCCCGATAATCGTCGTTTTCATCAATTTAAATTTACGGTCGATACTCCTGCAAAGATATATATATATATATATATATATATATATATATATATATATATATGTTCTGCTTTTTTCTCGGGTAATGAACCGCGTTGTAGAATTACCCCTGTAAGGGTTGTTCCGACGTTTCGGCAATGTCACAATTGCCATCTTCAGGTTGGTCTTCTCGGTCTAAGCGATCTAGAAGAACTGACGTTAGAAGTTACTGCTCCGTCTTTATATGCTGTGGTTTCGTTCCGATCACCTGGAAACCACAGCATTGCACACTGCGAAACTCAAACCTGATCTATGGCTAAGATATGTTGACGATACTTTCGTAATATGGTCACACGGAAGAACAGAACTAGCTACTTTCCTCAACCATCTAAATGAACAACACGACCAAATTAAATTCACAATGGAAGTGGAGGAATACAATCAGCTGCCGTTCCTGGACGTCCTACTTACGAAGACAGAAGACCATCGCCTGAGCCATACTGTGTACCGAAAGAAGACCCACACCAACCGATATCTCAACGCCGAATCACACCACCATCCAGGACAACTCCACTCGGTGATAAAGACGCTCATTACAAGATCGGAAAGGATTGCAGACGACACCAACAAGGCCGAAGAAATGAAGAATATACACCAGGCATTAGAAGCAAATGGCTACACCAAACGAGAAATACAAAGAGCAACTAAACCAAGACGGAAAAAAACTGAAGATGCAGACAGGAAGCCTATAGCAACAGCTTTCTTGCCGTATGTCAAGGGAACTACGGACAAAATTAGTCGAATCTTGCGCAAGGAAAATATCGACACGGTATTTAAACCACACCTGAAGATAGAAGCGCTATTGAGGAATCCGAAAAGTAAAATTCCCTTAGAGGAACAAGGTGTGTATGAAATTCCATGCAAAGACTGTGACAGCAAGTACATTGGGCAGTCTAACAGAAGAATTGATATCCGAAAGAAAGAACACATAAGAGCAGTGAAACAAAAGGATACATCATCATCTCTAGTGAAGCACATATTAGACACGGGGCACAACATAGATTTTGAGAACACGAAAACCAAAGCTAACATACCACACTTCTCGACACGGATAATACGGGAAGCTATTGAAATAGAAAAGCAGCCACAAAATATGAACAAACGGGATGATGCTCAAAGACTTCCAAGAACATGGAGACCAGCACTTGCTGGCCGGACAAATAACAAGTCCGTGACAGACAAAAAGAAAATATCACCACCCACTGAGCTACAAGAACGACACGGCCCACTGACCCGAAGCCAGAGTAGAAACCAAGCATGCACATCGACCCGGAACGAAACCACAGCATATAAAGACGGAGCAGTAACTTCTAACGTCAGTTCTTCTAGATCGCTTAGACCGAGAAGACCAACCTGAAGATGGCAATTGTGACATTGCCGAAACGTCGGAACAACCCTTACAGGGGTAATTCTACAACGCGGTTCATTACCCGAGAAAAAAGCAGAACAGATTTTACCCGCGAGAATCTACGTATCAACATCATATATATATATATATATACACGAAAGATGGTCGAATCTTACACCTCAATGGTGCAGTTAACATTAATTAAAACAGGTCCATGAAGACTAACTGGTGGATCGCTAGACAATATTGTTTCTGGGTTATTACCCTTGATGGCCAGTACATGTAAAGGTATTTCAACAACTAAGGTTCTTGGTAATCGCTACTGACGAAGGGTAATAACCCAGAAACAATATTTTCTAGCGATCCACCAGTTAGTCTTCATGGACCTGTTTTAATTAATGTTCACTACACCATTGAGGTGTAAGATTCGACCATCTTTCGTGTATATATATATATATATATATATATATATATATATATATGTATATATATATAATATATATATATATATATATATACACGAAAGATGGTCGAATCTTACACCTCAATGGTGTAGTGAACATTAATTAAAACAGGTCCATGAAGACTAACTGGTGGATCGCTAGAAAATATTGTTTCTGGGTTATTACCCTTCGTCAGTAGCGATTACCAAGAACCTTAGTTGTTGAAATACCTTTACATGTACTGGCCATCAAGGGTAATAACCCAGAAACAATATTGTCTAGCGATCCACCAGTCAGTCTTCATGGACCTGTTTTAATTAATGTTCACTACACCATTGAGGTGTAAGATTAGACCATCTTTTATATATATATGTTGGTGCGTAAGTTCTCGCGGCTGAAATCTGTGCTTCTTGGTTCTTGGGTTGTGAACAGCGTTGTAGAAATGTTCCCCGAAGGGTCGCTTCGACGTTTCGGCAGAGTCCCATCTGCCATCTTCAGGAAGCTCTTCTAGGTCTCGCTGACTTAGAAGAACGTCAAAGCGACCCTTCGGGGAACATTTCTACAACGCGGTTCACAACCCGAGAACCAAGAAGCACATATATATATATATATATAATTATATATATATATATATATATATATATATATATATATATATATATATAATTATATATATATATATATATATATATATATATATATATATTAAAAGTGCGTCTTGTCAACTCTGACAGCAAAATGTAAAATTTACACGAAAGATGGTCGAATCTTCCATAGTCCATGAAGACTAACTGGTGGATCGTTAGACAATATTGTTTCTGGGTTATTACCCTTCGTCAGTAGCGATTTGATGGCCACTACACAAGGTAATAACCCAGAAACAATATTGTCTAGCGATCCACCAGTTAGTCTTCATGGTCCTGTTTTAATTAATGTTTACTGCACCATTGCGGTGTAAGATTTCGATCATCTTTCGTGTGTATATATATATATATATACGAAAGATGGTCTAATCTTATGCCTCAATGGTGTAGTGAATTAATGTTCACTACACCATTGAGGCATAAGATTAGATTATATATATATATATATATATATATATATATATATATATATATATATATATATATATATTAATTAATGTTCACTACACCATTGAGGCATAAGATTAGACCATCTTTCGTATATATATATATATATATACACACGAAAGATGATCGAAATCTTACACCGCAATGGTGCAGTAAACATTAATTAAAACAGGACCATGAAGACTAACTGGTGGATCGCTAGACAATATTGTTTCTGGGTTATTACCTTGTGTAGTGGCCATCAAATCGCTACTGACGAAGGGTAATAACCCAGAAACAATATTGTCTAACGATCCACCAGTTAGTCTTCATGGACCTGTTTTAATTAATG
Organism: Geotrupes spiniger; assembly: GCA_959613385.1. Taxonomy (NCBI): domain Eukaryota; kingdom Metazoa; phylum Arthropoda; class Insecta; order Coleoptera; family Geotrupidae; genus Geotrupes; species Geotrupes spiniger. The sequence continues at coordinate 6,664,075 of OY390736.1, read as the reverse complement.
TTCACTGCACCATTGCGGTGTAAGATTCGACCATCTTTCGTGTAAATTTTACATTTTGCTGTCAGAGTTGACAAGACGCACTTTTAATATATATATATATATATATATATATATATATATATATATATATATATAATTATATATATATATACTTCTTGGTTCTCGGGTTGTGAACCGCGTTGTAGAAATGTTCCCCGAAGGGTCGCTTCGACGTTCTTCTAAGTCAGCGAGACCTAGAAGAGCTTCCTGAAGATGGCAGATGGGACTCTGCCGAAACGTCGAAGCGACCCTTCGGGGAACATTTCTACAACGCTGTTCACAACCCAAGAACCAAGAAGCACAGATTTCAGCCGCGAGAACTTACGCACCAACATATATATATAAAAGATGGTCTAATCTTACACCTCAATGGTGTAGTGAACATTAATTAAAACAGGTCCATGAAGACTGACTGGTGGATCGCTAGACAATATTGTTTCTGGGTTATTACCCTTCGTCAGTAGCGATTACCAAGAACCTTAGTTGTTGAAATACCTTTACATGTAGTGGACCTGTTTTAATTAATGTTCACTACACCATTGAGGTGTAAGATCAGACCATCTTTCGTGTAAATTTTACATAATTTTGCTGTCAGATTTGACAAGATACATTTTTAATATATATATATATATATATATATATATATATATATATATATATACCGTGTATATATTGTAATATCGTGGGGTGTAGAAGGATGTGAATATGTTGGAGTGTAGTTAAAAAACTTATTTGTAAACGATAATACTATATTTATTAGATTCTAAACGATTCGAAACACTGGATGCGCAACAGTTAGGCAACTTCTTATACTACGTGTATAACGCGTCATAGAAGGTCAGATTTCGGTAGTTATTATCGCGGACTCTTCGATGGCGGTTTTTAGCGTAATCTCGAGATTTTATTTAAACTAGGGGAATGTGCTGTGGTCTTCTTCTTGGTATTATGGTAAGTTTATTTACTTTCTGCACTCTTTTACTAATATTTAATTTATTTTCTTAGGTACTTCATCGCGAAAACTGGACTTATCTGGACACCATTTACGAAAATCGTCAGGACGCTTTGTGTACGCTACTAAAAAAAAATTATCTCCTTGTTGATTTCTACTTTTGTTTCGGTTACCATTAGATATTAATTTTAATTGGTGCATATGCAAAACACTTGTTGTCATGCACAGTGGCGCCGTTTTTGAAAGTTCCTCAAACATACATTGTAATTTAGTTCGTTCCCGAGGTAATTTTAACCTAATTTATAATTTTTGTCCGATGATGGTTTATTTACTATTTTATTATTGTTAATACTATAAATATCACTACATTTCATATATATATATATATATATATATATATGAACTTATTCCGAGCCCGTGACTTTGTATATATATTCGTAAATGACATTTTGTTTAAACTGTCGCCATACGAATTATCTAATTTCCAACCATGACAAAGTTAATGTGCGCGGTCTCCTTTGTTTCCAAGGGATAAATAACCTTGTCACCCGCGTGAGTCATCGATGTACCGCCATCGACCCTCGACTTTGTTTAGACTCGGCCGCTGTGCTTCGATGTTTACCCCTTTCTTTGTTTATGCGTTATCGTTAATTAATTTTTTTTAGTTAATTACTTATAGTGTTAGGATTAATATAAACTTATCGAAATAAAATTCCCCACGCTCTCCGTAAACGGTCTCTATAATAAAACGTGATAGTGTTATTTTGATTGTGTGTTAATTATAATTTTTCCCTCCGAAAATACAAATACAAACTTTTGGTTTTCAGCCCCGGGTAACAATATGTAACATAATTCATTTCGTTTATATTTTGTCTTATCGCGCTCGTTGGAATTTTCTTTCGTTAGCTTATTTCAAAACGTGCCCGCAAATTAACTACAATATATCTACGCAGGGCCGGAATGCGGATGGGCTCACCCAGCCAACGACAAATGATCAACTTTCATCACACCCACATTAAAAGCAAATAAAATAAAAATGGACCCATCATTCATCAAGTTCAATAAGTTCTAACGATGTATATTGACACTACAGCTAATATCAGAGCAAATTTAATGTCCAACCTCAATCTTTCCCAAACAGTAACAGAATCTATGTTGAGGTAATCTCTAAGCACAACAAAAGAGATGGTATCCACCTACAACTATCAATCAACAAGTGAAGAAAGCAACAAAATTACATTGTTGAAATTCCTGGACGAGTATGGGCAAGAATGGTACCACTAGTAAATAAATTGATATAATGGTTACATTTTCAAGGGTAGAGAGCAAACCACGTGTTCAGCATAGATATAAAATGGAAACTCATAGACATACTGCTAATAAGCGAAACCCATTTTTCCGTAGAAAGTTTTCTTAAAATACCAAATTGCACAATATATCACGCAAACGGTCCTAACGGTGCAGCTAAGAATAAGCCAAACGTAATCAAGCAAAAGATGCATAATTAGCAACTGCCGAAATTTGAAACAAGCAATGTCCAAGCTACATCCATAAACGGCAAGATTTTATCTTACAAGTGTACAATATAGTTTACTCTCCAGGAAATTTTCGAAATGTTCTTTAATACTCTTGGAAATAAATTTACGGCAGGTGGAGACTACAACAGCAAGAACGTGCTCAGCATTAACTGTAAACGGTTATAGATTCAAATAAATTTAAAGACGAAAAACAAAATTACATTAATGCCGGCTCTGTTACATACATTATATTTGCCGAACGAAAACAAATGACAATGGTATTTTTGTAATGTACTTACTAAGGCAATAACATCCGTTCATAAAACGAACTCTTGATAGCAAATTGATGACTAACGTGTTCGAAATACTATATTTACTTAAACCGATAAACAGCTAAATAACAGGACCAATGATTTGGCGTTTAAATTAGTCAGTAAGAATTGTAGAAAATAACGAGGGCAGTTGAAATCTTCTCGGTTTTTCATCATTTCGTTTAATTTACGCGGATAGTCCATGTGCTGATTAGCGATTAATGAAAGCACCGTCGGGTCGCCGTTTACATAACAACAACAAAAGAAAGAGAACTTGAAAACTTAACGGAAGGAAAAAGAACTGCTACATTCTGGCCTTCTGATCCAGCAAAGATTTCTGATTTACTAGACTTCTTTACAATAGACATATAATCAAACTTAGACTTATCAAAAAAAAGCTCTCCCGCAATGGCTACAATAAATTCTACCGCTTTTACTAAAACACCACAACCAGTCCCCAAACTGCAAAATTTAAAAACAAAGTACAAAATTTTAATAAATTACAATATAAACTTGAATATAAAATTAAAAGAACTACGTTCGGCTGTAGATACATTACCATTTATCCTTAAACATGTCTCAATACTATATACTTCTCCCCAGGAACTTCGAAGACAAATCAAACATATTAAAGGAAATAAATATAATTATATACATGCACAACCTAAGCCGATACCACAACATTGTATGGAAACCCGTCAAAAATACAAAAAAATAAGAAAACAACTGGGCTGGAGGTCATCAGCCGTTGGACAAGAAGTGAAGAAGAAGAAAAGGTCATTTTTGCAGATCACTACGGCAATATATTAACACCAAATAGTAATAACAAACTGTCAAATGAACTAAACAGATAAATAGCATCACTATGTCATATAACAATCAGAATTATTTTACTGGGAACTCCTTCAAATTTGATAAATGTGTCAATAATTTTAAATTACCCGATAACTATGTCCTTGTCAGCCTTGATGTTGTATCTTTGTTTATCAACGTCCCTAAAAGTCTAGTAGCTGACTATATTGCCAAAGATTGGAACAATATACATAAATTCACTTCCATACTACCCAAAGAATTTGTAGAAGCCATTAATTTTATTTTACTTCAGCTATGGTGGTGAATACTAGTCTCAACTTACAGGTAAATTAGTCCTATTTTACAAAGTTGGTGATGGACTCTTTTCTAGATACCGTTGTACCTACTTTATCTTTTCAATTACCTTAAACAAATAAGTGGGCGACATAATTTGTGCCATCCCATCCATCATAAAATATCAATATCTGTAACTTTTGTAAGAATAAGAATAAGAAGTTTTCGATAACATAAAAAGTACCGTTTTCCAGACATGGAAAAAGGTGATGAGAGTAAACCATCACTTCCGGTTGAGAGATCGTGTTCAAAATGGGACGTTTTCCTCCTTGCTACATACAAATGTTAAATTTAAAGTTTCAAAGCTCTAGCTTTAATCGTTTGGGTCGTAGAGCGCGCATACACAGACACACAAACGTCATTTCGAAAATAGTCACAATGGATTCACGCGTTTTTCCGTTAAAATCTCGACTTCGTAAATATTCATGATTACTATACTAAATATACTATATTAAATTTTATTCATCAACGTATAAAAATTTTAACTATATTAAGCGATGTTTACTGCTGTTTTATTTTATTATTATTTTGTACCGATAGAATCTTTAAATCGCACAATTCATCAATTCAAATATAAAATTGTGTCAACGACTTTGATTATCACATTTTTCAACTTTCAATGTTTTTAATTGACTTAAGATGTCTTGATGATGTGTGGAGTTGTCCACGAAATATGACACTTAATAAATATAAAAAAAAAAAAAAAAACAACCTTTATTGGCATCCTAATTTTTACAACCTTTGTATAAACCATAATGTATCCCAAGTAATGAACTAAATAAATTTCAATAATATATTCAAATAATAAATGAATCCTATGTTTCCCCTTAATAAATATATAATCAACTAAATTGTCGATTATAAAGACCGTAGAACACAGCGAAACATTTTTTGAGATAATAATTCCCGGTTTCACAAACGTTTGTCAAATGGCGAATTAGTTAACAAGCCTTTAACGACACGTTATTGCTTGTGAAATCCAAAACAATGGTAATTTTTCTTTTTACGGTTCGTCAAAGAAATCAATCGTCAAATATTTGACGATTAATTAAAGACTCGTTAAGGAATAGTCAAACTTTTGACGATTCGTTAACAAGCTGTTAACGACCCATTAGCGTTTGTGAAAGCGGCCATAAGTATAGCAAAACCTAGAAGGACCCAACAGATATTGCATCGAATCGACATCTAAATTTGATATGAGTGTTAAGAGAATTAAGAAGATCTGAAACGAATGTCAATTTGATTTTAGACGTTGTAAAGCAGTATTCTTGGATTTGAGCCAAAGGTTATAGCTTGATGACTTATTATACAAAATAAATCCAGTATTTTCAACTACTAATACATTTTGTTAAAATCGGATTTGAATGATCGACAAACGATGAACCCTCTACCCGAACCACTATTGGAAAGGAAATGCAATAGAAGACTAAAGAGACTCTAGCCCATTGACTTGAAATAATTTAAATACTTGTCCAACAAAATAGTTTAAGGACGGCCTGTGAGTGAATAATTCTCATCGAGTACTCTTTCTAAAATTAGCCTAGAGGACGTAAATATTTTTAAAAAAGTACCATATTGTAATTATAGATTAAAAGATTTATATGAAATATTCAATAATACAAATATGATGATAATTCCAAGATTAAAACATTGCAGAAACAATGCCAAGAACCCAAGATTGGTTAGGGCAACAAAGTATCCCATGTGTACCTAAAGAGGATAAGGGCTTTACTCGGTTGAAAAGTTTACGACGGTGGGTGGGAAGCCAAATATGAAGAAGAATTACGACGAAGAATCTACGAAAAGATTCGAGAGTTTAATCCATGGTCCTTTAGACGCTATGTGATACATTATAATTATAGTTAAAGCTTCACCGAATCGTTTTTTGTACTGCCAAATTAAATAAAACAATTATAGTTTGAATAATTATATTTCAAAAATTTTCTCAAACCTTTTGTTAGTAGGGATATCGAACAAAGAAGAGATGCCCCAAGGACAGACAAAAACAATTATAGTTCTCTCATATAAAAAAGACTGAACTATATACGAGAATTACAGGGGAATTGCTCTGTTAGATGTAGTATATAAAGAAGAAAACGACTATATAAAGCCATGGAAATCTACAGATACCATATAAGCTCACACACTTAGTACAAATGAAAATGGGGCATACAAAGGGCAGGTTAAGTATGAATTGAACATTGTGAGAATATTCCGAATAGAAAATGGACTAAGGCAGGGTGACCCGATTTCAACAGTTTTATTCAACATCGCATTGCAGAAGGTAATAAGAGAAACAGCGGATTGAATAGACAGGGAACAATGTATAATAATAGGCACCAAATTTTGGCGTATGCTTATGATCTATATATGAACTATAATATCTAAAACGTAAAAACGCTCGAGGAAAACAGTGGTATACTGTTATGGGAGATGAAAGATGATCTTATATTAGAATAGAAAATGGAAAGGAATATAAGTTTGAACGAGTACACAACTTTACTTATCTGGCAGTCCCAGCAATAGCAAGGAAATAGAGGCAAGAATAACAAAGGGAAACAAGACAGCAACAATAAATTGCTAAATTCAAAAAAAAAATATCAAGGAGCACAAAAAAAGAATTTATAAAACAGTTACATATGAGTGTGAAACATGAACGCTAAACAAAAGGGGAACAAAAAAGTTAGAAAAATGGGAAGGAAAGATAGTTAGGAGAATTTACGGTGAGAAACAATCGGAGAAGTATGGGCGAGAAAGACAAATGCGGAAATAAATAAGCTCTACGGCGAAAAAATGGGAGGAAAGTAGAATAATAGGACCAACACAGTGAGGAAGACCAAGGTAAGCATATAGTACTTTATATATATATCAGGGCGAATTATCAAGTGGATAAACAGATGGCCAATGCAAAAAATGATTTTGAAAAAGATATAATAGTGTAAATTTATGCTTTAAAAATCAGTTCCCTAAGCAGCTCGAAGTTCCCGACTAAGTTTCAATTATTAATGTGAGCTACAACATCTGAAAAAGGAAATTAAACTAAACAATTGAATACGCCAAGCTAACTTTGTCGCTTGTGGTGTATTTAAAGTTGTTTTGTATTATCATGCGGAACTCAAACAAAATAATATATTTAATTAACTATAAACAACTAGAATAGTTAACCCATGCTAATTTATGTTGGTATTAGAAATTTAATGACTTTATTTATGATAATTTATTTATAGAGAGTTTATGGTTAGAATAATTTGATATAAAGAATTAGAATAAGTATTTCAGGCTAATTTTATCGGCCTGGATAGTTAAGAATTATCGATTAACTTAGTTACAGAAAATTCTATTTAATGAAATGAATTGAGGATTATTGTGCTATGAACAAGAATAATTACGAGTGCGCATTTGGATTAAGTAGATAGTACATTCGAGATTTTTATTTAACCCTGCAATGTAAGAATAACAAACCCAGTGATTTAGAAAAAAAATGATAAGGCGAATTGTACGATAATTATGATAACTGCATAAGAACACTGACCTGAAACTTATCTAGAGAACGTAAACAACGTAAACAACGTAAACAATGTTAGTTTTCTTTAATTTGAACACAACATTATTATGTTAAATCACAATGCATAGAAGTACGCACAATATTTCAGCGAACTGACTGGGAAAAGTTCAATCTAATCACATTCATTCATAATACAAACACCGGTGAAAATATTATATTATATATATTAAAAAAAGTGCATACGTCAAGAAGTCCAAAAGATTTCTTTTTGTTAATAGACTCTATTATTACATAATTTATTCGCAAAATAAATGTATTAAATTTATCATATCTCTATTATTTACTATGTCCAAGAAAAAGACTTTTTATTGTGTACCCCTTACTTCATCATAATCTCTACGAAGGAATAAGCCACCACATAAATAGTTCACCTTCAAGAATTACACAGCAATACTTTACCCACACTACCTGGTAATTTTCGCCGATCTGGATACATTTTTATTTGTTAATATCACTCTCAAATACTCCACTTGTTCCCCCTCTCTTCCCTGTATGCTTGGTTTCGTCCATTCTCATTTGTCGTTGTTTTTTAATAATAATAGCAGTGCCATAATGGCATAAATAGAGAACGAACAGGCATGGTAAGAATTCGGGAAGAGTTTTGTGGTGTCTGGCACAGGAGTTGTCGGATCAGCTGATTCCAGGTAGATGGTATTGAGACCAATTTGCCAGGACAAGGACAACAATGAGGAATAGGAATTTAATGATGAGGAACTGTCTATGGCATGCAGTATATTTCTGGGGTGATAGAACACTGCTTCAGAAAAATTTATCAGAAATACCATTTCACGAAAGCAGAATGTCGGTGAAAGTTGGGAAGTAACAGTGGATCCTTGCTGTTCATCCAATGAGCATCTATTACATAATGATTGGAGTTTATAGGTATTTCATATTTTTTTATATTTTCTATTAACATTGAATTAACTCGTTGCTTGGTTCCAGTTGAACAATTAAGGCTACGAAAGTAATATTAACCGGGGTGATTACAATGTGACACATTGAAAAAGCGCGGATAATTAGAAATTAAAATCGTCACCTTACACTCCAAAATTGACACAGAAGCGCCGGAGGTTTTTCTTCATCCATATTTCTACATATATATAATGTCCGAATATGGGCTTCGTTATATAATTACTGAGGTGGTGTACACGATTTCAATAACGGTGTTAATAATGACGGACATTATTACCACTCTCACCTGAAAATAATTTAGTTTTTTTATTTACAATCAGAAACTTGTTACCAATTGTAATATACGAAAACCATTAATTTATACTTCTTCCTTCATAGAATCAAATGAAATTAAGATAGTGAAACTGATAATTGTTACTATATACATGCCCAATTGAAATGTATCAGGATGGAGTCCACTTTGAAACTGCATTCACAATACGGAATTATTAAATATCGTTACATCGTGGGTAGACCCTGGTCATCGTGCGACAATTATTAAAAATTTAAAATTTGCATCCGATACAGCTTGAACGTTTATAGAAATGTAAGATTTCATGTTCCTGAAAACTTCTGTACCCTCGCCTCCTACGATTATATGTGATATTTTATTTTATTTGTATGAATGTTTAACTCTTAATCTAAGAAACGCTATGTCATAAAATTTCATCTGCATTTGTAAAAGCTTTTTTTGAGTTGAAGGAAATTTTGGGTCTTTAGTCCCTTTTTACTTTACGATTCTACGTGGTGCTGATATGATGCATGCAACCGAAATCAGTAATTGCAAGTAAATGATTACTGGGTGCGATAACATCTGAATGTCACTAGCAATTGATTTATCGTGGAAATAATTATTCGTAAAGTTAGCTACATATATCACACATCTGAGAATTGTTTTAAGTCAATGTTAAACCTACAAGTCGTAAGGAAATTCAAGTCCGTCTTCTATTTGGTTTAAGACATTTATCAGTTTCTCGAGCTATGATCGCTTATCTCACACTTTCCGTGCATTAGTCATAATTTTTTTTAGGTGAATATTTTTCGCAACCGCACCTTCTATACTCAACGCGGCGACCAGACAGAGTAATAAACCGGCGTGCACTTCACGTGATTTTCTGGAGATCGTTTCCTATTGGTTAGATAGAAGCATGGCGTAACAGCCGAAACATTCAAGCTGCCATAAAGCGTTTTAACAATTCTTAAACTTGAATATTTTTTTACATTTCGGTTATTATATTACGAGCAATTTTTGCAGTATTATCGCTTATTCTCGACTTATGCAAAAGTACATTCTTAAAGTTATAAGATAAAAATTTCCCCCACAAAACTCAAATTTGGCGAGGCAGTGTAAATCAGGCTTTTTACGAACTATCACGTGAACAGTGAGTGAACACCTCGTGACTACTCTGTCTCGTCGCCGCGCGAAGTATAGTCTCCTAAACAACGTCCCCCTACCACCTAACATAGCATACGTATTCATAATGGGGGTAGCTTTTGTTTTTTCGACCACATCTTCGGTGTATGCGCGCGGTGTGAGAACATTTCTCATCGCGCGACAAACGGTGTATTTTTGCGGTGAAGCGATTGTAATTTAATTCAATGAGTCGTGGAAAAAAGGTCGATCTAGCGTATCGATGGTGGATCAATAGAAGAATAAAGGTACGCATATTTTATATTATTATCAATAATAATAATATTGTATTTAATATATAATAATACTATCAATAAACATTTTTTTATAAATTTAGATCAAAATAAGCACGTTGAATACCTCAAAGATCAAAATGAGAGGATTGATGAAAGAGAAAGTGAACACGATGACAACAATACCGAAACTGAACAATCTGCTACCGATTCCGAAACATCCAATGACGCAGGTGAGATTTATCCGCAAAATTCGCTTATATATTACGGAAAGGATCTTTATACTCTGTTACTTTACAGAGTGGTTGAAACATGCTCCCAAAATTCGTGGGCGTACAAGAAAACCTAATTTAGTAATACATCTGCCATGTGTAAAAAATGTGGCACGTCATGCTAAGACCCCATTGGAATGCTGGAAGCTTTTCTTCATCCGTGAAAGACATTGTGTTGACACGAATTATGACGAAATAAATGCCCTGATTGGCCTTCTGTACTTAGCTGGCGTTAAAAAAGAACATTGCTGAATTGTGGACAGATGATGGCACAACTCCTTTATGTTTCCGATCAACAATGTCCTGAAGGAGATTATATACATTACTTAGAGGATTAAGATTCGACGACATTGGAGACAGAAATAATCGAAAACTAATTGACAATTTCGCTCTCATCAGAACACAGTTGACACTTTTGTTAAATGTTGTAAGGTAAATTATCAAATCTGCAAATATGGAACAGTCGATTAAATGCTTGAGGCTTTTCGCGGCCGATGCAAATTTCGACAATATATTGCAAACAAGCTAACAAAAGTATATGCCTTGGTTGATTCTCGAACATTTTACACGTCCCATATAATATAGAAAATAAAGCCTCCATCGTAGTCAAGAGAATAACCGCTCCTGTTTTCAATACTGGTAGAAATATATTATTACAATTACCTTTTAAGTGCAATAACTTAAGGTATTGGATTTTTAAATTTCTTGATGTGCATATTTACCATTTTTCAAAAATTACATTTTCGAATTTTTATAGCTTCCCGCTATTTTCCATTTTAGTTGGGCATGAAAATGTGTCAAAGTTGGTGACACATTTTTTTATACCCTGTATATATACTATGAGGGCTGATAGTATGGCCCAAAATATGCCGAAAAGTTTTAATGAACGACCCATGTCGCAAATGGACAGTTTCGGAGATACGATTTTTTTTTATTTCCACAAGAAGCATGTTTGGGCCGACGAAAATACTCACGTGATTATGGAATCCAGCCATCAGGTACGGTTTTCGTTGAACATTTGGATTGGTATTTTGGGCGACAGGTTACTAGGCCCGGTTGTTCAACCAAACCGATTGACAGGCGCTGCTAATCTGAACTTTCTGCAGAACGCACTGAGTAATCTTTTATGTGAAATTCATTTGAACCAAAGGCAACAAATCTGGCTGCAACACGATGGTTCTCCGGTGCATTTTTCGATTGCCGTATTTACACTGAACTTTTAGATGAAGATGCGTAGGAAGGGGCAGACCTGTATCATGACCTACAAGATGGCCGATTTAAACCCCCTTGATTTCTTCCTTTAGGGATATTTGAAAATGTTAGTGTACGCTACGCCTGTAAATGGAGCAACTGAGCAACGATTATATCAAGGATGCCACCTAATCCGAGTCACTGGTAGGTCTTAAAGAGTTCGAAGGTCCATGCCACGGAAATGTGGTGTAAGTGGTGTAAACGCAAAATATTTCGTATTTGCGAAACCATCCATTCTCGGACCCATGTTCATTCTGACTAGTGATGGGAATAATCGAGATGCGATACACGAATTAGTCGATTATTAAAATCTCTCGAGATAGTCGACTATGCACTCTGAAAATTAGTACTACTAAATTAGTAGTCGAACGTCGCTCACGAAATGTGTGCGAGCTGGACCGAGAAGCTCAATATCTCGGGACCGACTGCACTCCGAAAATTAGTACTACTAAATTAGTTGTCGAACGTCGATCACGGAATGTGTGCGAGCGGACCGATAAGCTCGATATCTCGATATATATTTTAACCCCACCACTAAATATTAATAGTACTTCCAGGTTCGAGATATTTTATTTTAACATTGGACTCGTTCGATTGTGGCAACTAATTAATCGTATCGCTACGCGAAGCCATGTCCGATTCTCTTTCTATTATTTTTTGTAGTCTCGACCGATCGTCATTGTCGGATTGAAGAATACAATAATTTAAATCGTATTGATGATATTCCGTTAGTAAATAAAACACTTCAAAATTTACAATAATATTTATAAACTGCCACACTAATATATAAAAAATATGAGCAAATAATAACAAAAGTATAATTCTCAATAAAAACAACGGTACCTATATAATAAATTAATAACTCTAGATTAAACAATAATAATAAAAACAAATTTATAAGAAGTAGGTACCAACAGTCAAAATAAAATTGGCGGAGCCTGTGGTTTTACTATAAAGAAAAAAGAGAAAACTTATAATAACAATTATAAGATAAAAACCCCTTACTACACTTGATTTTTACAAATCTAAATACGTATTTCGGCAACTACGTTGCCATCTTCAGTAGAATCTGAACGGATGAGTGTTAAACATAGTATTTCTAGTTAAGGGGGGATCCTGCTTTAGGAGGCCTTAAAGTACCGTTTTTGGGGGAATTTTTTAGGACAGAATAAAATGAGCAAGTCTAGTGAACTTTTTAGAGCATTTTATTGCATATTTGAGCATTAAGAAAAAAATATTTCGAGAGAAAAATATTTAAACGGAACCGATTTTTATGCACATTTGTGCAACACCTTTCAATTGCAGTCTACAATCGGTGGGAAATATGTAGCTCGTAATTTTTGTCTGAAACAAAAAAAAACAAAGAAAATTGTAATTCTCATATATTTTCTTCTAGGTGAACTAAAAAAACCCAAAATTTTGAAATTTAAGATTTTTCTCAGGTTTGAAAATAAATGTGCTCTTTGCAGGAAGAGAAAATCATTTCAACTTGCTAAAAAAGTTGTTTAGAATTTTTTTCATTAATCTTTTTAGTTCAAATCAAATAGAATGCTACTGAAGCTAACAAAAGTTTTGTTTCATCTTGATTGCTTGTCTAATCACGCCACCAGTTTAGAAAAATCGTAAAAACGAAAACTCGAGAAAACGCACTCTAAAATTTACGATCAGGAAAAATGTTAATTTTCGATTACTTACGGAATATCTCGTTATAATCCTACTATAGCTCTTACGAATTCAAAATATTATTGTTTCGAACAACCGATTGAACTTTTTTCAGTACATAGTTCGGTGTTATGTGACTGCGGGGAGGGGCGCGCGCTTCGTTTGTCCGAGCGTTCGTATATTTTTTGCTCGACACCTCACTGTGTTTAGTGCTGTATCTTTCAAAATACTGCGAATTAGCCGCTATAACTTTTTATACATATTCTTAGATATATTAGGCATCGATTTGAGCAATAAAAAAAAATGATTTTTCGAGCCTTCTAAAACAGGATCCCCCCTTAAGGTAAAAACCTTTGAAGATATTCACTGTGTTATCCCAGTGGTGATCTGGTGAAGAGAATATCTTCAAAGGTTTTTACCTTAACTAGAAATACTATGCTTAACACTCATCCGTTCAGATTCTACTGAAGATGGCAACGTAGTTGCCGAAATACATATTTAGATTTGTAAAAATCAAGTGTGATAAGGGGTTTTTATCTTATAATTGTTATTATAAGTTTTCTCTTTTTCCGTAACAGTCAAAATAATAATAAAAAAAATAGAATAAAATGCAAACTATTCATAACAACTCCAAAGTGGTATTAATATTAAGGAATATAATTTGATCTAAATTTTTATACGATAGTTTGTTTCGATGTAAATTTGTAAGTTTAGCACGGCACGGCTTTAGAAAACACACTGTTATTGGTATTAGAAGGTTGATGTTGTATACTCGGAATTATGAGAAGGTGCGTGCACGTCATCGATGCTTGTTTTATAATGCCAACATGTAGAAATTATAAAATGCAATTTTCTTGTATTGGAATATGGAGTGAAACCAGGCCTATTTACAAGGCGATGCGAAGCAATGTTATAGATATTATTATTATCACTTAGTTTTCTATATTTGTCATGAAAAAGAAATTACGAGCACAAAAATGTTAACTGAAATGCAACCGATTGAAACAGCTGATATATTGAAATATAGGCCTGCCATACACAAGCGGACTCTTTGCGGATCTGGTCCGCAGCGGACCAGATCCGCCAAAAAGTTTTAATGGAGGTTGTCGTGTTGGGTTAAAGTTCACCGATGGCGGAACCAACGGAGCTAATCCGTTGTTCCCCACTAATTATACGGCGATTTGTTACCAGCCCATCGAAACAATGTGTTGTCAGTGTTGCCAGGTCTGGTGAAATTTCACCAGATCTGGTGATTTTAGGGTCGAACTGGTGATTTGGTGAAAACTTTTACAAAAGCCGTCAAATCTGGTGAATTTCTGATTTTTTGAGAATTTAAACTACACGACACAAAAACATTAGCATTGAGATTTTTATTTCAATGTTATAATAAAAATTACCAATCAGTTTTTTTATATCTCATTGGTATTTAAGTTCTAAAAAGTTTTCCATACTAGAGTCCTCTGATGGACAATAGTTAAATGTAGTTAAGGTAAGTATCATTACAACAGATTATGAAATTTTGCGGAGATTTTTAAAAATTACTCATTCAGAGAAGTGTGAAACCCTAAAATTACTTGTTCGAAATTATGTGAATACCCGACATTTGTTGGCGGCTCGAGACTATAAATATGCCTCGAGCAATTTCCCAACCGGCTTTCATTCATATTCGTCGAAAAAAAAAGGTCGTAATCAACTTTAAAAAAAAATTCAAGTGCAGAGTGCTTTTTGTGGAGAAGTAAAACGTAAGTAGGAATATTATAATATTTCTAAACAATATTTAATGGAGACATATTATTTTTTGTTAAATTTACATGATTTAGTTAACCATATCAGACGTTTTGATTTAATATAGTGTTATTTTTTCTTCTTCTCTAGTTCGTCATTCAAGATGAAGAAGTTTCTCATTCCACTGAAAAAAAAACGAGATGAACCAGAGTCAAGCTCATCTCAACCTAAAGCAACAAGCTCCGTTACAGTTCCTGTTACGTCTGAACCGGAGCCAGGGACATCTTCATCTTGCCGAGAAGACATCGAGCGAAGACCCTCAACAAAAATGAATAGTGGTTCTTCGGATTCACCAGACACTGAGGAAGAAAAAGGTAAATCTGGAAAACGCCGTTCAAAATCCTACCATAAGTACAACCCTTCTTGGGAAAAGGACGAGATTTTAGAAAATGGATAGGACCAAGTAAGCAAGAAATAAATCATTTTACATGTAATGTTTGTTTCAAAGATTATATTGGGGGTATAGCTGCTGTTAAAAAGCATAATTTATCAAGCAAACACATTAAAAAAATGAATGCCATTGTACTTCAACCTAATGTAACGCAAAGTACGTTTAATTTTTTTTTCTAGACGTAATATAATTTATTGCGGAACATAATCTACCAATAAATGTGTCAGACCATTTGACGGAATTGGTAAAATCTATTATTTCTTCGGGAATTGAACCAAACGAGGCTTCTCAAATATCCTGTGATAGAACAAAGTGTACCGCTATAAATAACGTCATAGGCAATTTCAGTTTTGAAAATTTGGTTGAAATATTGAAGATTAAAAACTTTTCATTATTAGTGGACGAGTCTACTGATAATTCAGGAGAAAAAAAATTAGCCTTGGTCGTTCGCTTTATTGATAACAACGATTTTAAAGCAAAGGATGAATTCTTAGGACTGATTCCTGTTAGTGAATTTAATTGGATTTGGGGCTGACGGAGCGAATGCTATGATGGGCAATAAACATTCACTAAAAACTTTATTAGAAAAAGATGTAAATGATTTATTTGTATTAAAATGTGTTTGCCACTCTTTAGCGTTATGCGCTTCATATGCATGTAAGAAAATACCCGATG
The DNA here is from genome assembly GCA_959613385.1 of Geotrupes spiniger. Taxonomy (NCBI): domain Eukaryota; kingdom Metazoa; phylum Arthropoda; class Insecta; order Coleoptera; family Geotrupidae; genus Geotrupes; species Geotrupes spiniger. Next base: position 6,647,917 of record OY390736.1, on the reverse strand, counting down.
ACGTGGAAAAATTGATCCGAGACCTATTTTCACACATGCAGAACAGTTTTAAAAGACAAACTGAGTTCCTGACATTTCAGACATTTTTGAATATAAAAATTAACAAACTGCTACATCCTTCACAAACAAGGTGGCTATCATTAAGTGCAGCGGTCAATAGAGTTTTGGTACAGTTTAATGCTCTAGTCCTTTATTTTAGAGCAGAAGTGTTCGATAATAAAACACTAGGTGCTAAAGAAATCTATAATCAGTTAACAAATCCAGCTACTAAATTATATCTGCAGTTTCTTGAATATATTTTGCCAACATTTAATGATTTAAATTTAGAGTTTCAATCAGAAAATCCCAAAATCCACCTTTTGTACACAAGAATGGCGTCTTGTTATAGATTATTATTGAGTTACTATATTAAACCCGATTATTTAAAAAATACAGACGATTCGAAATTACAATACAGAAATCCCAACCATTTTTTACCACTTGATAAAATTTATTTAGGGCCGAAGGTGACAGCTGCATTAAGTAATAAAATTTTATCCAAATTGGAAGAGGATACTTTCAGAAAGAACTGCTTAAGTTTTTATATAGAAGCCGCTAACCAAATATACAAAAGGTTTTCTTTTAATTCCCGAGAAATGGTAATTTTAAAAATGTTATCTTTCGTGAATCCATCTGAAATTCAATCAACAGAAAGTCTTGGTCCAATTGGGGTCAAGTTTCCAAGCATTGTACAAAATTTAAATGAATTAGACCGAGAATTTAGACTGCTGAAAAATTCACAACTAAATTTTGAGTTAGATGATATTTCTTTTTGGAAGGAAGTGTCTAAATTAAAGACAGGAGATGGTACTCTAGCGTTTCCTGAGCTAATTAAAGTAGTATCGATGTTCTTATCGTTACCACATAGCAGTGCTTGTGTCGAAAGAGTATTTAGCACCATAAATTTAAATAAAACCAAACTACGGAATAGGCTAGGTACAAACACGTTAAGTGGTCTGTTACATACGTCTGTTACATATGTAAGTGTTGCATTAAAAAAGACCGTAAGGAATGTTACAATTTTGAAATACCTGTTACGCTTGTGATTTAGTTACGTTGTCATTGTGTATCAAATCAGTAAATATATTTAGTGTGTATGGTTGTTTATGTCATGGTTTACCGCAGTAAATACTTATGGAAAAGTTGTACAGGTTTATTACTTTCACGGCCTACAATTTACCCTGCCGCGGTGGGGTTGTATTGCCGGATAGTACGGTTTAGAATCTTGGAGGGTTCGGTTTGGATCGTCTTAAGAGAACGGTCGGTGCATCGATGTTTGCTCTCACCAGTGGCGTGCGGGTTCGCCCGAAAAAGGGGCTCTGTTTGTCTCACCATTTACGTGTTATTGTGCTATTTGTATTATAGTCATTGGTGTGAACAATGACTAGTGTTATTGGGTGATTACTGAGATGTATTAATGAGAACTGCGTTGAGTACTTTGCAGGTGAGCGAGTGATTGCTGGTGGAGTTGGGCAGACCGGATGCAGCGACGATGCTGTGGTTCCCGTGCTGCTGTTGTTGCTGTTGTTGTAGTTGCCATTGTGGCGCTACTGTTGTGGTTGTTGCTGTCATGGGACGCAACCCCGTGTAAAGGTCACCGCGAGATAGCTAGCTATGTGCTTGTGCCATGGATAGCGATAGTGGGCTATCCTGTCTCCTACAAGCGGGTTGTAGGGACACACGACACAATTCGAGGAATTGTTGGTATGCGAGCTGTCTCCTGATGGCTTGCGTACGCAGGCATGTTGATGCAACTTTCCTGTGACGGTACAGCAGGTTAGGAACCGACCTGTGTCACTTGACCTGGACGTGTTGTCCAGTGGTCCGCTGATCTGTTCTCACAGATAGTGGGCGCGGGCACGCAAGTGCATCAGACAAGACTTGACTACCGGGTTGACTATGTCTATTAACTATTCTCTTCTTATGTGACGCTACGTACTGACGTTTAGGTCTATATGAAGACCATCGATGGACGAACAATGGACAGGAGGATAAAGAAGGTGTAGGCACGATCCGAAGAGTGCTAAAGCAAGGGTGCTGGAGCACCCGGTATGTTAATACTAATTACGGTCGCTATTCTAATCACTAATTACTGTGTGTCTTTTCATGTTGATTGCTGTATAACCTGATTACCCGAAATGCACGCCCAAGTGAGAGCATCATCTATCGGCCCGTACACATCTTTCGTGGAGTAGGAGTTTGGTAACGTAGACAATTACTTGAGTTGCATGGGTCTGTGTGTAAAGGGAAAGTAACTGTACCGAGCGCCGCCTGTTAAGGGTGCGATAGTTCTGCGCGAGCCGTGAACCTGATACCTACTTGCGCGTTCGTATGTCGTTGCTGTTAAAACAATAAAAAAAAAAAACGAAAATACCCCTATAATATACCTCCCCAAATGATTTCGAAACAATAATGATATGTACAAATTACCTTAGGAATACATATGTACATGTTTGCTGGTGATATTTTTTAGTTATAGTTTTCATTTTTTGTTAACGTTTTTATTGCTACACTTGTCTTTACTTTTTGTTACAATGTACACTGAATTTATTTATTATAGAACATTGATTTTTGTTTGTTTTGTGAATAAATTTTTTAATTTTCTGTTGTTGTTTTTATTATTATGACCATTATTGTACTCTGCTTCGATTCGATAAAAATGCCTTAATAAGTCATTGCTAAAAAAAATTGTGTCTGTTGAAAAATGGTGCAAATCTGGCAACTTTTTAAGGTCAGATCTGGTGATTTAATTTTTTTTTGACCTGGCAACGTTGGCTCTCACTTGACTGACGACGGTAAGTCGCACACGCAACGACGACGACACGTGCGCTCGGGGAAAGACCTATTTACCAAATAAGACATTTAATGAAATTTATAAACTTAAACCGTGCTTGTGGAATGTTAAATCGGAAGACTATAAAAACAAAAATCTAAAAGATACTGCTTATAATGAAATGTTATCATTATCAAAATATCTCTTTCAGTAATACAGGTTTTCACGATTTTTTTTTTATATCGCATTGGCGATTTTATTATCGAATTATGCATAAATTCCGATTGCTGCAATGGTAAAAGTTTTCTTCGACATAATGTTCCACCTGCTCACTCATCACCGGTGATTTCAAACATTCATAAAGGACCCGCGGGTCAGGTTTTGGCGGACCGGGTCCTTCAAATGTCACGGATTTCCTCCCCACTAACTAGCGGACCTAGTCCGGCATTGAATTTAATCCGCCGGCGGACTGAGTCTATCGGATCAGATCTGGCGGATCAAGTCCCACGGACCTGGTCCGCCAAAAAGTCCGCTCGTGTATGGCAGGCTATGAAGGACCACCGGATCAGGTTTTGGCGGACCGGGTCTTTCAAATGTGACGGATATCCTCCCCACTAATCAACGGACCTAGTCCGGGAGTGAATTTAATACGTTGGATTCTTAAAATTTCAATTTTACGTTAAGCGATGGCCACACTATGCATTTAGTTGCTGCATCAAAGTTGCAGCATTTTTTGATGCGTGCATTTTTTGATGCACACCCGGCCACACACAAGAAAAGTTGCATGCATCAAACACATCAAAATATTTGTAATGCCAACCTACAAAAATTAAACTACTCTTATCATTTCGACATTGAATAAATGACCGCCGTTGTGTTGATATGGTGCGTTTTTATTTTTATAATAACTGTTGGTATTACTACAGTTACTAAAAATATCACTAGAAATGCATGCATTTTTCCCACAAATTAGAACGTGTTCTATTCCCATGCATCACGGTTGCTGCAACTAAATGCATAGTGTGGCCACGAAAAGTTGCTGCAACTTTGATGCGGCATCAAAGTTGCAGCAACTAAATGCATAGTGTGGCCATCGCTTTAGTGGGCACGACGACGGACCGAGTCGGTCGGATCAGATCCGGTGGATCAAGACCCACGTACCTGGTCCGTCAAAAAGTCCGCTCGTGTATGGCAGGCTATAGGCAACGTAGCATTATGTAAAACAGACTCGGTTTTCGCTAATTACAGGTGTAGGTTTTAGCACGGCAAATTTAAATCACTCCTCCTAGTTTAAAAACAAAGTATGTCAGCCCTATAGTAATGCACTGTCCGGCGAACAGAAACTGAGAAGCCACGCCTCATGCAAATCAATAAAACCATTTCGCAATTCAAATATCGTACGCTTGTATGGGGAGGGTTTCTCGATTTCTGTTGGCCGGACAGAATATAATCGTAATTGTAAATAAGACGCTACAAAATAATGGTGATTCATTTTGCTAACGCGAATATAATAAATATGAAAAAATGATTGAAAGCAAATGTTGGTTGGTTGGCATGTTGCTTTTTGCAAGCAATATTAAGCACTTGGGTATTAATAACAAATTAACGTTCGACATTTACAAGTGTGTGCAACAGTTCTTGTAAACTGTTTATGGGATCCCAAGAGACATGTTATAATATGAGAAGGTTATTACGCAAATCATTGAAACTTTCTGCCGACGTAAATACATTACTACAAGTTATAAAAAAATCCGCGGTGGTCCGTACGAAACTTACTTATACTTAGTTATACTACGTTTTTCGAAAAAACTTTTCAAGTGAAAGTTGTTTAAAATATCAATATCTATAATTTATGTAAGAATATTTTTTTCCGTAACGTGTACCGTTTTCGAGATATGGAAAAAGGTGATAAGAGTAAACCATCACTTCCGGTTGAGTGGTTGCGTTCAAACTAGGGCGTTTTCCTCCTTAAATTTAAAGTTTCAGAGCTCTAGCTATAATCGTTTGGACGCTAGAGCGCGCACAGACACACAGACACACAGACCCACACACACACAGACACACAGCCGTCATTCCGAAAATAGTCAGAAACGATTCAGGGGACCTGAAAACGCGTATATCCGTTAAAATCTCGAGGTCGAAATTTTTCATGATTCCTATACTTACTTATATATAAAGTATAAGTAAGTAATAAGTAAGTAAAAATCCGCGGTGGTCCGCACGAAACTTACTTATACTTAGTTATACTACGTTTTTCGAAAAATCTTTTCAAGTAAAAGTTGTTTAAAATATCAATATCTATAATTTAAGTAAGAATATTTTTTGCGTAACGTGTACCGTTTTCGAGATATGGAAAAAGGTGATAAGAGTAAACCATCACTTCCGGTTGAGTGATTGCGTTCAAAATAGAACGTTTTCCTCCTTGCTACATACAAATGTTAAGTTTAAAGTTTCAGAGCTCTAGCTATAATCGTTTGGACGCGCGCACAGACACACAGACACACACAGAGACGTCATTCCGAAAATAGTCAGAAACGATTCAGGGGACCTCAAAACGCGTATATCCGTTAAAATTTCGAGGTCAAAATTTTTCATGATTGCTATACTTACTTATACATAAAGTATAAGTAAGTAAAAATCGGTAGAAATCACAGAAAAATTCAGTAGGTCTGCTAAAAATCGGTAGGGTTGGTGCTTATGAGACTATTATCCGTTTAACGAACAGATGTAAAAAAGGCAGGTTTTCCGCCACAATAGCCAGTTTCACACACTATACATCTTTTAACGACCAGATGTAAAAAAGGCGTGGTCTCTGACGCTATGGGCGTCAATAGCCAGTTTCACACGCTACATACAAATTAAAAAATTCGCAGTGGTCCGCACGAAACTTTCTTATAGTCAGTTATACTACGTTTTTTGAAAAAACCTTTCAAATTAAAGTTGTTTAAAATATCAATATCTATAATTTATGTAAGAATATTTTTTTTCCGTAACGTGTACCGTTTTCGAGATATGGAAAAAGGTGATAAGAGTAAACCGTCACTTCCGGTTGAGAGATTGCGTTCAAAACAGGACGTTTTCCTCCTTGCTACATACTATATAATATAATCGTTTGGTCGCTAGAGCGCGCACAGACACATACACACAGACGTCACTCCGAAAATAGTCAGAAACGATTCAGGGGACTTCAAAACGTGTATATCTGTTGAAAATGCAATAATATTTCGAATTCAAGTTGTGTGGTGTGTGTGTGTGACCGTGCCGTGTCCGCACCGTCACCGTACCGTGACCACACCGTGACCGTACCGCCACCGTACCGCCACCGTACCGTTATAATGCCGTTACCGTGCCGCCACCGTACCGTTACCGTACCGCGACCATACCGTTTCCGTGACGTTACCGTACCGTCACCGTGGCGTGGCCGTACCGTTGCCGTGGCGTTACCGTATCGTCACCGTGAGAGTAAACCATCACTTCCGGTTGAGAGATTGCGTTAAAAATAGGACATTTTCCTCCTTGCTACATACAAAAGTTTCAGAGCTCTAGCTATAACCGTTTGGACGCTAGAGCGCGCACAGACACACACACACACACACACACACACACTGAGACGTCATTCCGAAAATAGTAAGAAACGATTCAGGGGACCTAAAAACGTGTATATCCGTTGAAATCTCGATTCCGAAAATTTTCATGATTCCTATACTTACTTATACATAATGTATAAGAAAGTAAAAATCTGCGGTGGTCCGCACCGAACTTTCGTATACTTGCTTATGCTTCATTTTTACTTTCTTATACATTATGTATAAGTAAGTATAGGAATCATGAAAATATTCGAACTCGAGATTTCAACGGATATACACGTTTTGAGGTCCCCTGAATCGTTTCTGACTATTTTCGGAATGACGTCTGTGTGTGTGTCTGTGTTTCTGTCTGTGTGTGTGTCTGTGTGTCTGGCTGTGTGTCTGTGTGTGTGTCTGTGCGCGCTCTAGCGACCAAACGATTATAGCTAGAGCTCTGAAACTTTAAACTTAACATTTGTATGTAGCAAGGAGGAAAACGTCCTATTTTGCAATCTCTCAACCGGAAGTGATGGTTTACTCTTATCACCTTTTTCCATATCTCGAAAACGGTACACGTTACGGAATTATAACATAAATTCTATAATTCTTACATAAATTATAGATATTGATATTTTAAACAACTTTCATTTGAAAAGTTTTTTCGAAAAACGTAGTATAACTGAGTATAAGAAAGTTTCGTGCGGACCACCGCGGATTTTTAGAAAAAGGTTTTCAAATTGATGTTATTTAAAATTATAATATCTTTAACTTTTATAGGAACAATTTTTTCGATAACTCATACTGTTTTCAAAAGATGGAAAATGTGATAAGAGTAAATCATTATTTCTGGTTTAGATATTGCTTTAAAAATATGACGTTTTCTTCCTATCTAAAGTTAATTACAAATGTTAAATTTAAAGTTTCAGAGCTCTAGCTATAATCGTTTGGACGCTAGAGCGCCCACAGACACACACACAGAAACACACAAATGTTTTTATTGTGCAAATTCAATTTACTTCTTACAGTTCGCTGCATTCTTTTAGAAATGAATAAGGTTACACATCTTTAATGTAAAGGCTGGTTGAGACCATTACTATGTGGTAATCCATATTAATAACGAAATAAAAACACTGACTACGTTTTTACCACAATATTTTTATTGTTAGTATTATATTAATAAATATATATTAACACCACACGATTTAAGTTTCGACTTTTTAGAGTCATTGTCAAGTCAAAAAAAACTAAGAAAAATTACATATATACATAAAATTTACAGTAATTTAAAAAAATAATCAATATTTTACCAAAGTAAATACGTTTATTACAACAGAAAATTTAACACTCTTAAAGAAAACCCAAATATCATATCAATCAAAAATTAAAGAATTGCTAGAAAATACCCACATATTTTTTTTCTAAATCTGATAAATATCAAATTATAAATATGAATCCTTTTGCTCCAAGACTTTACGGTTCAATAAAAACACACAAACCTGATCTCCCGATTAGACCGGTAGCATCATACATTAATAGTCCATCGCGAACCCTAGCAATTAAATTAAATGTTCTTTAAAAAATCATAAAACATTTACGTCTACATACGCTATTAAAAATTCACTCCTATCCCAACACTTAAAATCAATAACCACCGCAAAAAATTCTAAATTAGTATTGACGTCACAAGTATGTTTTCAAATATTCCAACAAATGAATGCCTTAACATTATTCAGCATATATTAGACAAAACAATCAAAGATCCCACTACACATTCAGAAATTTATAATGCATTTGAAACGTGTTTAACCCAAAATTACTTTCAATTTAATAATCAGTTTTATCAGCAAACGGCAGGTTTAGCAATAGGCTCCCCATTAAGCCCGTTACTAGCAGATATATTCATGTCAATTATCGAAGATAAAATATTCAATTTAGACTTTACCAAAAAACATATTTCCTTCTGGTATCGATACGTGGACGACGTAATTACTTGTTTTAGCAGCACATTACATCAACTTGATCAATTGCTTAATTAAATTAACAGTATACACCCCAACATTAAATTTACACTTGAAACAGAGAAAAATAATTTAGACTTAACCTTAATTCACAGAAATAACAAAATAGAATTCAATATATGTCACATAAATGCTACGGCACATCGAACCTTTTCAATTCCAGTGTCACATGAAAACTTGAACTGAATAAAATTATATCCGTAGGAAATATGAATGGTTTTCCAGTCAGTCTTATGCAAAATGTAATTAATAAAAAACGATACCAAAAGACAATGTCTCATATTTATCCAAAAGTTTCAAATTTAAATGATTTAATCTAAATGCTCTAAAATGTTCATTACATCGTGTTTCGAAACCAGTTTTGTCTGCATTCGGAACACGAGATTTCATAAATACCAGATTTCTTTAAAGGATTGATTTTATCTTTAGTATTAAATAATATGTTTGGCAATTTGCAACTTGGTCTAAACGCTATTTGTTGATTTTGTTTTTGAAGAATGTGCGCTATCGTGTCTGTGTTTTTTCCAAAATACGTTAATGTTGTAAATGGATCTTTATTTGATACAAGTTCATTTGCAAATCATCATTTAAAATATAACCACATTTTTCCTGCAATTAATAAACTGAAAATATTACATGACGGTAAAAAGGACACAAAACTTATTCTATTAGAAGCAGCCGAAATTCAAAAAACCCAACGTAATCCTGTCGTAAATTTGTTGCGAGAGCAACATGATTTACAAATCATCCCTTTCTAAATACCTGTAATAGTATATTATTATACAAGTTTTTCTAACCCTAATATCTTATACTGTTTCTATGGTACATTTGAGCTGAGAACTAGTTATTTTGTTGTTAAAATGTCTTCCCCTCTTAAAGTAACGTCGTCAATGACGACGTATTTTATAGTTAAAACACTCTACAGTTCATTCGTAGATTTTATGTTACCATGATACCCACAGCAATCTTCGCATTGTGCGTATTTGTGACGCGACTGTTACGCAAAGTGGTATTCTGTAAGGTCTGAGTCGTTCAATTTTTGTTAGAACCTAACAATTTATTGAAATGTCGTATCAATTGATAATGAGCTGTTGTTACGTGTGTTATTTGTCATTTGGACATTAAAAAAACTGGGTTTTATTCTTAAATAGCATCAGTGATAATTTTTACTTATATTTCGCTGTATTAAAAATAGTAAATAAGTAGGTATTTAATATAAAATCGCTTTTGGTTACAATTTTTGTGCTATTTATTAAAAATATTTTGCGTCATGAATTTGAATGGAGAAATTTTTGTGGCTTTAGTAGATGAGTTAGCTGGCAGTAGAAAATAGGTATGCGAGTTGAATTTATATGCAATAAAAATAAAAAAAATATTATTGTAACCTCACTTTTTAAAGATCATGTTCGAAGAATGCAACACAATTGCAATAATTAAACCACTTTGTGAGTACAAATAAAGTCCAGCATCATATCAAACTACTTCTCGCTGGTTCTCGGATTTCTCGTTTTTTCCCCATTGTTAAACTCGCCATGTGCGAACTACGCTATTTTTAATACGAAGGGGTTATAAATGTAATGTTGTCAGCGCATGTGCGAACGCTGATGCGGTCAAAATTACTTTCTATTTTTCTTGTTATGGGTTCGTTTCAATTGCGGCTAACAAGTCCCGTTACAGAATAGCATTATTGATACGCTTGTTAGGATTTCGTATCAATTCAGTCGTTTTCAAGTTTGTTAGACTTATCAATTGCTACGTAACAATAGTTACAGAATAAGGCAGAATATCGCCTTACTAAACGAGTGTAATATACTATTTCATCTACATTGCTTTACTAATTCTTGAAATTTTGCCTGTTCAACTTTTCGTATTAGACTAGGAACTTTTGGGTAGGTTAGGTTCACTGATATTGACACTTTGTATTAAATTTCAAAATAATCTAATAGCCGTCATAATTTCTGTAATTTGTGTGCAAAATGAAGGCAGAAAACGCTGAATTTACGTGTACCCCGCCGTACATACGCGAAGCCGCTCAAATGGCTGTTGAGAATTTGTTGCCGGTAAAATCCAAGAGGATATATGACAAATTATGTCATGACACGAACATGGCACGAACATAACCAAACTAAAATTTACCAAAAACAGTTTAATAATACGACTCATTATTAAACTGTTTTTGATGTAACAATGAGTCCATTATTAACGCAAAGTAGATAATAGTATAAATATTCAACCCTTTTGTGTGGATAATTTTATTACACGAGGACGAAGTTTGCAGTGCTGTAATCGTCAAAGTGTAATAAAATATCCACACAAAGAGTTGAATATAATACTTTATCCACTAATGTCGAAGTAAAACATTTGACTTTTGATCAACAATATTTATTCAAAAAATTACAATTCATCAACTTATAAATAATAATAATACAACAATAAACAACATTAATTACAATTACATTACTTCGCATTAAAATTTACAGTAATGTTGCTGCAGTTATTAAAATGAACTGCTGCAGGTCCAGCTGCTATATCAAAATTAATATTTTTATCTGAATTTGTAACAGAAGAAATATTCATGTCATTAGAACTAGTTGAAGTTGATGGAGTATTATAATTATTATCTCCAACAGTTGTATTTTTATTTATCTGGTTTAAAATTCTGGTCGAATTTTTTGTTTTATAAGTAATGGAATCGACAACATAACCTTTGGCACAAGAGTTGGACATCCAGTGACCATGTCTCATCAAGTCATCCATATTGGCATCATCAGATTCCATTAAAATACTAGCCGATGACCTACGTAAGCAATGACGAGTATAGGTGCTCCAGTTTGTTAGTTGTAAAAATTTTGCGATGTCCTTTCCTGTTTTGGCAATATTATTAATACCAACATTTTGAATAGTACACTTTCCATTCCTATATTGTAAAAAAATGTGGAGAAGTTGCATGAGAAGGACGCACACTAATATATGTTTTGCAAATTTTGTTCCCGCCTTGTTACTTTTTGTCGCTTTTTTTGAAATAGTAACTCTCAAAGACCCATCTAAATTTTCCACGTTATTTCTTTGTAGGGAATGGAGTTCATTACCTAGTGGACAAAACATTACTCCCATAACAAAATAACCTAAAATCATATCGAATAAATTTTACAAATGCCGAGCAAAAATATTTCTTACTTTTGTCAATAAATATTCCTTGTCTGGGGCTTCCGATATAAATTTTACACAGTACATTTTCGGAAAATGATGTAGCATTACTTTTCCGCTTCAAATTTAAAAAATTTAGGTAATTGATATTTCTCCTTCGACTTTTTGGGCAGCCGTTCCTTTTTTAGCTGCATCAACTAATTTCGGCGGAGTACACGGATTATCCATTCTCAAAAGTGGACACACAAATTGCCGAAACTGCGATACTACACTTATGTACACATATAAACCGTAAACACGATATTTGACATTAGAAATCGTATCCATGTAGACGATGGACGATGTCGTTTAGTGTCAACCTAGCAATAGTATATTATTCAACGCTTTTGTGTGGATAATTTTATTACACGAGGACGAAGTTTGCAGCACGAGCGAAGCGAGTAATAAAATGTAAAATGTAATAAAATATCCACACAAAGAGTTGAATATAATACTTTATCCACTAAACTGCGACACTACACTTATGTACACATATAAACCGCAAACACGATATTTGACATTTGAAATCGTATCCATGTAGACGATGAACATGTCGTTTAGTGTCAACATAGCAAAAATTAAATCCCTTCTTTTTGCTTGATCAATTTGAATTTTATTGGTCAAATTTACTCGCTCTTTTTTTCATTGGTTCCTGGAAGTATTGAATAATATTATTCAACACTTTTCTATCCAATCAAAAACTCTTTACTAACACACTATTTAATAATGAGTTTAATATCGATGTAATTTTTTCATATATTATATGACATTAGTGGATAACAATTAAATCCCTTCTTTTTACTTGATCAATTTGAATTTTTTGGGTCAAATTTACCCGCTATTTTTTTCATTGGTTCCTGAAAGTATTGAATAATATTATTCAACATTTTTCTATCCAATCAAAAACTCTTTACTAACACACTATTTAATAATGAGTTTAATATCGATGTAATTTTTTCATATATTATATGACATTAGCGGATAAACATATGCGCCAATTTCCTTTACTTCTTTTTCTGTAAATTTTGTGTATATATGTAATTTTTCTTAGTTTGTTGTCAATTGATAATGTCCCTGAAAGTCGAAACTTAAGTCGTGTGTTGTTAATATACATAAATATATTTATCAATGTAATACTAAGAATTAAAAAAAATGTGGTAACAATGTAGTGAGTGTTTTTATTTGGTTATTACACATCTTTCTTTACATTTTTTATAAATACTTATGGCATTTTTGTTCGCTGTTTAACAATAGTAATCGGGCTCGGGCAGACTTCAAACAGAAATGAGTAACGGGGCGAATTGAGCAGAAATACATATATAATAATAATAATAATAATAATAATAAACTTTATTTCCATCTTGGAAATACTTGTATATTTTTTTCCGTAACGTGTACCGTTTTCGAGATATGGAAAAAGGTGATAAGAGTAAACCATCACTTCCGGTTGAGAGATTGCGTTAAAAATAGGCCGTTTTTCTCCTTGCTACATACAAATGTTAAGTTTAAAGTTTCAGAGGTTTAGCTTTAATCGTTTGGGCCGCAGAGCGCGCACAGACACACAGACGTCATTCCGAAAATAGTCAGAAACGATTCAGGGGACCTCAAAACGTGTATATCCGTTGAAATCTCGAGTTCGAAAATTTTCATGATTCCTATACTTATACATAATGTATACGAAAGTAAAAATCCGCGGTGGTCCGCACGAAACTTACTTATACTTAGTTATACTACGTTTTCCGAAAAAACTTTTCAAATGAAAGTTGTTTAAAATATCAATATCTATAATTTATGTAAGAATATTTTTTTCCGTAACGTGTACCGTTTTCGAGATATGGAAAAAGGTGATAAGAGTAAACCATCACTTCCGGTTCATAGCGGTGTGTGTGTGTGTCTGTGCGCTAGAGCGCGCACAGACACACACACAGACACACAGACGTCATTCCGAAAATAGTCAGAAACGATTCAGGGGACCTCAAAACGTGTATATCCCTTGAAATCTCGAGGTCGAAATTTTTCATGGTTCCTATACTTACTTATACATAATGTATAAGAAAGTAAAAAGTTGATTGGCATCTATTCTTTCCACAGCCCACTCACAAACATTTCTTTTCATTCGAAAGTCATCTGCATTTAAAAGTTGAAATATGTCTAAATACTTGCGCTTGGTGATTTTTTTGTGAATTTCTGTCAATTTGATTTTAATTACCAATAACTCAAAACGTATAAATTTTAAACCGATAGCATTAGTATGCTTTTTTACAAGGAAATTAATGGAGAACTGAAAATTTAATAATATATAGGCTGTTGCATTTGAAAATTTTGAGCTATTCTAATTCTAAGGTACATGAAATGAGCCCCATTTTACACACACCATGTATGGTGCTTTTTTTCTTTTCGGTCGTCATAATAAAAAGGGCCATTTATAGATCGCGGCCCCAAAGTTTCACACGCCAGCATGATAAAATACCACTGATACAAATTTTTTAAATTCATTTTCATATGTCATTTTTTTTACATAATTGCGGATAACTGAAAAACCGTGCTCATTAGAGCTGTGGTAGTTTATATGAATGTTTCTAGAATTTTACGTAGAATTTGAAACTGCAGCAATATATGCGATGTTCTATTTAAAATAACAAAGTGATTTGCTGCCAGGGATGGAACAGCCAGTATATTTAAAAATAATTTTAGGTTATGAAACATTTGGTTTCCAAGAATATCTGACCCTTTTTCTCCTATCTTGAATAATTTCGGCGCGATCGAACAATTACAGAGTGGTGGCGGAGCCTGTATATTAAACAGCGGGGGGGCAGCACGCTACCCTGGGGTACTTCCACAGATACCATGCCAAGTTTGGATTTATGCACTTCGCCGCTGTTGATTAGAATAACTTTCTGACTTCTGCCACGAAGGTATGATTTTAACCATTCAAGTGCTAAACCACGAACACAATAAGCATATTAGAAAGTAGGTCATGGTTAACTATATGAAAAGCACATTTAAGGTCGAAAAATATACATGAAATTTCCCTACGTTTCTCGAAGTACTTAAATATATAGTTGCAAAGTGACAAGACAGCGTGCTGGGTCGAAAGACCCCTCCTGAACCCGGACTGATTATCAGTTAGAATTTTTTCAATATTGAGGAAATTAGCTAGTCTGGCGGAATAAGCCTTTTCAAACAGTTTAGAAAATACTGATGGAATGGCAATTCCTCTACTGTTAATAGATATTTATGGATAGGAATAATTTGTGATTTCTTAAGGGCAGTGGGGAAAATACCCTCTTGAAAAGATAAATTTATCAGGGTCAGCAAGGGATCTACAATATAGGTCGAAACTTTAACTAGTAGTGAACAAGGAACACCATCGTCACCGGACGAACCATTGGAAGCAACAGAATGTATAATTCCACGTAGTTCACCCCGGTAAGAGGCAGTAAGAATAGTGAACGTTGTTGAAGTTTATGTCTGGTTTATGTTCTCCTGTGGTTGGTAGACTGTTAATTAACTCATTAATTGAATTTATAAAATAGTCATGGAATTCCTGAGCCGCATGATCATAATTACAGATAACATCACCATTGCAATTTAAGAAAGAACGCGGTGGCGCTTTAGCTTTAGATGCAGAACATTGATTATTTATTATACGACAAGCTGTTTTTGACTTATTACTCTATTATTATTCTATCATTAAAGTAGTTTTTTAGCTATTTCCATATGCAAGGAATGTTGTTTCTTTAACAACTTGTTTCGTATTAGCAATTCATGATCGTCAGTTTCTTTGAATGATCTATGCAAGTCTCTAAGGAGAATACCCTCATTAATAATTGGCTTCGATACACATGCCCTTCTAGGTTTACATTCATTGCAAATTTTACAAAGTTTCAAAGGGAATGCAGTACCCATGTGTTTAATGAAAATGTTTAAGAACATTGAGAACTTTTCATCACAGTTGCCGTTGCTAAATACAAACTCCCAGCTCTGTAAAGAGAGCAAATTAATAAAATCATTCAAATTTGAAACAGAATTAAAAAAAAATTTATACATGTGATTACAGGCATTTTTGGACGGAGTAGCATAGTCAAAGGAAACACATTGCATAAAATGATCTGAAATATCACAATAGATAATCTCGGGCTTTGCGGAGTTTACATTAATATTGGTGAAAATGTTATCAATTATAGAACTCGACTGATTTTGAAGTCGAGTAAACTCACTAATTGACTTCTTTAGACCATATGACAAGTACATGTTACATAGTTGATTCCCATGGCCATCTCCCGTGCTGTTATCAGCGAAATTTACATTAAAGTCACCGCAGATATGCAGTCTACACGCAACTTTAAGTGAAATTAAAATATCACCATTCAATACACTAAACAATTTCAATACCAAATAAATCATATCAATGCAGTAACCACTGCGATGTTTAATATTTACTTGTAATGAGTCATCAGGTCAGCAGCATATTAACAAACATTCGAATTGGACAAAAATGTAAAGAAATATTTCCATATAAGGCAATCTCATTGACCTTAATTGCAATTGGGCGACTTTCTCAGAACATATGTAACAATTTATGTCTATAAACAAATATATTTTGCACTTTGACGACCACTTTATAAACAAATGTAAAGAATACCTTTAGAAAACGACACAATAAAAAACATTTTAGAAAACGTCGTAGTTATAAAATACCACGACGTTTAAATTTACCACCACAAATTACTCATTTTATAGGCTAATCGCAAGGTGTGGTGTACGTTTTGTGAATCACTCGCAGTCAAGAATTCTGGTGTTATCTTAGTTGTCGATAATTATTGCAGTGTTTGGACGTTAAACTATAGTAAGTAAGTAGTTTTACTAATAATTTGAAGCGAACTTTAATGAACATTTGCTTAGAAATTAGTTTCATTGAAAATGTTTTTTTTCAAATACTGTTTTCACTAATAATTTGCAATCTTGCAAAGCTTATCTAACTTACCTAAATGTAGACATACAAATTAGATATTTGAATCACTTAAATTTTCAGACATGTCTTCCCGTAAAACCGTGAGCCGTCGTGGTACGACTAAGAAACGTGCTCAACGAGCAACGTCAAATGTATTCGCTATGTTTGATCAAGCTCAAATCGCTGAATTTAAGGAGGCATTTAACATGATTGATCAAAATCATGATGGATTTGTGGATAAAGAAGATCTACATGATATGTTAGCATCTCTCGGTAAGTTTGAAACATATTTGTTTCTGGTGAAATTTATAGATTCATGTTTGTTTTCATAATTATTACATTGTTTGAATTGTTTGAAATATTAGTGTCTTAAACTATAATATAACAAAATAATAAATTAAGAATTTAAGATTTTTATGCAGAGGGCATTAACATACAAATTCTTTTTTAAACGGTAAACAAACAATTCATCACATATTCTTTTTAATTTAAACCGTTGAAAACCAAACAACTAAAAATTAGGCATGTTCTTTTTACATCATCGTTTGTGTTCACAGGTAAAAATCCAACAGATGATTATCTAGATGGAATGATGAATGAGGCACCAGGACCTATCAACTTCACAATGTTTTTAACCTTGTTTGGTGAACGTCTACAAGGTACAGATCCCGAAGATGTAATAAAAAATGCATTTGGTTGCTTTGACGAAGAAAACATGGGAGTCATTAACGAGGAACGTTTACGCGAATTGCTAACCACCATGGGAGATAGATTCACAGATGACGAGGTGGATGAGATGTATCGCGAAGCACCAATTAAAGGAGGATTGTTTGATTATGTCGAATTTACCCGTATCTTGAAACACGGGGCTAAAGAGAAAGACGAACAATAAGTAATACCGTGCAAATTTGGTCTATTTACAAGTTTAATATTAGCTAGTGCTGGATTTTTTCTACTGGAAAAGTATGCCTGTATCTGAAGTAGGAATTTGTTTGAATCTGTAAGCATTTCAACATTTCCATTTCTTATTTTAATTTACACATAAATTTTGTACTTATGGTAATAAATTTCAGAAAATTATAATCATTTTGTATAATTTATAATTTATTATTCTTTTGTTTTGTTTGTTCAGTTTGAATACAAAATGCAATAATTATAAAGAATAAATCCAAATGTATTCACGTGGTATTTAAGGCCAAGTGCAATTCTACGACATTATTTGCTTGCAATATTTTCACGAGAAAAATCAGTAATTCTTTCGTAATTGGAGTTAATTGGTTTGTGTTTGCTTACTTTTTAGGTATAATATGACAAATCCATACGTTATTGAAATTGAAACAATGGTACCTATAGCTACTTAAAATAATTCATTTTTCAACACATTTGATGACAGATAAATTCAGAAAAGTATTTAGCATTATATACCATCCATTATTTACCACGCTGTTCCTACGAGTAAACTTAGGCAGATATTACAATCATGATTACATGCGCACAAGTTAGTTAAGTTTATATAAAATGCACAAATGAAAGGTATTTGAGTTGAGTCTCTGTAAGCAGCATTTTGATTTTAATAAGCGGCCTTGTCTGAAGTGTATTATAGAATATTCTATAAGTTATGTTATGTTTAAAATTATTGACTGATATGTAAATATAAATAAAAAATAATGAATTACGAATCAGAAATCAATTGATATCATGCTGCTGCAGTGAATAAAAGGTTTTAATAAATTAGAGATAATGCAACTATTACCTAATTATGTTTAGATAAAGGTAGTTTTATGTGTACATCGTGAACTAACCAGATTCAACAACATTTTGATTTAACTGTTGCAACTGATGAAAATACATTGAAATAAATTGCATAGAACTTCCAACATGAGGAAAGTAATATATGAGCTAAAAGTAATTTTCTGTAATTTAAGTGTTAATAATATAAATATTCTGAAGAATGTTTTACTGTGTGTGTTTATTAAACATCGACTTTGTGGTTTACTACTAAAAAACACATGGATAAATACAAGGAATTATGAACTTGAAATAGAAGGGTATGAATTGTATATATTTGTACCCTCCATACAATCTCTTAGTTTTTAAAATTTTAATAATCAAAGGAATATTTTTTTTATTTAACTTAATGTATATTGTTTGAAGTACAGTAATCACGAAAATATATTTAATTATATATTTGTAGCCACCATGGGCTATACAGAAGAAATTCTTATGTTATGTTGCTATATATTCATCAACCAATTGCCATAATAACTTTCTGTGGTATTTTCTTCTTCTCTTGCTATTCATTTTCTCACCTATTCTTTTCTTTTTATAGTTTCTTGTTTCTTTTCATTAACAACGCTATAACAACTGTCGCAAACTATTATATAGTTCCTTGATATAGTCGAATTGAGTGAGATTCAGTGTAAGTAATGCCTATAGAAGTTTAGCTAGATTTAGTGGAGCGGTTCTCTATGGTACTCTGGATACGTAGACTGGTCTTGCTAGAGGATCTGATGCCTATCTAGAGTTTGCTCTAGAGTGTGCTGGTACCTTAAGCTCAAAATTCAAGTGTCTTTAGCGCGACGTCCAACTAAAGTAGCTTGTTCGTTTTGGACAGTATGTTTTTTATGGGATATATTTGTTTTTACCATTGCGATCGTGACTGCAAGTCTAGGTCATCGTTGTCACTTGAAAAAAATAGTTTAACTCAAGAGGTAATAACTTGAGCGCTAGAAAAGAATATTATCAGTAAAATTTTAATTAAAACGTTCACAGTTCACAAAATAAGCATATGAGAAGGAATTTCATTGATAAATACAAATTTATATCGAAATTATTGATTTTACACCACTAGTACTGCATTTGCATTAGATTTCTATCTATATTGCCTAAAATTGCATCGAATGATAGGTAATTTTATTGAAGAATTTGTTACATTTTCGTGCGTTATACAAAATATTGCGTGTACTAGGTGTGTAAAACTTTTTCGTTCTTGCCATATTGTCCTGAGCTGGAATTTTTGCAGACATACAGAAAATATGGTAGGTAAATAACTATCCACCACTGCTCCTATTTACAGTCTCAAATATCTGCGAATTTTGATATTCCTCACAAGCCTCATTTGAAGTAATGTTGCTTCAAGATCTTTCTCTTCGGTTGGAGCATGCTGGCGCGGATAAAGGGAGGAGGCAGTGGGGGCAATACCCCCACCCTGACTTACGACCAAATTTAAAATTTTAAAATCGTCATAAGGACATCACTACCTGTGTACACGAATTATTTATTTTTTTTAACAAAAAGAGAACCTTATTCAAATTTATTACATGGATAACAAACTAAAATGTTATGATTTTTTTTATTTGAAATATATGTAAACCCACAAAAATGCACCCCTCAATAAAATCCTGTATCTGCAGATTTATGATACTAACTATCCTACACCTTCCCCCAAACAGCATTTTGTTTGGCAACAAGAAAAATGTTAATACTTGTTGAAGGTACATATTTGAATTTTACCATGATACTTTATCACGGCCACTATTATGGTTTTAGTGAAATAATACCATAGAATATAATATTAAAAAAATAATTTTTATTTTACATATACTACAATTAACAAATACACATAATATTTACACGATATAAGGATCAAATAGTTTCGATCCGAAACAAATATACAAATCACACAGTTGACTATAAACAATATTACTTACAAATAATTTACAGATGTTTTACAGGAGTAATAAAATGAAATTACTGGGTGCATATTTCATACAATTACTGATAATTTACATTTTTTTGTAATAAATATTATTAGATAATATTACATACCAATAATGTTTTATTTGATTGTCCATTCTTTTTCATTAATATGATGAAAACACGAGTGACCTGTTTTATTTTCATCAATAAATTGAACGAATCGAATCCATGTAAATCTAAATGGTAAAGCACATTCGTCTTTCTAAATACTTTTTTGGAAATCATAAAATTATGATTGTATGGTATATAACATAAATATAGCAAAACTTCTAAATAAATTTTTTGAAGTGTTTTAAATGATCATAAAGTAAGTCTACCAAAAATTAGCTTCCTGGCTTCCACGGAGTAAATGAAAATGTTTGTTGCACCAACAATAAATATAATTTGTTTTCATTTACTTGATATATACATAAACTTTTACTTCTAAAATATTGTTTATTTACCTCTATAAAATTTAGTGTGCCAATGTGAGGTTACCAAAAACAAAAGTTAGCTTACCCACTTACTATGTTAAACATTCTTTCACATTCATTCTAACAAGTTCACAGAGTTTTTACGTGTAACGAATTTTATAACTTTTGATCATATTCACTATTCTTACAAATATGTTTTTTTTTGGAAGCACGGTGATTTGGCAAAAGTTGAAGATAAATTCGTAAATTCATTACCACTACTATCTTTGTGCATTTCATCCCACACACTTGTGTCGAAGGAATGTTCATAATAGAAGGAAGTAACACGCTAGAATCTTATTGCTCGAAGTTACTGTATCAACATTAGCTAAAAGTTGTATTGATTAATTTACCTTCCTTGAATTTGAAACTTCGATATGGTGAGCTGCTGGTCAAAGGTCAAAATAAAGGGGAGAAAATTATAAATGTAATTTTACGATTTCCTAAAAAAAGTACTTAAAAACAACCGTTACACTTGTTGGGTGCTTTTAGCGGTCCCAATTAAGGTACGCATTATATATATAAATAATAAATCTTCACTATGGTCCATTGTACACTAATCATAAATTGGTAAAAGAATTTGTTACAAGATTTCGTTAATAAATATTTATCATATTACATTTTTTACTATTTTTTACAATGTTCTAATGGTTTTGTCCGCCTTTGTTTACTGTGGTAGTTAGGAACCGTTATAATATAAAAATATAAATATAATTTATCAATATCATATAAGTGAACAATCAAGTGCTATTATTACTTCTGGATGTTTTCAAGAAATTTTTATTATTAAACAAGGTTTTCTATAAAGAAAAATTACTACTGATTATAAATATTGAACATAAAAGTCAACATATACCGATGACAAATCCTTGAAAATCACAAACGCACATTCTTGGCTGGTTCTCCAAGAAATCTTGTGATTAAAAGCAGGTATATTGTAACAATTTTTGTTACAGTCTTCATGTACCAATTTATATATGTAAAATAGACTTTAGTTAAGTGTTTTCCATGTAACACTTGATATAAAATAACGGTACCAAATAAATATTACAGTTGACAATAAATAAAATAATAAGCGATATAAATTGGGTGACTTCATGCGATTTTCTGTACATGTTTTATGTCACGAATTCTAATATTTCACAATTTTACACACATTTATACTAATTTCGTGGGTTCTTCCTTTAGGCTTGTGTTTAAGTTAAAAATAATCTATCGCCAGTAATTTTGCACAGTATTGGTTTGTTGCATGGTTGATAACATTTTTATTTGTGCTTTATTTGCAGTTATCCAATATGTTTAAATAACTAAGTGTATAAAAATAAAATTCTGACGTTTACAAGCAAATAAATATTTACCATCTCTCTGCTTGCAAAATTATCAGCTACTTATAAATATACAATGTTTTATTAAAAAATTTATCATTGTGCTCCAAAAATGAAACAATCCTACGACGATTGTTATCAATAAATACAAATAACAAGCTAATAATGTATATAAAAATATTTCAGTCCAGTCAAAACAATTTCATATTTCATAAAAGTCCTTCCTACTGATTGATAACCTATAACAATTTTTGGCAACTTTATTTTTATCTCACTGCAACACCATTTATGGTGACCATGTTCCCATTCCTTCCAACTGGTTCTGGCTCATAAGTGCCACTATCTCTGCCTGTTTCTTCATATGGTGAATCATACATCGTTTCATCATGCATATTTTCATACATATTTGGAAGATGCGTGTGACCATAACCATTTCGATCGCTCAATGTTGCATAGCTCATAACTGCAGCGCTCCGATCTTCCTTTCTTTCGGCTCCTTCTATATTTTCGGTATTCTTGACGGGTGTAGATTTTCGCCTACGAATATAATATATATATAGCTTGTATTATTTTCTTATGCTATTCACTTACAACTTCAGGTATATTAAGCCAATAACAAGTAAAAGGAATAGAATAACACCGGCTCCTATGCCAATATTAGTTCCTAAATAGGAGTTGTCTTGTGGTTCACCTATAGCCACTGCAAAGAATAATTATTAGCATGACACTTGATACATATAATCAAGCATACCTTCACAGTGGGGCTCTTCGCCTGACCATTCTCCATTTTCCTTACACTTACGTAAATACGGACCAAATCTTACAAATTGTGGAACACAGTGGTATTCTATAGCACTGTTATAGGTAGTTCCGTTCATAACAATCACTCTACCATTTTCAATCTTCGTTGGATTCTTACAATCCACAGCTTAAAATTTATTATTATTTGAGCTGAAATTACAACATATTTAAATTAGCTTACGACTGCAAGTAGGAGCTCGTCCACTCCAACTCCCTTTTTTAAGACAAACTCTTGTTGAGTTGCCTTGCATCACATGCCCTCGAGGACACGAATAATGGGCTACTCCGCCAACACTAAGGGTGCTAACTTGGAATGTTACACCTTCTATGGCATCTGGAGGCTTGCATTGAATTTCTATAAAGTACATTTATTGCTTAATTTATTTTTTAGGGTGTGTCTATGGTACCTCTACATATCGGTGCATCAGAACTCCAAGTTCCATTTTCCAAACAGAGTCTTCTTGAAACGCCATCGAGTTCAAAGTTTAAGTCGCAAGAATATAATGCTGCAGCCCCATAGTAGGTGGCGTTCGTGGCTAGAGTTACGTTACCATTTTCCATTTTTTCCGGTACATTGCAATCTACGACTGTAAATGCAATATTTGTATTAAAACATTTTATTACTCATAAGGCCATAAGTGAAACTAGGATTGATGTCGCTAGGAGCAGAGATTTGGATATTTCATATAATATTAAAATGCACAAGCATTGTAAAGCAAGCTAATGAAGTACAGTAAACTAAAAGGCAACTTTTTCATGTTGGAATTTTCTCCCCAAAATATGTAGTATGTATCTACAGTGTGTTTCACTTAAGGGTGTAACACCATCATATCTTTTTTATTTTTAGAATACTTATTGCACTATTTACTCCAAAAAACCAATTGTCTCCTTTAAATGCAAAGCAACCTGCGATGGCAAAATAAATGGAAAAAATCAAGAAACACTTTAGGGATTTTTTTATCGAAAAATTTTACTAGTAATAATTGTTCAGAATTGCCCAAAAACACTAAATCCAAAATTTCATGAAAATTAAAAATGTTAAAATTTTCTTCAAGTAATTCCAATTCGGTAAATGTTATTTGCACAGGTGGCTGCGCCTAAACAACAACAACTTTAAACAACTGACAGTTTAGAGTTTGTTTCAAACAAAATTTTTACAGCATCCTTTTTTCGGCGCAGCTAATAATAAGTATTTATGGACTTTTACGAGAAATTTTAACATTTTTAATTTTCATGAAATTTTGGATTTAGGGTTTTTGGGCAATTCTGATCAATTATTACTAGTAAAATTTTTCGATAAAAAAATCCCTAAAGTGATTTTTTGTTTTTTGCCGTTTATTTTGCCATCGCAGGTTGCTTTGCATTTAAAGAAGACAATTGATTTTTTGGAAGTAAATAGAGCAATAAGTATTCTACGTTTGACAAAAAAAATTACTAAAATTGAACTAAATTAAAAAAGATATGAGGGTGTTACACTCTTAAGTGAAACACACTGTATATGTAGTTATACATATATACAGTGCCACCAAGCAAACAAGTCCTTTGGGTAGGCGTGGTCTGGTGTCGCTGTGGTTTAGAGGTATACTCAGCGTCAATAGTATTTTGGCAGTAAATTTAAACGTGCAACTATGTGTATTTGTAAATTTATTAATTTTTATTATGTACATACGTTCCTATATAAATTTGTTAGAACTGATAAAAGAAAATGTACTAAGCAAGTACCAGTATTAGATTTGAGAAGGAAATAAATAAAGCCAGCTACTTTCACTTTTGTCACGGAAGGTACAACGCCGGCAGGAGCTATAGGTATTGGCTTAAACTTTTACCGCCACGAATTTTTAAAATTAGTTGGCATATTTTCCGATGGACTTGTTTGCTTGATGGCGCTGTATGTGTGTGTACTTCTTAGTTCTCCGGTTGTGAACCGTTTTGTAGAAATGTTCCCCATCAATGAATTGCTTCATCTTAATCTATCCCAAGCTACATAAATTAGCTAATGTTTTACTTACAAACACATTGTGGAACAGCTCCACTCCATTTTCCAGTATCTTCGCACGTACTTAAAGGTTCACCTATAACTTTATAACCCCGTTCACACCTATACTTAACAAGGGCACCTATTTTATACGAAGTTGTTCCGACTTTAGATGTATCAGCTGTTCTAATTAAAGTACGTCCGTACATCCTGTCATTGCCAGTTACTGATAAAATACTGTGGTCCGGTAAAATTGGCTCTGGACACCTAATTTCTAAAGTGACAAATATTTTATTAGTGTGTAGTAAAAAAATTATTGGAGAATGTGTACCTTCACATTTAGGTGAATATTCACTCCATTGTTTACTCTCAAGACATGTCCTCTTTGGTACCCCTTTTAATCTATAGTTCCGGACACAGTTATAAGCTATTTGACTACCCAGATATGTTGTACCATTCACATATTCAAAATTGCCATATAGCATAGTGGAGACTTTGCCACAATCAATGTCTAAAATGAAAATTTATAAGAATTTCAAAGTAGATAATAATTATTGTGGTTAAATACATTCACAAGATGGTGTACTCCCAGACCATTCTGCTTCTCTTGTACAAGTACGAACGCTATCACCCCTAAGAATATATCCTTCTTCACAGTGGTATTCGATAGTCGAGTGTACATTGAAATCATATCCTACCACGAAACTACCAACAGGTAGTTCTGGTTCTTCGCAAATTATTACTAAAACAAAAATAGTTGTTAATTCCACGACTTTTTTTAATTGAAATAATTATTACATTCACAGGATGGTGCACTGGCTGACCATTTGCCTTCTCGTGTGCAATGTTGCTGTCGTTCACCTTCAAGCCAATAATCATCCCCACATGTGTATTCCAAGCCACTGGCAACAGTCGTTGTTCCATTTTGTAGTGTGTAATTGCCATTATCGATATTCGGCGGAGCACCACAATCTACGTATTTGCATGCGGGTGGTTTTCCTGACCATTCCCCACCTAGTCCGCAAGATAACACCTAAAAATATATTAATACGGTTTATTTAAATTCATATAAATAAAAAATCTTGTATCGATTTTATGTGAAATGAAATATTTAAATAAAGTGGTCGCCCAATTAAAGTTTTATTTTATTCCCACAACATAAGATAGATGTGGAAGATAGGTGTAAAATTCTTCAGGCAAATCTAATGGATCATTGATTGTATGCAAATTTTTGTAAATCGAGTAATCTAAGAATAAATTGCAGATTGTGTGTAGTAAAGAAGAAAATATGCTTAAAAGTTTAGAAGATGCAATAGAACTGATAATAATCTAAAATGCAGCGTATTAACAGTATTCAGTACGTGATGGACACGGAAATAATAAAAAGTTAACAAGAATGAGATCAAAAGAAAATTTGGAATAACAAAAAAGAGTTTGGTGAGTAAATAATGCAACCATGGAATGAGTAGAGAGGAAAATAATACAGGGCAATGTAGTGAACGGTCGACACGATTGATATAGAAATGTTAAAGAACGCAACGAAAAATGTGACCAAGTAACATTTACAGACAGAGATAGAAATTGAAATTGTGGTTAAATTCGGAGAGCTGCCCTAAAGCAGGGAATAATATAGTGGCAAATAAAAATCAAAAATCATGAAAGATAGGCATAAACTGAGAACTTAGCTATATGCATATATGCTTAATGTACTTACATATTAAACATAAAACATAAACTTAACATATACTTAAAATAACTGTAGTAAATTAGTTAATATATCAGCGAAATCCATGTAAATATCTTGGGGTTTAAGGAAACAGTCTCTAAGGACCAAGAATGTAAGAGAATATAAGAGAACAATTCTTTCGAATGGCATACTCTAGCCAGCTAAAAATCAAGGATGACTTATGAACATACAGAAAAACCATATAATGCTGAGTATTAACAGGTATTACACCAATATATGCAACAAAAAGCGCAGATATATGAAAAACACTGAGAGAAGGCAGAGAAGATGATTGAGTGGCTGCTGGTGTCTGGTTAGGAAACGGAAAATGATACAATCGGAGGACAAATTTAGTGACGTGGCAATTGTATGTGGCAAATAGTGGAAATGGTGCAGTAACAAGATCTTTCTTTCATACTATAATGTTAAGAGCTAAAATAAAACTTTCTCTGTCAGATAAAGTAAAGTCCAGATTAAGTGTTTAGAGAAACCTAAAAAGATATTACTATAAATTAAAAATAATGAAATGCCCAGCAACTGTTTGCAGCGAATAGGAATACAATTTAGATTTAAATTATGGCGTCGCCTGGCTTGGTACAGCACAATCAACAAGAGCAAAATAATGTAAAGCTGGGAAATTGCCGGTTAACAAAAGCGGCAATTTATAAGCAACTTCATCGAGTTCATAGAAAATATAAATTTTGATAGAAGGTTAGATATTAAGTACCTAGTTGTATAGTTGGTGGAATGAAATGTTTGTAGTTGCCACACCAAAGAATATGTATAGTTTTGTTAAAATTAATATTACGTGGTTTATTCGATTAATTCATATAATAGTGTCATAATGTATGTTTTATTTCAAAATGGGGCATAATAAATAAACAAAAAAGCAGAAACCCAAAACGTTTCGCATAAGAAAAAAGAAATATTTACTAATTTAAATTAAACATCTAAACTAAACTTTCAATTTACGAACCGTGGCAAAAGTATTTTATATTTCCTACAGACTTATCAACTAATAGTAGCAATTACACATACTCCTTGTCCAAATAATATGAAACCAGACTGGCAGGTATATGTTGCGGTGTCTCCTGCACGGTGCCCAGACGCCAATACTATGCCCCCATTAATTGACGGGGGATCTGGGCACCAATCAAATAGGCATTGAGGTGTAGATTCGCTCCAGGCACTGTCGTCGCCACAAGTTCTTTTCTCGTGACCTATTAGGGTGTAATTTTCATGACAGGTATATAGTGCATTTGCACCATGTGTAGTTCTATTGTCTTTCAATAGTACAGTGCCGTGGTCTAGGCCCGATAATGGCCCACAGTCAACATCTGAAAATGGACATTTTAGCGCTTAGTATTATGGCAATTTACAATTATAGCTTTGGAAAACTTACATTTACAACTTGGTGCTAAACCGGTCCAAAATCCTTCGGTACCGCAAGTTCGATTTGTATCTCCCACCAGCATGTGTCCAAGAGGGCAGTTGTATTTAATGGTTGCTCCAACAGTGTAGTTTGTTCCTTCGATTGTTGTGTTGATCAATTTATTTGGGCTTCCACAAGAAGAAGGTTCTGGAATGAAGGAACGACGAATGAGAAATTTAATTGCATATTATCTTAAATCGTTTAATACATTATTAAAAACTTATTTTTGGAGGCCTCTAGGTCATGGCAAACTTGAAACACCGTTCCTTAGTTCCTAAGAACTAATGAAATAGTGACAGTGAAAAATTTACCTTTTGTAATTTTAACAGGAAAACTTGACAAGTCAAAGTTTTCGTTCAAGGGTTATCGGAATTTAGGGGTTTGTGCTTGCGCCAAAATGAATTTGTTTCAAAAACATTTTAGAGCTACATTTTTGTGATTTTTAAATTGGCATTAACGTATAAATCAAAAATGTATTATTGGTACAATGTAATTAGGGATTATCATGAATTAAACACAAAATATTTAGTATGAACCTTATTCAAATGTTGCCCAATAAGAACAACGTGGCACAAATAATGTTTAAAATATTGTCACATACAGTGTGTTACACAAGAGTGTAACACCATCATATCTATTTTATTTTCAGTCCAATTTTTGTAATTGTTTTTTCCAAACGTAGAATACTTATTGCTCTATTTACTGCCAAAAAAACCAATTGTCTTCTTTAAATACAAAGCAACCTGCGATGGCAAAATAAATGGCAAAAATCAAGAAATCACTTTAGGGATTTTTTTATCGAAAAATTTTACTAGTAACAATTGTTCAGAATGACCCAGAAACCTTAAATCCAAAATTTCATGAAAATTAAAAATGTTAAAATTTTCCGTGAAAATCCGTAAATACTTATTATTAGCGGCGCCGAAAATTGTATGCTGTGAAAATTTTGTTTGAAATAAAACCTTAACTGTCAAAGTTGTTTAAAATTGTTGTTGTTTAGGAGCAGCCACCTGTGCAAATAATATTTACCGAATTGGAATTACTTTTGAAGAAAATTTTAACATTTTTAATTTTCATGAAATTTTGGATTTAGGGTTTTTGGGCAATTCTGAACAATTATTACTAGTAAAAATTTTCGATAAAAAAATCCCTAAACTGATTTCTTGATTTTTGCCATTTATTTTGCCATCGCAGGTTGCTTTGCATTTAAAGAAGGCAATTGATTTTTGGGCGTAATTAGAGCAATAAGTATTCCACGTTTGGAAAAAAAATACTAAAATTGGACTAAAAATAAAAAAGATATGATGGTGTTACACTCTTAAGTGAAACACACTGTATATCGTTTTACTGATCCTGGAAAAGAGTCAATGAGGTCAATGGCTCCTTCGAACAGGGCCGACTATCGATCAGATAGTCAATTCGTTGGAGGATTCAGAAAGTGAACACAATGGAACATCCACTGATTTGGTGTCAAATAGGACTTTCTCAATAAATCAAAAACAAAATGCATGGTATCACATTTTCTTACCCAAATGGTGTAGTGTAGAAACTTATTAGAAAGCTTAGTTTCGGAACCAACTCAAAAAGATTAGAATAAAGGACTCCGCACTGGTTGTATCGAATGTAAAAATGTATTGCTGCAACTATGTTGAAAAACAATGCAGAACTAATTTTGTTCAAAACATTTTCTATACATAATTTTCTAACATTATATGTAACACATCTTGTAATCGTGCACCCATTCTAGGGATTTGTACATGATTTAATTAGATAATTGATTTGATAATTTGATTTTTTTGTTTTTGCGTAAAATTGTATAGTACTTGCTCCGATTCTTCGCACATTGTATAATTTGGGTAGGGCTGTATGTCGGATGCCGCTCTAAATTATAATCTTTCACTTTCAACTGGAATTAGCCAAGCCACATTCAGCCAGATATCAGTGCAACAACTTTAGACATTCAAAAGCATTTCGCTGAATCTTTGGGACAGCCCGACCTATTGTTGCCTGTATCCCTCTCTTTTATGGTTTTATTGTAAGCGGTACGCGCAAACGGCGTATTACGGGTAATACTTTCCATGGATTATATGGATATAACACCCTTTTCACTTTTTATTTGTTCGTTAGAGTTTTAACAGAAATTCCCATGCCTTACATATTGTAAACATAAAGTATGTCTGCCATGACCGTTCAAATCCCTGAACCCGACCATTTGATTGAAGGTGTTTCTGTTAGGTAAATTAATTCTCTCCAATCTTGTTTATTTAATTTTTGACATATTGATCGTTGGGTTGGGTTGGGTTGGGTTGGATTGGATGCCAAATACATGGGTTGTTGCATCGCGAGGCGACCAAATCGGCAAAGCCAATTTTCGATCCCGCCCATTGCAAATAAAGTCCACGATGTCTATCTGCAATAGTTTAGAAATGGCACGCGTTTAATCTCGATAATACGACAAAATTGTTATAATAAATTCTAGAGAATAAAGTTGCATAATGTAAACCCTAAGGTGGCATATATTTAGTTATCTAAGATTAGTCCATTTTCATCTTGCGGTCAGATTAGAGATGTCGTACACGTAGCCCAACACTTCGGATTCAGTTATATCGTTATATCTATCTTCAAATTTCATCATAGATATTCGTAATTACTGAAGAGAGCGAGGAACCCAGTGGAACGCCGCGTTGTTGATGCCAAATTTGTCCTCAAAATCTGACATAGGTGCTGTGTTCGTATAGCCCACCGGGTCATCCGAACCATTCCGTTTGGATCTCGGAACATCGTGGATGTGATATATTTGTGAGGATTAATTTTACGTCCAAATTCGCCGGTATATCTTGTGGCCAAATCGTATGATGTTCGTTTACCTTCTCCACCTCTGACAGGATATTTTTTCTGTAAGTCATCTTTTCGGTATGTAGCCCATTAATGCATGTCTGGATGGTCTGAGCAATATATTTTTGCATAACGTATTGATTTCTCTGTTGGAAGAACTGAGTCTTCCATAGAATTTCTGAAGGTAAGATTCTCGTTCTTGTTGTTTGCCCAAATAAGTTGGATTTCGCTAAAGAAAGTTCTACGCGGGACACTGCAGATTTTTTTACTATTGCTTTGATACGTCAGCATATGATGGTGGTCATTTATCGTTCACCTTATTTTCATCAAAAACGACTATTTTGAGTGAAGTTGTCAGAGTCAGCTAAAAGTAATACGAGGGTAAACAATTGTTCTGAACACGCTCCTGAAAACCGCATGGTGCTATCTTCGTCCGAGGAAACGTGCTGCAAGATGACGTCATTTGCACATATCATCCCTCAGCTGCTTTAGTAAATTCAAAATAGTTCAAATTACAGCTTTTCAATTTCAAGTTTCAGCATGTGGTTCTATCACATGACGTATTGTTAACCTTGACTGTGATTATAACTTCGCAGTTGAGGTGGTGGATCAGTGTGTCAGCTTAGGGAGGCGAGTCGCGATACGACGGCGTTGGTTCGATTCCACCGCCCGGCCAGAGGTAAACCTGATCACACATATATTCTTAAGCCGTCTGTCCCGGTCGGTCACTCTTTAAGTGGTCGTTAGGTCCAGCTAGAGGCTGGTTTTGAACTGTGCGCCCTGAAAACTCTAGTGACAATTGGTGCTTTCATTCACGTTGGCACTCGCCAACCTGTCACCTAAAATGCGGTAGAGATTTGTGGTGTGGGGAAGACGCAAAGGGGCCTACTTAAGGTCAGTTCTGACAACTACAGAACTGGGATCAAAAGCATTGCTTCAGTGGCGGTGAAATTTCGACGTATAGTGAAATTATGCACCTGCTTAAAGGATTGGGTCATAAAACTGGGGTTACAACTGCTGCATATGTTTATTCATATAGGTATGTAAACATTCGTATTTGTCATAATAAACCATAAACTGCATATCAGTTGTGGTTTTAAGAATAATAGTAGTAAAATTAACATATATTAGCAATAAAATTAAAGAACTTAGTGATGGCTTGTGCTTTTTGTCATTCGATATCAGTCACATTGACGTTACTTTAGAAGCAAGTGGTACGTGATTATTTTGTTGCTGTTAGTTGTGAGACAATTTTAAAATGGAGGGAAGCAACGAACATTTTCGGCATAATTTACTTTTTTATTTCCGTAAACGAAAGAAAGCTGTTGAGAGCTGTTGTTAATCTGAAGTTTATGGTGTTGATTGCTTAACGGAGCGCACGTGTCAGAATTGGTTCAAAAAAATTCGTTCCGGAGATTTTTCCCTCAAAGTTGAGCAACGTTCTGGTCGGCCAACTGAAGTTGATGATGACCAAATCAAGACCATAATTGAACAGGATTGTCATACAACTGTTCGAGCGATTGCAGAAGGGTTAAATGTATCACACACAACAACAGAAACACATTTACAACGCCTTGGACTCGTTAAGAAACTCGATATTTAAGTACCGCATGAATTGAAAGAGATTCACTCAACACAGCGAATCAACATTTGCGATATGCACCTTAAGCGCAGTGAAGCCGATCCTTTTCTGAAAAGAATCATCAGTGGCGATGAAAAATGGGTAATATACAGCAATATAATTCGAAAACGATCATAGTGCAAGAACGATGAACCAGCTGAAATCACACCGAAAGCTGAATTGCATCAAAAAAGATCATGCTGTCATTTTGGTGGGATTACAAAGGTGCTTTGTATTTTGAGCTGCTTTCAAGAAACCAGACCATCAATTCAGATGTGTACTGTCAACAAGTAATGAAATTAGATGAAGAAATCAAAGAAAAACGGTCAGAATTGGTAAATTGGAAAGGAGGAGTGTGCCACCATGACAATGCAAGACCTCACACATCTTTGGCTACTCGTGCGAAATTATTGGAGCTTGGTTGGGAAGTGATGTCACATCCCCCATATAGCCCTGACCTCGCACCATTTGATTTCCATTTATTTCACAGTTTGCAGAATTTTTTGAATGGTAAACTGACGACCTTAAAACTCACAATTGTTTGCTGATAAGGACGAGAAGTTCTATGAGCGCGGAGTCATGAAGTTGCAAGAAAGATGGCAAACGGTCATTGAACAAAATGGAAAATATATAGTTGATTAAAAATTATTGTTTGTATAAAAAATGAGTTTTACTTCATACGGCAAAACCGAAATGACTTAGTTGCCAACCATATATACGAATATAAACGTGTTCATTTTAGTTTCTGCTTATTGCTCTACTAAATAATTCTGTTAAGTTTGATGTTTTATTTGTTTTTAAGTTATGAAATGGTATACTAAGTAGTCATAAGATCGGCAAGAGTTCGTGCAAAAAATACGAGAAGATATTTCTATTTTATGATACCTGTTACAGTAAGGCTCTTAATGAGTATCTAATAAGTTCATTAAGTATATACTATACATTAAATAATTTGTGTTGTTATGTTGGACATCTCATATTACACATGTTTTTGATGCACGAAATCACAGTGTGTGATTAAAAAATTATGGAACAAATATGAAAAAAAAAATTAATTCATCAAAAATACGCACTAGCACACACGTTATTATAAAATTTGAAATTAATATTTTACTCCCTTGTAGAGGTTCTTACGAAGTAAGTGAGTACACAACAACAATTTCTTATACATACGAAATAACATAGAGCTCATAAATGTAATACATTTATTTTACGAGCAAAGTATATAATAATAATAATAATGTTAGTGTATATTATCTGCATAAATTCCTGATACGAGGGAAGATCATTATTTAGCGTCCGTGACATAGTAGGCGTTGAGTGACGTTGAATCAATTTGACACATTAAAGTATTAAGCATATGTTGTTACGTTGGTTCAATTGTAGTTTTGTCACTCGTTATTTGTTCAAATAATCTAGAATTTAAGTACACAAGTTTAGAAAATTTCTAAAAATTGTAAAATCAGAGGTTCGTGCAGTTATAAAATACTCGCAAAAGAAAGGGTTGTCGAAAAAAAAATTATGAAGACATGGTAGGTGTATTAAGGGGGGGTCCTGCTTTAGAAGGCTCAAAAAGTCGATTTGTTTTTTATTGCTCAAATCTATGCCTAATATATCTAAGAATGTGTATAAAAAGTTATAGCGGCTAATTCGCAATATTTTGAAAGATACAGCACTAAACACAGTGAGGTGTCGAGCAAAAAATATACGAATGCATGAACGCTCGGACAAACGAAACGCGCACCCCTCCCCGCAGTAACATAACACCGAACTATGTACTGAAAAAAGTTCAATCGGTCGTTCGAAACAATAATATGTTGAGTTCGTAAGAGCTATAGTATGATTATAACGAGATATTCCGTAAGTAATCGAAAATTAACATTTTTCCTGATCGTAAACTTTAGAGCGCGTTTTCTCGAGTTTTCGTTTTTACGATTTTTCTAAACTGGTGGGCGTGATTGCGAGAAAACT
This sequence comes from Geotrupes spiniger, assembly GCA_959613385.1. Taxonomy (NCBI): domain Eukaryota; kingdom Metazoa; phylum Arthropoda; class Insecta; order Coleoptera; family Geotrupidae; genus Geotrupes; species Geotrupes spiniger. Next base: position 6,613,484 of record OY390736.1, on the reverse strand, counting down.
AGACAAGCAATCAAAACGAAACAAAACTTTTGTTGGCTTCAGTAGCATTCTATTCTATTTGAACTAAAATTAATATTTTTAAGAAAAAAAAATTCTAAACAACTTTTTTAGCAAGTTGAAATGATTTTCTCTTCCTGCAAAGAGCACGTTTATTTTCAAACCTGAGAAAAATCTTGAATTTCAACATTTTGGGTTTTTTTTAGTTCACATAGAAGAAAATATATGAGAATTACCATTTTCTTTGGTTTTTTTTGTTTCAGACAAAAATTACGGGCTACATCTTTCCCACCGATTGTAAATTGCAATTGAAAGGTGTTGTACAAATGTGCATAAAAATCGGTTCCGTTTAAATATTTTTCTCTCGACATATTTTTTTTTAATGCTCAAATATGCAATAAAATGCTCTAAAAAGTTCACTAGACTTGCTTGAAAAAAATTCCCCCAAAAACGCCATTTTAAGGCCTCCTAAAGCAGGATCCCCCTTAAGTGAGGGTGCTGTTTCTTACCAAGTGGTGAAAAATATTTCGCGAGAATTTAAACTGCGAAGACAAACAAGTAAACATGCGAATGGTGCTGGACGACCAGTGACTGTCACTACTGAAGAAGTTAATCGTATACACGACATGGTAATGTCAGATAGACGACTGACCATTCGCCGGATAGCTGAAATTACGAATTTTTCTTATGGTACTATAGAAAATATTTTAACTAATATTTTGGGGCTAAAAAAGTTGTCTGCACGTTGGGTCGCACGAATGTTGACACCTGATCAGAAACGTTCTAGTATTGCATTCTGAAGCCAGTTTGGCAAAGTTTAAAGCAGATCCGAATGAATTTCTTTCTCGATTGGTCACTGTTGATGTGACGTGGGTTCACCACTTCGATCCTGACTCGAAGCAACAAAGTATGGAGTGGCATCGCCGAGGTTCTCCACCACCCCGCAAATTTCGTGTTTTGCCATCCGCTGGTAAAGTTATGGCCAGAATTTTTTAAGACGCAAACGAAATTTTGATGAAATTTTTTGGAACGTACACGGGACATACAATAACAGGTTTGTCAATTTAATTTGAAGATTGCGCGGTTGTGTCAAGGAAAAAAGGCGGGGAAAATTGAGCAAAGGAATTCTATTTTATCAACATAACGCTCTCCACAAAAGCCATGTTGCCATGAGCGCTATTCTGAACATAGGATTTGAATTGTTTGAACATCCCGTATCCACCAGACCTGGCCCCTTGTCATTTCTTTTTATTTCCAAAATTAAAAGAATATCTTCGTGGGACCAGATATTACGATGATAATGAAGTGATGACGGCCGTAAACGACTGGTTGGAAGATTTTTTTTCCAAATGAATCAAAGGTTTGATCGTTGGATCAAATGCATCGACGTTCAGGGATAGTATGTAGAAAAATAATCGTTTGATACTTCTTCAGTTTGTTTCCTTGTATGTTAGGGACCGTAAATACTGATCTCCCCTCGTAGGTTTTCTTTATCGTTATCATAATTATCTTATTTTTTGCGTTACCAAGTTCTTTACACATGATTGGCGAATTCTTCATTTTAATCTTATATTGTCAGGTCAAATTCAATGCTCGAATGCACTTTAAACTATCAATCCCAATTCATAATTTTTATTTCAACTTTATAATTTTAATTGTTTATTGTACAATAAATAAGCGTTCAAATATTGACATTTCCTCACCGACATGTATTAGCGAGTTTGTTTATACTAAATTTGATTGCTTATAGCACTAATCATAATTAGAAGGACCGCAATATTATCTCTTATTTATTGTAATTATTAATATACTAACATACATACATACACACAACATCGAGAAAATGCTCTATTTGTTCACACTAAATTTATGTTTTCGCTTGGTTTAGATGTTTAGTTGTTGCTGTCGTACTTTAAACATTTTTTAGAATCTGTAGCTGTTGTGATTTTGAAAGCTTAAATTTTCCATTTCACGTCTTTGTGTTTTCCACCTGTTCACACCCTTCCTGACTTTGACATTTCGCACCGGTGCCAAATTGTGTTAAATAAATAACTTCCGAATAAAAATAAATTAAAATTGTTTATTAAATCAAAACTGTTCAAATATTCTGGCTAAAATAAAATTTTAAATAAATCACTTTCTTATTCAATCTTACTAAATTACTTATATACAAAAATAAACTTTTTATATATTCTTTCATGGGCTATATGGCCAAAACACATGGTACAAACACACAAACACAGGTATAATTACCTTCCCGGCAATATATAATTACATAATCGTAATAATCGTAATTACACATTTTTAAACAACATTATTTGTTTAAAAATTTGCTTAAAATGCTACATTTTTTAATTATACGAGTTTGATTTGCAACATAAATATTTAATCGACCTTTCAAGGTAAGCTAATCCGACTATAATTCAGTAATACACATTACAGTCATGGATTTGGAAAGTTCTTTATATGTAGTTAAGAAATACGAAAGAAGACTATTTTTCTCTACGCTTCGTTCAAATTGCCACATTTATGTTGATTAATAATTAATAATAATTCTAATGCTCGCGGCAAAGCACACGCCTGGAATTTTTCAATATTTTCTAAAGCGTGTAACTATACCAAGTGAAAGTAAATGTTACGATAAATTTTCTTACTTGAACTTTGAGTTTAAAAGTAACAATAGCGTGTTAAATCGAGGTTGAAACTACACCTACGCCCGCTATTTTAATTAAGCAATAAGAAATCACAAATTAGGAGATAGTATCTAAACCAATGCCTATACTTTCGATTATTATTGTAGTCAATCTGATAACTAATCTAGGGAATTGTAAATATTGTTTGAAAGTAACCAATGTGTATGAGTGGAATCAGTGTTGCAGCTTAAATTCGGGGTCGTGCTTTGGAGAGAGTGGAGTATATTGTATATAGTAAGCAACAGCACACGTCTTCAGTTTGTGTTATGTTAAATTACAAAAGACAATGTTCAACTACCAAACAGTTTATGCCTATCACTGTAAAATATACCAATACAAATTTACGAAATTCAATTAAGTTGCCTTTTATTGTACCCATGCATGTGAGTTTTGTGAGTAAAGCTAGCCATAGTGTTATAATCTCAAAGCTGTTTGGATCTGCGGTATTATGGATTCCATGCAGAGATTGTTTCTTTTGTATGAATAAAACAAAGCCTTTCATGGAGTGCATTTGTTAAATAAGCTGTTACATAAACGTGATGAAATGAAACGGTGATAGTGTCATTTTATTGTTACAATTCGCAAACGTTTGTGTTCTAATCTTTCGTTGATATCTCTTCAACCTATATAATGTTTACACCGTACCTTTCTCCATTCTCATGTTATAAATGTTCAGTTTTCTAAATAGGGTTACACATTCCAATTTCATTTCTGTAAAAAAAGTTCTCATAGTTTTAACGATATCATTAGAAAATTGAGGTATACATTTTCATGCGATTACGTTTTTGTTCAAATACCATTTGTTTGTGTTTGTCTTAATCCCATCTGTTACCGTTGTTACCTATTTCCATTATTTTGGTTTTATTTGACGAAATTTCGTAGAATTGTTCAGTTATTATTTACTTTTATTCTCCACTGGTTTATTGTAATTTGAGTTGTTTTCTTGTTTTGCTTTTAAGACTTTATTTAATTCGATGTAGCTAAGTAGTTTAAATTAAATTAAACTAAAAATTTAACACACCGATTATTTTCTCCAGTTATAAAGATTTTCGAATTAGGGGTACATAAAAGCAGTTTCTTCTTTACAAAAAATAAGAATGGATATAGTACATTAGAATAATATACAGACGTCTCAAATCGCTGGTGAAATTCAATTGCGAAAATGATTAAAATACAAATTTATATATAATAAGTATAATATATATGAAAACTATATTACCGCTACCGCATCCAACAAACAAAATATACGAGGGTATATTTTGTTTATAATAAACATCGAAGTAATTAAGTAAGAGTAAGTAAGATTGTGTGGATGGGTTAATTCTACTGGAGAAATTGTCGTACTATGGCATTAGAGGAGCTCCACGTGAGTTGTTAAAATAATATTTAATGAATAGGAGCCAAATCGTTGTCATATGAAGTCATATGAACGGTCAATTGATATACAAGTGCCTCAAGGGTTAATTTTAAGGCTAATATTATTTTTGATATATATCAATGATCTGTTAGCTAATATTAAATCATCACTGTCACAGACGATGCACGTTTCGCAGACGATACAATGTTTTTAACACTTATAAAATTAGACAAAGAAGTATCAGATTTAGAATTATAATTTAGAATAAACACATTACAATAAAAGTAGAGCCACAATAAACATTTATAAATTAAAACTTACAATTTAACAATTCATCGATGACATAAAAAGCAAAGTTTAACATTTATTTTACATACATATAACATTGGCGTAACACAGTTGCCTATAGTTACTATAGTTACATATTTCGATGATCATTGTTGTACTTTATGTAAAGGCACTTCTAGTAAATCTTTATTCCGAGTACGATAATTATGTCTGTTAAAACTGTTATTTGTGTTGTTTTTATTCCCATGTAAGAGGCAGTGCAATGTAAAAGTGGATGGCATTGTTAGTACCTCGAGTTTAATAAAGCATGGTTTGCAATGTTCTATATGTTTCACATTTAGAATTGCTCTTATCAGTTTCTTTGGTATTATAAATAACCCATCTCTATTTGCTGAACCACGCCACAAAAAATTGCTACATGTACTTACCACTACTACATGCACTATACCATAAATAACATTGGCCCTAAAATCAACCCTTGCGGTACTTGAATTTCAATTGACCGTGTAGATGACCTTTAACTCAGCGATTTGGCTCATATTATTAAATATGATTTTATGTACTGTAGATTTTCCCTGTCTGTATCCATATTATTCGTTTGCTGGAATCTTGTTTTTCTACACTGTCAGTAGATCTTTAATTATCATTTCAAATATTTTTGAAAATATGTGAAGAATCGATATTGGTCTGAAGTTAATATCTTCATAGTTTCCCTTTATGCGAACCGGAACTCTCGCTCTCTTTAGTATATAGAGAAATTTATTTCCTTGTATGCAGTCTTTATAACGGTGGTATTTATTTAATCTATGTCACGAGTACTTGTATCGTTTTTAGTCCTGATGAAACGCCCACTTCTTTTTCACATGTCGGTGTAAAAAGTAATGATTTACAACTATTAACTTTTACTATTTTAAAATAGGTAATTATAGTCATCTTTCGACTTCACCAAATTAGTGATATCTTTACTAATCGTGATAAAAAATTATTAAATACCTTTGCACATATATTTATTTCCGTTACGTTACGTTACGTTACTATTTGGTTTTATGTCGTTGTTGATTGACCGTTTCACATACCTTTCGTTTGCATATTTTTTTGCGTTAATGATTGGTTGCCTGTACGTTTCTTAAGTGATTCATGCATGCCATTCATCTCTCGCGTGTGAAAGATAATATTTACTTGATTTCTTAATTCTTTCACCTCATCATTTATCCATATATTTATAGGTATAGGTTTTCCTCCAGAGCTTTTAATGGTTTTTATTTTAAAACATTGTTATTAATAAGTTAAAAAAATCCATGAATGGTTGTTTTCAAATAGTTTTAATGTAGTTCTGTTTATTTGGCGACGAGCCCGCGTTTGATCTGCCTTTTCACTTAAATTGAATTTGAAACTGCATTGTATACTTCAATGATCAGAGAAATTCCAATTTGTGACTTGTGACTCATAGCAGTCCTGGATATTGAAGTGCATTGTAGGCTCTCATACTGTAATGATAATGTTTATCAAATCTATTAATTCTCTGTAATCTTTGCCATCCTTCAAAAAATCTATATTGAAGCCTAGAATTATGCCACAGCTTAATATTTCTACCCTTCGTAATACCTCCTGCAAATTTTCAAAAATACTGCAATACTGGCGAGAGTTATACAATTGGAATAATCACATGATAATAATTTAACTCCTGTTAATGTTTTGGAATTATCGTATACAAAAATAGCCTTGATGAAAAGGACATATTTAAAACAGTAACAGACAAACTTATCAGACATGCCCAGAGTTACAGAGGTCCTCTTTATTTATCCGTAAAAACCAAAGAAAAATTAATAGAGATGCTTCCGTTACTAAGCAAGGTATTTCATGATTATTCACATTAAAAACGAACGATGCCTGTACGGATGGATACCCTGAAACGGAAGAAGAGAATGAAGACTAAGTTAAAACGAAAATGAAAAGTTTTGTAAAAGAATGTAATATAATTTTGATTACCTATAATACTGTTTTATTTACCATTATTTAATGTTTTTGTTTCTAATTTGATAAATAAAGCGTCCAAAGATACACGTTTATTTTTTTGTGAAGAAGGGTAAATTTCCAATTCTTCTCAACATTTTGGTATTATGTTATGCAAATAAAAATTCCAAAATCATAATACTCTGAGAAAAGACTATTTGAAAATGTAATAGTTTATACTTTATTGAAATTACCTATCCCCAAAATTATTACATACTTTTCAAGATAGAAGTGGTAATAACGTATGTTGCAAAAGTTTTGAGAATTTAAAAAAAAAATTAAAAAGAAACTTGCAATAATATATTTAATCTGTAATAAGAACAACTGAAAATAACAATATTTCTTAAACTAAAAATGATTTCAAAGTACTGCTAATGGGACGTGATCTTCCACGGCTCGCAACTTTGTCTTAATGTTCCTCATTAGATTTTGGACAGATTCTAAATCAATTTCTCTGATCTTCAGCATTATTCTCCTTCTTAACTGCTGTTCATTTTGAGCTTCCCAGCCATTATTATAAACTTTGGTACACAGCTGAGCCCAAAAAGTTTCGATAGGTCTTGCTTGAGGAAGATTGGGAGGGTTGTCTTTGAACTGTAGCAGCATTCAGCGCTCTTGGACGTCCATTTTTTGGCAAATTTATACAAGGAATACCTTCGTCACATTCACGGATCGTTCGATAAATTGTAGCAACGGAAATATTTTGTTCTTGATATAGGCGAACTATTTCTTTCTTTTCAAGTCGTCCAACTAGACTGTAAATACTCTTCCGAATATCTAATTTATACGACATTTTTACAAATTATATCATAACCAAAATCGTTTTATTTTGAAGTTAAGATGTTGAGTGGTTACCATGGTGCAGATTTTTGAATTGTTTTCAACGGAGATGCTACCTCCTGAACTTTGAAAAAAAATCATAGTTCATCATAATAAATTTTAGGTCCTTATACTTTTGAACACGCACCCACGACATAGATGTTAAGAAGAGATTGGTTGGTGTCAACCAACCAATTTTGACGTATTCATGAACGTTCACGATTTCACCTGTCATCATGAAGGCGTCAGTTTGTTAGAAATTTAAGAAGTATAAGAATGTTCAGTGCGGACTATTGTAGATTTTTATTATTGAGACAGCTTTCTAATTAACTATCGACTTATAACTGGGTGCATCCATACGTATGCACAGGGTATAAGAAAAATGATTCTAATCATATGCTCAGTTTCATATGAAATGAATATGCATTTCAAATAAAGCTGTGAGTTTCAAACTTTGCTAAAACAATGTGTATGAAATAATCATTATTTCTATTAAAAAATCAAGTCCAATACCTCCAGTAGCGAACTCTTCACTGCCACGAGTTAATGGCAACAGTCTACACAAGATTCTCTTCTTTTGGACTGCGATCCTACCGTTCCTTGTTGCGGTAACTGCAGATCACAAAGCTGTTAGGATTGCTAACAGCTTTGTGCTGGTGTCAAGATCGGCAGCATTGGAATCAATGGAACGACTTTGTCTTCAGTGACGAATCAAGATTTTATTCGTGGATAAATGACGGCCGTAGGAAGATAGGTCGATATAAAGGAGAAAGAAGAAATCTAGAGCTGTTGAAAGACGTAATACAACTTTAACAGCTGGAGTTATGGTTTGGGGTGCGACTTGTTTCGGTACAAGATCACCTCTTGTATTCATCTCAGGCAATCTTAAAATGCTCATCGCTATATTCATAATACCAGTGTTAGTACCATTCCTGCAGATCTTGCCAATCGGTATTTTCCAACAGGATAACGCTCGTCCACATACTACAAACATTACCAGAACGTACCCTTTACAAGCACAATTGTAAATGTTGCCTTTCTCTGTACGATTTTTATAGGTCGGCTCCTAAGATTTTTGCCAAGAGCTACTAACAACTTAGACGGGCTAGGACACCAACTTGAGGTTATATGGAACGAAATACCGCAGGAGAACATAGACAACTTGATAGAAAGCATGCCATGACGAGTAAATGCTGTTCATGGTGCTTAATATTATTAATTATGTTTTCGTTTCTGTTATTGTTTTCTTATAATTAATAATCATTTCTTACGAAAATCTGATCCCTTCATCCGCAATAATAAAACATTATTTGACCAAAGTTTCAAACCCGTAGCTTCATGTGTCCGTTCATTTCATATGAAATTGCGTGTATAATATAGTAACTCTGATATATAACATATGTTTCTATAGACATTTTTCCAATTTTTATAAATAATGTTAATTGAAATTAAATAATGAAATATATAAATACAATGCATGTTGATGTATTATGTGGTACTGGTATATAGAAAATGGACTATATTAAAAGGCATGTAGACTAACGAGTATTACCTTGTTTATTTAAATTACAGTCTAGTAGCTATTGACATCGATTTTATATGTGCCGTCTGGTAGTAACTGTATTAATTAAGTTATTCATATCTGATTTGTTGTATCATGAATTATAGGGTGATTCGATTATATTAAAGAATACTAACTATAAATTTTCTTGAATTAAATGTACAATTTCTAGTTCATGTATAACACAAGGATACATATAATTGCTAAACTGTAGTAAATAATCGGTAATAAACATTTTAATAAAAAAAGCTGGGCTGTCGATAAGTGTTTTGCATAAACATGATTAGTTCGTTTCTAGAGCAGTAATTGTAACTGTACTTGTATAATTGGCTGACATATTTGCATGAATACATTCCAAATAAAGGCTTCTTTTGTCTTACTGAATTACTAAATTCTATATTATGCAATATCTTCGCAGATATTTTATAACAAGTTTGTTATTTTTATAGTTTTTATGATTTATTCAGTTTCTCCTCATTGCTTTCGCAGCTATATTTAGAGAATCTCTAAATATTTCTAATTAACGTATGTTGCATATGTAATTATTACGGTATTAATAATAGCTAAACCAAAGAAATTATAAAATAGAAAAAGTTAAACTACTGGAAATTATGCATCAAATATATATAGAAAAAATGCATATGAATTGCTAAAAACGAATAATATTACAACTATAAGAATAGGGATAATAAAGAGTTATACCTCCGGCCCGAAAAATAAAAGTAAGAATTCTAGGAAAAACTATATCCAACATTATATATATATATATATATATATATATATATATATATATCCATTAAAAGCTCAAATGATAACATTATGAATTAGGTAAGAAAAAGAAATGAAAGATTTAAAAGCAAAATAGATTTACAGCAAGTATTCAATATACTAGAGCATTCGATAAAGAAAACAAATTGTGGAGAATTGAAAAATGAGAAAACGTGTTACACATACAATATGGACTTAAAAAGCAGAAATTGAGAAAGAGGTACACACTTGAGAACATAAATATGAGAATAAACTCAGAGAAATCAAAAACTATGAGTAGGAATTCGAAGCAAGAAACGATATTAAAATTGATGGAAAAAGAGGAGCAAGTAGTAAGGTAATATCGAGGATGAATTGGAAATCAAGCCATCTGCTAAAAGCTACGCAACATAATTCCTTGGCAAAAGTATCAAACAAGGTGAAAGCAGATGGGTAATCGCATCAAAACATTTGGCAGTGAAATATGGATTACGGCAAAAATGCGATTATATAACTAGATAGGAAATCAAACATTTTAAAAACAATCTGCTAATGATACACCAGTAGGAATAGGTTCGTCTCCCAAAGGCTGGGAGACCAGAGACTAGTAAAACAAATATACGAAGCACAACAAATAGGAAAATGAGAACGGCCCCGAAACATTTAAAAAGAAGCTGACAAAAGCTGCAGATGTACGAATGTCTGTGTGTTTGTGATCCATTTTTTATTTATTTATCGGGTTTACGTACCGGGTGCCTCGGCACCCTATTGTTAACATTGTTCAAATTACAGGACGCACCAAACGATGTCAATTCTTGTGAATTTAACTTATTACCGATTGCATTGCACTTGTTTGGGTTGAATTGGGTTGTTTGCATTGGTTTAGAAGCTGACGTTAAATATGTAAGGTGGATACAATTTTCTAATTCTTTTTTGTGACCATAATAAAAAATATTTATTGAACATTTACCGAATGAAGGATTCGGCATTTCTACACGAAAATTAATTAATTCGGCTAATTAAACAAAAAAATCTTTTTTTAATTCATAATGAATCATGAAGTTTTGTTGCCAATATTATGGGAAATTTGAAAAAATCCTATTAACAAGATAAAAACCAGTATTTGAGGAAAGGAACCTCATCGCAACTAATCAGTTTGGCTTCAGAAAAAGTCATTCGACCGTGGATGAAATACATAGAATAACCAATAGAACAGAAAAAGCACTAGAAGGAAAAAAGTATGTGCAGCCGCTGTCCTGTATGCATCTTTGAAGCGTATTCCGACCTAAATGAAGTCAAGGCGGGAGTACCACAAAGCCGTGTATTGGGTCTAGTGCTTAACATATTATACAATATTATATATATACATATTAATGTTATTTCAAACCATCAAAAAGACATGATAGGAACTTTAGGTCATGATAAAGCTGATATGTCGATGGAAGAAGATCATAAAGAAGCTCCACAAAAAGCTGAAGAGTAGAGAATGAAATCCACCATTGGACAAAACATTGAGAATAAAATAATTTTATATATAAAAGCGAGCTTATCGGAATAAACAACTACGCTGGAAAGTCTATATGAAAAAGAAGAGAGAACTCAATATATTGAAACATGTATTGGATGTTTGGAAGAAATTTCAAAATATCCATTGATGACAAATTATTGATTTATAAGCAGAGATTACGGCAACTATACATATGGCGCACAGCACAGGGAATGCGTCAGTAACAACAACATCGGGGTAATCCAGAGGTTTCCGAATAAAGTATAGATGGACAGCATTGATGTTCCAAGGTACGTAAAAATAGCTACATCGACCGAGATTTGAATATGAAGATTTTGTACCAGTAGACATGAACAACGTCTACGTCAACACATGAATGTCGAAGCCCCCCTATTCAACAACAACACAGATAGAAAGAAGGTTCAAGATGTAGAAACCCCTCAAAATAGTTAGTGTAAACGGCAAAGCATTTTGACAAGAAATAAAAGCTATTTTACAACTGGATTTTATTTTCATTATTACCTGTTTTTTCAATTAGGTAAAATATCGTTAGTCCAAAATTAAGTCGCAGGTAAATATGTATGAAATAATACTAATGGCACTTAAGAGCACTTGAAGCACTGCAAAATACTGTAATAACATCTAGCTATGGTGGAATGTTTACCAAATTAGCATTACCTACCTAAAATTTTATGATTACCACTCTGCTATAGATATGTATATTCAGTTAGCACAATATTCTAAATATTTAAAGAGGAAGTTTATTGTTATCAAATCATTGGCACATTTCTCCTATGATACTTTTCACCAGAATCGTTCGATCTGGCTTGGATAGAAATATGTCGTTGTGTTAATGCACAAAAATCAATATGCCTTATTTATAACCTAGGAGAAAGGAGAAGGAGAGAGAAAAGTGGAAAGCATTGAGGACGAAAGTGAGGCAGGCATGTTACGAGTAATCATGAAGGAATTAAAGGAAATAAGGAGAGAGAATGCAGAGATGAGAAAGGAGAATGCAGAGATGAGGAGCGAAATGAAGGAAGAAAGTGTAAGAAGAGAGAGGATAGAACAGGAGTGGAAAAAAGAAAAGGCAGAGATGGGAGGAAAAATTAGAAAGATAGAAGAAAAACTGGAGCAGATGGCAAAGAAGGAGAGAAGAAATAATGTTGTGATTAGAGGGTTGGAAGTGAAAGTGAAAGAATGGATTAGAAAGGAATTACGGGTAGAAGTGGCAATAGAAGAGGTGAATAATTGGGGAAGTAATGGACGAGAAATAATGCTGGTGAAGTTGGAAACAAAACCAGACAAGGAGAGGATTATAAAGAACAAAGAGAGACTGAAAGGCAGCAGGATTTACATCGACCATGACCTTACAGAGAAGGAGAGGGAAATACAGAGAGAAATTTGGAAGTATGCTGTTAAGGAGAGAGAACAAGGAAGGAGAGTCAACATGGGGTACAGAAAGTTGAAAGTGAATGATAAATAGCTACAATGGGATGGAGGAGAGGAAAAATTGGTAAAAAAACTGAGTCAGGGGGGTGAAAGGGAAGGGAGAAAATGGAATAGGGAGAAAGTGAGTGCGAAGAGTACAGGGTTAAGGGCGTGTATCTGGAATGTGGCAAGATGGACGAAATGGATGAGGGAGGGGATAAATAAGGACTTAAGAGAGTATTTGATTACATAGGGCTAACAGAAACATGGGTAGAAGAGGAGACCTGGAGAAGGTATAAAGGAAACATGCCAGGCGACTTCAAATGGGTATGCAAAGCAGCCGTGAGAGAAAAGAGGAGGAGAAGGGCAAGGGGAGGGGAGGGGGGGAATAATCACTGGGGTGAAGGTGAAATGGGAAGAGCTGGAAGAAGGAAGATATGATACGGAGAACATACAAGGAAGGATGATAAGGAGAGAGGGTGAAAAGTGGGGAATATATACAGTATACAGTAACCAGCAGCTGAAGAAGGTGACAGAAGAACTAGATGACATAATAGAGCGAGAAGAGAACAACTTAGTAATTGGGGGAGACTGGAATGCAAGAATAGGAATGAAAAAGCAGCTGGAATACTGGAGAGGAGTAGAGGGAACAGAAGGGAGAAGGTCAAGGGATGGTGTGACAAATGGAGAAGGAAAAATATTGATCCAGTGGCTGCAAGAAAAGGACTGGGAAATACTAAATGGAGTGGAACAGGGAGACAAAGAAGGGGAGTTCACATACGTAGGGAAGGGATGGGAGATCAGTTATAGACTATGTGGTCACAAGTAAGGGAACGTTGAGGAAGGTGGAAAACTTTAGGGTGGGGGACATAGCAGAATCGGACCACTTGCCGTTAGAGTTACGTGGGGAAGTAAGAAGGGCAGAGAAGGAAGAGAGAAGAGAGGCAGGAATGGTCAACATATGGAATGAAGAAACGAAAAGAACATACAAGGAGGGACTATGCGGGTGGGATTGGAAAAGAATAAAGACGATAGAAGAGATGACAAGTATTGTGGATAAGGCAATCACAAGAAGAAGCAAAGGAAATGGAGAAAGGGAAAAGGCATGGTTCGATGAAGAATTTAGGAGAGGAAAAAGAGCATTGAGGGAGACGTCGAGGGAGGCGAGGAAAGGGAGGAAGACGAGGGAAGAATACCTGGAAGATATGGGCAGGCAGTCATTGTTGTGGAAGAGAAAGAAGGAAGATCTGAGAAAAAGAATGGAGGAGGAAGTGCAAGGGTTAAGAAATGAGAAAGAGATATGGGAATATCTCAAGAAAAGAAGAAAGGGGAGAGAAATATCAAACAAAATAGGGATAGGCGAGTGGAATGTGTATTTTAAGAAGCTGTTCGAAGAAGGAGAGGGTGCGTTAGAAAAGGGGAAGAAGGATCGGGGAGTTGGGAAGGAAAGCGAAGGAGTAGAGGAATTCACATGGGCAGAGTGAGGAAGGATCAAGGACAAGTTGAAAAAGGGGAAGGCGGCAGGGGAATATGGTGTAGACTCCGAAGGGTGGATAAATGCACTAGAGGAGGTGTGGAGAGAAATGTTGAAGAGGGTCAATGATATATGGACAGGAAAGGAGAAAATGCCAGAAAATTGGAGGACGGCGATAGTGGTCCCGATCTGGAAAAAAGGAGACAAGGAGAGGGTGGAGAACTATAGGGGGATCGCCTTGCTCAATGTAGTTTATGAAATATATGCAGGGTTGTAAGGTTTAAGACTGGAAAAGGAAACCGGAGATAAGGAGATATTGCCAGAAGGACAAGCAGGGTTCAGGCCCGGAAGAGGAACCAGGGATTACCTGTATATTTTGAACTATTTGAGGGCGGGGGGGGGGGGGATGACAGGCTGTGGACACTCACACACACGATATCGTACTGCTGGCAGAGACGGAAATAGGGCTGCGAGAAATGTTGCGTACGCTAGAGGGATTCCTAGAAAAAAGAGAACTAGAACTGAAGAGAACGAAAACGAAAGTTATCGTATTCAAGAAAGGAGGAGGAAAAAGAAAGGAAGTGCAACTGAGATGGAAGGGAGAAACAATTGAACAGGTGAGAGAATGGACGTACTTGGGAGTGGTGCTGAGGGAGAGTAACAACTGGGATAAACATATGAACCATATATGCAAAAAGGTGAGGAGAGCGGAAGAAGGGCTGAAAGAGAGCCTGTAGGGAAAGAGGAAGGGGGGCTTCGCAGAGTCAATGAGGATCTGGGATATTTGTGCAAGGAGCATAATGCTCTATGGGGTAGAAGTTTGGGGGGTAAATGACCAAAAAAGACTAGAGAGGGCTTACATGGGGCATATGAAGAGAGCGCTATCATTAGAGAAGTCGACACCAGACTACATTGTGAGACAGGAGACAGGCAGGGAGAAATTGGAGGTAGAGACGGCGAGGAGAGTGGTAAAGTACGAAGAAATAATAAAGGGAGAGAGAGGCAATAGCATAGTGAAAAAAGTGATGGAAGAGAGGGGCGCAGAAGACAGGGGAAGGATTTATCAAACTGGGAAGAGCGCAGAAAAAAAATGTATGAAAAAGCGGGGTTGTCCTTAGAGGAGGTAGAAAGAAGGAGGAGGAAAGGTAGGGCAGTTGAGAGGGAGGTAGTGGAGAGGTTCAAACAGGTGGAAGTACAGGAAAGGGACAGGAAGATAAGGAGCTCAACATACAATGAAAAGTATAAAGACATAAGAGTATACGGAATAAAGCCAAAATATCTGGAAGGGGGAAAGACGCAGGAAGATGAAAGAAGTTTAGCGAGATATAGATGCGGAAACGAAGAAAAGAATAACAGGCGGAAAGGCGGTGGGGTGGAGATACTGAAAAAACTAAAGGAAAATCGGGAAGAGGGGAGGAAAAGGGGGTGAATAACATAAATTTGGTTGTTGCAGGTAACAGAGAATAGGGGAGAGAGGTGTCCGGAGGGATAAAGGAGAGGAGGCGGAACAAAGGACAGAAAGGATGTTACAAAATGTAAAAATGTTATATTGTGTTGTTAATTTGACATTATGCCAATAAAGGTTTATTTATTATTATAATCTTCACATTAATTAATTACGATTGTTAATACTCACTATGTTGGCAGATCCAGTGCAAGTAGTCTAAATTGCATCCAACATCGTTCCAAAGCCAACCACGTCCCCCATCCAATATGGCGCAATTTTGTTCACCATTGTAATTGTTTGGTTGATCCTTGCCCCACGCTGGTTTAGACACAAGATCACCTGAAATGCAATTTGCTAAATTAGTGCATACGTAACTATATAATTAAAAACGGATTCATCGAAGTGTAACAATGCAGAAAAGTTTAACATATGCATTGTGCATCGAAACTAACTAAGTACATAATTAAGGATTTAGGACACGAAAGTATGACTATTTCAAACGTGACTGTGTAGGTGATCTTAATAAGTGGTAGTTCGCTTATAGGTCAATCAGATCGGAAATATCATGGGTAAAAGTGAAAAAATTGCACGATAATTACTTCTAGCATTGTTGTATTCTTATTGTTGATAATGCACAATATTACGCTCCCCCCGGGTGCGAATTCTTGTGGACGTAAATAGAAGAAATAAATACGGTTATTTGTTAAAAGGAAACAAACATGACTTAATGACAGATATTATCGTTTATCGATGCCTTGTAAAGGTGTGGTTACTAACCTGGTAAAGTTATCGTGTGCATTTTTCTACATTTCATATTCATGTTAGAATTTCTCTATGGACAAGTTTATTAGAACTTGAATTATATGTCAAATCATTAATTATGTTACTTATCAAATTTCTGCAAGTAGTTCTTCCCGGCGTATTTATTTCACTAGTGTCGTAAACCAGGAAAAATAATTAGATAATTAGATAATAACTTGCACATTTAAATTTTTGTTTTCTTTGCAATGATATTTGTTTTATTTTATTATATGACCATTAATCGAATTTTGTAAACATTACAAGCTGATCAATGCAGATTTAATTTACTAATTTTAAAATATTAAAACTTAATTCTTATTCTAATCCAATACTTGACAATGACATTAATACCTAATGAAAACAAATTGTAATGGGGACAATTAATTGTACATTGTTCTGATTTTTTCAAAATTATTACACACATCAAATGGGTTCGTCCGTTTAAGTCTCTTTAATCTATATTAGGAGCTGGATTCACTCGACCTTAAGACGTTCGAAAAGCCATGGTTTGTGGCTCCTGGAAAATGTGTTAATGGTCTGATTAGTATCCATTTCCAAGTCGCTATTGTGTTTTTAAAATACCAAGGGGCATGAACGATGTTTTTTAGCACGTTCTTTAGGTTTGTGTTGGCTAGATTATGTCTAAATTGTTCTTTTTGGGACAACCTCTCAGCTGAAGATCATACGTCCATACAGGTTTAAAAATTTATTTATACAAAATACATTCAATTGTTAATTAATATTAATATTACTACATCCGATTTTAATGTCCAATTCTTCTTTATTAATTTTGACGTAGGCTCTCCTGCGTAGTTTGGCATCCAATGTAATATCCTAATATTTTATTTGGCAGCAACTGGGATGTGTTTTTTATTTTGTTCGTGAAATTAATACGAACAGTTTCGTGTAACTTTGCCTCCTTGTCAAGTTGTTAACTAGATTGAAGGTGTTTTAAAGGTTCCTCGCAGGATTGTCGTATTATATGCGACGGTTACGATCGTCTCGCATTCAGAGTCAGTGTCACTGGTATATAATAGGACTGATCCAACTACACTTTCTTGTGATGCCCCGAGTCAATTGATTTTAGATCAGCATAAGCATCTTCTTTATTGATTTCTGAAATATAAATCCAGTAATTGTGAATATTGTTCAGACAAAATTAATTCATAATTAAGGTATTCAAGCCACACATTATCAAACGTCTGTCCCGATATTCTGTGATGATCAATATTACATCAGCGATTGTCCATATTATAGGAAGATAATCCAGCCTAACTAACCCATTTAAGAGATAGATTAGCTTAATTATTTTGAAGGGAAGTTGCGTATTGCTTTGCTTGGCATTTAATCACCCTGGAGCTTCCTTTGGGTTGATATTTTCCTTATTCTTAGTCTGCGCGGTTGACACTGACCTTACACTTTGTTCGAACTGACACGATTCTAATTCGCTACATCGTCGCACTGATTAAAGTGTAATCGAATTTTAATCGAACTCCTATGCATCTTTTGTGTTTGATTTAAAAAGCTAATTGTAGTGCGGATGTAAGAATTTTGTATTGAGTGACATAGAGCATATGGTCTTATTTAGTTTGCCATTGTTTTGTATTTGTGACATGGGATAATACGACCTACATACGGTGAACTAGTTATTTAGCATAATGTACTATATGGAATATTGTACCGTTTTATCATACTTCCATGCGGCTTGCTGAATACAGTTAACAAACTCTCGTGTTTCTTGGCCCAATTATAACTGGGACTAATAGATGGATGGTTGCTCCTAGATGTTGTTGTGAAGCTCGATTGGTCAATTTATTAGTCAGACTAGAGCACATTTTTCACACTATCGCTCAAGGTAAGGAGGATGGGATCAGAGTCCATATGCCATTCCTCGTCAGCATGCATGTAATTGGCTACAATATTTTTACTAATGAATCACTTCGATCTGGGATCTTATTATTGGGCCAATAGGTTCGCTTACCGGTAGACAATGTTTGACATTTCAAATGGTTTACAGCAGTTCGTTAGCCTTGGTGGTCAACAGATTAGATCCTCAATGAAGATTGTTGGTATTGTAGTTGCCACCTATGATAAATCTGAGTAAATAGTTATTTAGAAAATCTAAATATTGTCCTGTTTTAAGAGTATATCTTGGTGGACTCTGCTATAAAGATTTCGTAGCAGTGAAAACTAGCATTTTACTTTACTGCCGGATGACATTCTATTATTTTATATTTCATCTCTTGCTGATGTTTAATGATTTCTTTAATGATAACTCTACTGCCACCTTTAGCTGTATTTGCAGGAATATCATATGATATATCCTCATTACTCTATATCGCTTAAATATAATGATTCATTAGTAAAAACAGTCACAGAGAAATATCAATGTTTTCTATATCTGGTCCTGTCTGGAGTTATTATCGATGCTGTAATAGTCCATTGGCGCTCCATTCCATGATTATAAGATCACTTGAGATTTGGTTTCTTGCGGATGGATAGCTCCATTGTTCTTATCTTCTAGTTTAGTAAAGCCTTCGTCCATTTGGACACATTCGTGCTAATGTATATTTAATAGCATCGTTAATTATAGACCAACTGCATTGGAACAACCACCAAAATACGGGGAATTTTCACTTTACAAGACGATACTAAACATGACACGTTATGAAATTTATGATTTGAGCACACCAGACGGTCCAGTTTCACTCACGCTTTGCTAGTGATGAAAAAAATATGTGAATGTGTTACTTCATTGCAATCAGAAACTAAATCTGTAACTGAAAAAATTACTATTGTACATGAAAGGCTTTGCAAAATATATTTTTGTTATCAGGGAAGTAGTATGTTGTCGAACCATGTCATTCAGTTCATGAAATACAATGAGAAATAATGATGGTACGGCTTTGGTCGTTTTCTACATCACCCTGAATATACAATGTATCACTTATTTATTAGTTTAAATCTCTTTTTAGTTGTAGTTTGTATGATATGACGACATTAAAACCCAATAGGAAAATGTTTATTCGTTATTTGAAAGCAAGTAGGGTAGTGACTCGACAACATGCATTGGAATATACATCGATGACATGAAATTTCCCTTCTTTTTCCTCTCATTTGTCTCTTACCCCTGCTATCATTCAGCCTTTCCCCCTTCAAACGATGTTTTTTATTATCGCCCCTGGCCGATCCAATAGAATCCACCTGGCATTTTGCTCCATCTTCCTATATACCTCTTCGTCCCTCTCCAACTATTTCCTCAAACTATTTATATTCCAGAAACATGCATTGAAGCCATATACTTTGTCTCTCTCATAACCCTGATCTCCTCTGTTTCTCGCTTTCCCCTCCCAGCCAAACCCGACGACTTCGTGTTTAAGTTTTTTTGTTACCAGTCTTGCATTACCCCCTCCTCTTTTTCTCAATATTTTCTAACATTTCTAATATTCTAATTCTTCATTCTCTCGTGTCTTGCATTTTCTTTCTCAACTCATATATCACCATCTTACTACTTGCCTTGCCTTCCTCCACTTTTTCTCCCTTCTCGCTCTATCTTCCCGTATTATTCCGCGCTGGCGACATCTGCATCTTCGCCCTTCTGTCAGAAATATCTTGTATTTACACTCCTCTTCCCTTTCGTCATTCTCCCACAGCCTGCCTTTCTTTATATTTTTCCGTTCATGTTTGTCACCCACATTTTTTGATTTTAACCTACTGCCCCGTTTGCGATTCAATCTTCCAGAACGTACTCCTTAAATCGCATATTTACACGTAATTGTTTATTTCACGAAAATACATACTACCAGTTAACGACGCACTACACGTAAATACTTTGTATCGTATGAACAATAAAGCGCGCGGTATGAGGTATTTTATGCAGATAACGACTGCAGTTCGTTTAACTACTTAACCCGTTCGAGCAGCGAAACAATCTATTATTTATTCGTTATTATATGGTATGAGTATAGATACATTTTTTGCAAAAAATTACATAAAAATCACCCTGAATTTTTATGTAATTTTTCGGTCTGAATTGGAATTGAGATTACTTTCAATTTATATAAACGATATTACAATTTAATTTTTGATTCACAAATATTAAGTATATTATAACATAAATCATGAATTGGGTTTATTGATATATTTCAGACAATTATTCTATTATTCTAATTCTACTTACTCTGAATCGATAAAGTGAAAATATTAAACGTATAAAATTTCTCCTACGCTTATTGGAACGCTTCTAAGAAGACGACCATGTTGACCTACTTTAGCACAACGAATTTAGTTTTCATGTTGTTCTGGGAGAATAATAGTTTATAATGTAACAATACGAGTGAGTATACTCATATGAAATGAACTGTACGACTATTAATTTTATTTAATTTTGACAATTGAGGAGACGTTTTACAATTAAAATCTTTCACCTAAAAATAATAGGTATACGTCCTGCAATAAGTCACGTATAATTCGAATAGGTCACCTCTTCTCACCTAATTATTGATTATGCCTTTCGCACCTTTGTTCATTTTCAATGGCGAATGTTAATTTAAAAGTCTGCAGTGGTCCGCACTGAATTTTCTTATACTTGGTTACACTACATTTTCCGAAAAAACTTTTCAAATGAATTTTTAGAATTTCATTATCTATTTGTTTTCGGGATACGGAAAAAGGTGATAAGAGTAAACCATCACTTCCGGTTGAGATATTGGACGTTCTCCTCCTTGCTATACACCAATCTTAAGTTTAAAGTTAAGTAGCTATAGCTTTCATTGTTTGCGCGGTAAGTATAAGAAAGGAAAAATATGCAGTGGTCCGCACTGAACTTCCTTATACTTAGTTATACTCCATTTTTTGAAAAAAAATATCTCTAACGTTAATAAGAATAATTATTTTGATAACTCGTACCGTAACGATCACTTGTTGATGTATTGCTTCCAAAATAGGACGTTTTCTTTCCTGGTATATACAAATCTTAAGTTTAAAGTTTCATAGCTCAAGCTATAATCCTTTGGACGCTAGATCGCGCACAGTCACACACTCAGCCACGCACACACACACACACATACGTCATTCGGAATATAGTCAGAGACAATTCAGGGCACCTCAAAACGTGTATATTCGTTACAAACTTCTAAATTTTTCATGATTCCTATACTTACTTATACATAAAGTATAAGAAAGTAAAAAGGTAGTACTAATTTTAATGTCGGTGTTATTCGGTGTGATTGCGGATTTATGTGCAAAACAACCAGTAGCAACTTTTCTCCCTGACCAAATTAAGTAGATATTTTGCTACGTCAATGGTCTAGATACCGCATAGATAAAATGTATGCATCATCAGTGTCCTATTCATTCGTTTTCTTGGGCCGGAAAGGTTCGTGGGCAACACTTCATTCGCAAGCCCTCTACTCCTTCAATTACGTTACCCAGCCGACAATATCATTTTACAGGAACTGCTTTGAAGGGAGTGCAAATTGAAAAAATGTTAATGCTGTATTAGATGGAGTTTCAGATTTCGGCTCAATCTAAACTAAGAACTCCACCCATTGCCGGTATTGCATGGCAATCGAACGGGTCCCTCTACGGCGACAAGGTTGGCAGTTTAAGTTTTTGCACTGGTACTGACGTCACCTTGGACATTACATTACAGAAGAACATATAAGATTATGTTTATATTATTATCATATGATTATGTTACTGGGCATGATTAATATAAAAACGACTTGATTCCGTGTTTAAATATAAGCAATGATATAGCAATGTATTCCATGTTTCTGTTGTAAAGCAATGTTTAATTCTGTTTTAAAGCATTTTTTGCCCCTGTTAAAAGTAAAAATTGACACTCAGTACTGAAAAAGGGGTTGGAAAATTGGATACGAAACTATGCTGTTGATCATGGACCAAATTTCACATTTACTAATGCTTTATTGCTGGAGCTATGCAGCATTAAAATTTGAAATTTTTGAAACTTCTTTTTTTGCAACGTTTATTTATAGAACGTTGCTAATGGGCCATCCGAAAATAGATTTTTGTTAGGAGGGATTTTCCGCGTGTGTAACGTAGAGGACTATTAGGGAATTATCGTATGATGGTGCTATCAAAGAGAGTCCCGTTTGTTCTTTATCCGAGCAACTACTTGTTGCGTAACACTGCGTTGAATTGTACCATCTGATGAAATTCACGCCACGATGTACAAATGATTTAATAATATTATAAACATATTATCAAGAAAATTCTAAATTATTTGTTTTCAAAATTTCCTTAACCAGTTGTTACAGATTTTACGTACCGTCATTACGTAATTTCTGTACATTTAGAGGTTTCAAAATTAAAAAATGTGCCAGTGGAATTACAAATGTATTATAAGAACAAACACGTTTAGCTGCTTCTTCTGTATGGAAGAGAAAATGCTCCTATATCCATGGGCAAGAAAATACGATTTTGCAACAACAAATGACATAATTGTGCCGTCTAAATCCATGTGACCCAAAAGCATTTACCTACCATATGGATTAAGAAAAAAGTATGAGACAATTGCTGAAAGTGATCTAATTCTTTTATTTATTTTTTTTTGGTTGAGGCCAGTTATTGTTCATGGTAAGTTATTTTCCAGTATTAAAGAATTTACCTTTTTGACAATATTTTTAGGTTTTGTTTATTTTTTCTACTGAAGAAGGCAACTTAGTTGACGAAATACCTATATAGATTTGAAAATTAGTAATAGGCTTTGTTAAATTTGTAAAGTTTTATTTATAAGTTATTTATGAATATGAATCATGAAAATTTTCGAACGCGAGATTTTAACGGATATACAAGTTTTGAGGCTCCTGAATCTATTCTGACTATTTTCGGAATGACTTAAGTTTAGTATATAGCAAGAAAGAAAAGGTCCTATTTTAAAAGCAATATCTTAATCGGTAGTGATGGTTTACTTTTATCACCTTTTTCTGTATCTCGAAGACGGTACGTTATCGAAAACATTATTTCTACAAAAAATAAAGATATTCAAATTTTAAAGTTCAGTGCAGACCACTGCAGATTTTTCTTTGTCAAATAATTGTATTGAAAGAGCCACTATTTTTACTTGTTTAACGATTTTAGGTTGTAGAAAAGGTTGCATCTGAATTACTACTGCAAGGCAATTTCCACTCAGAATCAGTTGCATTAATATTAATATTAACAATATTAACATTAATATTGTAATGATGCGCTACATCATTACAATATTAATGTTTGTAAAACAATAAATGCGTCTCCCTGGTATTTAAGTTTATTGCCTGCTAGTTTTTTTGTTGTAAACAATTCTTGAGTGACAGCAAA
Source organism: Geotrupes spiniger (assembly GCA_959613385.1). Classification (NCBI taxonomy): domain Eukaryota; kingdom Metazoa; phylum Arthropoda; class Insecta; order Coleoptera; family Geotrupidae; genus Geotrupes; species Geotrupes spiniger. The sequence continues at coordinate 6,590,026 of OY390736.1, read as the reverse complement.
ATTGTTTGATGTCAATGACTGGGATTCTTGTTTACTTTCGGCTTACAAGAGTGGTGCAAAGAAACTACGTGTACAACACGTTTTGAAAGTATTTTTTCATCATCAAATTCACGAAAAAATTGTATGTTTTTCAAAACTACTTGTGCTAATTACTATTGTACTCCGTCTGGTGTTCTTATTGCATATTTCGTTGACTTTTTGTATCCATCGATATCGCGATTGACACGAATGTTGTTACACCTTTTTGGTGCGCTTTGCGTATCCCTCCTAGTTCCAGATCGTTGATAACACATACATTATCACCGTCGAACAGCTATTTTGGTGACGAATTTGTATATCGAAGCAAGTCAAAAGGTCAACTCCGTCGTTGCATTTGGATCGAAGTAAAATACAAGCAAAGTGGAACTGAAAATTTTTCTTTTATGCTCTTGTAATGTAATTTACACAGTACATTTATATACATTTATATTTGATTTTGCATTTACATGTATGTCATCGTCAAGTATTGATTTTCTTGGGTGTAAACTTTATAACAAACTCCCACAAGATATTAGATAAATTGATGTGTTTCGCACTTTTAAGATTAGGGAAGAGCTGTTAGAGAACTTGAGTTGTTACTCGATCAACGAATATCTGTCACATAGTTTTAATTCATATTTATTTAATTCATATGTATTTACTGACCTGTTTCTCACGTGCTTGTATGTACAATGTCTCACGTTTTTGAAATAAATAAATATTATTATTATAGATTATTATTATTATTATTAAGTAATTAAATTTGCTCGTTTTATTTTCCATTTTTATCCCGTTAAAAGGCACACCATATCTTGGCTCGGGTTGTCTATAAATTTATATAGGGCGACGTTCTAAAATTCGAATTGCTAAAGTACACGGGGTGAGTTTACAAGCTAGCAAGCGGCTTGTAAAAAGCCGGCGAGTCGGTGAGTGCGCTAGCAGTCGAGTACACACAAAATTATTGTGAAAATTCGATACGTACGGCTTTAAGAATTTAATAATTTAATATATTATTTTATTTTATATATTATTATATTATAAGTATTGATAATAATTTAAGAAAATTTTATACTTGTGCTATTAAGTTCTTCCATATTTGAATTTTAATTATGTTAAAAATTTCATTTTTTGCAAATATTTGGAAAATTTAATTTTTTTGCAAATATTTTCAAAATTTGAATTTTTTCATATTTTTCAAAATTTCATTTTTTGTTCAAATATTTTCAAAATTTCATTTTCGTTCAAATATTTTCAAAATGTAAATTTTTTTTAAATTATCATTTTTTTTTCATATATTTTCAAATTTTCAATTTCTTTCATATTTTTCAAGCAGCTAACGGAGCGAGTGCATCGAGTACACTGGGTTTAGTTTAGGAGCTGCTTGTAAAAAAGCTGCTTGTTAGCTTCTAAACTCGCCCCGTGTACTCGAGGCTTATCAGATCAAATATTTTATTACGCTTTTGGGTCAGTCCAGCATTCTGTTGCATGTACAATTACAAACAAAGAAGATGTCCCTGTAATAAAACAAGCGAGCACTTCGAACTATCCCCTTTAAAGAACATACACCGGGCGGCCTATCATAAAATGCAAACAAGCTACTTCCCCAACTGCGATCGCATTAAAAATAACAATTTAGATATTCGTATAAACGTGAATATATATTCGTTTGCATTTAAAAATATTTATTATTTCCGAAAGCATTTCATCAATTATGCAAATACAAATATTTCGATGCTATGTTGATTTACAACAAATCCTTGCGCAATGTAATATATGAAATATACATTTTTGTAGACATTAATTTCATCATTTTTTGAAGAATAATAAGAGTAATGCACATAATTTAATAAATGCAATTAAGAACGATTCCAGGCTTACACAGCAAGTAATGTAACGTGATATTGACCAATCGCCGAACTAAGTAGGTGCCCATACTAATTTCAATTTTGCCGTTCTTCAGCATACATCGACTCGAATCAAATTGTTATATAAGTTTGCATTTAAAAATATTTCCTTTAATTATTAAGTTTTTTTGATAGAATAATTTAATTAGTTTGTTCAAATGAGACATGCACTTTTAAGTATTATATAACATTGAAAGTGATTTTTAGAATTCTGTAAGGAAAAAGATGTATATTAAATGTACTCATTGTGAAAAATCTACAAAGATTAGGACAATGAACATAAAATTCTTATTTATGTCAAAATATTATTATACAAAGTATATAGTGTACTCACAACTTGTTTTAATTGCTTTCACCCCATTTTATTCCAATTACTTGTTTCCTTTCAAATACAATTATCTTATTGGTATTGGTATTGGGCGCGTATACTTTTTCGGATCAATAGTAGATGGTTTGTTGATAAAAAATTCATTCGGCTTGTTTTTAAAATGGAAAATATTCCACATTATAAAAACCAACGTAAGCTTGTGATTTACATTTTTGTTTACTGCTGGAAACTTTTTCGTTTATACGTGTTTCGCTGGACAGGAGAAAATCGTCGTAGATGATATTCCCAAATGGAATTCTTTAAATAAATATCTTGAAATATTGACCACAGCCTATTTCGTTAATTATTCTTAGTTTGCTTCTGGTTAGTGCATAAATAATAAATATTTATCATTAAGTAAAAATTCTATACTGCAAAACAGTGTTGTGTTACCCTGCAGTGAACGAATATGTAGTTATTTACTTGACAATGATTGTTTTATGCTGAACTAATGTGCAAATGTTACAAAGGTTAATAATATACAGGTAAAACAAGTTCGTCGTTGGGTGCAACGGGGGCAAAACGTAGGTGATCGGCCTTTGGAGACCATCAGAACGGATGTCCGCCGCATAATGAGGATGGTGTCTGCCCGGAAAATTGAACTGTCCGAGGCACATGCTGCAGCTGGGGTTCGCTTTTGCGAAGCGAATATCGACAGGGATTGGCAGATTTTTGCGGATGAAAAAAACTTTTTCATCTTCGCAAGATGCTCCTGTAGTGTTGCGGCGAAAGAACAACACCCGATATATTCGGGAACATGTTAGGCCAAATGCAACAAGCATAACGGCCGGATTTTGGTGGTGGACGACAGCTGCTGGCCCCGCTGATCACTTTTGTACAGGACAACTGTCCTATACATACATCGGCATCCGGATTTGAACCCCATAGAGGAAATGTGGGCGGCAATAGTGAAGTCTTGGGAGGATGTGCCTCGATTCGGTGTCACACCGTTCAATCAATGAGAAATCGCCTAACCGAATGCATTTGAAGCAATGGATATTACACAAAATATTAATTTGTATATGTTACCTATAATATTATTCTTTGAGAAAAATATATGTCACGGTTTAATAAAAAAAATTGCACTTTTATGTGGTACTTCTTGCAGCAGCGCTTCTAAATCATTTCGGAACCTCATGTTTTATACCTCAGGCGCTTTATATTGCATTTAGTTGCTTTTTGTCGGTCTATCCGAACACGACAAGAGTAGCTTTTCTACGTGTGTACTTTTGAGATATATTTCAGATTACTGATACATTTTTAGAAATCTAGTCCAACATTTATAATTAAAAATATTCATTGGACAAAGATTCATTATTATGAATGAAATATTGGACGAATACTGTAAAGTTCCCGTGTATATAAAAAAATGCATTGTCATTGCATAAGTTCCAATAATTTTATTATTCATAATTAGGCGCGAAGTCAATAATATGTAAACTATATAAGATTTTATTCAATTTGTATACATCCGTACGGTTTGTTATAACAGTATATTGTATTACAATTAAGAATAACTGAATAAAATAATTATTTGCGATATATGAAATTAGAAGAAACAAATAATTCTAAGAAATATTTAAACTAGACGAAAAATATACATATTTCTATATGTTGAATGTCCAATTACCATCTTTTTAACAGTTGGAATGATATCAGAGGAAGAAGAAGTTAATAATTGGAAGAAGTACTTTTAAACAAAAACTGATCCTATTTGCGTTTATTACAAAACTTCATTAAAGAAACATCTAATTCGTATTCATTAATATCGTATGTGACTCTCACCAGAATGTTAATAGTTTTTTCAATCTCTCAAATAATATGCAATTTACTTTGATGTGAATCACTGTATGCTTAAGAACAGCAACATTTTAAGCTATAGCCAATGTACTAATTGGCTACAGCTTAAACCACTTAAATCACCGTACTAGGTGATCGAAATACTTTTATCATTCTTCACAAAAGGACAAATGAAATTAATGTTTAGAAAAGTGTGCGAGACATATATTTTGTATATTTCCATGGTGTGTAAATTTACCTAACATCTGAAAGGTTTCACGGAATTATCATATGTAATTATATTTGTATTTACGTAATAAATGAAATGATTTCAAAAATAATAAATAAATCAAAGCAAACATTTTTAATACAAAATAACACATATTTACGGTTTTTCATTAAAGAAAATCCAAGTAGTATTGTTAAACGCAATGCCAAACCCCGGGTAGATGCGACCGTAATACATATTTGCATTTTATGACCGGTACCTGGTTCTTAAAGGAGATAGATCGAACTGTTCGCTTGTTTTACTACAGGGACATTATTTCTGTGCATGATTACCTCTTTATTTTTGTTCTTGTAATAACCTTTATCGTGGCAACGGAGGTGAAGTTTTGTTTACAACAAAATACTTAAACCCTTATTTAAACGCCACTTTGACAGAATGGATACGAACAAAATGTTAAATCCTCGAATCTATGAACTATTTATTAGGCTTCAGACACTGAACTAATATCCATTATTCTATTCATTATAACTCCAACCCAACCTCCAGGCGTTTTTCAACTCTGCTAATGAATTATAGACCCCGTGTATTATGCCGGACATATTTCTGAGGTCAGGTTACCAACCATATGTCCATATCCCAACATATTGTTCAATGGTAATTTGAGATTTGGAAACGCTACATAGATACTTTGTGTAGTCGGGACACTTCCCACTTCTTAGAACAAATACGGGTTTCGAGGCAAATATTCGCAATTATAGTGTGACTCGTACAAAAGCAGTTTTGTGGACTGCGTTTGTAATATTTTTGTGAGGACTTGGGTACAATTTTAATAAATAAAATTATGTTATTTTTGTAAAAAGTTTGGTATAGGACATTTTTGATCTTAACACTTGCAAATTAATTTTGAAAAATAAGATCTATTGCTTTTGTGATTCATGAATTTCATTAATAATTTGTCTTCTACAAATTCCAATGAATTTTTAGTAATTGACTAATTTGTTTTAATATACAGTGTGTCACTTAGGAATGTAACACCATCATATCTTTTTTATTTTTAGTCCAAGTTTAGTAATTTTTTTCCAAACGTAGAATACTTATTGCTCTATTTCAAGAAATCACTTTATCGATTTTTATCGAAAAATTTTACTAGTAATAATTGTTCAGAATTGCCCAAAAACCCTAAATTCAAAATTTCATGAAAATTAAAAATGTTAAAATTTTCTGTAAAAGTCTGTAAATGCTTATTATTAGCTGCGCCGAAAATTTTGTTTGAAATAAAACCTGAACTATCAAAGTTTTGTTGTTTAAAGTTGTTGTTTAGGCGCAGCCACCTGCGCAAATAATATTTGCCGAATTGGGATAACTTTTGAAGAAAATTCTAACATTTTTAATTTTTTAAATACTAAAATTGGACTAAAAATAAAAAATATATGATGGTGTTATACTATTAAGTGAAACACACTGTAGATACGTTGTCATGCATTTAAGCAAGTTGCTGTGTGTTGATTTGATATGATGATGATATCAAGGGATAATAAAAAAAATGCACAAAAGAAATCGAAAGGGGCACAATAAATGTATTTTGTGCCTTCCTCTATGAGGATCTCGAGGATTCTCCGGCAGGAAAATGCGAGTTTCCGACAAGGGAATGAACATTTTTTGATTATCTCTAATAAAGCAACAAATTGTTAATAAGAGTTCAAACAATTTTCGCATGAGATATTCATACATTAGTTAGTCACAAAAAAAGCTCACTGCAGTCTCGTGCATAAGAATTTTTCATAAATTTTAATTTAAACATCTTACATGCATTTTGCGTTAGTTTTATTATACAAATAACAAAAATCGCTCAAATTATTTAAAATGTTTTCTTTTCGTCCTTCACTTCACAATATTCCTTTGTTCATCGTATAAAAACATCCTTTTCTTGTTTCATTTAATACAACTATAACTTATTATAGTCGAAGGTGCGAATTTATCTGGCACATCAGATTCATTTACAACTACTGTGGACGAAATTATATATACTATATTCTCGCACACAACAACGTGATTAAAATTGCATCAACTTTGTTGTTTCAATACAAAACCTGTGAATGTACAATAAACATAAGTATACCTACTTGAAATAATTGACCAATCTAAGATTAATTGTATAAACAAGGTAAAATATTACATGCCTGATTTAATAAATAATTCTATTTAAATCTGAACAAATAAAACCCAGCCGTGGCGATATACATTCACAGCAAAAGTAAATACTTTTGCACCGTTTTGTGAAAACGTATAGACCAAACACAACTATGCGGGAGAATTATTTATATATTTTATACATTATTTATATCTGAATATAAATATCAAACTACAACTTCGAATTTTAATATGTTTGTTTGTTTCCTGTCTAATAGCTTAGGACGATTTAAATGAAAATAAAACACAATATGTGGATTGTGCATATCATGAATCTAGTCAGCAAGCTTGAGCTAAAGCTTGGATTGATTACGATAGTCCGATTGATACACACTAGGTCTATGCTTTTTCAAATTGCGTTGAAAATAAATTTTTACAACAAAATAATTTTCTGCGATTGTTTGACTTTTAATTCAAATGTGCAAAGTTTCTCATTATGCAGTTGTATTAACGTACAGCTGATGAAAAAATTATACAAAGTTTTTATTCGCTCTTAAATTTGATAGATAGCGACCATGTTAACGAACTACCATTGATATCATCGCATATGTCTGAGGTAACGTTATAAATATTCATATTTGGTAAAAAATTTAAAATATTAATTAAAGATTAATCTCGGCGATAAGTTGTTTAGATTGAAAATATATGGGCGTCCATAAAGTTTTATTAATAATTCATTAATTATTCTCTCTACAGCTCTACAATTTATTACGTTATTAACAATGGAACGCGCACCACGCAGACACAATAACACCATTAGCGTCTTACCGTTAACCCATTTCCATGTCCGAGAAGTCAGTCCGGGTTCTTTTTGCGCGCCGATCCAAACCATCTGTGGCTTAAGGTTGGGCTTCCTCCTCTCCAGCTCTGCGTACAAAAAGGAGGTTGCCGCCGGTGTCATACCGTGAACTAGATCTCCGGTATGGTTGCGACAATGGTCCCGCGCATTGGCAAAAGAATCGCCGCGACCTACGCCAAACTCGTAACACATACGATCGAACGCGGCTAGCTGTGCGTCTTCCGGTGCCGATCTTGGGGCACATCTATCAATGGAAAATTCTGAAAATAAGACGTAAGATATAACAAAATTGACTATAAAAATGGGAAATTGTTAAATATTTTATTAGTACATGTATGCTTTACATACATTTACCCTCAACGGATGGAGGTCAACATGAATGGACCATGATTTTTGGATGTTGGGCGGTCAGTTATATTTTTTTGGGTTACCTATATCTACATTATTATTAATATTTACATTATTTCACGTGTTCATTTCTGCGTCAGGTTTATATATTGATTGAGCCTGTAGTTCGTCCAGATTTTTTTTAATTCCTGTCAAACAATTTTCCAATATCTTTGTTGCTTTCTAAACATATTGAGATTGAATGTTAACATGCAACTTAGCTCTTGTTAGTTACTCGCACTGATTTGTTCAAGACGAATATCAAGTAACCATTGCAGAACTCCTGTGGAGACTTGAGAATGATTTGCTCAAAAGTCGCAAATACGCAAAGAAATAGTCGGATACTATAAAAACATTTAAGGGGGACTAACACGTTGACGATTTCAAAAAATTATTTTTTTAATTTTTCTAAATAAAGGGTCTAAGAAATGAGCCTGTCAAAGGGTTTTTCAGATTACTCTCTAGTTCGAGAGCTATGGCTCGTCTAACATGACTATGCGCGGTGGTTCACGGGCCCTTAAGGTTATCCTAGCGCTATTTTTGATTGCACACGTTGCTGTGGATGGTTTGTTAGCTCATCCGATGTTCTTTTGTCAACGTATTTGTCCATGATTGTTTTGACGGAAGGGTCCTTCGAGTTCCTCAGTTTTAAACGGTTCGTTACATTGCTCTCGACGGGAGAACAACTGAACGTGTCGCGATGATTTTTTTTAATTCTCTTACCAAGGTCGTTAATTTTTGGAAAATTTCGTTTTGCTGAGTTTTGACAGCATGGAACAGAAAACATATTAAAAGAAGGACTTTTTGGAAAAATGTTCGCCAACAACGATCAAAAGCCTTGTTGAATTTTTCATTTATTTCCGATAACTAGGGTGGACCTAATCCTGCACACCGTTTGACCGTTCACTTTCGACAGAGGCTCTGTCAAAACTATCTCCAGGTCTTGGGAGTGAAAATTTACATTTACAAAAATCATGCGTGCTGTTCAATTGATGTACAATAACATAAAACAAGTTTCGTATCGAAATCTTCTCTAGTTTTTACTTTCTTATACATTATGTATAAGTAAGTATAGGAATCATGAAAATTTTCGAACTCGAGATTTCAACGGATATACACGTTTTGAGGTCCCCTGAATCGTTTCTGACTATTTTCGGAAGGACGTATGTGTGTGTGTAGCTGTGTGTCTGTTTATCTGTGCGCGCTCTAGCGTCCAAACGATTATAGCTAGAGCTCTGAATCTTTAAATTTAACATGTGTATGTAGCAAGGAGGAAAACGTCCTATTTTGAACGCAATCACTCAACCGGAAGTGATGGTTTACTCTTATCACATTTTTCCATATCTCGAAAACGGTACACGTTACGGAAAAAAATACTTTCACTTGAAAAGTTTTTTCGAAAAACGTAGTATAACTAAGTATAAGTAAGTTTCGTGCGGACCACCGCGGATTTTTTTAAGATAAATTCTTGAAAATTGGCTCCAAAATTGGCCTACAACGTGTAAGTCCCCCTTAAACCTGCGCTTAGAATTGGACGACTTGTAGCCCTGGTATCTCCTTCGTACAATATACATTATTTCTGTTTACAGGCCTGACATAATTTATTATGAAATCACTATTATTGAAAAAAACGAATTAAAGGATATGTTATACGCCGATACAATAATAAACATATCCTACCAAATAAGAAACTAGGCTGATATTTTCCATAAGCTATTAGAAATTAATATTGTAAAAACATGCGCCAAGAAGAAATATCGCAAAATAAGTCTCGAAACTAATTCAGCAAGTTTGATATTTTTCACTGACGAGCTCGTAATAACGAGGTGATTATTCACTGATACTTAACTTATTACTAAGTATTATGAAATAGAAATTGAACGAATTAGGTTAGGTTGATTTATTCATAAAATTCACTGACAAGGATTGGGAAATATGATAATAATATCTTTATTCATTCCGTATTACAGTAGATAGTATGGGACAGGTCAAAAAATATATATACAATACATGTATATAAACAATTAAATTCAATTTTTAAAACAATATAGAAAATATACATATCACAGTACTTAGTCAATAATTCCAGTTACATTTCATGAAATCTCTCCAGAGTATAAAACGCATTTGTGTAATGGTGGGATTCGATCTTAGTTTTAAAATCATTACAATGCAACTTCCTTATTTCAGAAGGTAGGGGAATTGTAAATTTTTATAAGTCGCCAAACAACATTATTTTGAATTTTTGCCAACGACAAAAAACATCGCAGATGTGTTAAGGTAACTATGTTCTACACCGCGCGTGTTATAACAATGGTCGAGCTCAAACTTCTGCAGAAAGTTTTTATATTTCTTTTTCGTGAACAAGACACATTCGAGTACATATAAACCAGTTAAGGTGTCAATTTTATGTTGGATGAAAACATTTTTGCACGATTCACTATTTTTCATTTTGAAGACACTTCTGATACACCTCTTCTGGAGAACGAAAATCCTGTTAATGTCAGTACAGTATTTTGGGGTGCCCAAAATAAATAAAATAAAATATATTTCAGTCTCGAATTCACATACACATAGTACGCACTTAAGCTAGCATCTCGATTGACCGATGTTGCGATCGTCCGTCATCCATAGTTGAATGGTCCTAGTTTAGTTGCTAGGTATTCTATGTGTGCCTTTCAATTTAATTGTGGGTTCATTTTTATTTCAAAGCATAAACTGTCTGTTGATGAGGTGAGTTTTTTATTGTTGTAATATGTTGTAACTCATGTGGTTAATTTGAGTTGTTGTGAATTTCATAAGACATGTTTTTTCTATCTTTATTTGTTGTTATTTGTTGTTGGCAGTACACCATCTATCCATAGCGCTTAGTGACTTTATTATATCTTGGTTCAGACTATCTGAATTTAAGGCTCCGACCACTACAAATGTGTCATCTACAAATAGAGCAGCAAAGTTTTACAGTGCGTCCGGTAAATCGTTAATGTATACCAAAAACAGAAGTGGCTCCAATACAGAACCCTGCGGAACTCCTTTATTGTTGATGGACCATGATGAAAATATCCTCTCCTTTTTCATTCGTAGCTACTATGTGTTCTTTCCTTTGACATAGATATGATCTTATCCACTTTTGTGCCATTCCTCTGAAACCCATTTTTTTCTAATTTCAGCAAAAGTGTTTCGTGATGAACTCCATAAATATCCCAGCAGAGAGTTATTCACAGTTGATCGCATCCACCACTTCTGATATGAACTTATATATGGTTGTAGTTATCGATTTACCTCTTTGATATCAACTTTGCCTATTATGCAACAGTTTATTTGTCTCCATAAAAGCATTTATTCTTGCCTGTACGACTTTTTGAAATATTTTTGATATGTTGGACAGTAGTACTATTGGTCTATAATTACATATTTTTTATTTGTTTCCTTTTTTGTGAATGGGTTTTATGATCGTTCTTTTTAGTCGTTCTGGAAATACACCATTTGCCAGTAATAGGTTGATTATATTTGATAGTGGCACCACTACATACTTGGTTGCTTTCTTTAAAAGAGTGACTGGTCCATGTATCTTTAAAGTTATTATTGATGCTAAGGATTTCAATTGGATCTGTGGGATTGAAGAAACATGTCTGTTTGCATATTTTCGTGTATTCTCGAATGGGTTCGTTTTGTTTTTGTCGCTACAAATAGTCAACAGGTAGTCGTTTATATAATCCAAAATGTTCTTTTCATCATGCATGCGTGATTCAATTTGAATTGCGTTTAGATTAAAGTCTTATGTCCCTCCTGTTATTTCTTTTACCAAATTCCATACTGCTCGAGTTTTGTTTTTAGAATTTTCTATGATATCTGAAATGGTTTGCCATTTTCCTCCCTAATAACATTGTTTAAATCTGTGCAGTACATCTTATACTCACCCCTACTTCTATTCTATCTTCGGTAATTTTTTCGTAAATTTGACTTTTCACTTTACATTTGGTTAATATTGCGGGTGTTAGCCATGTTTTGTTCACGCACTTTGCTTGTTTACTTCATGTAATATTTTATAAAAAATTTTGAAAATTTCGAATTAAGATAATTATACCATTCCTTCACGTCGTTCATGATTAAACAAGTTTCCCAGTTTACTTGGCTTAAAAAATCCGAAATAATATTCTAATTTTCTGTCAGCAAATATTCTCTTTTTTTCACTTTTTGCAATTGTTTTCTTGCCGTGATAATTTATCGAAATTACCTGTCCATAGTGGTCAGAGAGTGCCGTACAAAATACATCACTCTCACAATCGTCTATGTTAACAAATATATTGTCTATTAATGTTGACGAATATGGAGTGACTCTTGTCAGCTCTGTTATCGTCTGTCTTAGATTAAAAGAAGTTAGTAGAGCAATCAAACTTCTCGTTTTGATGTCTGATGTATTTAAGAAATTTATGTTGAAGTCACCGCAGATAAGCAGTACATATTTTGTATATTTTTGTGCGATTTCTAATATATTTTCAAGCGTCTTAAGAAAAATTCCTAGATCTCCTAAAGGTGGTCTGTATATATTTATTCCTATTGTTTTTAGTGTTTGTGTTTCTTTCAGATTTTCGAATGGGAGTTCATTTTTTACGAATATACATGACCCTCCGTGATCTTCTGTTGGCCTAGAATAACAGGAGACTAAAGTATAGTCCTCAAGTTTCTCAAATGTATTATCTTGTGGTTTTAGCTAATGCTCGTATAGAGCTAGGATATGTACATCATAAAAAAAGCTGTCAATAAAAATGTCTACATGATCTATTTTATTTTTTAAACTTTGAATGTTTTAATGTTGACGAATATGGAGTGACTCTTGTCAGCTCTGTTATCGTCTGTCTTAGATTAAAAGAAGTTAGTAGATCGATCAAACTTCTCGTTTTGATGTTTGATGTATTTAAGAAATTTATGTTGAAGTCACCGCAGATAAGCAGTACATATTTTGTATATTTTTGTGCGATTTCCAATATATTTTCAAGCGTCTTAAGAAAAATTCCTAGATCTCCTAAAGGTGGTCTGTATATATTTATTACTATTGTTTTTAGTGTTTGTGAAATGATAGCACTACATTCAATAATAGTTTCAACACTTTTAAGTTCTTTCAGATTTTCGAATGGGAGTTCATTTTTTACGAATATACATGACCCTCCGTGATCTTCTGTTGGCCTAGAATAACAGGAGACTAAAGTATAGTCCTCAAGTTTCTCAAATGTATTATCTTGTGGTTTTAGCTAATGCTCGTATAGAGCTAGGATATGTATATCATAAAAAAAGCTGTCAATAAAAATGTCTATTTTATTTTTTAAACTTTGAATGTTTTGGTGCAAGACAGTTTGGAGTGATTTATTATTTCTGTGCGCGTCCCAGCTTTACCGGCGAGGCCGTTAGTGGAAAATATTTGTACGGGCGTATTATTGTATTTGTTGGCCATAAGTTTTCATCATACAGTAAATGTGGCTGTATCTACCTCCATTGCCATTTTAAATGCTGCAATATTCGTATGAAAAATGTCCAGTCATTTACATTCCAATATCGTAATTTTATTTTCTAATAAATATTTTTTGATCTGTTCTTCTGTGGTTGTATTTTCTAATTGTGACACAAATATCCATTTACGGTTCCCTACTGCTACTAAAGAAGCCCCGTATAGTTTTGTTTTTATATGTAAGTGGTGTAAATTCACCTTCTTTATTTTGATGTTTTTGCGCTGAAGTTGGTTTTTGTACAACTTTCTTGATATTTTCATCTGTACATCTATAAATAAGTTTTTGTTTCGAGGCGATGCACTCGCGATCGGTTTTTGTTTCACCTGTGGATTTAATATTTTCAGTTCCACTACTGCCCTCTGTTGTAGGTGACGATTTACCCGCTGGTCTTGCTATAATATGAGTTTTTATCTCGCATTGATTTTTGGATATCAAACTGTTTATAACTTTGGTATGGGTCAGTTCAGTATCAATTTTTGGATCATTTTTTTATTGTGAAGAAATCCTGAGTAGTTGAAAAATTCAACAACTAGAAATAATCAGCATGATAAAGTAGCTGATAAGCACTTACCGTCTTTGTGACTTGGCTAGATATTACATTATATATCAACGATGCCCAGCATATATAGAATAAGTTTAATGAATAACTTGCGTATTTAGTCAAAAAAATATATTCCATTGACCGATTAAGAACATGTTGGCTTTACAGCTACTGCTAAAAACATCTTCATGAAAGATTAATTAAGGTCAATACTTTTACTTTCCAATCTACCGTATAATTGAATAACATTTTCTAATTATGTTTCAAACGAAAAATCGCGGATGAACCATGACCTCGATTACTCGTGATTATTTATGGACAGTTACTACGAAAAGCATATTCGACAATGGTGCCTATTTATCGTACTGGTACAATTGTACTTATGTTGCTAGTGAAATACAATTACTTTAACGGAGCTATTTGTTCATAGTGCATTGTGTAAAGTGATGCATTCGCCTTGTAAACAGACATGCTCTGATTAAATAGAAAGAATCTGGAGTTATTTGATTACGGTGAACGAGAATTGGTCTAGCATACGATCATTATATTATTCGCGTAATTTTAGAAAATGTTATATATGCAACGTAATTTCTCTTGCATGTATTATAGATCTTGAAAACATTTATTTTGTATTGCTGCTTTCCTAATGAATGGGTGTTAAGTAGACTGAACTACTGCTCTGTATTACTAAAGTGTTTACGTACCGTCTGTAGTAAAAACCTCCACTTCACATAACGACAGTGATCCTTCGACGCCAACAAGTTGCAAGAAAACGTATTGTCCCACAATAGCGCGTGCACATGGAAACGATCTAGTAACTCCTTCATCTGGAAAAAATAATTTGTTGTAAGTTGGATGTGAAATTCTTCTTTTAGTCACACCATGCTTCATTAAACTAATTATGAGAAAGAATTACAAAAGGACTGGACAAACGTAAAGCGAGATTCAATTAGGGAGAATAAAAAGGCATACAGACGCAATAATTGGTTGTGCGTACAATCCGTCATACACAAAAAGTAGGTTCCATGATTTGAATGATAGCTGGTTTTGCACAACGTATTGTAGTACAACCAGCAGTACTTCGTATCACATGATAGAACGGAGCTTCCATAAAAGCTGGTCGTACTTACTACCTATACAGGGTGTCCCAACGATCTGACAAAGTTCCCTTACGGCGTTATATTTGCGAATTCGAAAAAAGTAAGTATCTACATGTTTAGACGGTCCCTAGGTTCATATTCTAAAAATATTTTGAGTCGACATGGGCGGTTCGTCAGCGGGGGGCGACATAAATTTTACTTTGTTTAAATGGAACACCTGTATATTTTAACATTTTTGAATTCTATGAAGAATTGTGAATACATTCATGTACAACTTGTTTGTCAAAACTCAACAGAACTGGTGATTTTCATTTTTTTTAGTGAAATTTTAGATATGCAGACTATGCTTCAAAAAATCATCTAACTGAGAGGATAGTTGGTGGGAGGGTAATTTTTTATCCGTGGACTAAGGGATCATCAATGTGAGTATTAATGCACCCAAGGATCCCCTATTGTATACAGGGTGTTGTCCGTGTATTTTCAATCTCGCGCAACTTTAAGGGGCAAAATTACATTTTCTTCAAATGACACCTTCTATCAAATTTACCAACACTCGATTCAAAATCAAATTCTGCGTTGACTGATGCTACATATTCCTATACCTATCACTTCAGGTTTTCGAGTAATTTCAGTAAAATACTTTATTTGGTCACAAAATCAATCGCATTACAATTTTCGTAATATTAAACATAGTAGCCTAGTGTCACTTTAACGTTCTTATGACAGTGACAGTCTTTATCAATAAATTTAATAGACGTTTTAGTTAATTATTAGTTAAGTTATTGTCCCAAGCTTGTTTTTGAATGATGAATTTTTCAAAAGAAGAAATGGTAAATATGATTTACACAGTGGGTGAAGCAGACAAGAATTGCCTTTTAGCAATGAGTCTCTATAGGCAGAAGTACCCTGATTTAAGACAACCAAATGTTAGATGTCTGCAGAAGCTAGTTGATCGCTTCGAATGCACCGGGAACGTGGCATACGAGAGTAGGAGGGTGATTAATCGTGCTATTATTAACGAGAACAATGACTTAAACGTGGAAGTGTGCGGACAATCAGCTCAAGTTTGAATCTAAGCAGATCTTCAGTACATCGGATAATTCAAAACCACAAATTCCACCCTTACCATCTAGAATTGCATCAAGCATTAAACGGGAACGACTTCGATAATCGAATTAATTTTGCCAATTTAATGATGGAACGTATCGAGGAAGATCCGGCATTTATCAATAATATTCTTTTTACGGATGAGGCAACGTTTCGCAGCAATGGTGTGGTAAACAGGCATAATGTCCATTATTATGCCACCGAAAACCCTCATTGGGTGAGACAAGTTGATCACCAACACCAGTGGTCTCTTAATGTTTGGGGTGGATTATTGTGTAACTATGTAATCGGTCCCTATTTTTTTGAAAACCATCTTGCTGGTACCGATTATTACCGGTTTTTGCGAAATGTACTGCATACTTTATTGGAAGATGTGGATTTGCAAACGTTGCGGGATATGTGGTTCCAACAGGACGGAGCTCCACCTCATTTCCATAGAAGGGTAAGACGATATTTAGATCGTTGGATGCCAAACAGATGGATTGGGAGAGGTGGTCCAGTGTTGTGGCCTGCCCGATCACCTGATCTGACCCCGTGCGACTATTTTCTCTGGGGTTTTATAAAATCTCAAGTCTACCTTGAGGCTCCTACCATAAGAGAAAATATGAAACTTAGGATTCAAGAATGTTTTAATAATATTACTCCTGAAGTCTTACAACGTGTCAGAACTAGTTTTTGACATCGACTGGATATTTGTGTTCAACAAAATGGAAACATATTTGAACACCTTTTGTAAAATAACCTTTGTTTTTTGTATATAAATGTTATTTTATCGTTTTTTACATTTAATTATTACTTGCCATTTGTCAGAATTAAAGCTGGTCTTGCCTGTATAGAGTACATTTCATTATTTTTAGCAACAATCAGCTCACTCGATGGTAAGTGGGCTCTGATGAAGTGGGCCGCCTTAGCTAAGAAGCCCTTGTTGCTTTAAATTAATTTGATGTGACTTTTTAGAATTTTTAACTTTAATTGTTCGATGCAAATTGTAGTTTTGTGTTATCCAATTTACTGAAGTGACACTAGACTACTATGTTTAATATTACGAAAATTGTAATGCGATTGATTTTGAGAACAAATAAAGTATTTTACTGAAATTACTCGAAAACCTGAAGTGATAGGTATAGGAATATGTAGCATCAGTCGACGCAGAATTTGATTTCGAATCGAGTGTTGGTAAATTTGATAGTAGGTGTCGTTTGAAAAAAAATGATATTTTGCCCCTTAAAGTTGCGCGACATTGAAAATACACTGACAACACCCTGTATACTACAGGGGATCCCTGGGTGCATTAATACTCACATTGATGATCCCTTAGTTCACGGATAAAAAATTACCCTCCCACCAACTATCCTCCCAGTTAGATGATTTTTTGAAGCATACTCTGCATATCTAAAATTTCACTAAAAAAAATGAAAATCACCAGTTCTATTGAGTTTTGACAAACAAGTTGTACATGGATGTACTCACAATTCTTCATAGAATTCAAAAATGTTAAAATATACAAGGTGTTCCATTTAAACAAAGTAAAATTTATGTCGCCCCCCGCTGACGAACCGCTCATGTCGGCTCAAAATATTTTTAGAATATGAACCTAGGGACCGTCTAAATATGTAGATGCTTACTTTTTTGGAATTCGCAAACATAACGCCGTAAGGGAACTTTGTCAGATCGTTGGGACACCCTGTATATGGAACAACTGGTTGCATCGCCTAGATGTTGCTATGACTGTTAGATTTTTGGTATATTTTAGTTTCTCATAGTGACAGGCAATTGTTTTTATTTTATTGTAATTAGTACAAAAATAATATAGTATATATTATTATGATATTAATATTCAATTATAGCGATAGAATCCCATTTAGGCCAAGTAGCCTAGCTATATATACTCAGTGACATATAAACTGCACCACCTAGAAGGGGTGGGAATTTTTGGACCAAATTTGGCAGGAATAGTGGACTAGTCCAGGGAAATAGTTGATTAAAATTTGAAACCCAATCATCAAGTAGTCATGGGATTTTTGACGTTTGTGTCATGTTTTAGAAGTGGTGATAGACAAGCAATTATCGAGTCATTTTATGAATTTGTTCCACTTTTTCGAATCCCGTTCTTTAGTTTCAAGTGTTTCAAGTGTTTAATGATGCCTAGAGGAAGGAGATCTCAAGTTTACCAGCAGTTGAGTGACTTTGACCGAGGGCGGATTGTTGGTTTACGAGAAGCAGGTTTTTCGTTTAGAGAAATCGGCAACCGTTTGGGACGGCACCACTTAACAATAATGCGTGTTTATCAAGCGTGGTCTGAACATGGGGTTGAACGTCGGAGAAGAGGCACTGGGGCTCAAAGACGAACCAATGAACGTCAAGATCGCCGCTTAAGACTAATAGCCTTGAGAGACCGATTCTCTACAACTAGATCAATAGCTGATCAATGGTTAGGTGAACACGGTCGTCCGATAGGCTTGCGAACAGTTTATCGTCGAATAAGAACCTTTGGCTTGCTGTTTTACCGCCCACATCTTGTGCTACCCCTCATTGCTCAACATCGCCAGGAACGATTGGCCTGGTGCACGGAAATACTTCAATGGAACTTGGAGTGGCATCGAGTGACGAATCGCGATTTTGTTTAGGAATGCATGATGGTCGGATGACTGTTAGACGAAGACGTGGAGAAAGGCGCAATCCTGATTTTTCGATTGCGAGGCATGTTCACCGAACTGTGGGGTTGATGGTGTGGGGTGCTATTGCTTACGGCAGTAGGTCACCCTTGCTCTTCATTCGGGGCAGTATGACCGACCGACGCTACATTGACGAAGTGGTAGAACCACATGTTCTTCCATATCTTCGAGGGCTGGAAGACTCACTTTTCCAGCAAGATAATGCACGACCTCACGTAGCAAGTGTTTCTCTTGACTGCTTTGAAGAGGCCAATGTTAATCTTTTGCCTTGGCCAATATCTCCCGATTTGTCGCCCATTGAGCACGTGTGGGACATGATGGGTAGAAGATTGAGGAATCTACCGAACCCACCGTTGACAATAGAAGCTCTACGGCATGAAGTACAGGCTGCTTGGGATGTTATACCCCAAGAAGGCATTGATCACCTGCTGGAATCAATGCCAAGGCGGGTCAATGAGTGTATCAGAAATAGGGGCGGACCAACACATTATTAAAGAAAAATCAAAAAGATGATGTCTTTTCTTTATCAAATTTTAATCAATTGTTACCTTAGACTAGTCCAATGTTTCTGCCAAATTTGGTCCAAAAATTCCCACCCCTTCTAGGTGGTGCAGTTTCTATGTCACTGAGTATATATTTGGCATTATATTCCATTTAATGTCAGATTGAATATAAAGTATATAAAATTAGAATAAAAGTAAACGAAGAAAAAAAAATTGGAATGACCTGTATCTCTGGTTTAGGAGTTATAACAGTTAATAAAAAATCCAGAGCTGAAGTGTAAATAAGCTTTTTGACCATTCTGATGCATTAGAAGGAGTTTAAATTATAATTAAGGGGATAGACATATTTTTTAAAAGTTTCAATGGATTTTGAAGTTGGAAACTGTAAAGTTCTGTAACAAAATAAATCGTTTTCGACTTTAACGAATTCGCATTTTTCTAAAGTTTTAAATATCAAATTAAGCGTTGGATAGCGCAAGTTAGTAACCCCGAATATCATCCATCGAACTGTCATAATTTCAAAGTAGTTTAACTAATGTTTTTAAGCAGCGCTGTGTTATATGTGTGAAATAATTAAATAGTTTGCTAGGTTTCTTACTAATAATCATTAGTACTCGTCAGGGTATAAATGCAGCTGCCGGAAAGTAAGTCATAATTCTCTTCTCTCTGGAGCAAGTTCTGTTTATTTCCTGAAACTTGAAAATAATTTTGAAATAACGTAATTGTGGTTGACGTTTGTGTAATTAAATAACCCAAAAGAAGAATAATTTTGATTTAAAGAGCATCGCTAAAATTAATACAAGAATAATCAAATGTAAGTCATTAATTTACAACATAAGATAACTGAAAACACTAGATGTAGCTGGAATAGAGCCACATTAAGTAGGAGATTTAAGTCAACATTTTCAAAAAATTTCATGATCAAAGAGAGTAACAAAAAGCAAGAAAATAATTCAACCGCAAAAGAAACTATCAAACGACCGAGAGAAAATATTAGGTTAGGTTAGGGATTAGATGGGAACAAACGCGTGATATAAGTGGCCAACGAGATCCATTCTTTTCTAATAATAATAGGGCCTCCGTAGACTACCGATTAAACAGTCGGCCGATAGTTTAGTCGGTGGCTGAATTACACGTGGCCTTATGGGAGCGCGTACACTATGCGATTTTAAATCGGCCGATTAAAAAGTTTGATGAGCAGTGCGATTCCCATCCAACTTTAAAGTCGGCCAACTATCGGCCGATCGCTTGAAATGCATGGCGTTCAATACGAGAGCGCACACTATACAACTATTTAGTCGGCCGACCGGGTCTGATAAGAAGTGCGCGTGCGTACATTTGTCGTTTATAAAAGACAATTGAATAATAATAATTTATTAGCAACGATCATTACAGACATTTGCAACGCCAAACATTTTAAAAGAAACAATCAATGGAAACTTCACATGTATAAGTTCAGTCAACTAATATATAGAATTAGAATCATTAAAATTTAAATGAAACACATGTTAAACTTTCGAATTCTTTTTTTCATTAATTTCTTTCGTCTATTTAATATTATATAATATTATAACTTTTCTAGATAACATTTCTTTTTGATGTGTGCAGTTATTATAACACGTTTCGCCCAAGAACTGTGCTTCGCGATGTATTCAGCCGCCGACTATCGGGCAACTATCGGACAGTGTGCGCGCCCTCGTGCAACCAAATAGTTTAGTCGGCGTAGTGTGCGCGCTCCAGCCCGATCCGACTAAACTATCGGCCGACTGTTTAATCGCTAGTCTACGGGGGCCCTAAGTGGCATAGGTAAGTTAACATGACCCTTGCTTATAGCATGCAATGCCCATCCTCTAGATTTGTTTTAATGCCTGAGATTTTTTGTTGCGTGCAGGATACACTTTGGTAAATCTTCACTATCGGTTGCAAGGCAGCCAGTTGTTGTGGGGTCGAGGATTAGACAACAACAATTTAATTAGCGACAACGGTGGGTAATTAGTTTGAAGTAATACTCGTATTCTATTAATCTAGCTTTATGAGTCAACTTCTACATAATATGTGTAATTATACGAGTATGTTTATGACGTGAACTACATTCTATTTGTGTTGAAAAGGGCTGTATGAGTGAAATTGAAGATATTTACCGGAAATATGTTTTTTTTTTGGAGAAGTTGAGTGATAAAACCATCCTATGTACTTGTAATTAAGATATCAAGGAATGTAATTTTACGTTCTTGCTACGTGGCGAATTAGAGACGGTGATAAAGGAATTAAATATTTCCAATGCAGTTTCCTTGGAGTCAAGACGGATATTGCATGTTATCCATATGCAGGTACAAGAATTGAATAAATTCGGCGGATACTTTGTGCAGTTCCATAATGGATTCTTTGTTAATAAAACTTCAACTCATTATATTTTCTTATTTATATATATATATATATATATATATATATATATATATATATACATGCATACGTATGTACTATCATGCACAGAAATAATGTCCCTGTACTAAAGCAAGCGAAAAGTTTGATCTATCTCCTTTAGAAACCAGTTCCCGGTCATAAAATGGAAATATGTATTACGGTCGAAGCTACCCGGGTTTTGCCATTGCGTTTTACAATACGATTTAGATTTTCTTTAATGAAAAACCGTATTAAAAATGTTTGCTTTGATTTATTTATTATTTTTGAAATCATTTCATCTATTACGTAAATACAAATATAATTACATATGATAATTCCGTGAAACCTTTCAGATATTAGGTAATTTACAAACCATGGAAATATGCAAAATATATGTCTTGCACCCTTTTCTAACCATTAATTTCATTTGCTCTTTTGTGAAGAATGATAGAAGCATTTCGATCACCGTACTAATTGGCTATAGCTTAAAATGTTGCTGTTCTTAAGAATACAGTGATTCACATCAAAGTAAAACATATGAACGTAAATTGCATATTAGTTTGCATTTAAACTACATCTTGTACTCCTAATATTTGTTTTTCTGATTGAATAATGTCATCACTTCCTTCAATTGCTACATGCATTTTGCATATAACACAGATGCTGAATATAGTTATTTGTCGTAAAACCACAATGTTTCTTAGATAAAGTATATTCTTCACAATAACGACGGTAGGAAATCCGGGTTGATCAGTATACAAACTTACCTAGATCAAAATATAATAGCCAGTTACTTGTTATGAAATAAGAATTTGAGAGATTGAAAAAACTGTAACATTCTGTTGAGAGTCACATACGATATTAATGAATACGAATTAGATGTTCCTTTAATGAAGTTTTCTAATAAACGCAAATAAGATCAGTTTTTGTTTAAAAGTACTTCTTCCAATTATTAACTTCTCCTTCTTCTGATATCATTTCCACTGTTAAAAAATAATAATTGGATATTCAAAATATAGAAATATGTATATTTTTCGTCTATTTAAAATATTTCTTTGAATTATTTATTTATTCTAATTTCATATATCGCAAGTAATTATTTTATTCAGTTATTCTTAATTGTAATACAATATACAATTATAACAAACCGTACGGAAGTACACAAATTGAATAAAATCTTATATAGTTTACATATTGTTCACTTCACGCCTAATTATGAATAATAAAATTATTGCAACTTATACAATGATGATGCATTTTTTTATATACACGGGAACTTTACAGTATTCGTCCAATATTTCATTCATAATAATGAATCTTTGTCCAATGAATATTTTTAATTATAAATGTTGGACTAGATTTCTAAAAATGTATCAGTAATCTGAAATATATCTCAAAAGTACACACGTAGAAAAGCTACTCTTGTCGTGTTCGGATAGACCGACAAAAAGCAACTAATGCTTGTTGCATTTGGCCTAACATGTTCCCGAATATATCGGGTGTTGTTCTTTCGCCGTAACACTACAGGAGCATCTTGCGAAGATGAAAAAGTTTTTTTCATCCGCAAAAATCTGCCAATCCCTGTCGATATTCGCTTCGCAAAAGCGAACTCCAGCTGCAGCATGTGCCTCGGACAGTTCAATTTTCCGGGCAGGCTGTCTGGCATGGTGACCACTTTCACGCAGGCGTCTCCTTACTGTCATGGTGGAGCAATTCAAATTTAATTCCTACCTTATTCTGATACCTGTAATTAATGGGCTATTCTCAACCGCCCTCACAATGACACCATCCTCAAGTGGTGTCATTATGCGGCGGACACCCGTTCTGATGGTCTCCAAAGGCCGACCACCTACGTTTTGCCCCCGTTGCACCCAACGACGAACTTGTTTTACCTGTACATTATTAATCTTTGTAACATTTGCATATTAGTTCAGCATAAAATTGTCAAGTAAATAACTACATATTCGTTCACTGCAGGGTAACACAACACTGTTTTGCAGTGTAGAATTATTACTTAATGATAAATATTTATTATTTATGCACTAACCAGAAGCAAACTAAGAATAATTAACGAAATAGGGTGTGGTCAATATTTCAAGATATTTATTTATTGAATTCCATGTGGGAATATCATCTACGACGATTTTCTCCTGTCCAGCGAAACACGTATAAATGAAAAAGTTTCCAGCAGTAAACAAAAAAGTTGTAAATCACAATCTTGCGTTGGTTTTTATAATGTGGAATATTTTCCATTTTAAAAACTAGCCGAATGATGTTTTGTTTCAACAAACCATCTACTATTGATCCGAAAAAGTATACGCGCCAATACCAATACCAATAAGATAACTGTATTTGAAAGAAAACGAGTAATTGGAATAAAATGGGGTGAAAGCAATTAAAAGAAGTTGTGAGTACACTATATAACGTGAGAGCAACGGAATTATGTTCTAGAGTTGGCCCTGGAAGAGGGAGATAGACATCCCATGAATGTGTAATTTTAATCCAATAAAATAGTTAATTTAAACTGTCACTTTTTGAAGTATTGTAAAACAGTTGGCATTCGTATTTAACGAAACTCAAGAGAGGAATATGGTAGAAATTTACCTGAGAGATAGTAGAAAAATTAATGTAGTTTGGACTTTGAACTTTTGAAGATTGCAACGAAGTGTTCCCAAATGAAGCCATCCCGTATGATCACTTTTGCCGGACCGTTTCACATTTCGTTAACTTGTTTAGAGAAACTGGCAGTGTGGAGTTATATTGTGTGGAGATGTCGGTGGTGACCATATAACTCACCTTATTTGATAATAATTATTGGTTGTCATGATTCAAATTGTATTACTTAAAATTTTATTACCAACATAACTTCAGTTTTTACAGCTTTGACTGCAGTTTGATTTAATCTAAATTAAAGTTATCGGGAAAAGGGTTGGCTCACCTGTTAGTAACGGCAAGTACAGTTCGCCTTAGCAAACATGAGAGCTGAGGGGGCGTGGCGAGAGCGGCACTGCTTTTCAACGTACATTCAGGTTAAAAATTATTTCGGCGGCAAATTTAAAAGGAAGTGTTGCAGTAAAGTTTTGCCACAATTTAAAGTTTAATAACGAAATTAACTATGCTTAATACAAAATAAGTAGATAAAAAATACATAACATTAAATCTGTCAACTACTGCCTAGTGCAGATTTTATTACCTTTACTTCTGATTCAAAATGTACCAAACCAGTATACTAGAGCGTGATTGGTTGAATATTTTCCCGCTTAAAATATTTTAAATAAAATTTTTGTAGTTCGCATATTTTCCGACTCTCATGTTTGCTAAGGGGAGCTGTAGTTCTATTACTCAAAATTAATCTAAGACATACGCGAAAACTTCCAAAGCCCTCCCTGAATCACAATTCCGTTGCTCACATGTTACTTTGTATAATAATATTTTGACATAAATAGTTTATTGACATAAAGTCAAAGTCAAAATCCAAGAATTTTATGTTCATTGTCCTAATCTTTTAATAACATTTGTGGATTTTTCACAATGAGTACATTTAATATACTTAAAAGTGTATGTCTCATTTGAACAAACTAATTAAATTATTCTATCAGAAAAAGTTAATAATTAAAGGAAGTATTTTTAAATGCAAACTTATAAAACAATTTGATTCGAGTCGATGTATACTGAAGAACTGCAAAATTGAAATTAGTATGGGCAACTGCTTAGTTCGGCGATTGGTCAATATCACGTTACATTACTTGCTGTGTAAGCCTGGAATCGTTCTTAATTGCATTTATTAAATTCTGTGCGCTACTCTTATTATTCTTCAAAAACGACGAAATTAATGTCTACAAAAATGTATAAGATTTCATATATTACATTCCGTAAGGATTTGTTGTAAATCAACATAGCATCGAAATATTTGTATTTGCATAATTGATGAAATGCTTTCGGAAATAATAAATATTTTTAAATGCAAACGAATATATATTCACGTTTATACGAATATCTAAATTGTTATTTTTAATGCGATCGCAGTTGGAGTAGTACAGCTCGCCTTAGCAAACATGACAGTTCAGGGGGCGTGGCGAGAGCGGCACTGCTTTTCAACGTACATTCAGGTTAAAAAGTATTTCGGCGGCAAATTTAAAAGGTAGTGTTCAATAAAGTTTTGTCACAATTTAACGTTTAATAACTAAATGAAGAAACTAACTGTGCTATTACAGCAAATAAGTATATAAAAAAATACATAACATAAAATCTGTCAACTACTCTCTAGTGCAGATTTTATTAGCTTTACTTCTGATTCAGAATGTACCAAACCAGTATACTTGAGCGTGATTGGTTGAATATTTTCCCTCTTAAAATATTTTAAATAAAATTTTCTCTCTCATGTTTGCTAAGGGGGGCTGTAGTATATTTGCATTTTATGATAGGCCGCCCGGTGTATGTTCTTTAAAGGGGATAGTTCGAACTGCTTGCTTGTTTTATTACAGGGACATCTTCTCTGTTTGTAATTGTTACATAAAATATATAATAGTACTATGACACACTGTAGCATCTTCGGAAAGCGTTTATTAAACTAACACTTTACTTTACAAATCCCAAATATATGGTTCATTTTTTAGTTGGAGGGTTTAAGGTTGTGGGGGTACAAACTTTGTATTAATTTTCTATGATTTTAATTATATAATCAAAACTTGATTAATAATGGGGAATTATTCAATTTTGTTTGATCGTTTAATAAATGGTGTATTTATTTTAAGTGACTCTTATAGAGTTAGCTTTTCCCCTTGTCACATATGTGAAGTATCTCCGGTGTATCTTTGAATTGGTGGTTTTCTTCTCTTAAGTGGTTAGCATAAGTGGAATCTTGTTTCCCATGCTCGAAGCTTCTCTTATGTTCTCTTATTCTTCTCATGACTTCTCTTCGTGGCTGGCCTATGTATGTGGCATTGCATTTTCACAGTCTAACTTGTAAACTCCTGATTTTTTGTTTACATTCGTTTTAGTTGTGTTGTCATTAATTAAGCTTTTCAGGGTATTATGTGTTTTGTATGCTATATGTTTCTCAATTTTTTTAAGTTATTTCGCGATTTTTAGTGTTAGTATACCGATGTATGTATGTGAGTGTTACGTATATTGTTTGTTATTCTGTGTGTCGTGTGTGTTTGTATACAATGATTTTAGTAATTTTTGATTTGTTACAAATGACAGAGTGATTTGTTATGCTCGATAAGGGCCTAACAAGCCGAAACAATTGTCGCTATACAATAAATTATGTGAACATTAAACCAAGTGTTTTAATTTTGTTAATATTACAATGTTTCACCAAGCGCCTACCGCTAACTCAATTAATGTGTAAATTTTATGTTCGGGTGAATACTATTTATAAAATTTAACAATTTGTCTAATTGTCTTTTTGTCCCTTTCCAGCATGTAAGAATATCGTCAACATAACGGTACCAGTACACACATTGTTTGGCGTAAGGTGAACTATGTATTTTTGATTCTACTGAATTCATAAATATTTCGGCAAGTAATGGTGATAAAGGTGATCCCATGGGAAGTCCATCAGTTTGTTTATAGAACACATTATAAAATTCAAAATAATTCTGGTCAATACACAGATTTAAAAGGTCTAGAGTATCCCCAGTGGTTACTGGATTTACCTAACTCTTCATTAAGAGGGTCTTAACTAACGGAATTATTTCTTGTGTCGATATGCTTGGGAACAAATTAACCACGTTAAATGAGGAAAGTCGATTCTAAAGATGTACTTTTAATTTTGTTCACTAGCTCTAAGGAATTTCTTACGCTGTATTATGTGTTCTATTATTAGAGATATTATTTTTGCATGGGGCTTTAATATATGAGCAGACCGGCCTGATGGGTTGATCTGTTTTATGAATTTTTAGTAAACCATATAATTTAGGTGCTTGTGGATTCATAGTTCTGAGCGTTTTGTCGACTTTTGTAAAAATTATTGAGTTAGTTTGGTCTTTCCTTTTCATAGAATTCACTATGACTTGATCACAGTTTTTTAAACTGTTTTTTAGGATGTTAGCGATTTTATGTTAATTATACGCGGTGCTCACTGTATTTTTAAGTGCTATTTCGGACTCTGTACCAAAGTTTACTACCTGTGCTTTATTTATATTGACGGGTATATTGTATTTATAGCCTTGTTGTAATAAATTTTCTTGTCCATCATTGAATGTAGTATCAGTAAGGTTTATGAATCTCTGATGGAAGTTGTGGTGTCTGTGTTTGTATTGTATGTTGTGTGATTTTGTTTTTGTTCAGCTGTTAATTAGTGTTTTTAACTTTTTCTTTTGACTTATAAACTATTTGTGAATAATACTCGCTACTTTGTCGTGTATATGATTATCTAAATAGTCGAATTCTACATTTTGGGGTTTACAGGTTAAATTGGACCACAGTACCTTAGAGTATAGATGGAGATAGATACGAGATACTTCACATATGCGTCAAGGGAAAAAAACTAACTCTATTAGAGTCACATGAAATAAATAGATTCAAAAAATCAGATCAATACCATTTATTAAGCGATCAAACAGAATTGAATAATTCCCCATTATTAAACATGTTTTGATTATATAATTAAGATTATAGAAAATTAATACAAAGTTTGTACCCGCACAACCTTAACCCCTCCAACTAAGAAAATTGAATGTATAGTCGGAATTACGAGAAGGTGCGTGCACGTCATCAATTTTTAATGACGTCAAATTTTATATGTTTACATGTTTCTCACACAAAAGATACTCTTCAAGATCGTATGCAACCAAACAGACAACAGCGTGTGTATATGTATGTGGTGGTATGCAACCAGATATACCAGATACGACGCCCGTCGATTGATCTACGTATGTAAACATACTAGAACGCACAGAAACGGTTAGTCGATCCTTACGACATCAAATACCCTAGATTCAAATTCAATTCGTCTTTTTCATGACAAATATAGAAAACTAAGTGATAATAATAATATCTATAACATTGCTTCGCATCGCCTTGTAAATAGGCCTGGTTTCACTCCATATTCCAATACAAGAAAATAGCATTTGATAATTTCTACATGTTGGCATTATAAAACAAGCATCGATGACGTGCACGCACCTTCTCATAATTTTGACTATATATTTAGGATTTGTAAAGTAAATGTTAGTTTAAAAAACGCTAACCGAAGATGCTACAGTGTTGCGAAATATATGTCATTATTATTATATATTTTATGTATGTTTGTATATAATAAAGAAGAAAATACAGTGAGTTCAAAAGTTTTATTAACAAAGAATACAAGAATTGAAATGGCAGTCGTGGACCGGTTCCTTAATCAAAGTAATCATGGTAATTTCACCAATGATAGGAGACAGGGGGTACTAAAAATGAAAGTAGATATGATTATTAAAGATCTGAATTAAAATTGTTTGTCAAAAATAAATGGATTCAACAATAAATTGTTCCGCAATATAAATAACATCTGTGCAGCTTGAAATAAGTAAGACAACAATGCGTGTTTTGTTAAAAAGTGCGCAACGAAGTAATTGAAGTGAGATGCAGAAGTAGTAATAACAGAAGCGAAAATGAAGTTGATGAAAAAAAGGAAATTAAAATGAAAACAAATTTATTTGTTAGGAACCGACAGCAAAAGGAACTTTTACGATTAGTAAAAGTTTGTCTTTGATCCTTTCGCATTTTTTAATTGGTCAACCGTTTTAAATTGTAATCTAGGATTCTCAAGCTTGCACAATATACAAATTTTACAGTTAATATATATGTATATATGTTTGTGTGGCGAAGTTTTTTAATGGACACACCCGAATGGAAGCACGGAGCCGCAACGAACCATTTGACAACAGAACACTAACAAGTGTAATCTTCTCTAGCATGTTGCTATCTTGAAAAAAACCACTGTGAAATGTCCAGTATCAACATATAAAAGGACCAAAACAATTAAGTTAATCCTTTAAGGTGTAAGATTCGTTCATTCGTAAAGTACATTTTACATTTTTGACAAGACATTTTTTAATTAAATTATATTAGTTCGAAACTCATTTTTTAGAAAGTAATAAAGCATTAAATTATTTCAAAACGCCAGGCATCAACCGTAGAAATAAAACAGGTAACGTCGGTAAAATTGACGATTAAAAAAAACTTAACTTAAATAAATCGATTTAAAATTTATGTTACCTAAACGTTTAATCGTGCGCAAACGAATGTAAGAACAAAATCATGACCAGTTTCCGCACGGTTTTACGTCTGGTGAACGTAATTGAAACAAACGAAGAAAGTTAACTATTTCCGCCGTTCTTAAAAATGTTCTAATGTTGAATACTTAAATAACAATTTCCTTTACTCGGTCACATTTTCTCACGACAAATTAAAGAACAATTAATAATTACCATACATTTACACATCCTCGATTATCTCGATTATCGCCATAATATACAATTTACCATCTATTAAACTTATAAAACCATAACCTTGACGTAAAAAAATAGGCAAGGAAAAATAAATTGCACATAATATCTGTTACCGTATGTAATTATCATGTAAAATGAAAGTATTTAAATTATGCGTTCTCCTAATTATATTAGATAGAAACAGAATATAAGTACGTACAGTTACGGTCAATCGTACAGAACGATACATTTTGCTTAGTATAGAATCTGCTGTCAAGTAATCTGAAGTTTTACTTTTACCATTGCACACTGACATTTAAGTGTAAGAATGCCAACGCACTTAACTGCTGGGTGGGGATGGGGGTTATGGTAGCAGATCATTTTGATGGTTGTAAAGCTTTGCTGTTTTAATAATTATATATATTGTAATGGTTACATTTTACAGTAAAAATGGTAAGAAGTAGATTTAACATGTAACCATATAAATTTAGAAATTGAAAATGAAAAGGGAGTCCTAGAGCCGGTCCTGTTTTAAAGTGTACATATCGGAATGTAAAGATTTTAAATTATATGGTTTCTAAAACGTTGAATATTAGATGTCTCGTCAAGTAAATAATTAAGATAGAGTTAGTTTAAATATGTAGTTAAGATATTAGATTTAAGAATAGAGTATTAACCCGTAAATATAGAATTTATAATATAAATGTAACGAGATAATTTAATTCGCATTTGCACGTGAACGGTTGGCGCGAGAAAACTCTTGAAAAGATTGTACGATTTGCAGCTAAGTCAACAAAAAAGAAGCGGTCGCATATGTAATTATGTTAAAGAACTTGGAGCTCAGCCGATTTATGGTCATTCGGATCTATTGGAGGACTCGACGTGGGTTTTTTACGAGCGAACGACTGACAAGTCTAATTGATTTATAGCGCTCGGTACCGACGAAATCACGTGCGATCACGTGATTTCCGTGTGGTATTGAAACGGAGATGCTTGCAGGTGTTCGAGGAAATCTATGTGGGCGTACTTGATATAAATAAGCGTAAGCTCGATGGGTAAAGGACAGTCGAAAAATCGACACAGTCGTCGACAGAATCTTTTTCAGTTACTCGTGTATAAATAACGTTCAGTAAGTAAGTTTCTTCTATATTGTTAATATTATATGCCAAAAATACAACGAATGTTTATTTGTTTATATGCTCTGCGTGTTGCCTGAACCCCGTTAATATAATGTTTATTTATTAAATTTAACCTGAGATAATTTGAGTCTATGTTCGTTGTTTGATTTTGAATTGTGTAAATTTGGTTTTTATTTGCATATGTGTAATTTGTGTTTAATAATTAATAATAATTTGTATTTGGCAAAAGTATAAAACAAAAAAAAACTAATCTCTAACAACATATATATATATATATATATATATATATATATATATATATATATATATTTGTGTGCTTCTTGGTTCTCGGGTTGTGAACCGCGTTGTGGAAATGTTCCCCGAAGGGTCGCTTCGACTTTTCGGCAGAGTCCCATCTGCCATCTTCAGGAAGCTCTTCTAGGTCTCGCTGACTTAGAAGAACTGACGTTCGGAGTTACTCGTAGATCCTAATGTACCGGTATGTCGTTGGGGTTGACTACGCTCGACTGCTTCTTACTTCGGCTCCTGGTTAATGGACCTTGGTGTGGTGGGCGTGCGATGAACTGTGGCGGTTCCTGTGGCGCTGTCCTCTGAATACTGGTTGTACTGTATTGTTGAAATACTGGTCTCCATGTTGCAGGCAATCTTTGGGCATCATCTCGTGTGTTGAGGATTTCTTTCCGTTTCTCTATTTCTATTGCTTCCCGTATTATCGTGCTGGTGAACTGTTCGATGCTAGCTATTGTCCTTGTATTGTCGAAGTCGATGCTGTGTCCCGTGTCTAAGAAATGGCTAGCCAATGACGACGACGAATCTCTTTGTTTTACAGCGCGAATGTGTTCTTGTTTGCGGACTTCGATCCGCCTATTGGATTGTCCGATGTAGGTCTTCTCGCAGTTTCCACACGGTATTTCGTATACTCCCTGCGTTTCTAATGGAATTTTCGCTTTTGGATTCCTTAGCAGCGTTTCTATCTTCCTGTATGGTTTGGACGTTGTATCGATGTTTTGTGTACTAAGGATCCTGCTTATCTTGTCCGTGGTCCCTCTGACGTACGGTAAAAAAGCTATGGCTGTCGGTTTTTCTTCTTCCCTTTCTTCCTCGTGGGTTTGTCTGGGGGGTCTGGATGCTCTGAGAATTTCCCGTTTTGAGAATCCATTCTGCGCCAGTGCTTTGTGTATGGTGTCCATTTCTTTCTTCTTGCTTCTGTCATCTGCTATCCTTTCCGATCTTGTTATTAATGTTCTTGCTACCGAGTGGAGTTGTACCGGGTGGTGGTGTGACTGAGCGTTGAGGTACCTGTTGGTGTGAGTCTTCTTCCTGTATACCGTATGGCCGAGACTCTTGTCGTCTCTTTTCATTACCAATACGTCCAGGAACGGCAGCTGGTAGTCTACTTCCACTTTCATGGTGAAGTTTATAGCTGGATGTTGCTTGTTGAGGTGCTCCAGAAACTTGTCGAGTTCTTCTTTTCCGTGTGTCCATACTACGAAGGTGTCATCCACGTATCTCAGCCACACCTTTGGTTTTAACTCGGCCGTCTCTAGTGCTGTAGTCTCCAGTTCCTCCATGAATAGGTTGGCTATCACAGGTGATAGTGGTGATCCCATGGGTGCTCCACTGGTTTGCCGCTATCGTTGATTTTCAAAAATAAAATACGTATTCTTCACGCAATGCTTTACTAGTTCCATGATGTGTTCCGGAGGTTGGTATTTCCGTTCCAATATCTTCATGGTATCGTCAACCGGGACTTGTGTAAACAGTGATACTACGTCAAAGCTTACCAACAAGTGCCCGGGTTCCACAGTAAAGTTCTTCAGCATTTCGATCAGATGGTCTGCGTTCTTGACGTATGATGCGGCTTGTTCGGCGAATGGCTGTAGCTGTTTTGCTAGAAATCTAGCAATCCAAAGATTGGATTGGTGAACCAATTGAGCTCACTATCGGACGTAGCGGTATTTCTGGTTTGTGGTAGGCCATATATCTTCGGGCACTTTGATGATTTTTCTCTCGGTATTGTTATTTTTTTACTTTCTTCATCCAGTGGTGATGTTTCAATTTTCTTCTTTGTCATCTTCTCCAGGTAGGTTGTTGGATCTGTTGCGATGGGTTTGTATGCAGGATCTTCTAATATGGCGGCCATTTTGTTTTTGTAGTCGACAGAGTTCATCACTACTGTAGCGTTGCCTTTGTCCGCTGGTAAAACGATAATGCTCTTGTTATTTCGTAGCTTCTTCAGTGCGGAGTATTCTTCGTTGGATATGTTTCTTCTTGGTGGTTTCGCTCTTCGTAATACTCTGGATACCTCTTGCCGGATGACTTCGGCTTTGTCTTTCTCCAGCTTCCGTATGGCACTTTCTACACCGCAAACAATTTCTTCCACTGGAATCCGTGAATGAGCTATAGCGAAGCCTTTGGTAAGAACTTCGGTGGTGTTCTTGTCCAGTGTTTCGTCTGAAAAGTTGTATACTACCCTGGGTTGTATTGCGTTCTTCTCTGATGTTTCTGGTGTTTCTTTGACGTAGTATCACTGTTTACACAAGTCCCGGTTGACGATACCATGAAGATATTGGAACGGAAATACCAACCTCCGGAACACATCATGGAACTAGTAAAGCATTGCGTGAAGAATACGGATTTTATTTTTGAAAATCAACGCTACCGGCAAACCAGTGGAGCACCCATGGGATCACCACCTGTGATAGCCAACCTATTCATGGAGGAACTGGAGACTACAGCACTAGAGACGGCCGAGTTAAAACCAAAGGTGTGGCTGAGATACGTGGATGACACCTTCGTAGTATGGACACACGGAAAAGAAGAACTCGACAAGTTTCTGGAGCACCTCAACAAGCAACATCCAGCTATAAACTTCACCATGGAAGTTGAAGTAGACAACAAGCTGCCGTTCCTGGACGTATTGGTAATGAAAAGAGTCTCGACCATACGGTATACAGGAAGAAGACTCACACCAACAGGTACCTCAACGCTCAGTCACACCACCACCCGGCACAACTCCACTCGGTAGCAAGAACATTAATAACAAGATCGGAAAGGATAGCAGATGACATAAGCAAGAAGAAAGAAATGGACACCATGCACAAAGCACTGGCGCAGAATGGATTCTCAAAACGGGAAATTCTCAGAGCATCCAGACCCCCCAGACAAACCCACGAGGAAGAAAGGGAAGAAGAAAAACCGGCAGCCATAGCTTTTTTACCGTACGTCAGAGGGACCACGGACAAGATAAGCAGGATCCTTAGTACACAAAACATCGATACAACGTTCAAACCATACAGGAAGATAGAAACGATGCTAAGGAATCCAAAAGCGAAAATTCCATTAGAAACGCAGGGAGTATACGAAATACCGTGTGGAAACTGCGAGAAGACCTACATCGGACAATCCAATAGGCGGATCGAAGTCCGCAAACAAGAACACATTCGCGCTGTAAAACAAAGAGATTCGTCGTCGTCATTGGCTAGCCATTTCTTAGACACGGGACACAGCATCGACTTCGACAATACAAGGACAATAGCTAGCATCGAACAGTTCACCAGCAGGATAATACGGGAAGCAATAGAAATAGAGATACGGAAAGAAATCCTCAACACACGAGATGATGCCCAAAGATTGCCTGCAACATGGAGACCAGTATTTCAACAATACAGTACAACCAGCATTCAGAGGACAGCGCCACAGGAACCGCCACAGTGCATCGCACGCCCACCACACCAAGGTCCATTAACCAGGAGCCGAAGTAAGAAGCAGTCGAGCGTAGTCAACCCCAACGACATACCGGTACGGATAAGGATCTACGAGTAACTCCGAACGTCTACTGATACCTGTGTGGGATTTAATGGTCCTTTGACTTGTATGGGGGTTTTCTATGATATATCCTATCATTAGAAATTCATTTTCTCCATTTCCAATGATGGGTTTTAGCTTTTTAACACCTGCATAATTTACAGTACCAGTCCGTCGAAATTCTTGCAGTAAGCGTTCGAATACAGCTCTGTTTCGATGAATGAGATTTGGATATCTTTGAGCATATATACTTGACGCCAAAAAACAATTTTCTTGGCATTCACCAATTATTAAAATCATATTGGTTCTTTCTTGCAAAGAATAAGTTTTCATTACGATTTCGAAAGGAAAACTTGATAGAACTGTCAATTGTCAAATTTTAATGTCAACAAATCAACAATATTCTATTCGACACCCGCATCAATGCCGCCTTGTTCATTTCAGAGGATATGTATCATCAGTTAAATAATACTACCTGATATGAAAAACGATAAAATTCAAAAAGTATTGAATTTATTTATAGGAAACCCCAAAACGGTTCGAAAGAGAATAAAATTCTACGGCAGAATAGGTAATAAAATATATGGTGTGCCATTTAAAATAAGGAAGTTCTTCATCTTCGAATATCGAAATTTTCCAACCATATTTTTAAATCACCCCTGTATAATTTTTGACATCGAAATATCAATGAATCTACATTTCCGACCATCATTTGAACGATCAAGGCTGATGCTGCCCCATCACATATATATATATATATATATATATATATATATTAGGGCGGGTCAAATTGTATGGAACGATTTTTTTTGATCAAGCGTATAGCAAAAACGTAATCTATAGGTGGTTCTGAGAAATTTTGCTCAAGAGACCATAGCTCTAAGTCGGATTTGGAGCCCCCCAAAATTTCAAAATAGAAATTTTTCCATATATACATAGAACAATTTAATTAAATTCGTCAAAAAATCGGATAGAATTATAGTAGATTTCTGAATCTGGGCTTGTTTGAAAGGTATTTTTATCACCTTTCAGAAGCTGTATTGATACCTGTAGAATAAGTCATCAATGGCAGCATTGTTCAATTGAACAACTTTGTAACACTGAATAATGACGTTACAAAATAATGACGTTTACCAACACCAAACCGTGCCAAGCTTGCTTTTCCTTCTTCCTTAATCGTTCATCGTGCAATGCGCACGCAGTTTGCCAAAATACTTAAATAAAAACTCGGTTATCACAATACCAATATTTTTTTTTTATTTTAAGATTTAGTGTGACACAATCAAAGAGTGCAGTGATAATATCAAAGTTATTATGGATAATCAAGAAACATCAACATCGTCTGCTGTCTCTTCGCAAATGGAAGCAACAACATCAACAAGTTTTGACTCTAGATTGACTAACATGCCTCATCAAGATATTGTTGTTTTTGGTTTATCAAGTGATTTAAATGATCTTAGTTTGCCTTCTAAATATGACATTTTAAAATATTATTTTTTTTAAGTGATCGTGCTAAATTTGAAAACAAAATGTTCTCGTATAAAACTTTTACTCCTCACGTAACAGATAAATTGATCCAAATTTTGTGTAAATTAAATATTGAAATCATTAATAGAAAGAGTGTTTTAAAAAAATTAACTGGTTTGCTTGATGAATACCAGAAACATGTACAACATAGAAACAAAAGAGATGAATTTAAAGCATTTGTTGATTCAATAAACGAATTATTTTATATTGGCAAATGTAATTGCAAATTAAAAACAACAGAATTCTCGTGTGGATTGATTCCAGAACAACTAAAAGAATTTATGATGGACCAGCATAATGATAGAAAATTCACAATACCTGAATATACGGAAGACGTTGAAGAAGTAGCTACAACAATACCAACACTTACAACTGGTACCGATGATCCAAGTTACGAACCACCTGAATTACACATGGATGAAGATGAAAATGAAGCAACAACAGAAGTTCCAGAAGCAACTGTTCAAATGAGATGACGTCATTATACTCAAAGATACGATGCCTTAAATTTTGCTATGATGTGTGATAGATTCGGAGTTTAGCTACAGCTTTATTCGAAGATATAAATTTTAGAGATATTCATGGTAATCTTGTTATTATGCATAAATCAAAAGTGGCTAGAGAAAAAGTTAAATCTAGAGATGCAGTGCTTCGTACACGACATACAAATTCTTCCATAACTGCATTCTCTTTCGATGGTAGAAAAAATGACGCATGACTACAGAGAAAATTAATGACAAATTTCATACCACTATGGTAAAAGAACCGCATTTAGTTATTCTGAAAGAGCCCGATAATGAGTTACTTGGATATGTAAATTTGGGTAGTCAAGAAGATGCAAAAACCAAACACAGAAAACTGAATGAATTTGTCAACAATAAAACATTAACAGTTGATCAATTAATTGGCATATGCAGTGATGGTGAGCAAGCAAATACTGGAACAGAAAATGGTGTTTTACGATTATTTGAAAAACAGTTAAATAGACCAATTCACTGGTTTATATGTCTGCTTCATTTCAATGAACTGCCATTTCGTCATTTATATGAAGCATTGGACAAAACAGTCACCAGTGGATCACGAGCAGCAAGTGGAAAGTTATTCAAAGCTATTCAAGAATGTGAGAAACTGCAGGTATGTAACACTTTATTTTATTTAATATCATCATTTATTGTCATTATTTATTGTCATTATTTTACTTTTTCGATTGGGATAATGTTAAAATAAAATAATTGCATTTTAATTGATCTAAGCATTTCATTTTTCAGGTAGTAGCTGATTTTGATCCACTGGAGAATATGCCTGCAATGATGGATCATGAACATGAGCTCGAACTATCAACAAATGTTAAATATTTATATCAAATAGCTAAAGCAATTTCGAATGGTATTGTTCCAGTTGATTTAGTTAACATTAAACCAGGACCAATTACACATTCTCGTTGGTTAACCAAAGCAAGTAGATTACTACGATTATATGTAACAACTAATACACCATCAACCAATTTAAAAATTTTGGCAGTTTATATTATTACAGTTTATGTGCCAATGTACTTCAATGTGAAGTTTTATAACTCTGTTGTGTACGGCAGTGCACTTTTATTAAAATTTATACGTTGGACTCGAAAAAAATCGAAGAAAATTCAGAATTTATTAGTTAGAAGTTCATTTTAGGCTATTTTTCGACAAAAAATTCCTAATATCTCTACTAAAAATAAAAAAAAATAGGAAAGGTGATAAAAATACCTTTCAAACAAGCCCATATTGAGAAATCTACTATAATGCTATCCGATTTTATGACGAATTTAATTAAATTATTCTATGTATATATGGAAAAATATATATTTTGAAATTTTGGGGGGCTCCAAATCCGACTTAGAGCTATGGTCTCTTGAGCAAAATTTCGCAGAATCACCTATAGATTACGTTTTTGCTATACGCTTCATCAAAAAAAAAATTAACCCGCCCTAATATATATATATATACATTATTAACCAGAAACAATATTGTCTAGCGATCCACCAGTTAGTCTTCATGGACCTGTTTAATTAATGTTCACTACACCATTGAGGTGTAAGATTAGACCATCTTTCGTGTATATATATATATATATATATATATATATATATATATATACATGAAAGATGGTCGAATCTTACACCTCAATGGTGTAGTGAACATTAATTAAAACAGGTCCATGAAGACTAACTGGTGGATCGCTAGACAATATTGTTTCTGGGTTATTACCCTTTGTCAGTAGCGATTACCAAGAACCTTAGTTGTTGAAATACCTTTACATAAACAATATTGTCTAGCGATCCACCAGTTAGTCTTCATGGACCTGTTTTAATTAATGTTCACTACACCATTGAGGTGTAAGATTAGACCATCTTTCATGTAAATTTTACATTTTTTTGTCAAATTTGACAAGACGCATTTTCAATATATATATTGTAATGATTAAAAATTGGTTACGCAGGATAATATACTTAAATTGGCAGTATAAAAGAAACAGAGAGGCAGTTTCCGAGAACTCCGGAAGGTTTAACTTTAAATATAAATTTAAAACCTAAATACAAACCAATACAACATAAATAGATAGTATAATAAACTTAAGTTACTTTAACACACACCAAATTATGCGAAAACCCGGTTTAAAACTAGGAAATGTAAAATAAAATAAGAAAAATAAGTTAGGTTATGTTCATTTATATGCATCGAAATGTCAGATCGGCCGCATAACAACGCAATTCATTTAAATTCAGATATCAATCGTATTAAAAATTTCGTTATTAAATAAGGGTCTCAATAAATCCTTAAAGTTTTGATACAATATCATGTGTAAATTTAACATGAAAGAATTTCACACGAATAATTTTCATTTCTTATCTCTTCTAGCGGCATAAAACAATAACAATGAAGATATTACACTACCGTCTGTAGGTATTTGGCCACCTATGTTTTTTCTTAATTCGTAATAAATTATCTACTGCAAATAATGAGAATATATATGCAAACAATCATATATATATATATATATATATATATATATATATATATATATATATATATATATATATATATATATATATATATATAAATGCAAGGAGCATCGACCGTACGTTAAGATCCAAAACGATGAATATCGAGGAAAGCGGTCAGTTTTTTTTGTATATATATATATAAACACAGTATCAACAAGGTTTCATTGTCATACCTCCATTAAAGAGTTCTTAGAAATGAAAATTCGTTTTTGCTATACCTGTTAGTCCCTGTTAATTTTTTTGGAATTTTGATACAATATATATTAATCCTTAATTGCATTTTATAATCCGAGGTCTCTGTGTGTCATATCATTGGAGTTTGCGTTAGTTCTAAATTTATTATCGAGTAGACACAAAATCGAACCGAACTTGTGCGTTTTGATATTTTTATAGTATTCGTGTTAAAATGCCGAAAACTGAAGAACTGGTAAGAGCAATGGACAAATTGCACGGGATTTGAATAGTCAAACAGTGAACTACAACAACAGTGGCCAAATACTTATGGACGGTAGTGTACATAATTCTTTGATTGTGTTACGCATGGTATTCATAATCGTATTTTTCATGGGCGGAAAAGTAGTCTTTAATTGTGAGCCCTGGAGAACAATTGCTGTGTTTATCGAGGTATGTGTGCTAAAGTACTGTGTAACTGAAAAAAATCCTTCTGTACTCAGTACTTATTTCAGGAACAAACATCAATTTCAAATTCCAACAAACTCTTCAGAATATACTCTCATATTTTGTTTGTTTAAATATCCAGAAAAATGAATCCCAGCATCGTCGAAATGAAATACTTACCAAGAATGTCGTCATTATTCCAGTTACACAAAAACTACTGGCAATGCTCTGTTCTACCATCATCAACGAGGGTAAATGGGCTGCGTCTATGTAACTATTCATCATTTTTAAGAATTATGTGGCACAGCGGCAGATTCTCCGGGATTCCCTTGTGTGATTCCTCAACTTGAAAGTGAAATGTGAAAGTTCAGCAGTGAATTTCTTCAAACTTTCCGATCTTTCCATCTCGCTATAGCATCCTGATAATGACTAATGAGTATGAAACACGTTTCAGCGCCTAGCTGCTTCCCTGCAGCTATGCATCGAATTACTCTTGTTTTTTTTTAGTTAGCCGTGTTACATCCTTTTCTTCAAATCCGCAATAGGTGTAATTTCGACAGACAGACATACATTCAAAGTGAAATTAGCAAAATTGTCGTCACATCATATGATTTTCATTTTTACTTCCTTATACTTTATGTATAGGAATCATGAAAATTTTCGACCTCGCGATTTTAATTAATAACACGTTTTGGGGTCCCATGAATCGATTCTGACTATTTTTGGAATTACGTCTGTGTGTGTGTAGAGCTATGAAGCTTTGGACTTAAGATTTGTACATAAGGGATACAACTTTCTGTTTTAGATCAATATCTCAACAGAAAGTAGTGGTTTGCTCTTATCACCGTTTGCCTTACCTCGAAAACGGTACGAGTTATCGAAAAATTGTTCTTATAAAAGTTAAAGATATTGAAACAACTTGCATTTGAAAAGTTTTTTCGAAAAATGGAGTATAACTAAGTATAAGGAGGTTCAGTGCGAACCACTGCAGATTTATAACTTTATTGTCATGCCACTGGTAATCTAGTGAAGAGAATACCTTCAAATGTAATACCTTAGCTGGAAATGCTAAGGTTAACATTTTCGTTTTTTCTACTGAAGACGGCAATATAGTTCCCGAAATACGTATCTAGATTTGTTACAAATCTAGCGTGGTAGGGTTTTGTAAAATAATCAGTAATTTCACAGATTATTTTACAGTAAATGCCAAGTTCTGTAGTATGTAATTATTTTAGAGTGTTTAAGTGTCGTATCGTCAATAGCTAATATGAGATGCCATGTAATGAATAGAACCGTACTAGCAGATAGGATACAGAAGATTTGGCGTCAGGTATGGGCGATGTTCAAATTTAGTGACTTCGGTGAGATTATTGTGGGTTCTTTATATACGAGTATAGGAAATTAGTTTTACTGTTTCTGGTATATTTTTACACAATTTCGTTTAGTTTGTCTTAAAGTTTCATATTATATAGTAGTATATTTAGAAGAAATTCATCTGTTTTGATTGATTTCGTGTTCATAAGGCCACAATAAATCAAAACGTCACCAAACCCTTCAGCCAACACCATACATAACAATCGAGTATGGTTTTAATTTATCGAATGAGGAGACCAAGAGATCGTCTTGTCCAAGCCATTTGTTCGAAGAGATTTAGATAATTCCGGACATCATACTTAACATATATTTAAACCTAACCTAACCTAAATGTCATACCATCACATAATGGCTATATTTAATTTTAGAGAAATCGAAGATATGCTGTCTCAGTTTGGGGGGGAAATGGGTGTCAATAATTTGCTCCTAAAAACTCAAATCTATACGTTGATTGGGAATGATTGCGATGTGGAATTATTGCGTGTGCATTTTTGTAGCTCCATGACAATTAATTTGTAGTTTCATGTAATGCACAACGACAAAAATCGCTATTTTATATTTTTCTTATCTCATTCGTCGAAAGCTGGTTGCAGATGAAATCGCTGTCGATCAGTGATCATGGAACTACGCCGGAGGGCACGTACACAATTGCACATTAGCATACAAAGATATCTTGTAATGGTGAAGATATCCGAAGTTTATTATTTAACAGGTTCATGGATACATACTAGTTGTAATGATTGATATAACGAATCCCTAAAAAGGGCCCCTGTAAGCAACCTCAATGCGTTGTATTGACTATTACAAAAGGCTGGTATGCGTATTTTCATGTGGTGATGTCGCTGCTTTTGTCACGGGTATATCTAATTTTAATCATTAAGTTTCAAGGAAAATTGACCCACATTAAACCACCAATGACTTAACTGCCACCCACCAAATGTATTAAGTAAAACGATTTCTGAACGCATCACATTGTTGAAGTTAATAATATACTAAAATAGAGGTACATAAATGAATCAATATTAATTGATTTATACGAATTTATTGTCAAATGGTAGCGGCAGTGAACGGAGTAATTTCTAAGCAGTAACCTTTATTGTAATTGAGGCATGAAGACTAGACGGTATTTGCTTTTTATTTATGTCGATATTAAGACTGTAATCATTATGTAATCCAAAGGAACGGCGTGTGCAACTATTTTAATTGCACACAGAAAAAATAATCGCTTCAGCAAGTAATTGCTACGTAACACATTACACTTTGTTTATATGCTAAGAAGCTCAATTTGCGTAAT
This sequence comes from Geotrupes spiniger, assembly GCA_959613385.1. Classification (NCBI taxonomy): domain Eukaryota; kingdom Metazoa; phylum Arthropoda; class Insecta; order Coleoptera; family Geotrupidae; genus Geotrupes; species Geotrupes spiniger. The sequence goes on along the minus strand of OY390736.1, from coordinate 6,547,298 downwards.
TAATTTACATTAATTCAATAGAAAATATAACGCAACCGTTTATTTTTCAATGTCACAATGCCGCCAACAGCGGCTATAATATTTGTCCGAAGTGAAAAATATACGATCAGTTGCGTTTACTATATACACATGAGAAATAGATTCATCTACGAGTGTTTCATTTTTTACAATACAGAAACTACCGGAAAGTAGGAAAGTCTACGGTACATTTGAGATATGAAAGAAAATGCGAGCTATTTCTCATCAATATAAACAATTAACATTGTTCTGGACATAAAACGGATTATTTTATGGGTAATGTAATAATACAGAGTGTATAGAATCCAAGCTTTCACCCGAGAAAACAGTGGAAATCGTATGAAAACCCGCACCAAAACAGAATTATTATATTAATTTCATAAAATTGACACAAATTAAAAAGTTGATGGCCATTTATTATTTTAGTGGTAGAACGAAACGAGTAAACGAGCATACGGGTTGTAAAACTTGCAACGACCCAATCACTGTACCTTCCACAACTACTGTAGGTAATAGTGCAAATATAATACAAACAAATCATGCCAATCGTAATACATTAATATCTATTTAATGTTTATATATTATTAAATGTATGCCAAACCTTTGCTTCGTATCCCTATCTCTTTCAAAATAATTCTTATCAAATGCCTCTTAGCAGTTCCGATTCCGTAGTCTTTCCTCCGGATTAATTCAGCACTACGTGCTCTTTTGTGAAAAGTTCTTCTAACTTTGATGCCAGCTACTTCGGTCTCCCTGAGCTCATTAGACCACCACACATACATCCGCTGAAGGTGCATCGACTCATGAGTGAGTATTCCCGCCATCTATGTTGTGTTATTTATACGTAGAAGAAAGAGTGTAGTGGTATTGACGTCTAGATGCCGTGAATAATCACAAACAAACACTTTGTTATTTAAGGTTGACAAACCCGAAACACCAAAAACGACGCCGTTTCTATCGATTTTTGAACCCATAATAAAACCGCCCTGTTCGTCCAACTCTCGGTAAAATAGTAGATGTTGAATTTTAGAAGACAATGGATGTTCTAGAAGATTGGATTGAATTCTAGAATATGATAAATAGTAGTTGGTAAATAATTGATTTTATAAGGTGATAGACTGATGATTGGTTGGAAGTTGGAAAAGTATTGATCTTTCAAACGCCGTCTTATAATTTCAAATTTCCTTTCCCGTCATACATTAATTTAAGTCTAGAAACATTGAAAACAATGTTCCACTTTGCTTTCTCACGTCCAGGTCTGTCGGGTAACTATTTAACTAATTCATTATATCAATTAAAACTATAAGAACGCTCTCGTCATTTATCAAAAATATGTTGTATAATATTTAAATAGGAGTTTTTGATCATGTAAATGATAAAAAATAAATTTCAGTCAATGTATTAATGTGATCAGACCACCACACATATGTTGAAGTTGCATCAAGTCATGCAAACATCACAATGAATTTGTATGTGAATATTACCGCCATCTAGACGTGAATACACGCACACTTTTACTGGTACTATACAAATTTACAATTACTCCGCAGCCATTCATAGTACCAACCCTGCAATTATGTAACAGTGAAAGTGTGTGGGTATTCACATCTAGATGGCGGTAATATTCGCACACAAACTCATTGTCACTTAATGTAACTTCAGCGAATGTATGTGTGGCGGTCTGATGAGCCGATAGAGGGCGAGACAGCTATAACGACAATATGTATCTAATACATTCACCGACGGAAAAGGATTCCAAGTGAAATATGGGGTTTAATTTAATGAATGTATATATACAGAGTGTCCCAACGATCTGACAAAGTTCCCTTACGGCGTTATGTTTGCGAATTCGAAAAAAGTAAGTATCTACATGTTGAGACGGTCCCTAGGTTCATATTCTAAAAATATTTTGAGCCGACATGGGCGGTTCGTCAGCGGAGGGCGACATAAATTTTACTTTGTTTAAATGGAACACCCTGGCTATTTTAACTTTTTTGAATTCTATGAAGAATTGTGAATACATCCATGTACAACTTGTTTGTCAAAACTCAACAGAACTGGTGATTTTTAATTTTTTTAGTGAAATTTTAGATATGCAGACTATGCTTCAAAAAATCATCTAACTGAGAGGGTAGTTGGTGGGAGGGTAATTTTTTATCCGTGGACTAAGGGATCATCAATGTGAGTATTAATGCACCCAAGTATCCCCTTTTGTATACAGGGTGTCGTCAGTGTATTTTCAATCTCGCGCAACTTTAAGAGGCAAAATATCATTTTTTTTCAAATGACACCTACTATCAAATTTACCAACACTCGATTCAAAATCAAATTCTGCGTCCACGGATGCTACATATTCCTATACCTATCACCTCAGGTTTTCGATTAATTTCAGTAAAATACTTTATTTGGTCTCAAAATCAATCGCATTACAATTTTCGTAATATTAAACATAGTAGCCTAGTGTCACTTTAACGTTCTTATGACAGTGACAGTCTTTATCAATAAATTTAATAGACGCCTTAGTTAATTATTAGTTAAGTTATTGTCCCAAGCTTGTTTTTGAATGAATTGAATTTTTCAAAGGAAGAAATGGTAAATATGATTTACACAGTGGGTAAAGCAGACAATTGCATTTTAGCAATGAGGCTCTATAGGCAGAAGTACCCTGATTTAAGACAACCAAATGTTAGATGTCTGCATAAGCTAGTTGATCGCTTCGAACGCACCGGGAACGTGGCATACGAGAGTAGGACGGTGATTAATCGTGCTATTATTAACGAGAACAATGACTTAAACGTTTTATTGGAACTCCAAGAGAACCCATATGGAAGTGTGCGGACAATCAGTTCAAGTTTGAATCTAAGCAGATCTTCAGTACATCGGATAATTCAAAACCACAAATTCCACCCATACCATCTAGAATTGCCATCAAGCATTAAACGGGAACGACTTCGATAATCGAATTAATTTTGCCAATTTAATGATGGGACGTATCGAGGAAGATTCTCTTTACGGATGAGGTAACGTTTCGCAGCAATGGGGTGGTAAACAGGCATAATGTGCATTATTATGCCACCGAAAACCCTCATTGGGTGAGACAAGTTGATCACCAACACCAGTGGTCTCTTAATGTTTGGGGCGGATTATTGGGCAACTATGTAATCGGTCCCTATTTTTTTGAAAACCATCTTAATGGTACCGATTATTGCCGGTTTTTGCGAAATGTACTGCATATCTAACAGGACGGAGCTCCACATCATTTCCATAGAAGGGTAAAACGATCTTTAGACCGTTGGATGCCAAAAAGATGGATTGGGAGAGGTGGTCCAATGTTGTGGCAGGCCCGATCACCTGATCTGACCGCGTGCGACTATTTTCTCTGGGGTTTCATAAAATCTCAAGTCTACCTCGAGGCTCCTACCACAAGAGAAAATATGAAAGTTAGGATTCAAGAATGTTTTAATAATATTACTCCTGAAGTCTTACAACGTGTCAGAACTAGTTTTAGACATCGACTGGATATTTGTGTTCAACAAAATGGAAACATATTTGAACACCTTTTGTAAAATAAACTTTGTTTTTTTGTATATAAATGTTATTTTATCGTCTTTTACATTTAATTATTACTTGTCATTTGTCAGAATTAAAGTTGCTTTTGCTTGTATAGAGTACATTTCATTATTTTTAACAACAATCAGCTCACTCGATGTTAAGTGGGCTCTGATGAAGTGGGCCGGCTTAGCTAAGAAGCCCTTGTTGCTTTTAATTGATTAATCTTATGTGACTTTTTAAAATGATTTTAATTGCTCGATGCTATTTGTAGTTTTGTGTTATCCAATTTACTGAAGTGACACTAGACTACTATGTATAATATTACGAAAATTGTAATGCGGTTGATTTTGAGAAAGAATAAAGTATTTTTCTGAAATTACTCGAAAACCTGAAGTGATAGGTATAGGAATATGTAGCATCAGTCGACGCAGAATTTGATTTTGAATCGAGTGCTCGTAAATTTGATAGTAGGTGTCATTTGAAAAAAATGATATTTTGCCTCTTAAAATTGTGCGAGATTGAAAATTCACTGACAACACCCTGTATACAAAAGGGGATCCTTGGGTGCATTAATACTTACATTGATGATACCTTATTCCACGGATAAAAAATTACCCTTCCACCAACTACCCTCTCAGTTACACGATTTTTTGAAACATAGTCTGCATATCTAAAATTTCACAAGAAAAATTGAAAATCACCAGTTCTGTTGAGTTTTGACAAACAAGTTGTACATGGATATATTCACAATTCTTCATGGAATTCAAAAATGTTAAAATATACAGGGTGTTCCATTTAAACAAAGTAAAATGTATGTCGCCCCCCGCTGACGAACCGCCCATGTCGGCTCAAAATATTTTTAGAATATGAACCTAGGGACTGTCTGAACATGTAGATACTTACTTTTTTCGAATTCGCAAACGTAACGCCGTAAGGGAACTTTGTCAGATCGTTGGGACACCCTGTATATATATATATTGTGCTTTTTTCTCGGGTAATGAACCGCGTTGTAGATTGTCCCTGTTAGGGTTGTTGCCACTAAAAAGTCTACGAGGAAACAAAGACATCATCATTCTTCGGGCTGACAAAGGCAACGCTACGGTCGTCATGAAGGCCAACGAATACAACCAGAAAATGAAGACAATATTAGAAGATCCTGCATACAAACCGACACCAACAGATCCTACAACATATTTAGAGAAGACCTCCAAGGATAAAATTGGAGCATCACCTATTGACCCAGAGACGAAGAAGCTACTCATACCTAGAGAAAAAGCATCAAGAAGCCCGAAACTATACGGACTACCTAAAATCCATAAGCAGGATGTACCATTACGACCTATTGTGAGCTCCAGGGGATCACCAGTTCAACAACTAGCAAGATATCTTCCAAAACAGCTCCAAACGTACGCTGAACAACGCTGATTGTACTATTGAAGAACCAGGTAGTACAGCGAGGCCAACTGTTAGTAAGTTTTGATGTCGTGTCAATCTTTACTCAAATACCGATCAAAGAAGCCATAGAGATAATCAAACAGAAGCACCAACCAGCTAAATGGATTTAGTGGAACACTGTTTGAAGAATACTTATTTCATGTATGAAGACCAACATTACAAACATGTGAAAGGAGTGAAAACAGTGTTCTGTTTTCAGCGATTCGTTAGGAGTGATTGGCTCGCGCCAAGAAGTTTTGATGGCCACTACATGTAAAGGTATTTCAACAACTAAGGTTCTTGATAATCGCTACTGACGAAGGGTAATAACCCATAAACAATATTGTCTAGCGATCCACCAGTTAGTCTTCATGGACCTGATTTTAATTAATGTTCACTGCACCATTGAGGTGTAAGATTAGACCATCTTTCGTATATATTAATGAAGAAAAGGTTTTTACCGCGGGAACAAAGATATATGAAAGGAAAGATTCTTGGGCATACACCCGCATGGAAACACGCAACCGCCGACACGTGTTTCTGACTTATTAGTCGTCATCAGGACGGTATAGCCAAATTAAAAGGTGGACAAAATTTGGAGATAAAACAATCGGAGTCACCAACAAGCAGCCGACCTCCACATGTGTGATAACACGTCAAAATACCCACACATTGTATGGGAACATTCAACATAACCACGCGGGAGCCACCTGCGTGAACAACCGAGCCCAGGATATAATAATGAAAAAAAGCTTTTTACCGCGGGAACAAAGATATATGAAAGGAAAGATTCTTGGGCATACACCCACGCTGCTTGTTGGTGACTCTGATTGTTTTATCTCCAAATTTTGTCCACCTTTTAATTTGGCTATACCGTCCTGATGACGACTAATAAGTCAGAAACACGTTTCGGCGGTTGCGTGTTTCCATGCGGGTGTATGCCCAAGAATCTTTCCTTTCATATATATATACCGGGTGGAAAGTATCAAACCCGAACATAGCAGAATTGCATTGGAATATACTTTTATGTATATACCTGCTCTCCCATTTCCACCGATAAAACTTATAATGACATCAAATGAAAGAGAATAATAAACGGCGTCAATTGATACTAAAATCTTCTCTTAATACCTTATCATTAGTTTTTTACAAAGCAATTAATATTAAAAACCCAGGTGCTATAAACTATGGGCGGCCGTGCTTCTGTCGGCACAACTCACTATTTGTCAGATTTGACAACTGCATAATTGATTTAAATTGCTTTGTAAAAAACTAATGATAAGGTATTAAGAGAAGATTTTAGTATCAATTGACGCCGTTTATTATTCTCTTTCATTTGATGTCATTATAATTTTTATCGGTGGAAATGGGGAGCTGGAATATGCATAAACGTATATTCCAATGCAATTCTGCTATGTTCGGGTTTAATACTTACCACTCGGTATATATATATAATTACTTGAAATTCGTAGGATTTTAAAAAGTCATTACGCGCGTTTCGTTTTTATTTAAAACATCATCAGATTTTGTTACAGATGGAGCACACAGTTTGGCAAAGAATTATTATAAATAATTATAAAAATTTCGTTTTAACATTGCGAGTGCAACAAAACGTGATTAATCGCTGTGCGAGCTGTATGTGTGAGCGGATTCCAGTAAACTCCGCTACAACAAAATCTGATGATGTTTTAAATAAAATCGAAACGCGCGTAATGACTTTTTAAAATAAAAGGAAACACACCGAAAATCCTACGAATTTCAAGTAATTATAATATATACGGTGTCGAAAACCCAACAAATATATATATATATATATATATATATATATATATATATATATATAAGGAAAAGATCTAACGGCTCAAACCCGCAAGGAAGCACGCAGCCGCCGACACGTGTTTCAGACTCATTAGTCTTCATCAGGGCGGCATAGCCAAAAAGAAGATCCTCGGCACGGTTGTTCATGTAAGTGGCTATGTCCTCCCACGTGGCCAGGTTGGTTTTCGCCCACAATTAGTTGGGTAGATTGACTGGAGCCACAATGTGGTGGTCGGTCGCTTGCGTTGGACTCCGTTTATATTAGATCTCCAAATTGTGACCATCTTCTTTTTGGCTATGTCGCCCTGATGAAGACTAATGAGTCTGAAACACGTGTCGGCGGCTGCGTGCTTCCTTGCGGGTTTGAGCCGTTAGATCTTTTCCTTAATTCATTGTCCCCGCGTTATACACCTGACTTTTTTATATATATATTCTGGGACTCGTATTTTCGTATTTTTCAATTTTAGAGATTTACATCAAAATGCTTGTAATGGGTAGATTACTAAACTTTTCAAAATGCATCCTAGTTTACTTAATATTATTCAAATTTAAACGACTGGTAAAAATTGTAAATGCAAGTAAAAACTACACATTCTAAATGGTATATAAAGCCATTCGCGGAGGACATATTGGACAGTCACTCTCCGCTTTGCATCGACGGAATTCCATGTCAATTGACATTTGAACAGTCTAGTTTCTACTATTATTTTGACAGTTCGAAAAATTGAACGATGCTAGGACTACAATGAATTTTTCAACATTGATTTCAACACCCATTTTGGAAAAGCTACCATTTAGTCCAGTAAATAGTACATTTTTCTAAAGAACCTTCAAATAAAAGAAGTTTAGCATTCATTGTCATTAACTTTTATAAGAACTATTTTTTCGATAATTCGTGCCGTTCCAGATATGGAAAATGGTAATAAGAACAAATCCTCACTTAATATATTGCTTTCAAAAGTAGGTCTTCTGGGCCACACACAAATCTTAAGATTTAAGTTTCATAATCCTAACTTCAATAGTTTTGGCGCGCGCCAACACACACATATTTTCATAGTTTCTATACTTTTGTGTACATAAGGTATAGAGAAACTAAAAGTAGATTGTTGGTCATCAAAACCACATAAAGAACCCGCCATAAAGTTTAAAGTACATCGAAAAGAAAAAAATTTTGAAAACTGTTCAAGTTTCAATTTGTTAGTATCTACAAAGGTTTGTCAATTTTTGAAGTGCTGGAAATTTCATATTTTTGGAATTCATAATATTTAAAGTAAAGCGTAAAACCGTTTTTATTAAAATTTGAAGTCCGAACAGTTTGATTATAAATTTGTAGTGTAGATTCGTAGTATCGTGGCTTAGGATCAAAAATCATGTAATTGAACAGTCAAAATTGACAGTGTATACTCTTCTCATTTCTATTTCAGTAATTCCGCTTGTCTTGCCACGACAATTATCGCCTAACATTCATGGTTGCATATAAAATTAACCTTGTTTCATTATAATAATTGACACTCAACTTTTGGGAGTAGTGTATGATATTAAATTATTTTATTTAGGTATTAGAAAAGACGAACTTGTGTTAGTATAATAGGAAATTTATATTTTAACATACCTATAGTTCCTGGAAACCACGCACATAATGGATTTCTTTGCAGGTCATTGCTGCTGTTTCCAACTCTTATTTCAAGGTCTTGGAGTGGTTGATGCCCACAACATCCCCGAGTTGTGACTCTGACTAGTTTGATAGCGTACGGGCGAAGAAGATCGATCTGCCAAAACGGACTTACTTCTTTTTGGGTTTCGGTGCATCTTTTTCCATCGTGTTCGGTACTTTTCTCGCCGTCGTTGGCGTTTTGGGCATTTCCCCCTCTGACCGTTGTTGACTGGTTGGCCGGTTTCCTCAGCGCTATATTTACACCTAAAAGAAAATCAAATTGATATAAATAAAAATATAGTGCAGCATTTATTTAATTAAGTTTAATACCTTAGGCTGGTGTCTATAATACAGGATAGCTTAAGTAAAAGAGGAAAATTCCAAAAGTAAAAATATTTATGATAATATGTCATGAAAATGTAATATGAATAGGAATGTGTATGCCAAGTTCGGAAAGTGGTACTTTGCAACAGGAGCATTTATGTATCAAATACAGTGAGACGATGAAGGTGGAACAATAGTATTGCCGCTGCATAACCGATATTTTGGTTGCGGATTAACTGATCAAATAATGTTACTATGAATACGCGCAGAAAATGCGTTAAACAGTTAAGCAGAAAGGACGGCACTCAAGTTGTAGATTATGGTTAGGCAGAACGGAATAGATAAGGGCAATGCAATGAAAATGGATTATAATATAGTAACAACTAGAGTTGATGGATAACTCTAACCTCCAGCCAAAATGGGGGTTAAGCAAAATAAATGCTTCTTCAGCATTCTCCCTTTATATCTAGATTATATGAAATATACGGGATGACCAAAACTTAATCTTCGCAACATGCAGAATGTAATAAATAAGACGTAATTTAGGCTTTGTTAATACCAGGTAACATGCTCTAATCGCCTCATCCTAATCAGGTTGTAGCCTTTCAAATTGACTAGATCCTTCACATTACTTTCAACTTAATGCTAATTTGGAGTTCTGTGTGAAAAAATATTGCTGAATTGTCTGAGTAGCAAGCTGGCCAAGTCTTTACAGTAACATTAACTTCCAATTATCATTCTGCGAGGTTGATCTGAAAATGTATCGGTCTCTCCCATAGATGTTATCACTACTCGCATGATTTTTCCCCTCATGTTGGCAAAACACTGAGTAGACGTCAGGTGGAATTGCAAGCCATGTATCTGTAGGCGGTGGTTTGAATCAGTTTTGGTTTATGTATTGTTAGAAATGAAAAATATTGAATATCGGCCAGTGATAACATTGTTCGTAAAAGAATGCTTAATGCCGGCCGAAATTCATTCAAGGATCGTTAATGTGCCTCTTATCCTTTCCATTTCTACCGGCATTGGCAGCCGAGTTTAAACCTGGTCGTAAAAGTCTTCAAGATGACTCTCGTGAAGGAAGATTGGCGTACTTAAGTGCCTTAAGTGCTCTAGGAATATCAAAAGAACTTGACGATTACATTTTGTACGAGGAATCGCACATGAAAAAGCTTAGCCCACTGCGGATCGAAAACGCATCCGGGTTATTCCAAATAGTGCTTTTATGAACAACAAAAGATATGTGACAATTGATGAAACCTGGATTCACCATTACACATCAGAATAGAAACAAATGGAATTTATTTGAAATTGATAATGCGAAGTTAAAGTCGACGCAATAATGTAGCACTAATTAATTGTATTTGTAGATTCGGGAACACTTAGTTATAGGGGGGTATACAAAAAGTATTAACAATAAGTAAAAATTCATACATTACTAATTACTAGGAAGAGCTATAATTATAAAAAATATCGAACGATAAAATTTGATTTATTTTTGTTGCTATAATATTCAAATTAATTTCATTACTAAGTACTGTAGAGGTACGCGTTGGTTAGCAATAATTTAATATTGTGCGTCAATTTTAGTCAGAAATTCTTTTTTTTAATCAAATGCAATATAGGGCGAATCATAAAAAAATTATTTTAGATCTGATATGTTGTATGTGTCTGATTTTATAATATACAAAACACTACTGTGCCAATTCGGGTACAACGGCTACAAGTATACTATTAATAATAATACACGTAAATACCCGAATTGTGAACGACAAGGTTAGCTATGTACGTAAATAGGGAAATCCCCAAATAAGACATAAGTGTATTTTCTTATATTGCATTCATTAGTTATTGACACGTGAACTATCAGTTGAACTTATAGCTTTCAACACGCATAGTAACTTTACTAAGATGTACCGACATTTTACCGGTTTAGAAGAAGCTGTTAATACCAGTATAGAGGATAGCAACGATGGCTTTGAGTATGATTTAGCCATTCTACCACCAGAACCTAACGTTGTTACTGATGAAGAAGATGGGTTTAATGACAAAATAAATTCATCAATATTGCCAAATGATGTTCCTGGAGAAGTTGAGGTTTTTGTTCGTAATATTGCCACCCTTTCGGAAACTGAAGATTACAGTGATGAAGAGCCAAAAGCTAAAATGGCTCGAACTAAAATTAATATGCAACGATGTGAAAAGCGTGGCATTTCATCAACATTGAATGTTCTATCTTGTCATCATATTATTCGAAGATTTATGTGTAAACTGACGACCGGTTGGTAAGTAAAAGCAGTAAGAAAGAATCTGTAAAGGAATTGACACCAGTTCAAATATTTGAAACGTTTTTCGACGAAGTTTTCGAAATGATTTCGCTAATTTTAGCCAGTTGTACGCGAATCACAAAAATACACACAACGGATTTTTTTTTGGTATACTTAGTTTAACTGGGTACCACAACCTGCCAAGAGAAAGCATGTATTGGTCTGTGGATGAAAATATAAGAGCATAAGTTGTGTCAAAGGCTATGTCCAGGAATATGTTTAAAGAAATAAAGAGCAATTTACATCTGGTTGATAATAACGAAGCTTCAATCACCAATGACAAAATGTTCAAATTACGCAAACTTTCAGATATTCTTATCAAAAGGTGGGCGTTTTTTATGATTAAATACTGTGGTCGTTATTCATCAAAGCAGTTTATTCGAAGGAAACCAGTTCGGTTTGGCTGTAAAAAATGGGTCGCAGCAAGTTCTTCTGCATACTGCTACTCTTTTGATATATACTGTGGCCGGTCAACTAACTCGGTTTCTGAGCCATTGGGTACTAGAGTTGTAAAAATTATTTTGATAACTTTTTTATAAGCGGTGACTTGCTAAATGATTAGGTTACCGTGTTGCGGGTACGATTAGAGAAAATCGTACTAAGAAATGTCCCCTGACAAATGTAAAAGAGATGAAGACAAAATCAAGAGCAGAGTTTGATTATAGGTTTGATGAAATAACGAGATCTTATTGGTTCGCTGGAAGGATAACAGCATTTGCACAATGGCCACCAATTATGATTCCCATGAGCCAGTGGGATATGTTAAAAGATGGTGTTCGCAAAATAAGAAAAAGATGTATATGTAGATTCCATATATGTTTCAAAATTACAACAAGGGCATGGACGGAGTGGGTGAAATGGATAAATCCTTATCAATATACAGAATCGGCATAAATGGCAAAAAATTGTGGTTGGTTTTATTCACCTACATGATTGATATGGCTATCTCAAATGCTTGGCGCTTGCATGTATGTATTAAAGGAAAGAGCATGGTTCAGTTACTATTTCGACGAACAATAGCTAGATTTCACCCAAAGCAATCACCAAAAAGACGCTCTGCTCGTCCGTCGTCATCAAACATTGAAGGTTTACAGCTAGACGGCGCCAATCACGTTCCTGGAAAGCTTCCAGAGCGTGTACGTTGTATCATCTGTCACAACAGAAGTCGTTTTAGTTGGAAAAAATACAAGAAAACACTTTGCATTAACAAAGGTGTTTTTAAAATGGCCACTGTGCCAATTTGGGTACACCCCTTTTTTACTTTTTTTTTATTTTTCTGTTGTTTTGTACTAATATAATATAAATAAAGACATTTTCCAATTACTCAGTGTCGTTTTGGTTTTTCCTTTAAATGGGTTTAATACAATATATCACCTATGAAAGAGCTAGACCGGATCACATGAGGTGCTAGAATATTCCTCCTGCAGCAATCGACCGCCATCCTACAATTTTTAATTACTAGTAACTAAAACTGAAATCCAAATTGTCTATATTTACTATTTTGTTGAAGTATACCAAAAAGAGTAATATTAAGAAGAATGTGGCTAAAATTAGCTCTAAATTGTAGTTAGCTGTTGTTGCTGTGACTTAAGCCATTACGAATTCACATCAAGAAAAAAGGAAGCCACAGCCATGGCTTCAGATTTATACAATTTGTTTGAATACATAATTTACAAGTGATTTTTTGAGCTGTAACTTTCTCAAAACCCAGTTCTTCACCATTTATTGAAAATGTATTAATAATGGCTTCTAGAAATAATGGTTTCAGAAATGAAACCTCAAAGTTTATTAAATAAATATATACTTACATGTATTATAAATATACTATTTCTACATTTATATTTCATATATATTATGAAACATAAATGTACTATTTGTACACATATACTACCACCGTTTTTAACAATATCTACATACAAAACTATATAAAATCTAAAAGAGTTTCAAGTAGCACTTTATCCTCTAATAATAGAGATTATAGTTTTTGTTCTTCATGAATCTTGTACCAAGAAATTAATCGCGTTGCAAACTAAATTAAATAATTAATTTGTAAAGGTCATTGCTAGTAAACTTACCACAAAATGGCAATTCACCAGTCCATTTCCCGGACGCCGCACAAGTTGTTTCGGTATTTCCAAATGTTTCATACCCCTCGTCGCACACGTATGAAGCTGTGGTTCCTGGAGTCAACGCTGGGGAGCTCAAGGTAACTCTGGCATTTACGGGAACTGGTGGATGCCCACACGTTATTTCTGTAATAAAGACATGTTACTGATATTATTCAATTACATAATCGGCAATTTATATGCACATATTTGCTTGTTAGAAATATTTCAAACGGTAAATGTCGAAAGGTCATTGTTATATAATGGTTCAACATTACTTTACCTTAGGTGTAAAATCGTTATATATTAGCAACTAAAGTAAGGTAGCTTATGTTAACGGTAACACAAATATTTATATATGCAATTATATTATCCAGGAATATTTTTCTAGCACTCACGCTGTACGAAATGAAACTTCAATGATTGTCTAATAATTTAAATGTACCTTTGTAATTTGTTATCAAATCGTGAATTCTGAAATTTTTTTGAAAGATAAATTACTGCCCATGTTACTTTATTACAAATTAGATATTAACAAATAAATTATTTTGTAGTTGTAGAGACAGGAATATAAGCAACAACACTGGTAACTATCATGCCCATCGAAATTAATTTTGTGCTCTGGGCCAGGCAATAAAATTCGACACTAATCATCGAGTTGCTTATAATATTTTTTCCACTGCCGATGTAATTTGTTATCAAACATTTAAATATTTTTTACTTAATAATAGTAATAATAATTTAGTGCATAATATACACAGTATCCAATAGAATTTGAAATTAAGTTTAATAAATAAATCCTATGTATTATACTAATGCAACTACAGGGTGAAAAAATAATTAATGTTAGCGCTTAAAAACTAACGTAACTAGATGAGAATTCCATTCACATATATTGCGTGTAAAATATATCCACTCTCACATCTGCATGCAATATTCCGCCTGTCACCTGGAACATTTCACATTACAAAAGCTCTCTTTTTGTACACTCTGCTTTTAATTTAATTTTTACTTTTCCATCTGAAATTGGTTAGAAAAATTATTATATTTGATCGATTTGATTGATGAGGTGAAATGAAAGCCAGTGATGACATGCACATCAGAACGTTACCTAATTTTTTTTACGAAGTAAGGTTTTAAATAATAATAATAATTTTCTTATACAGACGGACACTTTGCACCTCGCCAACCAGACCCCAACAGTTTATGCCATATATGATCAAATTTGTACCCTAAACGAATTGCAGTTTTGAACATAAAATAAAAATAAAATACACCACTTCCCAAGATTTTCGTTCACAAATCCCATCAAAATTAATTAAGTTAAATTACCAATATTCAGAATATAATTCGTAAAAAAATCAATTACAAGATTGCAAATGCTGATCAATTATACAATAGAAAACAACAACATGATTAAAGAGAACGGACGAACGGAAAAATGGAAACAGATTTTATAAGATAAAACCGGAGAAGTTTTTATAAAAAAACAGAACGTCATTTTCATTAACAACAAGGATGGAAATCTTATGGGAGATAATGTGGTGGTAAAGACAAGATGGGTGGTGTATTTCAGGATGTGTTTAATGATTTTTTAAGGGGGAGATTTAGAAGAAACCAGTGGAAAAACGATAGTATAAGTAGATATATAGGAAGAGAAGGCAAGAAGCTTAATTAGAAAAGTCGTAGCATCTCTTATAAATAATAGGAACCCGGGAGAAAATAATGTACACATGTCAAAGTATGGTAGAAATAAGAAAATATGCCTCTCAGTGGAAAGGAGACAGTGATACATTCACATTCAACCCAAATGATTTTTATTTTGTTACTGTATTTTTTATAATTTTAATGTTTATTCTAATAGTCAAATAATAAGCTTTATGTTGACTCGACTGTAATCAGATTTATAACATCATATATAGGACATAATATGGTACTTTATTGGACTAGTCAACAAGCCGCTGTTGGTTCTCTTCCAATTTTCCATTTTTAATTCGGAATCGATAAATTAATAAAAAAAAAATCTACGTAACTATGACAATGGCAAATGCATACCTACCTACTTTGCAACAATTTATGGAGTGAGTTAGGTATAATATAATTAACGGGAAACGGAACCATATAATTGTTACATTGATATCATCAACACCTATGACAGTGTAAATTATAATTATAATAAAACTCATTTGCAAAAAAAATACTACTATTGGAATTACGAGGGTGTAATTGATTGAAATTAATATTCGTAGTGTTAACAAAGTAATCATTAATTTTGTTTACATGAGTTATTTCCTTCGGAATTGATTTTCGATGTATAAAACATGCCTTTGTTTCTGTATAAGTAATTAAGATATGAGTTGTTTTCCTTTTTGTATCTAGCATATGGTCAAATTTTTCAATGATTTATTATATATATATATATATATATATATATATAATATATATATATATATATATAATATATAGTAACAGTCACCAGTGAGGTGTCATTTTATTATATATTATAATTATATACTGAGTGAGAAAAGTAAAAGAGCACCAAAGCAGTTGTTCAATTTGGTTAATTTTAATATAATACGTACTTAAATCAATATGAATAAAGGATCAAAATAAAAAAAAAACAGTAAAATAACGAAGTTAAACATTAAATTCAATAATGTGTGCCATCTCCTCGATGCTCCTATTACACATTGTGGCATTGACCTAATAAGGTGACCAGTGTCATCTTGGGGAGCTTCATCTCATGCCATTTGTACTTGGTGTGGAAGATCTGCTATGGTCTGTGGAGGACGGGATAAATTCTTTACGCTCCTGCCTCTATCACATCCCAGACATATTTAATTTCAGTCAAGTCAGGAGAACTTGGAGCCAGCATTTTCAAAATGATCTAGATAAATCCTACCAATATGTGGTGGAGTATTATCTTGTTGAAAGACCAGTATGCCATATGCAATTACCCCCCACACCATGACTCACACAGTTTGATGTTGCTGTTCTCCAACCGTTAACGTTGGAGAGCGGAGTGGAGAGGTTACACAAGTTGGAGTCGATACGAAATTAGTCAACAAAATCATACATATAATTGTAGATGGTCCTAATTGTCACCGGTCTTCCTTCTTCTACAAGTCAAGGGCCTGCAATTGAACGGGTTTTTGGAAAACGTTCCCTACGGGCTAGCAGTCTTAGATGGCGCTCCTTATATGCCGTTGTATGTCTAGCACGCACTGTGTATCTGGCTCGGTGTTCCCTGCCTTCTTGAGACCAAGCTTTACAACAATTTGCTACAGATGAACCAGATCTATTTAATCTGGCTGCAATTGGTCGAAGGCCCACTATTCGACCCCTCTCAAAGTCGCTGAGGTGCCTAAAATTTAGGCACTGATATATTTTATGCATCTCAATTAATTTCTTCAAGCAGCATAGTGAAATTATCTAATTCGCTATGGCATACTCTGAGAAGTTCCTTTTCTGGGTAACAAAACGTTCTTTTTTTGATCGACTGGACACAAGTTGAATTCTAATCTGTCAGTATATAAAGTTTGATTACAAATAAATGATCCGTTTTGGAATTATTTTACTTTTGTCACTCAATGTTATAAGAACGAGTAATTTAATGAGTTACAATCGTAATGGACCGTTTGATAACATTCTTATGACTTTTTTTGTAATATGTAATAAACATGGTCGTAGTGTTTTTGGCTTGGTACTTTTGCAGCAGATGGTGCATCCAGTTGCAAAGGCTTTTGAAGATAAGTCGGCTGAGCGGTGGCAGAATACTAAATATATACGTGGTACATGATATGTGAACAAAACACCGCATGTATGTAGGAGAAACTGTACCATCCAGCAACAGCTGATTATCCTAAAAATAGAACTGCTCATCATATTGACGTTGAGGACTTGATCAGAGAGGAACCTGTAGAATTCAGAGGAAAATAACGAGGGAAAACTTGGTAACTAGCAGTGGGAAAACTTATTATTAATATGTTTATTATTTATTTTTATTTTTTTTAATTTTTTTTTATGTTCATTTTGTTTTATACATGCTATATATGAAAAAAGTATTTACTTTTAATTTTTGTAATAAATGCTTTTCATAATTTTAAGCACGTTATTAGTTTCATATGAAACTTTGACTCCGTCCAGTGAACTCATAAACTGTTATTTAGTTATTCTAGAAATATTAATAAATACTGGGGCCATTAATCGGACAATATTAATTATATATGAATGCATAAACATTACAACTTGTGTTTACTAGATAAGTCAAGAATTACACGAGTTTGATATAAAAAAATCTGCAGCGATCCACACTCAAGTTTTTCAAGCGCGGGTTCAAAGGTAACACCTTAGCTAGAAATGCTAATGTGAGGAATTGGCGTAGCCAAAATGTATTATTTCCGTTGTGTATAATGCAATTCAGCGGCTAGTTTTAAGGTACAAACACCATGCTTTGCACAACAAGTTCGATTATTCGGCATTGACGACGAATACGAATGTTCAAATAAGGATATTTGCGCTCGTCAGGGAATTGCCGATTGATCATTTAATATAAAATAAGTCAATTAGTTTAATGCGACAGTCGTCGATGGGAATTACCAGTCAGGTAGCACGAGCGGTGTCCGATGCGTCCGCGACCTACCTTAACGAAGTATCATATAACAATGTGTTAATGTAAAATAGTCCAATTAAATACATCACACGGCGAGTGTTTTATTCCGAGCAACGACGGAAGTCCCGTAACATTGAAATAATAACCAAATAGATCGTAAGATATTACAATCTTTGCCACTGTAACTTAATGGATCTTCTAAAGCGAACATGAGTCTTGTGGTAACTATACATCCTGTTAAAATTAAGTGCGCGGGCTAATGTTACAACCGAAGAGCAAATATTTAAAGTTAAACTATGCATTATTAGTTTATAGAAACCTTTTTTTACGTTCTTGCTGTCCTAAAACACAGGCTGCAGGTTAAAATTGGCGAAACTTTCAACCTTAAAACTGCGGGCAGCCTATTATCGTCACGTCGATGGAAACGAGGACACGATGAAACGACTGATAGATTCTATTGAATTATACCAACTTCACGAAGCTAAACAGCAATTAAAATCGGTTGACAAATTTTGACGAAACATTGAGCATATGTCAAGCTAATTAACGCTCGCCCAGGAGTGCAGCTATGGAAATCTTTTAGAATCATTACGGGGAGTAAATGAAAAAGTTTAACACTTCGTTCCTTGTTTAGGTTTTTTTATGTGTTTTAAGTTTCTACTGAAGATGACAACTTAGTTGCCGAAACACGTATATAGATTTGTTATAAATAAAGTGTGGTCGGGTATGTATAAATTTTTATTTATAAGGTTTTTTTCTTACCCTGTTCTTAATATCAACATTGTTTACATACAAGGGTGTGGCGTCCTGATGACAACAGGTAGAAACATATATCCGTGAAGGTCGTTTCGCGTGTTTTTCCTGTGATTCTTAAAAGTTGGCATTTAAGGCAAGCTTTAAGATGAATAAACTATTTAACATATTTAATAACAAAAATAAAACACTTGGTAACCGCCGAAACAGCTGCCGAGCAATCTATTCAATTTGTGAAACTAAAGTGTTTTATTTTTGTTATTATTAAAAACGTTTCATCAAGTGCGCAGCGACCAGTCAATCTCGAAAATTTTATCGACAGAAAAGATTTTTTTTTTTGATTTCTGACCCAGTAGATTTGACCGATAAAATTCAGTTCGTAAACAACTGAAGACCTAAGATATGTCCCGCCTTGCAGTGCATTACCAAACATTTTTCAAATTAAAACCGTGTGATGAAGTCCACTGAAACAGTGTTAACGAATTTACGAAAATATGATATTTGCGAATATCTGTAGTGTTATAAAATAATCGTAAAAAAATATTCCGTAATTATTTAGAACTGATCTAAACTAAATTTTAATTTGCTACAAAACTTAGTAATCTAATTTTTGTGATGTGATCTTTAAATCGCCGGAAAATTATTTGTGTATCATATTGACAGTAATGGCGCGCATTTTAAACCCTATTTTTAGAGATACAAATAAACAACATTAACATTTTGTTAACTATGAAGTGGATGAATAAGAATTAATCGCTGTCATTTTTGCCACGAAATTATATAAACAAATTGATAATGGTTAATTTGCTGCTACATTGAATATTCTTGACAAAATTTATTATTATGGACACCATATCGACGCCATAACTGCTTCTAACTTTCTTTAGTTTCAAAATATTTCAATTACCTATAAACTGTTTAACGTAAGCATTTGTTTGTCTTATGCGGTCATCATTATTACAATTAGTACATCATTTGAATAAATTTAAAAGCATACCACTTTATTATCTGTTTTACTTTTAATTCCTGTTAATTTTGCATTACGTGTAAATGCGTTTTTAGTTATAGTAAATATTGCCTGTAGTAAATAGTAAATCACTATTTTAACATTTTTAGAGCTTCAAGCCGTATAACTGTCTGATGTGATATGCGATACGAATACCTATCACTACTAGTAAGTAATCATATCTGCTCTAATTCTTCGTGAGCTTCTGTACGATCAATCCATAGTCATAATGGTTGACTGGTCGTGTCTTGCGTAACAAGAATTAACTGTAAACGTGTTTTTAAAACGCTACTGTAAAACGATACGTATACACCGCACGTATATGAAATAGTGGGCAAATTATTCCGGGTTGTCGATCCGGTTTTATCGCACACATCGCTCTGTCAAATAAATGCGTTGCACAACTTTCGGAAAGTCATTATTGAACAACTAATCAGTTCATTCTTTAATAACTTTCACGCTCAACATACTAATTGGGATAGAGTGTCTGAACCTACGGCTCAGCCATAATGAATAAAGTGCAGGATTTCTACGAATATTATAATATTTATTAAGTGGCAGTGTTATTGTTCATATTATAACAAATATTTCTATTTAACATTTATAAAATGCTTAAGAAGTTCACATGAAGATTCAAAGATAATTTCTCTTAGCGTTTATATTAGATTAACACTTATGCGCCAGACTTATGCGCCAGACTTTATTCCTGTATTCTTGATTTGAATGCCGTCTTATACTTTTACTATGAAGCTATTAGTAGTGACAAAAGTAAGGATCCATATTTGAATTATTCGGAATTTCAATTACATACAATAAAAATTATAATAATGTATATTTTTTACATTTCATTTATAATATATAATTTATTTACCTTTTTGATTATTTACATAATATCGGACAGGTAAAATTTTACAATTCACGTTTCTATACACATTAAAATTGACATATATAGGTAGTACTTGAATATGTCACAGTTAAACACTGAATATACAATTTGTATCAAGAATATGAAAACATTTAGGACAAATTTAGAATATTATTTGATCACATATGCCTTTTACACAAGTTTGAATATTTAAAACATTATTTAAAACAGAATTAGAAAATATATTATACGAATTTAATGCAATCAAAAGATATGTACTACACAGGAAAGTGCGGTAGGATGACGTGTGGACGATGCAAACAGTAACCATTTGGCATATGCATGATAACGTCACAGAAAAACTACAGGAACGTAATTATCACGATTTATCGAATAATAGGAATGATTTCATACCGTTGGGCAACATGGTCAAAAACAGCAGTAAACGTATTTCAAGGTTTAGAAAGGCTGATGAAGAATACAAAATTAATAAAAAAGTATGTTTTGATATTAAATATGCATGTGTAGTTGAAATAAATTTCGTGAAATCTATAAAAAACGTATGTAGAATACCTGAGGTGGTGAATTATATGGGTATTAAAGTCACAATAAACTTAATGCAAAGTTTTAATAAAAATTCTTTGGTTTTTCGACGATAAAGGACTCTAAAAGGTAAATGGGGTTCAATTTGATGATGTATATGTGTCTTACAGGCTGTCGTATTGAACTCTCCAAACCAAATTAACCCATCTTTGTATTTTTCAATTGTAGAGATTTGCACATTAAAGTGCTACAAGCATCGCCGTTTCCTGAAGTAGTTTACACCGAACGCTTCGTGTCATTGGTTTTAAGTTTACAAGGAAAGTAGTAGAAGAGCTTTAGAGGAAAAAACATCAGCCACGCGAGACAACTTTATGAGAAAATATATGGAAAAATGAAAAATCCCCATTTTGCATTTTTCTAGATGAATCCTGGATTTACTCTAAGAGAAACGTTACGTTTTTCGATAACTTGACTGCGATTTCATTGATATAGAGCTAGCAAGCGGTCAAGCTAAGATATATTATAATTGGTATGCAGGTAGAAACACACAGGATTCACAAATGTGGAAGAACGCCTCATTGTGCAACGCACGATATTTTGAAGAAATATATACGACATGCTCATCGACAAGTGAACGTAAATAATTTAATAGAGAAATGGGACAATTAATAAAATTAAATTAAAATTAAAACTCTATTAAGTAATTAGTAGTTACAAATTAAAATCTAAACAACTAGTTGTAATTCATGCACAAACACACAGCTTTTGTCGTGATTACATATATCGAAAGAGAAGAAAAGAAAAATCAGCTCGCTAAGAGAATACGTGTAAGAAAAATGATTATACTATGTCAATTAAGAATTATGCCTAAGATGAATTCCGAAATACTAAGTTGCTGGTATATGCAAGGTGTAAAACGTAAGGAGGACAGATGTATTTCTATGAGCACCGTATGCTCACTAGATAAATGTCACCGTATGATCACTAGATAAACGATGGATAGTTTTGATTATGTCGAAAGAATCTTACTGGAATTTACAATGTCGGGAGGATATTTTTTCCAAGATCCGGTTTCATAACTCATAACTCCATTATTACATTTCTAATCATCCCATATGAACGAATCATAGAGTAAGAAAGAAGACATCGTTTTGTATGGAAAAAACATGGACACTATGTTTAGTGTAGGAGCGACGATTACATGCATACCCAGAACAAATGGAGATTCCTTGTGTCATTTGCAAAGTGAGTATTCCACATTTAAATATTAACGACTATATACGGGATATGTACAAAATTCAGGTACAGGGAGAGGCAGCCAAAATGCATTACTGAAGGGGCTAAATATTTTAATGAAGTGTTAAATGGTGGAAATTGCTTGAAGCACCCAGTTCTTTCATATGAAGAACATATGAAGGAACTGGACGCAGCAAGCAATGGTGAACAAGAGACTTTGCAGGATCTAATAGAGCAAGAGATAGAAGAAGAATTCAAGAAGATAAAATTATAGAGGTATGGCCCTGCTTGATGTGACATACAAAGTAATGGCAAGGATGATAAAAATAGACTAAAAGTCCGTATCACGAGTACCAAGGGGCATTGTTGGTAGATTTACGATTCACCCAATCTTCATGCTGAAATGGTACAGAAGCCAAGTCATGAACAAAACTTAAGCCTCCACATCTTGTCCGTGGATTCCATAAAAGCTTACAATTCAATTTGGAGAACCAAATTTTACCAAGTGTTGGAAAAACTGAAGATTCTAATAAGACTAATAAACAAGACTCTGTCCGATCACAGGATAAAATGGCAGTAGGAGGAAGAACTTCCGAAAGATTTACAAGAAAAAACGAACTTATGCAGGGATACCCACTATCGAATAACTTGACGTTGTTAGGGAAAGCGATGTCCAAAGTCGAGGAATAATATATCACCGAAAACAGCATGTAATTGCCTATACGTGAAGATGATGTAGTAGTAATAACCAGGTAAAAAAATGAGTTAGGAAGAGCATTTAGTAAAATGAAAAAAGAAAATATGTACTAAATATCAATTAGGATAAAACGAAGTACTTAGTAATGAAACAAGGAACAGCATACGAGCAAAGATTCAGCATTTTGAAACGAAATAAAAAAATACAAGTTGGAGAGGGTCAACTATTATGTAAAAGTAAGAGTTACGCATAACAACGAAGAGTACCAAGAATTATATAAGAGAATGAGCAAGGGAAGTAAGGCAATGTGGTCCATGGGCAGAGTGCTGAGATCAAGAGAAATCTATAGACCAGTAAATTAAGAATTTATAGGACAGTAGTGAGACCGACAGTGGGTATGGATATAAAACATGTACTTTAAAAAAAAATAAAGCAAAATTGGAAGCCCGGAAGAGAGAGATGCTGAAGACGAAAAAGAAATAAGGATGTAAAAGAACTGTATGGGAATAATAGTATAGTGCAATACACCAATGCGTGAAGATTTAGGTAGCTAGGACATAGATAGAATGCAGGATAGTAGGCATGCTGTTAGAGGGAGAAGACGGTAAGAAGAAGAAATGCAGACTGAAGAAGAAATGGTTAGATACGATGTGAGCGGACATGACAAGATTAGGCTTAACAGACTGGATGAGAGCGGCGGCGCAGAACAGAGTCCAATGGAAGTAGATGGTCAGAAACTTGGAAAATATTAAAAATGAGCAACTCCTTCTTTTTAAACTCCAGAGACGTAGGAAAAATACACAATTTTGAAATCATGAAGCCGATGTTCAGGAGAACGAGATATATTAATTTTTAATTCAATAAGTATAACAAAATACACAAAATTTAAATATTAATTTAATATTAAATTAGTCCAAACACTCCGCTGGGCATCGTGTTTAAGATATAAACTTCATGCAGCAAAGTGCAATTTCCTACATTCGATTACAAATAGCTAATAATAAACGTACCTACCTACCTAATAACAATTAACTTTTATACAATTATTTAAATGTAACAAATTCAAATCTGTCATAAATAATGCAATGTTGCCAACTTAAATAAATAAAATATGTAGGTATAAAAAGATGACTTATTAATTTAAAATAAAATTATCGGCCACAAAATTTAATACAAATCTCATGCGTTAAGTTATTTTACAGCGCTTCGGCAAATAAACGAAGCCGGAGCTTCTGTAAAATTGAACTTCCCGCATTCGACTGTAAATAACTATTATGACAGCCTGTATATGCACAAACAAAAAAAACCTCTTGAAATAAAAATTAAATGGTGAGTAGAGTTTACACTAGTACACTAGAAGGAAACTTGCGTTGTCATGTGTAAATATTGCCACAGTTACCGCAATTCACATTAAATTAAACATAAAAGACAGACGAATGAAAAGCAGCCCACAAAGCAATCGATTTTGCTTACCACTTTATGGAGGATCCCTATTCCTTATATTTCAAACATTTATTTTTACTCATTTTTAAAATATTTGAATTAGGAAACACTTACTTTTGACAACAATTCAGTTCAAAAGACTATAATATAAAATAATATAAAACTTATTTGACAAATAATCGCCCTCGACAAATTAAACGGGTAGTTACAAAAAATGTGAATCACAATCGCAGTTCCCTACTAATGTCAACGGGTTTGAAGCTCAAAATTAAACACAATAAATACAAAGGTGTAAACATTGCGGATAATACATGCAATCGACGTTGTTTAATGTTGGACATAACTGTTATGTAATTGGTACGTCTGACACGCAATGATAATGAATGTTTGTAAAATTCCCATGTACGAAGACTTCGGATTGTTGGTGAGTATGTCATACGCGCAACTAGCGTCCCGTTACAAATATGGTCAAATGACCTGGCCTTGATCTTTCTGTTAAATCGTTGTTTTTTAACCACTGTTGAAATAATGTAATATAACACCTAGCCATGGAACGTTACACATTCAATATTTATCGTCTCACCTTATGTCCTGTAATCGATCCGCTAGTAATTATGTAATTAAAACAGATACGGAACAATTGTATTTTGTTCAATATTTTTTTTAAGTTACCTGGACACCAGGTATATGTTTCCTACATGGGGATGTCAAATATGAGAGCAGTAATTATTTAAGAGAGATAATATTTATTTCTTAAATTAACAACAAAATCTGAATTATTATGTTAAAATATGTCCCTATATTTAAATAAATATGCATGACTCCTAATATATAGCGGCGTCACAACTGTGCGTTGTGTAATTATTAAAATAAATACACTAGAATAAAAAAAAAACACTAAATACATGAAAATTGAGTAGTGGGTTTTCAAGATATTCAAGAATATTGCATTGGATACAGACGTACCCTAGTTTTCTAAAGGATAAGCTCGAGCTTCCACTTGATTTTGATAAAATATTAATAGTATAGTTCAACACCAGCACATATTGAATGTAAAATACACAAATAGATAAACAAGGCAGATAATGATAACAAAATAATTATATCTTGTCAATTAAGTAAAATTACTAAGGTTAATTAAATGTATAGTTTATGTCTACGAAGAGAACAATGTTTATGTTCTTCAAGATTTGGTTCGACGCTTTTGAACTGAAGCCAATCGTGGTGGCATTGGTAATTTTATACATTTTTCCGCAATTACATTTGACAATTGATATATTTATTGTGTGCTAAAGATTCCAACTAATTAGTTTTCGAGCTAACGAATTGTTTGAATTTTAGCGGATGAAAACTGGCAACCACATTGCAACTTTGCAATCACTATTTGATATTATCTTCATTTTTGTTGTTACATAACATTGCATCATGTGGAATAATACCGTTTCGTTTTACAACGGAGATGATAATAATTCTCAATCAACATATAATTATTTACTCAAAGAAAATGTTAATGTCCTTTTAAGAAGTTAGACAATAATGTGACATTTGCCCATGCAATTATTTACGAATATAGTTGTAACAGTACACACGAACGCGCTAACCAAAATTACCGCTATAAGAGTAATAATACTAAATAAACACAATTAAAACATTTTTGTACGTTGCGTTTTACGCACGACATAATTTACTTGAATGTATCCGCCATTTAGTAATATTTTCCAACAGCGATGTTTGTTAAATTTACAGTTTTGATATATAAATATTTATGCACACTTAAATTAAATAAAATATATCAATATAAATAAAATGGGAAATTATGTCTTGGCCATGAGTTTAATTCCGGAATTGGGTTGTTTTACAGTTAGGTCAATGGTTAATATTTAAAACCTAAAATATTAGTTAAGGACACCGTTTATTTGCAGATTGTCATCAAAAATAGAACAAACTCGATTTTATGAACAAGTTTATATAGACATAAATTGATATTTTAGGAACGTATAATACATTTTCTCATCATACGTAAATAAAGTATATATACATTGAGTAATTAGAACCATAGCTGTAGATAGCGATACATACTTATGGACTCAATGGTTATTAGTTATTTTTTTACATTTCGTGTAATATATTCGTTCGATTTTTATGAATCACTAATTCTTTTGGAGCAGTAAGGAAGAATTTCCATGACCTACGCCAATAAAACCATAGTATGAATTTGTCACTATTAATTATTATCAACTTAACTAAAATTTAATAGGGATTATATACGGACCCCGCCCAGAAGTAGTAAACAAGGGTATAGAGGGTCATATCCTGAAAAATAATCAAATACGGAGAACATGTAAGGATGTTTATTTTTTTCAGAAGAACATAAACGTGTCGAACTAAATACAATGTTCCTAAGAATACCAGTAGCGCGAGGAATTGGTAATCTAAATCAATTACGTGCAAAAAAAAGGAACAGGAGTAAGCTGATAGAAATGGCACGTTAAATACAAATGATATAAAGTCCTTAACGGCAATACATCATCTGAAACCATGCAGAACCCGTATCTTAACTTTGGGTGTGAAGTTATGACCATTAAGTTATTCTTAGATATTATTCTGTACTTGGACGTAATATCAGTATTAAAAGTATAATGAACAATAATAGCCGAATGAATTTACCACACGCTCATCCTGACTGCGGTCCAGTTTATGAACGAAGAAATTCTGTACAAATCGTATAACATGTGTATGTAGAATTTACATTAATTAAATTAATTAAAATAATGTTATATTGGTAAAAAAGTTAAGCATTAAATAAAATAAATCACAATTAGTACATATTAATATATGCTCACTTTCATATGAAATACACCACCCATTAAGAATTGGACTACAATTTTAAAACTTCGATAAATAATGCTTTATTATCAACTAAGAAACGATGAAAGTTTAGTTGAAAAAACAAAACAAAAATTAACATTTTTCAAGAAAAACCTAGTAGTGGGTTGCATCCCCACGCGCAGCTATGCATGCATTAACTCTTCTAACCATGCCCTCTACGAAGTGGTCGATGTCCTCCTGGGGTATCTGGTTCCATGCAATCTCTAGATGGTTCATCCAGATCCTCAGGACACCTGGGTACTTGTCTTAGTCGCCGACCCATCATATCCCAGACATGTTCAATCGGCGATGGATCCGGTGACCGTGCAGGCCAATGCAAAAACTGCATTCCAACCTGCTCCAGGAACCTTCTTGTAACCACAGCATTGTGGGGTCTTGCATTATCCTGTTGGAAAGTGGCATGAAAGGTGCATGAAAGGTACTAACACCGGTTCCAGAACGTTATCGATGTAACGACGTGCGTTCAATGTGCCTGGAATGAACGTAATGGGTGACCTTCGTCCAGCACATATCGCCCCCCAAACCATAACCCCAGGTGTTAAGGCTGTGTGTCGTCTTTGAACGAACTCCAAATTTTGTCTTTCCCATCGATGTCGCCGCACCTTTCTACGACCATCATTCACCCATAAACAAAACCTTGATTCATTTCTGAAGACGAGTGGACACGGATAAATGCGCCAGAAGATGCATGGAAATGCGCGTGGAGGGAGATAAACGATATATGGATGGGGAGGAGAGGAATTCCAGGAGCTTGGAGGACGGCATTAATAGTGCCGATATGGAAGAAGGGAGATAAACAGAAGGCGGAAAACTATCGCTACTAAATGTGGGATATAATGTATACACAGGACTGATTGGGGCACGTCTAGAAAAAGAATTGTAGGAAAAGGGGATACTGCAAGAGGATCAGGCGGATTTTAGGGGAGATAGAGGGACGAGGGACAACCTGTATGTGATAAACTTCATAGTAGAGAGGGAATTGTAAAGGAAAGGGAGGGTGTATATCATGTTCGTGGACCTGAAAGCAGCTTTTGATAGCGTAGATAGAAGAACGTTAGGGAAGATCATGGAAAAGGCGGGGATATCGGGAGGGCTGGTAAGGAGAGTAGGACAAATATACGAGGAAACATGGTGTAGTGTAAGAGCGGGGGAGGAGTTGACGGAAAGGACAATGAGGGGGCTGAGGCAGGGGTGCCCTCTGAGCCCGCCACTGTTCAACTTGTATATGGCACAGCTAGAGGGGGTTATGAGGAAAGGGCAGGATTGAGGGGTGAAGGTAGGGAAGGACAAGATATGGACGTTGGCATTTGCGGACGACGTGGCCATCCTCGCTGAAACGGAGAAAGGATTGAAAGAGATGGTGAGGATGCTGGAGGGATTCCTGGACAGGAGGGGGCTCGAACTGAGCACAAATAAATCCAAAGTAGTGGTGTTCAGGAAAGGAGGAGGGAGGAGGGAGGAGGGAGGAGGGAGGAGGAAGGAGATACAGATGAAATGGAAAGGGGAGGAGATAGAACAGGTGAGGAAGTGGGTATAACTGGGACATGTTTTGCGAGAAAGTAACAGTAGGGAAGGGCAAATGAAACATATATACAAACCGGCGAGGAAGGCGGAAGCGAGTTTAAGAAACGACCTGTGCGGTAAGAGACATAGGAGAATTGAGGAGACGAAGAAGTTATGGGATGTATGTGTAAAAAGCATATTGATGTATGGGGTAGAAGTATGGGGAGGCAAGGAGCACAAGAGCATGGAGAGGGCACACTTAGGGCAGATAAAAAGGTCACTACGCCTGGAAAGATCGAAGCCCGACTATATAATAAGACATGAGACGGGGTTCGAGAGATTAGCGGTAGAGATGGGGAGGAGAATGCTGAGGTATGAGTTGGAATTGAGGGGGGGGGGGGGGGAGACAAAGGTAATGGAGGAATTAGACAAGAGGGAGAGGACGGGAGGAAAGTTATCAGGGTGGGAAGTAGCGAGGATAAGGCTTTATGAGAAGGCGGGGCTGTCGATAGCAGAGGTGGTAAGGAGGAGAAGAGAGGGGAGACAGGTGGAAAGGGAGATGGTAGAGAGGTGGAAGCAGGCGGAAGCGCAGGTAAGAGAAGGGAAGATAAGGGAGGCAAGGTACAATGGGAGGTACAGAGCAATACAGACATTTGGGAGGGAGCCAAGGTATTGGGGTGGAGGTAAAACGGCTGACGAAGAGAAGCTAATAGCATGGTATATATGCGGGAACGAGGAGAAGGCAAATAAATATTGGATGGGGGAAGAATACAAAAGATTTTACATCTTGCATGCATGCGGGAAGGGAAGAGATGAATGGAAGCATTGGTGGGAGGAGTGCGAAGAAATGGGGTGGAGCAAGGAGGAGGAGCGGGAGGGCAGCGATTGGGGGAAGGCATTGGGAGAGAATGGGGAAGGGGTACAGATATTAGGGGAGTTAAAAAGGTGGAGGGCGGAGGCTAGGAAAAGTAGGGTAATTGAAGAACAAAATTGACATGTTACAGGAAAGGTGATCAGTCGAGGGCTGGACAGGGAGGAAGCGGACAAAACGAAGAGAAGGTGGAAGAGATGGAGTGAAGTGGAGAGAACGAGGAGTGGAGGAATAAAAATAAAAAGACACGACGTAACATTAGAGACAGAAATGCCAAATGAAGGAAGCAATTCTTCTGTAAACATTTGCCATCAACAAATGTCGGTTAAAAGCTCTCGTCCAATCCACAGCAATCGCCCTTATTGTTTGAAATCGATCCCTGGTAGCCATCCGCCTAAGGAGTCGGTCTTGACCTGCGTTGCTTCTTCGGGCGGGTCTTCCAGCAGGACGGCGCCTCTGAATACCTTCTTCGGACCATATCCGAGCAACTCTAGTGTGGTTCCGATTCATCCTTCTCCCAATCTCTCGGAATGAGAGGCCCGCCTCTTTCTTACCGATAATTCGGCCCCTATCAAAGTCATTGATATGGGCAACATTTCGACGACGTCGTACTGGGGGCGTCTACTTGACAGTTTGACAATAAAATAAAACACACCACAAAATAAAATTTTGTGGGCAGAAATTCATTAAGTGCTCAGCACATATCTTGGATCGCCTGAATTGATTTGAAAATGAATGTACATCGCGTCTGCCATATAACAAATATTCACCGTTCGTTCCGAAAATATAATTTATATAAACAGGGCCGGAATTAATAAGTTTGTTGTGCTTTATGCCGAATTAGTTAACAGCTGTCGACAACTATCAGTTTCGTGAGTAATTAATAACTTAACGCATTTATAGAATTCCCAATATCACTCCTGGTTTTGTATTTCCACGATTTTCAGTGCATACATTCGTGCCAACTCGAAATTCAACAAACAGCTTTTGAAACTTAACGAGACATGTTAATGTGCGCTCAGATGATTATTTTGAACAGCAATGATTTTGTTATATTTTTTAATTATTGCTATAAACATTTAGTTACAAAGCAAATCAATTTCTTTACATTGTAATGATAAAAACGCATATCGTTGACAACAATGTTGGGTAAAATTAAAACATATCAAAACTTTGTTTAGAATAAATTATAGATATAATAAATTATATTCAATGCAAACACGTAAGTTATAATAAATGTGTGGCCATATAATTTATATCAATTAAATATTCAATCATGTTATTAGAAAACCTCATAAACTCTCAACAAACCTTTTTATACGAATTTGATATTGTGCGAAACAACTTTCTTTGGTAATGACTTTTATCTAATAAATTAGATTTCTTTAAAAGAATTTAAAATACATTTTAAAATGGAACTTTCAAGTACTTTCGACTTGCAGAGACTGATAACTCATTTTCTCGCGCAAAAGTGTCGCTTTTTGAATAGTGAAAGTTCGCGAGTGAACACATAAAATAGTTGTTTTATCTGTAGGCGCCCAATAAAATTTTATAGATTACTTTTCCTTTTGTGAGACAACCAGTGGGTTAAGACTAACGCATAAATGTCAAGAATTCGATATTTATGTAATTATGTGCATGCAAGTCTAACGAAGCCTTAAGTGCATTGCTTTCAAGACACGATTTATTTAGCAATTTCGATTAGGTTTAGTTTCAGCAAAGTTATAAATAAGTTTTTTAAAATGAATAAAGTTGTTTTAAATATTTGAAGAAATATTATTTAATTTGTGTTGGGCCGTTTTATTGAAATTGAATATTCCTTGACGTTCATTTCGTCTCTAAATGTAGGTGTTGAAGTTTTACTAGAAATCGCTCAGTGGGTTTTATGGCGATTTGTTGTCTAATTTAATTGTTAACGTTTCATGCTTTAAAAACTCTTATAACGCTATGTTTGATAAATTTATTGTAAATTTTAGTTAGAGACGCGACAATTTTTTATTTTAAACGAAACTAAGAAATTAGTAGTAAAACATTTGAAAACTATGGATGGGTTTATAGAAAGCAAATCAAATATTTAATTGCGATTAACTATTTGATTGAAATTAAATTCGCGTTGCCATGGACACAGATCGCAATCAACCAATTAGCTGGTTAATTGCGATCTGTGTCCATGGCAACGCGAATTTAATTTCAATCAAATAGTTAATCGCAATTAAATATTTGATTTGCTTTCTATAAACCCACCCTATATATAATAAATAATACAGACTAAAATCAAATTAATTGAATATTCGGAAAAGCAAAGGCAAATAAAAACTGGATAAACAAAGTATAAGAGCAACTTATATAAAAAAGTGTAAAATATATAAATAGAAAAATATGAGTAATGGATAAAGCTAATTATGATTATAAAGCAGAAAAATAAATTTAAAAGCAGTAGACAAGGGCGCAAATTAGTAACAAAAAATATCGACCAAAACAAATAAAACTAAAGCATAGTTGCGAGGATATATGAACCAAAAATAAGCAAATTAATGTAACGAAATACTGACATATATAAATATAAATATAAAAACATAACAGCAAAAAGTAAAACCAAACTAGAAAGTACAATTAAAAGAACGCGAGCATTAAACAGGCATAACAGAAATCTTATACATATATTCTATAGTTCTACAATGCCCCAAGTAAGTGTTAAGAAATCAGGTCAGTACCTGCAATCAAAGGTTGGGAGAATATCTAAACATTATGGAACAGTTGGAGGAAAATACAATTACCGAAACAAATATAGAGAGACTCATAATGAAGATGAATCTGCTGATGGAAATGACGATGTGGATTGAGATGTAGAAGTGTGTTTAGAGAAACTTTTGCATGACATGAGTGGAAATATGGTGAATACAATTGCAAAAAAATACAGGCGCAAAGTTTCTAATAGTAACTTAACTACACTAGCAAGTTACTTACCATTGTGTTTACAATGGAATTTTGTAAACGAATGAAGTAATTGTTTTATTAAGATTTAGTTTTTTATAATATTTATTATTTTATTTTAACCTGTTACATTATATAACATTAATTGGTGTTTAAATTTAAGCTAAATGACATCAGTGAATTTAATAAAAAATGCACGTATCCAACACCAATTAAACCGAAATCAATCCTAGTAAAATTTTTAAACTATGCCAGTTCTAATCTAATTTGCTTGCGAATTGATATAATTATTAATTAATCTAACGGTTCTTAATATACATATTACGTAGGTAGCCTGCATTAATTAGGTCTGTTTCACTTATTAATCAAAGTTGCTGTAAATATTATTTAAAAATTAAAATGAATATGTATACGATTACATGTTGCTGCAAAAACGGCACCTGTATTCCGACCTAGATTTTATTATAGTATTTAGACCAAAGCACACATAAAGATAGTTTTTGTTTTTAAAAGTAAAATAAATGACCTAAAAACACGAAAAGATATGTAATCTAGTAACCATAATTATTATTAATTGGCTCACATTTATTAAAATATTTACACCTATTTGTATGTACTGCTGAAGTGCAGACGTCGCGTCGCGTCCTTTGCAATAAATACAATTAAACGAGTTGTATGTGTCAGCGCTTAAAACCTGAGAAAAATATCAATTTCTTTTCACCAGGAACACAATTTTATATATTTCATGTGCAAATGACGAAGGCGCTGTTTTCTACCGGCCTTTCATTTGACATTAAATTGAACGCGTAGATTATTTTGTTGAAAGTTGTAGGAGTCAAAATTGCAAAAGAATTTTAGGAAATAATCTAATTGAATCGAGTGCCCTATTTCTATACTCATTTAATTACTATTTATTATTATCGGAAAATTATTTTCTTGGGTAATGATAGATTAGAAATTAACATTCGTAATTCTAGTGCGACTGTACACATTGATTAGACATTTTCTTCACCGCTAGATTTCTTATTTCATTTGCTTGGCTTTTTACTTGCTTATACTTTATGTATAACTATAGGAATCATGAAAATTTTCGACCTCACGATTTTAACGGATATACGCGTTTTGAGGTCCCCTGAATCGATTGTGACTATTTTTGGAATTACGTCTGTGTGTCTGTGGATTTGTGTGTGCGCGCTCTACAGCCCAAACGATTAAAGCTGGAGCTCTGAAACTTTAAATTTAACATTTGTATGTAGCTAGGAGGAAAACGTCCTATTTTGAGCGCAATCACTCAACCAGAAGTGATGATTTACTCTTATCAATTTTTCCATATCTCGAAAACGGTACATGTTATCGAAAAAAATATCTTTACAAAAGTTACAGATATATTAAACAATTTTCATTTGATTTTTTTTCGAAAAATGTAGTATAACTAAGTATAAGAAAGTGCAGTGCGGACCACTGCAGTTTTTTTTATATTACTTGGTTGTTTACAGTTGTGTTTAATTATTTTGCTGGAGTTTTTAATGCAATAAATTATTAAACAAATTATCAATTTTTATATGTTTTTTATGGTGCTTTTTTATTTTTAATTTAAAATCAAGCAAATCTTGATCTTTAATTTTGCTTTTGTTTCTTTGTTTTGATATGTTTTAATATACCGTTATGTTCTTCGTGCCTACCGCCTGTACGGGCGCAAATTCAATTTATTAACTTTTGGATATGTTGGATAATGTCGTGTGGACATTTTATTTATGTTTTCTTTACATGTTGTTATTTTAATATTATTATGACATTACATTTTTTATAATTTTTGTTTCATTTCACAGCACTTGGTTATATGTGCCATTGTAACCGTACTTCACAAATAATTATAATGTTTGAAAATTTTAATAAAATAAAGCATACTAGACTATAGTTATATAAGGAATACATTAAAAACTACGGTCAGTATGCAAATTTGAGAAATCGGTCATCTCGTTAAATCTGTTGCTGCTTTTACACTGACGCTACATACTAGTTTATCCGCACACTAGAGTGTAGAGCAGTTATTTTTGCAAGTGGCCTTCTATAAGGTGGATGTGCACCCTCATTAAGGATTACTGGAGCTTCCTCTTGGACCTAGCTGGGCTGGATGAATCTCTATTTGGTAAGCTGCTGTAGTGTGTTTAAATCATATTTGGACCAATGTGTCCAAAACTGTTTCGTGATCTTTATCGTTGTGGTAATACAGCACACATCTCATGATGCAATGGAAATTACGTTATTTATAAACTAGTGAAGTTAATTATGAAAAGCGACATCAGCACTAGTGGGAACTATTTAATCACATGAAATTACTACAGCAGGAAGATTAGTGCTTGCGCCTGACAAGATCGTCAATGGGTATCCGTCCGAGCGGCGAAGAGTCGGGTCAGACTAGCTCGCGTGCAATCGACAACCTTACACGATCGACATAAATTGTATTTATTGGTGAACTATTGAACTACTCGA
The DNA here is from genome assembly GCA_959613385.1 of Geotrupes spiniger. NCBI lineage: Eukaryota > Metazoa > Arthropoda > Insecta > Coleoptera > Geotrupidae > Geotrupes > Geotrupes spiniger. The sequence continues at coordinate 6,512,221 of OY390736.1, read as the reverse complement.
CGATATGTAATTAACCACAATGAACTGTCGTCACAACTTTCCACATGTGTTTAATATACGACCTTATAAACTATGATGCCTACACCATTACGGTGCAGAAACACAGTTCACTTCCTTGCGATAATAACTTGATAGGCACTCCTTCATTATTGTGCTGAGGCAGCGCATTTAAAGGCATCCGATGAAGTGTAATCCGTTTAACAGTCTTTTTAGATAGTTCTCTTGTCACTCGGTCGACATGAACCTTATGAGCCTAAATGACGAGGCTAATAAAGATGCAAATGTAACATTTGACAACTCTGTGTCTGGCTATCGAATAGTCCCGCGTAATTCAGTCCGTCTGTTGAAAATATTCTAAGCTTGTTTCCATTTTACGGTGTTAGGATGTTACAGTTCCGTAGATTCTTCTAACGTAATTGTATTTGTGGAGAATTGTTAGGTGATCGCGATGGGATCGGATCCATTTTTATCCGTTTCGTTTCGGTGATACGAAAGTGCGTTCCCTTTTGTGTTAATGTTTGACTAGTTGTGGGAGTGGCAAGTTTTGCTTTCAAAATGGTTAGTAAATAAATTCAAGAATTTACTCCAAAGAGCATATAGTTTCTCAAATCAGAATTCGTTGAAATTAATTCAAAAAGTAAAAGATTGTTTTCTTTGTTTCGTTCGGTACCTATTCCTGAAACTTTGAAATATCTAAATAGTTTGCTTCAGAAAACTAAGATTGACTCGGCGAAAATGAATACTTGAACTTGACAATTCTATGCATGTCTCAAAATTGTTTTCAGTTTTGAGGTAACTGCAATGAACAGCAATAAGGAATGTTTATGGGTAACTCCTTGTCTCCATTTATAGCCAATTGGTTTATGAGCAAATTTGAAATAGATTTTAAAAGAAATGCTAAATATTTCCCTAACGTGTGGACCAAAGTACCTTGATGATATTTTCGCAATTTTGGATACTAATAAATGCAATTTAGACGCATTTTTTGAGCAAATTAAATTCGAAATTCAAAACCATTAAATTTACAATTGAAAAGGAAACAAATCAACAACTATGTAGAAATATATATTTTCCAGAAAGAAACCAATATGAATACATTTATAACCGCCGATTATGTTAAACCTTTCAGGTACGTTGTTAAGTTTTCTACTAACAAAAGATAGATAAAACACTCAACTGTGTCTTATTAAAATCATCGCGAGTCACAATGGTTTCGACACGGAAATAATAACTAACCTTATTAAAAAATACGAATGTAGGAACACAGTTTCAAATTCCTCTTGTCTACTACCTCAGAGAGATCAATGTATAAATTGGTTTGTTTCGCGTATTCAGCTTCCAAAAACTTAAATAACATTTTCAAAAATCATGGATTTAAAGTGCGTTTAAATCTAGTAACTCTTTGAAAACCAGATTGGGGAATGCCAAAGATAAAATTGAGGTAGATCAGAAATCTGGAATATATAAGATAATAGTAAGGTTGTAACCAAAAATATGTCGCGCCAAGGAAACGTTCAATTAAAACTATAAAGAGCCCAAGCACATTTTAGGCTCAACAGAAGAATCAAGTGCTCAATATATTTTTAAAACAGGGCAGTACCATGAAACTGTCTTAAATTAATGTACAATATTGTACAGGCTTAGGTGGTTACGAAAGTATTTTCGTGCAAGGAAACGAAAATAATGTCTTGAATTCTGACATTGGACCTATACCTCAGTCCAGCTCGTGAATTGCTTGATTTATGTTAGATTAGTTCTGCAACACTGACCATGTGAACGTTTCACTATACGTCTCATTATGTTTTCAACTAGATTTAGGAGTATAAATTAAGGTACTTTTTAATTTCAATTTTAGTGTTATCACACTGGTAATCTAGTGAAGAGAATCTCTTCAAATGTAACACTTCAGTTCGAAATACTAAGTTTAACACTTTGTTTCTTTGTTCAGGTTTCTACTGAAGATGGCAAATTTAAAATCAAAGGTTTGTTAAATTTATAAAGTTTTATTTATAATTTATATTCATACTTAAAAACCACGGTCTCAGTCAATTTATTATAGAAATACTATTATATCAACGGTTCACACCATTTATGTTCTGGAAAATTCCGGCTCTGAATTGCGTTTTACTTTTCGAATGCCTTTTTGGACCTCGCTTTCGCACTACCCCGGATCGCGTGACTATGATGTTTCACCCGGCTAGTGATTTCATGAGGAACCGCTGTGAATTTGACTCCACCACCACCACCACCACCACGAGTGGTGTCAGCTGGATTGAAGCGGACCGTGAGACTCAACTAGCTCATCGCGGAAGCCGAGTTGGAGGATCAGCGTGGATCACCCCGTGTCCCTCAGACACAATATGAAACGAACGTAGATTTATAATAATTTTTTTACGTTGTGTCAATTGTGTTATTTGGTAACATTCAGTTGCATATTCAATTAATGTGAAGTCGCGTTGTCGTTTTGTTTGATCGCAATCACTTCTTTAGCAAGTTACCATTAATTTCTTTTCGTTAGCACTGTAGCTATTCATTTTCATCGTCTGCGTCGTTAAATAACTACAGACTGGAATTCACGGTAAGTGTTTATTTATTTACTTTATATGCTTTTTCATTTTATTAAAATGTCTTTCGCGTTGCGGTGCGACGGGCTGTCTTACTGACTTATTTCGAAAATATAGAATTTGTATCAACACCGAATGGAAATTGGACACATAATTATGATCTGGTAGAAATAAAGAGAGATGCAATTGACGAGGCTTGGGAAATAGAGGACTACCAGAGTGTAAAAGGCGTGTGGATACGGTAGGACTAAATAATGCCTGTCAAAGCAAATGCCTTTTATTATCATACCGGGACCCACAGCATGAGTGATACTAGGGGTGGATGGAAATCAAGCCATTACAATAAATTGCGAAAGGGAGCATGAAATGTAAGAGGTATAGCAGGGAAATAAGATGTATTAGTAAAATAAACCAAGAAGACAGGAAATGGTATGGAAAGAATACATAAGAAATACTAGCCATCTGGTGAAGAAATAGAAAGATCACATGTTGAGTAGGGGTAATAATAGCAAGAAAAAACTTAAGCTAGAAATGAAATTTGTAAAATGTAGAATGTACTGGCATAGGAGGACAATGAATATGCAAAAAAGAAAAAATATATTTTTTAAGCAAGTAAACTACCCAAAAGAAAAATATGTTATTTATGATATTTAGTGATCAAGTAGGAAATCATAATATATGACGACGAGAAATAAAATTGGAGACATAATAATATAAATAAGTATAGAAAATAACCTAGTGATAGCGAATATTCCGATAAAAATACAATCGAAATTACCTCAGAGTTGAAGTGGGAAGTCATTATTAACTTCTTTCTAATAAGAACAAATTGTTAAGTTCCATTTTCGCGAAGGCAGCCGCGAACGCCATAACTTGTGTATTTGCGTCTAAGGGAGATGGATATTACATGACACTAGGTAACTCCTGTTGGTTTTTCACATATATCAGCGGTAGCGGCGGCCTCCTTCAGAACCGTATCGGGAATATCTTGCTACACAACACGATTCTGCCGTTTTTTTGTGAAGAAACGCTTAGAGAGCGCGTCGTGCTAAGCATTATTGTTCGTCGTTGAATCAACGTTTTTTTTGTGGGGACCCCTTCCTAACTTTGAAACCGAACAATGACTTCACCGCCCAGATTACCGATTACTGTAAAAAACACACCGACACCCGACATCCAGTGGACGTATTGTGATCGCACTCGGCCAAGCAAGTTCTACCGTAAATTTCTACGACGACGGAAAGCAAATAGACCGGAAACTTGTGGTTCCTAATCAGAACTTGTTTCCAAATTGACGTTTGACTGTTTTATTTAATAATCATTTTCAAATTAATGTTTGAGTATTGCATTTAATGATCGTTTTCACATTAATGTTCGGTAGTAGATGACCCATTGTTATTTTAAGTATTGTTTGTCCTCGCAACTTTCACATGCTCCTTCAATTAGAGTCAACCATGATTCACGTATAGCCTACAGTGTGGAATAATTGTTTATTCTACCGCTATGTTTACATTTATTTTGTTTATTTTTTTATTCCTGCATTGCCCAGCTCCACATTAGCTGATACGGACTGCGGGAATTTATTTGTTTGTATTCTTATTTATATCGGTGGTGTTAGTTTTAAACTAAGACGCGCTTCATTTTCCAACACGTTCAGATACTTCGCAAACCTATATATATATATATATATATCCGATGGAATGGTTGAACCCCTTTACCTTTTTTGCTTGATTTCTAGTGCCGCTCATAAGAGGGGTTGCCAGGATATAACTGTGGTGAAAATGGGAGCAGAGCAAGAGTCATGGACAACATTGAGAAAAGGTTGCAGATCAGAATTAATAACATTGTAAATTAATATAACTGAGGTATAATAGATATGGAAGTAGCAGGCTAAATTAAAAAATTAAAAGTGGGAAAGTATAGGAGCGTACAACATAACATCGTTCCACAATATATGTGCACCGAAGGAACCGCCAAACTTATAAAACTACATACTTAAGTTCACGGGTATTTCAAGAGACTGGAGTGTATAAATTAAACGCCCCATATATTAAAATTGAAATAAAATAGTCGGTGAAACGACGAATGAATGAATAACTTTAACAAACGTACCAGCGCAAGTATTCGTTGTAAAAGTAATGAGGACTAAAATCAAAATACAATAGAAGGCACCCAATGTGGTTTTAGTAAGACACATACACACAGCAGTTATTGTTTATGATGAGATAAGCCAGCGGAAAACTTATTTTATTTTATTATATAAAGAGAGAAACTGAGATTAACAAAAACATCATATGAAATGTGATAACTAAGAAAAAATAAAAGAGAATAACACGGGAAGACGCAATACGAGACGAAGTAGTGAAGAGAGGGATAATATGGGAACTAATTAAACAATCTACTCAAGATAGGAAATGTCTACATATTAGACTACCACAGAATCAAAACGCAGGTTTTAAGTGAAGTAAGCTTAGTTAAATTCAAACATACGAAATATTATTCTTAAAGCAAATAGCAACATGATGTATTAAATTCATTAGTATGTTTTCTCAATATCTTGTCCATTTTTAATTGCTTAAGACATTACATTATAATCAAGATTTAAAGTATGTTAATTCTAAATATTAATTATGCTACATCATAAAGAAAAGGCCCAGTGTTAATTGTTTAAAATGTAATCAATTGAATTGTGGTTAATTTAAATTAAAATTTCATTGGGATTCAGCACAACTATGAAGGAAACGTATGAAACATTGGGCGAAATTTTGGAGAAAATTAAATACAATGTACACAAATGTTGTGATCTAAAGATTGTCAACATAATACAAGGCATTATATTAAAGGCCGGTTTTCCAAAATACTTCTGCTTTCTTTGTAATTGAGATTCGCGATACACATGTGTATCGCGAATCTCAATTATCAATATCAATGTAAAGATTGGAAAGCAAGAACTCCCGAGCTCGAGAAACAAGCTCCGAGCACCACATGAAATTAGGAATAGCTGGGAAATTCGTTAAAGTGGTAGTCAAAGATATTGAGAACGCCTATGACTGTTTCAAATCCATCTTTCCAAAAGTCAGTGAAGCTAAAATTAGAAAAGGTACGTATCGTTGTCTGTATTTAAATATTTTCATAACTAAATTTGTTCACTTCGATATATTCGCATTACCAATATTTTTTTCGCAAATGCTTTTTTTATTTCAAACAGGTACTCTGAATGGACCGGATGTACGAAAATTTATGAAAAGCGAATCTTTCACAAATATGCTTTCAAACCATTATAACCACCTATGTGCATGGGACGCATTGAAACAAGTCATTGAAGGCGTTTTAGGAAAGAACCGTGTACAGCGAGATGACATACATACACGAGTGCACAACTTGCTGTATTATTTTGAAAAAATCAATGCATGCATGACGTTAAAATTACATTTCATGCATTTCCACCTTGATACCCAAGGAGAGAGGTTCCACCAGGTGACCATGCCAATGGAAAAGCGATTCAAAGGCAAACAATTAAATGCATTACTTCCGGAGGTTTGTTAGTGGAGTTCTAAAATTATGCAGTTTGCAGATGAAAGCACCGAAGATGAATATGACACTGAAATTGGTGGACACACTAAACAAAACATGCCCTTGAAATATTATGTCTAACTCGGATGATGATGCAGACTCAGAACATGAATCCACAAACGTCAATTTCAACGAGGATGGTGTAAGAATAGTAGTGATATGAATCGGAATTTTTATTTTCATTCAAAATAAAGTTTATAAAGAAAAACGCAGCATATTTGTGGATTTGGAATCCACTTATTGAGCAAAAATGGGGTAAAAACTTTTTTTTCTCCTATTCAATATCTACAATTTTGCTTCAGCCACAAAAGAGATATTCCGCACGGTATACCGAGATATAACCGTGTTAAAATATAGAAAAAGTGATAAAAATTCACCTTGAGCAAAAAAATTCTTATGGCCATTAAATTATTAATGCAGCCATTTTGACAAAACGAATGATGCAGCAGAAGTTCTCATTTTTGGGGCTACTTTCACGTGCAATTCTCAGAATTGAGTCCCAAAATCATGTGTTGTACTGTGTAAGGTTTATGGTTGATCGCACTTTCAGATATCTATTTTAGGTACAATAAATACAAAACTACTTGTCCTTAATTGGGCATCTGACGTAAACGTACATACCGATGTACGTAAACAATGTGGGTGGATTGCAGGTCACTCAATGGTAACAATTTCTAGAAGATTGAAAATGTCTATGTTAATTATACGGAATCATTTCAAGTGACACCATTAGGTAATTGATCCTAAGTCATTAATTAGACAACTTCTTGAAATTATTCGAACTCATTATAGGTATTTGGTTTCGTAAGAGTGGGTTACTTTTTCGATATTCAATGAGGAAATATGTAATGAGAGGAACCAACGAATTATGACATAACTACTACACTTTTACTTATTAACATGCAAATTCATACGCACAATGCGTATGCATTATAATTGACAATTACTAATATTGCGTGTGATTATAAATAATTTGTATTCATTATTAGAATCGGAAACCTTACTTACATATCCATATTCGTGTACGCACTTTCATTTTAAACTAGGGATAATAATAATTATTGCGTAATTCTTACATTTACATTAAAGTAATAATTCCTACAAAACTGACGAGGCTATGTTTTTTTAGACTACTCCACTCATATGGTTAGTATGTAAGTTTTGCTTGTTCCTACAAATTAAGATAGAGTTAGGTTTATTCACAAAAGGCGAATTTTTCCTTCTCACAAAAAAGAGAATAAGATTTAATTTCAAAACATTAATACTACAAATACATTCGAACTTCTTGTTTATGTTAATAGTGGTGTATGTCATATGATTTAAATTGTAACCATTACTTTTTAAAACATGCAAAGATTTTAAATTCAAGGTAACACACAGACAAGGAAGATATGGTACCAATGATAAAGAAGGGGAGCAGGGGAAAGAAGCATGAAGACAAAATAACCACGATGGAAATTAACATTATGAGAACAATGCTGGGAGTAACTCAGAGGGAAATAAATGTATAATCGAAACACTGGATCTGGTCAAAATAATAAAAACATTAGAAGAAAAACAGCTAGGTTGGTTTAGATATAATGTATGTGGGATAGAAGTTGACAACATGAAGGATAGTGATAGCGAGAAGAGATGGAGAAGAAAACTTGTTAAACCACGTAGGAAAGATAGGATAAGGGAAATATGAGAGATGAGACGCAAATCGATTGAAAAAATGAAGGAGTAGAAACTAATGGAAGACATGGATGAAAACACCAAATCCAGCGCTGCAAATTAGCAAAAGGAAAAATAAAGAAAGATGGCTTCCAGGCTAACGATGTATGGAAGCATTTGTACAGCACATGGCAGTCTAGGCCAAGAAGAATGTTGTGAACCTTAATTAAATAAATAGGCCTTCGAAAGGGATTTTAGAACGATGTTCTTATTATCACCTCATCAGCAAAGCCATTAAACGCTGCCTTCCTTTTTATATGAATTATTGTGCAAAAATTACTACACAAGATATTTTACCAACACATACCCATTCAACGAATCGGCACATTTATTAACGGCCTACAGTAATATATCAAATGTGAACACACAAAATCAAATCAATATAAATAGCTCAAAATGTGTAATGTACAAAAATTACTATATTTATGTTAACGGTTTGGATTCTTGGACTATGTTTCGTTCTTATTATAGATTCATCAACAATAAATAAATACCAAACATTGCAATTTAAAACTAAATCTAAACAAATCAAGCAACATCAGCTCGAATGACCAAATTTATCATCATATACAGCCATGTGTAAGTATAAGTCTAAGTAAGTAAGACAAAGATATACATCCCTGACCAGTTTTAGAACAAATCTTTGTTTAACAACTTTGTTTAATGCTAAGCGTTTGGTGTTTCTTGACAATGACTTCATCATATGGACGAAACGATTGTTCAAGAATCCAAACCGCGTTTGCATATCCTATTTATTTAGTAAGGTTCCGTTGTTTATTTTCTACATTGTGTTCATGTCTACTTTGCTCATTTTTTTATTTGCTGTTATTTTATTTGTTATTTATCATGCCTACTTTACTTATTTTTTAATTTGCTGTTATTTGTTATTTAATGTTTTCTCGTTTTATATTTTGGTTGTGTTTCTATGTGATTGCTTTCCTTTTTATTTAACTTTGTATCTTTTTCGTTTTTTATTGTATGCAAGTATGAAATAATCAATGGTTTTTCATGCTCAATATTATTGTTCAATTTCTTTCATTTTAATTACGATTCTTCCCTTATCGTTATTTTTTATTTACACTTTTTTGTGGCCATTTGTCTTTTCTTTTTACATTATTTCAGCTTTATTTATTTCTTTCTTATTTGTTATTATCAGTTTTCAAATGACAATTCTTTCCATTGTTCAAATTTGTTATTTACTTTGTATCTTATTTTATATAAGTTTTATACCTTTAGGTTCGGAGCTTTAATTTTTCATTACTTAATTTGCAGTCCTTTTTGTGTTTATTTTTAATTTTCTTTCATTCGTTTTTCCCTTGTTGTTTTAGTTTCGTTTGTTTTTATTAGTTTTATTTTTACGAAGTTTATTTGAATTTGTACCAACCAATCAGTTTGTTTTATTTTAGGCTCCGGAAATCCTTTACCAACTGGTTTGCTTTTACTTTATTTTTTTAATTTATTTGGTTGTATGCATAATATTATTCGACACAAGGGACGACAGAACACATATATTTTTCAGGAAACCAACCATACGTGGTGATTGCTGATATAAGAGGTTTCAAACCAAATCCGGATTCTGTATTGGAATTAGATTAATGTTATTGCGTTTTACATCATGATAATGTCGGTACATCGACGGTGATTTTAAATGTAATTCAAATGCACTTATTTAATTTAACTAATAGATAAAACACAATTAATCATTTATATTATGAAAACTACGTGACTGCGATTTCTACCAACTAAATAAATAAACGAAACTTTGACGATAGCAATAAAATAAAACTATTGCCAATTTTACTCTAAAATTTATAAACAAAATGAAGGACTCGCATAAATATAATATAATAAAATCTAGTTAATATTCTTAATTATTAGTTAATAAAATGTCTTGAACTTATTTTGTTTATTATATATCATCGTTGGATAGTGTTTATTATCAAACTCTATGTATTAGACGTTCCTCGAAGACGCTGCAGTGTAGCGAAACATATGTCATAACATTATTATATACTTTATGTTGAATATATGTATATAATAAATAAAATACAGTGAGTTCAAGAAGTTTTATGAACTAAAAATTAAATCAATTATCTTGGAACCATACAAATCGGCGTTAAATTTATCAATTTTTGCTACTTTGAAACCCAAATCTGAGCCAATCAAAATCGCATTTTATTCAATTGTCTCCATGTTTATAACATATTCACGTACTTCAAGGCAATATACCTATATACTAAATGATTGACTGGATAAAATGACAAATAAATAAGAAGTTTTCAATTTAAAAAATCAGGATCACAACCAAAATTAAAGATCACATTTTATCGAAAAATCTGAACTAGTATATGATGCACTGTGTAATATCTATTTAAAGCAAACGAAAATATAAGCCATTAATAAGGTCTGGTGTGTATAAAAGTATAAAATAAAGCGCTAAAATTGCAAAGGTGTATAGATTGGTTAGATTTGGTACTAGAGCAAAAGTGATATTTTTCTTACATTAGCAAAATTCATAATTATATAGTACTGTAATAACTGTAAAATCTTTAATTATTTATGATATATAATAGCACAGGTAAGGATGACTGATACATATTGACTGATACACATTGGCTAAAGAGTAAATAATGAAATTGATATGCGATACCATACACATTTTCAATAGAACGTCACTTAGGCCCAGCCTGAGCAATATTTCCCAGAAGTAATTTTCAAAGAGAAATTCAAAACATGTCTATTTATAGCATGATATATGCATTGTAATTTGCAGAAATGTAACCATTCCGCACAAATTAGAAAAATATTTTTGCAATTAAATGTTAAATTAAATTAATTATTTTTATTATATAACAGTGTCTGCAAATAATACTATAATTATACATTCTTTTCAAACACATTTTATGCAAACATATCCAAATTGCATTTTTTGCAATTATTTACAATGCTTTCAACACTGAATTTGAATCAGAGGACAGATTTTCATTCTCCGGCAGGAAATCTTTTCTTTAACTTTATCAAAAATAGAATGAGGAGAAAAAATAAGGGTTCTGGAGCGACAAGTAATACGACGAAGTTTATATGGGTAAACCGAGGGAAAATTCTAATTCTTAAAAGTGAAACATCGCAGGTAATCAAATAATGTAGCGACGAAGATCTTGTAAAACTTATCTAAGCAAATATTTTGTACAGGCAGTACTATATAAACGAAGTGCCCTATAAGGAAGCATATTATAATAGCTTATCTGCTATATCTACTGTACATTAATGACGTTGGTGGTTCTTTCAAAAATTTCCACTACTTATCAATGTTATCTGTTCATACGGATATAAAAATGTCAATAAAACTCACCAGGAATATTGTGGGTAAAGTAAGCATACGATAAGTAAATATCCATAAATGCAAAACATGGAAAGAACAATTCTCGAAAGAATGTAAGTGATTGAAGTTATGCTACACGAACTTAAGTGTCTGATAAAAATTCCTACAGAGCGAACCACAGAAAGTTTGCAAATATTAGGAACCTATTATAATTGTCAGAGGACCAGAGATACTTAACGGCAAATTCTTATGGAAATCATATATTATTTGCTTGGTAAAAACAAAATTTGTTTCATTCACTTGAAATACCTATCGGATTATCGAAAATTATTTATTATAGATTGGTATAATTAATCATACGAGTAATAATTTGGAGTGATTACTGAAAAAACATAGCGCAATGATTGGGGTGTGGTGTGCGGAACATGATTATTAAGAGACTAGTCACGATGTTAACGTAGGAACTTGTGGTTGTACTCGACTCGTAGCGATTTATAAGAACGACAAGAATCTCTCGACCACAGATTTAAGTCACTGTTGTGCGCCGCTTGTGTCTGCCCTTTATTAAATCGTTCGAAGGATTGGTTGCAAAAAAAACTATTTTACCTTTGTACATTATTTATTTACGTGATATATAAATAATTTGCAGTTTGGTGAATAGTGTGTTGTTGTGTCGTGGCTTGTTAGCCACTTGTTGAACATGTTTTGGAGCGACGGTTAGTCGGATTCCCGATGAGTTGTTACTCGATGCTGAGTAGATGAGTACTTGAGTACTTGTACTGTATCCTGTACTGTTTGTTACGTGATAAAAAGCTTCCTTATATTTAAAATTTACTGGATACTCCAGGTGAGAGCGGAATGCACCGACTGGTCCCACTTTATTACTAGACACTGTTAGAGGGAGAACTCGTCCCTTTCTATGCATTTCATAATGATTATGAAGAAGGGGTGTCGTACGGTATTTGATTTGGTCAATTCTTAGAAGCTTAGAAATTCCACTTGCCGACAGTTCATATAGTAATTTAAATTGACTGTTGCGTGGCCTCCGAGATCACCCACCTAACTGAGATGGATTTTTATCTTAGTTAGGTGGGTATTTTAATAATTCCTAACATCAACAGCAAAATGTGCTGGAACACCATCGTGCTGAAACCATAACGTATCTGTTTCGTAGATCCGAATCTTCACTGTTCGGATAAAGCACCGCAAGAGGAATTAAATTGTTTCTTATCCAAATATTTCTCGCTTGTCAATGAACTCTCGATTTAAAAATGGCCACAGAATTCTATCCCCTACAATTCCCGCCCAAATGCTGACTTAAGGAAATTGTGTGTGCTCTCGTTCATGCAGTGTGGATTTTCAGGTGCGCAATATCGATAATTATTCCGATTCACTGTTCTATTAAGGTGAAAAGTTGCTTCATCGGAAAAATGTATGCGATTTGAAAAATTGGCATCGATCGCTCCATCATTATCTCACAACACTCTGTTCTGTGATCCGGATCATCCCCGTTAAGCTTTTGAACTAATTGAAATTTGTAGGGATGCCATTTATGTTTTTTCGTAAGGCATAACTGACCTTTGAGAAATGTCATTATTTGCTGCTAGTTGCCTTGTATGGGGATTTTCAGACAACAGAATATTCTTCGATTGTTGGACAACCACCCCTATGGCGATCCCTCACGATTCGAGTTCAGAAAACTTTCTTTCTTGTGATAGGTTCTTTATCAGGATATTAATATTGAATAGTTCACAAACTTATTGCTGTATTCTAGTACAATAGGATTAAAATTTCAATTTTCTGCGTTTAAGATTATTTAGTCTTAGAATTTCATGTTGTTTTCAAAGGCATAATAAAAATTATCGCTTACGCCATAACTCAAAAACAAAATACGATCTTTAGGTAACAATTTTAGGTAACAATTACATAAAAATTGACCTGTTCGATGATTTATTTGAAAACGATTTGATAGAAGTTCTATTTCGATAGTTCGAGACTTTATTTATTTATAAAAAATAAATTATTAAAAAAATAAAAGAAATTTAATAAAATGAGATGCCCATCCACTGTAGGTCCAGATCGTTATATGAGGATCAGACTGTCGAGCCTTGGAGGGAGAACAAGGAGTGAGGGGGTTCATGGGGCAACAAAAACAATCACATTCGTTACAATCATTATGGGCTACATTTACCTTGTGTAATCATTCGTTATTGTGTGTTAATAATATAATAATTTTTCGACAGAAAAAAAAGCATGTTTGTTTAATATAAATTGAACAATTAAACTGTTAAATATTAACTATTTTTGTTTTTATTGTTTATGGCTTAACTACGATATTTCTCATGCAATTCAATATACCATAAAGTCATTGTTCAATGCTATTACTTTTAAGCGGAATTTAATTACGTTTACGTGCGAAAGTGGGCCATTTTGACCTAGTTTGTTCAGAAGAGGCAACGAAGAGAAAACAAACAAATACGTAACTATCTTAAAAAGAAAATTCCATTATTCACTGCAATGCAAAACAGTCCACAATTAAAATATTTCTTTCTTTTGTAATTGCATGTCATGAATTATGACTCCAATGATAAGTATAAATGATAAAATTAATGAGATACCGTAAATTTTATATAAAATTATTTCACTATAATGACGTATAGCAAATCAAAAATTAGTTTTATAATTCGAAATATTTTGTACCAGCGACATATTGGTGTGCAGCTGGTATATTAAAAAATGAATTTATATCTGTCTCTAGTGTAGATTGTAATGGTGATAGGAATTGAGAATGTGTTATAGTACCTGACTTAGTAAAGATGTAGTTGAACAGGAACTGTTCCATTTCTTAAAAACTTAACTAGTTCCTACGAATTACTAGCATGATATTGTTGTTTACCCACAATGTTACTTAAAATTTTAGACAAAAATGTTAATAAATTGTATTACTCCGCATTATTGGTCTCAATGGAATATTTTGTTGGTGTTTTAGGTAACCCGTGTGCCTTATGCCTTTTTAATTCATTGAATAACTGTCTAGTAATAAAATTACAATTTGCCCACTTATTAGTTAAATCATTAATATTGAATTTGCAGAGTATGGTTAAAAGGTAATTTTTTATAAGAATTTTGATGTTTTAATATCATTTTATTATCGTAATTTGGATTATTTTAAAGAGACTATTTACTTTCATAAAAATAAGTATTAAGTATTTGACCTGATGTTTGACCTTTTAACATTATTGAAAATTCGTGATCTGGCCAATGATGGACTGATTGTGGAGCTGATCTTTAAGGTTGACGTGTGGTTCTCTTTTAGTGCATGTTGGTGTTTACTTACATTGTTGATGCTGTTGGAAGGTAAATACATTGGCATGTATTAACTGGGATTTTATATGTTGTCTTCTTAAAATAATCCTAGGTTTCAATCGATTATTGGTGACATTAATTTAACATTTGATTTATGATTTCTAAGAGGTCTGACCAATGTTGCATTCATTTGCTTTGTTTTATTACGATTTTATAAATAATTACAATGAATTGACGACTATGACTAGTAATCAACAAGTACAACAAGTACATTTCTGGATTTTTCAATTGTTCAATTGTACCTTTTATCGGAGGCAGGAGACTCATAGCATGCTATTCGATTCAAAGTTCATCCCACGCCGCAACGTTGAGTAGTAGTACCTAATTACTACATACACATCTAGGGTGACTGCTATATAATAATACTACTACATAGTACATCAACAGATAGTTAACACTATCGTACTGACGCATATTGCCATAACATTGCTGTCTTACCATTGCCACCATTTAGCACAACTCACATCACACATCTTAAGCACTGCTATTTCCTACATGTGTACCGAGTAGTTAAATTCACCATCATTAGCAATAGCGTAAAACGAATACATCTCTCTCTCTCTCTCTCTTCATGTCCTGCGTTTAGTTTTACAATTTAGAGTCTAAATTATAATTGTAGGTTATCGTCTAAATTTTAGACGATAACCTACCACTCAACCCTTATTCATTAGGTCGCATAAATGTGTCAGTGTTGGCATGAATTTTAGAGAATATAAATAGAAGCTCTGTGTGTCTCAAAATCTAGAATCTTACGACCGACAACGCGGCATTTGAGGTTCTTCGATTGTAGAAAATACAAAAAATGAGTGCAACAATATAATTTGTTTAATAAAGCTACAATTATTTCTAAGTGTAATTTAAATGTGTGAAACAAATCACAAATTCGAAAAATAAATAAAATCAACAAACAAGCATTTCTGTTTCTTAAAAGTGGTACGCGAAAAAATATTCAGAATAACTTCTCATATACGTTCCCACCAATTCATTTGAGGTCGGTCTACCCATAATAGACACCGTGGAGGTCATGTATTTGCTCAAACTTGCACAAACATTTCTCAATTCGTTAATTTTACTCATTTTTTAATTTGGATACGCAATTATATATTATTAAGGGCAAATCTTCATTGATGACATTCAAACAAACATTTTATCTTTAAATTGATTTGTTTTGATTCGTATTCCACCTTGAATTATGGACATTCATTGTCCATCGCAGAAAGTAAAACAATCAAGACATTTTTATTTTTCTCCAATACTTATAGAATATGGATGTGTAATTTCTTTATGCTAGTAGTTCATATATCAAATATTTTACATTCGTTTTGTAGGTGTAGAAAGCAGTTTATATTGTGACCCTCGTCCATGTAGCCGTTTAACAAGATCACCTTGTAAACAATGTCCACCGCAACCACTCACTTCTCAACACAATGCCATTTGCATTATTTTTCCAAATCGTTCAATTCGATAGATTTTAAATGCTCAGTCTGGTGGAGAGATTATTTTTAATTAATATTTGCAATAACTTAATAAAAACATTTACAGTAACAAACATCCATAACTCATTATTTCAAAAGTGTTATATTTCGATATATATTCCTGGTTAGTTAACGTTTTATTATAGACAACAGGAAGTATAAGTCAAGTTAAAACATAGAACTCCATCAGATAAGAACCGTTTGCGTACACCATATGTTTGAAAAGTTTACGCACGACAGCTTTCATTTAGATTTTAGATTTCCATTGTAATTGAAAGTGCTTTGTTTCTGTTTTAGTAGATTTTTTAAAATTGTGATGAATTGCGATAACATATTGCACATATACATGTATACGTATTGTTAAAATAAAACAATATGGTTAGATCAATGTTGTGTTCTTTATGATCTTATATTTAAACGATTTCCTTGAAACATCAGTGCTATGTAACCTTGGTGCATAAACTAAGTTTTTAATATCCTCGCATGTATTTTTTTAGAATCATATTAAACCGCACCTTAACCTTAAAAATTTTAGCAATTGGATCTTCGATGTGTTGTTAGTTATTCACATCATTGTTTATTTCAATGTGAACCATTATATTTTACTACTAATTAAAATTCACTAATGCGTGTTGCAAGTTACAAACTAGCAAGTTTTACGCAATTTGTGCGGTTTACGAACATTTCTTCAATTTAATTGGCTGTATGCGTTGCGAAACTTTCGTACGCAGGTCCTCGTGACGTGGCAAACTTACAAACTCGGCACTATCCAAAGGCTAGCGTAATTAGGATATAATTTTTCTACGATGTATCATTCATAATAAAAAAAGTTAAGACTAAATAGATTTAAAACGTACCTGTGGGAATTAAAGCATCGTACATTTGTCATTTCTTTCTTTTCATATGTCCCAATCACTATGGGATTGAATTTAATGCAGTATTTGATGCATCTATTTCTATTTCTTAACATACCTGGTGCTTTATTTTCCGAATAAATAAATAACACATCATCCACCGGAAACACAATATTTAATTATATTCCCTAGTCATATGAATATGCACAGACTTGTGGATCTAAAGTATAAATCTTGTGATAAGGGTGTAATGTTAATGTCATGTAAAGTTCACTAGTACCCGGTACGAAATAGTAATGTAGAGTACATATGTGAGATATGCGAGTTGTGTTAAATGGTGGTGAGGCACTTGTTATGGCAATATGCAGAGTTGGTACGATAGTGTTAACTACATGTTGATGTAATATGTGGTACCTTATAAATTGCTAGATATTGTTTTATGGCAGCCACCTGGAATTGTAAAGAGTAATTCGATGTATGGAACCAATTGATTAGAAAATATAAGGTATCCTGGGAAAAACAGTTGGTTGTTTATATTGAGTATCATTCTAGTTCCAGTTACATCTTTCATCAAGTGTATATTTTTCGCTGAATACTACGTCTTGTGTGTTTATGAACTAAAGTGAATCGAAGTGAGTAAAGTGCTCTAAAACATACTATTGTTGTGTATGTAGGAATTATGTACTACTGCTCGACGTTGAGGCTTGGACCGGACTTCGAATCTACTAGCATGTTATGCAGTGATTCTGGAGCCGTATGTCAAGGACTTTTCCTTCTGCACATACGGTTCGAGAATCACTGCGGCAGTGATTCTGGAGCCGCATGTCAAGAAGGACTTTTTCTTCTGGACATACGGTTCCAGAATCACTGCCGCCCGGTAGCCCGCTACATCACTCGCTGCCTCTAGTAGCCATCTTAGAATCTATACTTTCCGTACTCGGTGATCTCGTTAGCCCGGGAATTCAAATCGACGTACTCGACATACAACTTTGTAAAATAGTATTACGCTTTCAAACAATCACAAATTTGATAATAGGGAATATGCAGGAACACAGTACTTTACGAGTGAAGCCTATTAGTGAAGCTAACGACCATTTTGGTGAGATTGTTATGGGCAAACTCACACCACTTTTTTATGTTTTGCCATTAGCCATCCCTATTGCCAAGATTTCCTTTTCGTTTCCTTTCCTATTATACCTTCTTTTTCTCATATTTGTTGCCGTGTATACGTTGTAGGTGCTTCTACCAACTTAATTGTTATTATTCCATAAATTCTAATATTTATTGAGCTCCTAAATCCCTTATTTGTGCATTTCTTATATTATCCTTCTTCGTTATCCCCTTTACTCATTTTAGATATTGCATTAGATACATGTTCTGCTAGGATTTTACACAGGTCGCCTTGTCAATTGACAAACATTTACATTTTCGTAGATATTTCTCTTATGTTAATGCAGTTGTATTTGCAATTCTTTTCTCTATTTCTATTTCTTATTTTCCCATTTCTTCTCTTGTTACTCCTAAATAATCAAAATAAACTTGATCTACTTTTACTTCATTCCTTTGTATATTTAGTTCCTGCTGTTCCTCTGTCATTGCCATGATTTTCAATTTGTTTGTATTAATGTTCATATCATTCTGTTCTAAACTTTCTTTCTGTTTGAAGATGTTATCCATGAACAATGTGAAGAAACATTCCCATGTGTTTTAAAAATTTCTGATTTTTTGTTCTTGTATATGATTATATTTGACATGTTTCTGTATAGACTCTACTAATTTGTTCATTTTTCCCTTTAGACTCGTATAATTTCATGTTCGTCAGTATCATTCCCATGTAATTAATATAGTTTTTCTGGTCCTCTTTTTTGGATATAGGTGCAGTCATGCCAATTTCCTAATCTTCCGGTATAGTTTCTTCATTCTAGGCTTCATTTACTATTTTTAGGAGTATTTGTATCACATTCGTTCTCATATTTTTAAACATTTCCGATGGCTATTGTCTCTTGTCCTGGCGCTTTTCCGTTCTTTAATGTTCTTAGGGGTTGAATCATTTCTTAGTTAGTTAGTTGACTTTTGCTCATTTCTTCTTGTTTCAGCTACTTCTCCTAGCGGTTCTTGAAAATATTCTTACCATCGTTCCGTTATCTTTATTGCGTCTGTCATAACATGCCCATCGTTATTCTTTAAAAATGTTATTTGTGTCGTTTTACCTTTTCCAAGATTTTTGATACCTTATAAAACAATTTTTGATTTCCTTTACTATCCCGTTCTAATTTTTTCCTACATTTTTTGCTGTGGATACCATGTTTAACGACATTTTTTTGTTGGTTACATTCGCCATAGCTATCTCTGTTTATATTATTTAAGTAGAATTTACATTTCTTCTTTTTGATCTGCACTTGCTGCTCATGTATGTTGTTTGTTTCCTATTGTGTCTTGTTTTACAGGTTTCATATACTTGGCAGCTTCAATAATTATTTCTAAGTCTGTTCCATAGTTGGTTCAAATTGATGTTTTCATTATCTACTACTACTTTCTAGTATGTGCATTTATCATTTCCCCGAACGTATCTTGTCCTTTTTGAGTATTGCCATGACTATTAATGGTGGTTACTACTAAGTAGTTGTCGCTATTTAAATATATTTTAATGAAATATTTACCACTTTATATATTAATAAAATTGTTGGTCAGACAAATTATAATTTTTGTTTTTTAATTGTCCAGCCGTGCAACACTTGTTATTAACACGTTGATAATAGTAGTTATGACATGCGTCACTGGTCACACGTTAAAGCTACAATTAACTGAAACTTATTATTGAAATATTAAATAGAACTAATTGAAAAAATACAAATCATATTCATGTTAGAAACTAAGCAAACTTCAGTAAGTAAATATTGTTTTTTTGTAAACTTTTCGACTCATTACATATTCCTAAATTAATATTTAGTTTATAGGGTGGATTAAATACGGAAGTAAATTACGAAGGTGCTTACTTTTATTTGTAATAATATTGTAATTTTTGTTCTCTGATTCCTTTTTTGCGATTTTCTTTGACATTTGATTGGTGCCTCAAAATTATTTTTTGTGCCGGTTGTAAAAAGCACATAGTAAAAAGAATAGTAACTTTCATTAGCTACACCATTGACCATGTCGAAGCAGCAATATGACTTGCAGAAACAGTAAGTTATTCGGTTCTAATGTGTCCTTTCGTTTTCGTCAAATGTTGTTCCCAATCAATATATCAATCATAGTAATACCGTTACTTAAAATGATCTCATTAGTATTTTTTACTAGACGTGGATTCGTGTCTTCTAGTTTATAGTTTACTGCATTATTGATAATTTATAATTCATAGTAGTGATGTAGTGTTTGAAGATCTTTATCTAAATAATTTTTGGTTTGTAATGATTTCCTTAAATATTTGAAATCAAAATGATCCAGATATGATGTTCGCTTTATGTAACGTTTTGTCCTAATTCAATTACTAATTCAATTAGATTTATATATTTTTTCGAATTTTACATTTGAATTTTCTTGTTACTATTTTTTTAAAAAATTAAATTTGTTTACAGTTTTGCCTACAATATGAAGAGAGTTTTAACATTTGCTAATGTGTCGCAACAAGTTAACAATTAGAAACTGTAATAAATTTGAACTCTCAATGATTTAAATTTTGAACTTAGTTTTATAATTTGTTGAGCCACATTAAGCAACAAATTAGAGCTTTTATTAATTTGAACTAAGTATTATTCATTAAAATCACCTAATTATCATATTTTGTGACGTCATATAGCACAAGCGCAGAAATTAATTTTATATAAAATGGTCCATGCCTTAAAGTCCATTTTAATATTTTTGCTCCTATTATTACTTACTTATACTTTATGTATAAGTAAGTATAGGAATCATGAAAAATTTCGACCTCGAGATTTTAACGGATATACGCGTTTTGAGGTCCCCTGAATCGTTTCTTACTATTTTCGGAATGACGTCTGTGTGTCTGTGTGTGTGTCTGTGTGTCTGTGCGCGCTCTAGCGTCCAAACGATTATAGCTAGAGCTCTGAAACTTTGAATTTAACATTTGTATGTAGCAAGGAGGAAAACGTCCTATTTTGAACGCAATCGCTCAACCGGAAGTGATGGTTTACTCTTATCACCTTTTTCCATATCTCGAAAACGGTACACGTTACGGAAAAAAATATTCTTACATAAATTATAGATATTGATATTTTAAACAACTTTCACTTGAAAAGTTTTTTCGAAAAACGTAGTATAACCAAGTATAAGTAAGTTCCGCGCAGACCACCGCGGACTATATTAAAACTCAAAGTTTTGTTGAACTTATAATTTTTCAGTTTATTTCTGTATTAGACAGATTTTTCTACTAAAGATGAAAATAAATGAATGTCTGTGCTCTGAATGAATTATCTATCAAAGATACATCTGATACAAACTAAGTTCTACAACTTAATTCATTAATTGATTAAAGCCGTCGCACCAAATTATTCAAACAAGCCATTTGCAAGTATTAAATGATCTTTGAGCACTGTTATGGCTTAACCGGTTGAAATTTGCATACAGTAGTTAGCCGTTATTAGTTTTTTTGCGGTTGGCAAAATCTTGTCGCTGCATTAGAATGACGCGGCGCGCTTACTCATAGATAAAAGTATACTTTTTTTACTTTTAACGCGTTTACTAATCGATCAACCAGGTTGATGAATTTGTTTGACGTTTGAAACGTCGTGCCTTGACATTTGAAACGTCATGCCTTGACGTTTGAAACGTCAGAAATATTTTACAACGGCTTCAGGAGATGTCGCTAATTATCGACGAACTGTTGTCGTCAAAAGCACAGTTTTATTGACAATTACATGTCATCCATTTGACATAGCACATAACCTTGACACGAAAAAGCCAAAAGGTACATACATTAAATAAAATATTGTTTTCCCCTAATGTTTTACAGCTTTCACCAGTTATATATGTCCACCGATTGTGCAATCGGTGCACATATAAAACTGTCAAAAATATTGTGGGAAAACAGTAATTAATTTAACGTAAATTTGTCTTGTTCTTACCAAGGCGTGGTATCAGCCGGATGACACTGAATTGCAAATAGAACTGTGTTTTTAGGGACATGCAGTTTGTCGGTAATGAAAGACATTCTCTCCTTAAGTTGTTTTACCAACCATGACGGCAACTAATTTTTTTAAATATTTACGATTGTGACAATTGACTTTCATATGCGTTTGACATGAGCCTTTAAGGTTAAGTAATGATTTGCAACTTTTTAGGGATATTTTTTCTTAACAACTACCGAAAAAGTTCCTATTGGGAAACAATAATTTATTTAGGGAAAATCTAACTTGTTCAGGCCAAGGTTATGTGCTGTCTAACGGATGACATTGAATTGCCAATAAAACTGCGTTTTTGGGGACATGACGTTTGCTATTAGGAATATTCTCTCCTCAAGTTTTGTCAATTCTGTTAAAGGCATTTTTAAATTTGGTTTTCCCGAATTAAAGTAGTAAATATGACAATTTAAAATTTCGATTGACAGTTGAAAAGCTTGATTCACATTGGTAAAATGTTAATACCCGGTTTCACAAACGCTAATCGGTCGTTACCGAATCGTCAAAAGTTTGCCGATTCGTTATTGAGTCTTTAGTCCATCTTCAAATATTTGACGATGGACAGGTCAAAAACATTTGGTATTTTGACGATGCATCAAAGACTCCATAACGAATCGGCAAACTTTTGATTATTCGTTAACAAGCCGTTAGCGACCGATTAGCGTTTATGAAACCGGGCATAAGTGTACCAGTATTATGTATCCAATACTACCAAAACATATTATGGAAAACAATATTTATATTTATTTATTATTAGTTTTTTTACTGTTGGAAGTTTGCGTAAAATTATTGCTACCTGGAAATTATACATTGACATCCGCAAGTACCAACCATGACTGCAGTTTTAAATGATTTTAAATATTTGTGTTTGCGATAATTAACCTTAACCATATGCGTTTGATATGAGCATTTCAGGTTATGTAATATTCAGTAACATTTTGTGGATTTATGTTCTTAACAATTGCTGAAAAAAGTTCATATATTCGATTAGACATTCATTATTATTACATTGAACCGAAAGAAACTGTTGGGATTCATTCAATACATTTATTATTAATTATTAAATTAAAATGTTGATTTGACTGAAGTGTTTGGTTGAACGATTACACCCCTCGATATTATTACATGTTATTAATGTTTTGAATTGCCAGCTTGGTAGCATAAAATTCACTTGCAATTAAAGAAATAAAAATACTATCCTTAATTTTGTTGATTATATTAATTAGTGGTCCAGTTTTTTCAATGATTCAGGTTGTTGCAATTAAAGAAAAACTACAATTTGAACTAAGTTTTAACATCTGTTAATATGTTACAATAAGTTAATAATGTGCAATACATTTGAGATAAGATTTTTTTCAATGATTTATATATTGAACTAAGTTTTATTTCTAAGGCGTCACGCTATTATCAATTGAAAACTACAGGGTGATCAATTATGGGCGTCTTGGCAGCTCTAACAAAATATGGAACACGTACATTAATCATTATGAAACGTCAACAAGGCTAAACCTGTACTAAATCTGCCAACAATACTTCATGGTCGTTCGGTTTGTGCTGCTTTCTGTGCACTGTTTCTTGGGAAAAACAGAAGCGTACTTTTAACGTCCGCGAATTTTTAACATGACGTTGTCCGAACACGGCGAGAACCAATCAAACTGTCGGGGCGATGAATTTTACTGTACAGAAAGACATTTACCTTATGTATGGGTGAAATCGCATCTGTGCAAATACATATTCGTAAAGAAAAATTGCCCAAACTGTAAAGAAGACGCACTTTGACGCGGCGCTCAATGTGTATTTGGCGGAACGCACGTTTGACGTTTGAAATGTCACAACACTATCGGCAAATCCACATTGCGTTACCATAGATTGTCAAGGACGCGTAATCGGTTCCGCCTCTTATTTGTTTCGGGAAATTGATCGAAAGTGCAGACTTTTGGTTCATTGACGATGCTGATGGACGGCATCGGTCGTGGCGAAACGAACCACAATCGACTGCGGACCTCCGTTGGCTATCGCAAATGACCCGCGCGAAGCCCAAAAACGCCACCGTCGCGGCGCGGCGCCGCGACCCGGCAAGCGAATACCCGTTTTACGTCAAATTTTTGAACTTGACGTTTCTCCGACGCGCCGACCACGCGCTCGCGAGCCTCGACCAATCACGAGGCCGGATTACACTGTTCTCATGAGCGAAAAATGGCTTATCATTCCTATATTTACAGTCGATATCTAGTCTCCCGAAGATATTGGTTTGATTTTGAAAATAATAAGAAATCACTAGGGGCTAGGTCTGGTGAATATGCGGGATGTTCACACAATTCAAATCCTACGTTCAGAGTAGCGCTCGTGGCAACATGGCTTTTGCGGACGGGAGCGTTGTTTGTTCAAACAGAATTCCTTTGCTCAGTTTTCCCCGTCTTTTCTCCTTGACACAATCGTGCAATCTTGAAATTAAGTTGGCACTGTAGTAGCCTGTTATTGTATGTCCTAATCCAAAAAAATAGTCATCAAAATTCCGTCTGCGTCCCAAAAAAATGTGGCCATAACTTTACCAGCGGATGTCAAAACACGAAATTTGAACCTCGGCGATGCCACTCCATACTTTATTGCTTCGACTGACGATCGAAGTGGTGAACCCGCGTTTCATCAACAGTGACGAATCGATAAAGAAATTCATCGGGATCTGCTTCAAACTTTGCCAAACTGGCTTCAGAATGCAATACTCTAGAATGTTTCTGATCAGGTGTCAACATTCGTGGGACCCAACGGGCAGACAACTTTTTAGCCCCAAAATATTTGTTAAATTATGATACCATAAAAAAATTCGTAATCTCAGCTACCCGGTGAATGGCCAGTCGTCTATCTGTCATTACCATATCGTGTATACGATTAGCATTGTCACCCTTCGCATATTCACGTTTGTCTTCCCAGTTTAAATTCTCGAGACGTATTTTTCACCACTGGGTAAGAAACAGCACCCACACCCAATACACCTACCATGTCTTCATAAATTTCTTTTGGCGACAACCATTTCTTTTGCAAGTATTTTATAACTGCAAGAGCCTCTGATTTTTCCACTTTTAGAATTTCTTTTATCTTGTCTACTTAAATTACTAAATTACTTGAACAGGTAACAAGTGATAAAACTACAATTGAACCAACATAACAACAAATGATTAATACTTTAACGTATCTAATTGATTCAACGTCACTCAACGCCCACTATGCCAGGGACGCTAAATAATGATCGCCCCTCGTATTTCGTATGTCTATTCAGAAACGTACAATTAATGAGCACACAGCTGATGTACAGATCGTCATTTTTTATTGGTGTATGTTTTTAAAATGGATTTTTGAGTTGATTTCATCTTGAAATATGAACGCAAAGCTTTTCCCATCGATTTGAAATAGTCCATCATATTGTACTATACTATACGTTACATACACCTTTATTCTAACTTTTATGTTATGCCATTTGCGAAATAACAGTATGCCTCTGACAAAACTATTAAATAGGTGACGCTTAATATTGGCCATATATTTTGTAATAAAATTTAATCCAATTTCATTTACAGAACTAGTAGTACTAATTTCAGTAAATGCAATATCACCAATACTGTTCCTGGTTCCCCAGATAATGTTTTAAATAAAATTATTAGATGTTAAATGTTACCATAATTTTTTGTAACCTTTTGAAGAAAATAAATTTACGCGGATGTATCAAAAGATGACAGATGTTTCGTCCTTCAGAAATCACCAGATCACCAACGATACATCGCAGAGGTGCATGTAGTCCTGCGAACATGAGTTACGACGAATTTATGTGAGTGTACTGACACCACTTAGACGTCAATGCACCTTCACACTCGAACTGATATATGATCACATTGGTCTACTACAATTGACTAAGTCGGTACCGTCGAGAGTTGTAACTACATCGCAGCTACCGGCACGAGTGTGAGGTTGTGCTGACACCTATGTGCTTCGCATGGTCCCGACGTGCTCGGTCAAAGTCGACCTCTGTGATCACATAGTAGCTGGAGTGTAAGGGTATTGACGTCTAGATTGCCTTAGTACACTCACACAAATTTCTCGTAGCCTTTCGATGATTATGCGAATGCCGTTCGTATTGTCGCTAATGTTACACACATTAGCGACAATACGAATTTAATACGGCAAAGTATTAGTTGTTCAAGTAAATGTCAATCGACAATAGAATTTCTTATTGTCATATCTAAATACTTTGTTTTGTATTTACTTCCATCCATCCACTGGGTATCATAAAAAAGACTACGTAATTTTCTTTAGACAGACTTTATTCCGCCCTTCCACAATGTGGAGTGCTTGCATCGACAAGGCTGTTAGAGTTGTTGAGCGTTGCCGCTTGTACTCCTCTTTTGCGTCTGTGTCGTATTTCTTTGTCGTATTTCTGTGCAGTGTTCTATCGCCATAAGATGACACTCTCAATAATCCTGCATCGTATGGATAAAGTAATCATCGGCAGGGTTTTTTCAAAATTCACATCTAATCTATCGCGATTTCAGATCATTGAGTCTTATATATGAGGGTGAAGTGGTAGCTAGTCTCGGCCGTTCCTTCGAACAAATTAATTTACATTTAGTCGAAACTTTTCTAAATAATTCGATACCTTCTGAAATTTCTCTATCTTTGAAAATATGCGAAATCTTTTTTAATCTTTTTTAATCATGAAATTTTTGAACTCGTGATTTTATCGGAAATATACGTTTTGACTTTTCCTATTATGACTATTTTCGGACGTGTTGTGCGCTCTAGCGCCTAAATTATTCAAGCTAACACTATGAAACTTCAAACTTAAGATTTGTTTATAGCAAGAAACAAAACGCCCTATTTTGAAAGTAATGGTTTACTCTTATCAACTTATACCATATTTCAGAAACGGTACATCTTATCGAAACAAATATTCTTACGGAAGTTAAAAATATTGAAATTTCGAAACAACTTATATTTGAAAAGTTCTTTCTAAAAATGAAGTATAAGAAAGTTCAGGTCGGACCACTGCAAAGTCGGCAACAGGAAATAATCGCCCGAGCTTAAATTTGGAGAATATGGTGGATGACCAAGTCTCAATTCATTACGTTTTACCTTTACGTTTATGGATTTGTTGATATTCGCCTGTTATTGCTCAACCCGTTGCCAGACATTGATGTGAATTGATTGATGTGAATTATGCCTCTTGCATTTCAGAAAACGCACTTACTTCCGCTTTCTCCAGAAGAAACCAATTGTTTCGACGGTCCTTCGCGTCTGTGATGTTATATCCACAGTTATGAATCGGCGCAGAATTTCTTTGAAATCGCTCTTAAACATGCATTTTCACTCTGCCGTCATTCAATACGATATCATGAATTTTTCAATAATTTCTGGTTTGGTGGTCATATTTGATGATCTGGTTGTTTTTGATCAAAAGTATATTCGACCGCATTTAAACTGTCCAATATTTTATTGTTTCTAACGATGATGTAGAATCCCCATAAACTACATATAATTCCGCCTTGATTTCGATGTTCTTTTTCCTTCTCAAAAATACCAATTTAATCACTGCTCAATACTTAATTTTTTTCTATTTTCGTAAAAACACGGTAGTAGTGGATGGCACCCAAACACAAATTGAATCACGCAGCTATCTGAGTATCTGACAGTCATAATGCATGACACTAAGTAACAACAAATAGCATTGAATTTAATCAATAGCATCATCTCTTACCGATGTGCTGTGCTATCACAACGCCAGTGTATATACTATGTATTTGGAGTTGGTGTGAGTGGTTTTCTCAACTGTATTCATTTTTACACATCTAATGTTCATGTTGCAATTTTGTAAATTGTTTAGATAAAATTTTCGTAATCAAAAATGTTGCTAAGCAAATGCGTTTCATTTAACATCAAAGCATAGTTTAATGCTAAAATGGGATTTACGTCAAGATTTAACAAACATCGAACTGACATATATGTCAAGATGAGATCAAAATTATTGATAAAAATTACATATAATACCCTTGTTTATACAAAGAAGAGATAAAATAAAGTTCGTGTCTAAATTTTTGGATTCCCAGGTTAAATAACGTCAAAAGTATAACTATGTCAAAACTCTGCAAAAAGGTGGGTTTGCAATAACCCAGTTAGATTTGACCAAATTTTCTTAGAAAAGTTTAGTGGCAAAATGGCGTTTATGTGGTTGCTAAAGCGATGATTATTTCAAAATGACGTTCATTCCCAGATCAAATATGGCCATGATGACTGCCAAGATTATCAAAGTTTATCAAAGTTTTCAATGATGCATTACGTCAGTGTGACGTTTGTCGAAGTAACTCAATGCAAAAAATATATTGCCTTGTCGTTTAGACCAAAATGATGTTTATCCCAATAATTAGTAAGTTAACATTAAAATGTCGTTCATTTCAAAATGAAGTTTATAATTGATTTAACATCAAAGAGCATATGGATGGCGTTCCATGTCATTCATGATGCAACTTCAGTGATTGTATGTGCGGTGGTCTGACGAGCTCAAGGACTGAGCGAAACAGCTGTCATTACCTTACTATATTCGCGGAAATTTATTTTCTACATGAAAAAAAAATAATTGACTGAAAACATGAATATGATGCAACAGTGGAATTTTTCAGGAACACTATGTTTTTATTTCAATACACTTTCCAGAATTTTTATTATAACATGTGTCTTAGAGCCAAATATTGATTGATTAATGGTTTCGTTGGCACAATCTCTAACTAACTAATTTTCGCAACCCTGCGCCAGCGCTCCCGCGTATCCATATAAAAAAATAGCAACTGTAGCAAAATAGTTGAAGAGAAGTACGAGGTATCAAATATTGTTATGACGATACATCACAATAAATTGATTTATACAAATTGTTTACTTTCAAAAAAAAAATTAAACAGTACCCTGTCTAAAGCGACAGGAACTGATCGAAAATGAACTTTTTTAAATAACGATATCATATGATTTGTTCCTTTTTCCAAATGACCGACGCTTCCTAATATTTTTGTGTCCCCTTAAAGTTTTTTTGTGTTAAAGGCAATAAACAAGAATAATTTGATGACAAAAGAGTTAAGTACCGAAGGCAGGACTCTTCAATTCAAGAGACCTACTGAGGTCAATTGGACAGCTTCTGTTCTTCTATTGTCATGTTAGTGGTTGATTGAGTGGGATGCTATGTTTCTAGTTTGTAGTGGTGGTGGGATGCCGAGGTCACTGTAAGGTATTTTATTAGATTAATGACGATAGTACATTATCTGGCACGTAATTATTACTCTATAGACTAAACTTTTATTTTCACTTGGTAGATATGATCAACCAAAAGCCCAGTATCCCGTTTGAATAGTAGGTGTGTATTTTTAAAAACAATGGGCATCCGGTTAGCGGTGAAAGTAATATTTACATTTTATGGTTCGTTCTCAGTACCTAATCTCCGATAGATCGAAATTTTCATAGTGTACACATTGGTATAAATTGTTCGCTTTTGGTTTGATTTTTTTTTAATCAAATCACAACCAAATATTGATGCATCGACAAAAACAGCTGCCACATTGGTCGCATTTAAAGCCCCGAATTAGTTTAATATTTATTATAATTAAATAATTTAAAAAATTGCCATTAAAACTTGTTAATTCAAACGATATCGTAACTATTTTTGCTTATTTTTCCTGAACCAGTAAATATTATTGAAAACGTGCATGTTAATGTTCTTGGTCTAGTTATTGATATGCATATTTGTTTATAATTTTTTTAAATAATAATATCAACAATCAATTTTCATTTTTTGGTTCATCCATGTGCAGTATAAAATGTGTCAATACATTTATAGACTAAACAAACATTTTAATTGAAAGTACTTATAATTTATATCCTTAATGTGTTGTGTCAATGCACTGAAATATCTTACATGTGTTATTTATGTTCTTATTTGGTGATTCCACTCACTAGCGTTTCGATCGTGAAGAGAGAAAGTATGGAAAGGTATCAAACAACCATTTTAATTTTAAATAATATTAATTTGTAGTTTATGTTATGTTTGTATTTAATGCTTTATTTGCATGAAACAGTATATTCGACAAGAAAAGCAGTAATTGAATAATTATTATGAAATAAAAACATTTTAATACAAATAATTTACTTGCAGGCATAAAGATGTTATTGATGTTTGGATTAATATATAATTATTAATTATAATTATTATAATGCAAGGCTTACACTTATTCTTTCGATGCGGAAACTACAGAAAATTGTTACAATTTTTTAAAAATATCACTGCGAAAAATAGAAACAACTTAAAATATAAACCCATTTTCAATACTTTTATTATAATCATGAAACATGTTTGATTCTCATATGAGTGACCATCATTGAAATATAACACTAATAACGTATCATCAGGAAAGGGAAATTAATAAAATTAAAACTCGTATTTGTAATTATATACATTCTTACATTTTGAAATATATATGGTGGAATTACGAAAAACATGGTACTGGTTTTTCGACACAATGCAATCATAGTAATTTCTAAAACATAACGGTGTTTAGTTTAATATCCTGCAAAATATATGTATTGACGATATTAACGTTTCCTGATGCGATAAAAACTAGCCATGTGCACTTTCACATAATTATACCACTTTTACGTTAATACGGTACTTCCATATTGTTATTTAATTTGTGCCGTTAATTACACGAAAGCAAAATTTCACATGATATTATTAAATACAATTTTCTCTTAATGATGAAATTTTGTATGCAGAAATGTTTGCTTGTTTATTATTTGTTTATTGTATTAATTAAATTATTCATTTTTTCTACTGACACAGTTATATTATTTGAAGAAAACAATGAAGGAAATTTAATTCCTCTCATTCTATCAATCAGTTATAACATGCAGGTGCTATTACTTCCGCACAATGTTGTTTTTGGGGTCAAGAGTCTCAAATAGAATTTTGTCATATTCTCTAAGTAGCACAATTACAACTTTACCGCCTTCTTCACGAAATTTTCACTGCCTATGCACACATATCAAAATGTATACTTTCTTCAAGTGATTCTTCAAAAGCATCGCTTTTAAGAAGGGGTAAGATATAATCGGTACAAACCAGACCAGACATCTACCCAACTAGTCAAAATGTAGAGTTAGAAAATTCAGAAAATTGTTGTGTAGGGAGTGACACCTATCATTAGGAAATACTTTGTTTTAATGTATTAACTTGCAATAAGCCATGGCGACCGGTAAACCAAATGGAATAGTCGTGAACTGGCAAATTGTTGTGCAGGAGTAATTTTTTTCCTTATAAAACGCATGGGATATAACGCGTTTATTAACAATGTAAGCACCTACTCCTTTAATATCCAATTTTGAATTCAATATTCGTTGTCTGTTTCCTATTATAATAGCTAGCATAGCAATCAGTATATTAAACGAAATTTTAATAGCATATAAACTAGGAAAATACACAAAACGAGTATTTTCCCCACTGTTTACATATGGAATTATTTTCTGAACACGATTTAGCCTGCGATTGGAAACGATTCTCTCACAATGTGTTCCTGTCATTATGTTACAAAAATATAAAAGATACACGTTATAATATAATATGATCATAGAGCATGATAATGATATGATGAATAATGACTTTCAACTGATCATGGTGATCAATTACTTGTAAAAATTTTGTAATCATTCCCATTACTAAAATACCCGACATAGATATTGAAGCAGGATATTACCTAACTCCCCATTGTCTTCAAGGGTGAATAGAAAAAAAGCAAGGTTCCAGAATTGCTGAACAAAATGTGAGGAATTCATAGACAGCAAATGGTGCTGGGTTAGAATATAATCTTTAATCACTCTCGCCCATTGAATCTCAAACGATAATAAATTGCAATATATGTTAAAAAGGAGACAAACAAATGAAGGGAAGAGAGAAGATCTTAATGTAATACCGATGACGATAGCTATATGTAAGATGGCTGAGTTGTATACATATGAGTATAGAGGAAGAATAAAAATGTATGAAGAGAAACAGGAAAATAGATTACCAAAGATACAGACAGTAGAGTATTTATTTTAATATGACACTCTACACTTTACGGAGTTTTTATTGAATTTTTGTGGGTTGAATATAATTTAGATACGGTGTTTCCAATAGAGTCTTAGTGGCTATTCTTAAAAATTATTTAGTTGTGATTTAATTAGGTGTATTAGTTTAATTAGTTGTCAATTAAAAACCTAGAAAGTATCAGAAAATCAAAAATACACATGTTGATGCGTCGTGAAGAACGGTTACCGGTTTCTATCATGTGTAACCAAGATGCTGTTGAAACCACTCAATTAAGACTCAATTTATAAGTTTTCTATTAATGTAAGTTTACATAAAGTTAAAGTTCTGTTCAATAATTTTTATTGTATAAAATTAATTGTTGTGTATACCATAATTTGGAACAGAGGGAGTATTTAAATTAAATACTCATCAACCATGATGTATATAATTTGTATCTTAAATTTGTTTAAATAATGCTGGAGGAAATATCACACACACACACACACACACACACACACACACGCACGCACGCACGCACGCACGCACGCACGCACGCACGCACGCACGCACCCACCCACCCACCCACCCACGCACCTACCCACCCACCCACGCACGCACGCACGCACGCACGCGCGCACACACACACATTACAATTATATATATATATATATATATATATATATATATATATATATATATATGTTATTAGAGATTAGTTTTTTTTTATACTTTTGCCAAATTTATTATAAATTTATTATAAATATATATATTTTCAACAAAATATATATATATATATATATAATATATATATTTATTCATGGATCACCTGGAAACCACAGCATTGGACACTTCGAAACTCATGCCAGATATGTGGCTGAGATATGTTGACGATACTTTCGTAATATGGTCACATGGAAGAATAGAAGTAGCTACTTTCCTCAACCGTCTCAATGAACAACACGACCAAATTAAATTCATATTGGAAGTGGAAGAATATAATCAGCTGCCGTTCCTAGACGTCCTACTTACGAAGACAGAAGACCATCGCCTGAGCCATACTGTGTATCGGAAGAAAAGCCACGCCAATCTATATCTCAACGCCGAATCACACCACTATCCAGGGCAACTCTACTCGGTGATAAAGACGCTCATTACAAGATCGGAAAGGATTGCAGACGACACCAACAAGGCTGAAGAAATGAAGAATATACACCAGGCATTACAAGCAAATGGGTACACCAAACGAGAAATACAAAGAGCAACTAAAACAAGAGAGGAAAACTGAATATGGAGATAGGAAGCCTATAGCAACAGCATTCTTGTTAGGCATCTGCGATGACCGCGAAAGTTATGGGTTGCAGCCGAGAAGATTTTACAATTATGTACCGCTAAAATAATTCTACGAAGTGATTGACGAATATATACACGGTTTTTTCGCGGATCTTAATTAACTTAACTAAATATGCTATGTGTACGTATGCGTGACCGGACAAAAATAAAATATAATGGAAGACTTCATGCATTTGCATACTGTTTCAGAAATATTATTATCAACTTGCATTTGTGACACATGATTTACCAATACTTGAATCATCACTGTCATTATAATATGACCGAATTGACATTCTCAACCGCTTCAGGTATTGAAGTGCGTTGATAAAAATCAATACAATGTCCTCCGAGTTGAAGTTTGGACCTATTTGGCATTATTAGCAGTTTGAAGGTCGACATGCTGATGACATTATCATTAGTATCATTAATCATTAAATTGTAATAGGCAGTGGTGAAGCAATCATATCTGAAACATTGCGGGAAATGTTAAAGATCATACAATGCTGGTGCTAAGGGGAACAATTAGCTATAAATCATAGCAAAATAGTTGTTCGATTCGCGAACAGGGTGGAGGATGGGAGAACCCAACCAAACTGAAAAGTGAAACGATACCATTTGTTGAGGAAGCAAAATATCGTGGAACGTAGAAGGCTCAATTTAAACTCCCATCTTTAAAAAAGCACCTAAGCTAGACAGGCAATATGAATGTGCTGAGTTGAATACTATGAGACAGCAAACCATGTGATATGTACCTGTCACGTGGGCGACCAAATCAGCGTCTCAGTCTTTAGTGAGGTAAAACTTAGCAAACTTAACAAAATTGGAATGGAGGGTAAACTATAAATATAGATGTGAGCCGGATTAGATAAAAAAATCGTTCATTGAGAAATACAAAGAGCATGCCGTCATTCTTTGGCGGAATATATAATGTAACACATGTACGGATATTTCCAATATTATACTGTACTGTTACCCACAGATCTTCAGATTCGCTCTGGCAATCAATTCTAGCTGTACGGGTTAATCCGAGTATGTAGCGATCAGTACGTCACCATCGTCCAATTTATCACTGGCGTTTGATAACGATCTCTTTAGAACACATATCTGTTTGGGGGAATTTTTTTAGGACAGAAAAAAATGAGCAAGTCTAGTGAACTTTTTAGAGCATTTTATTACATATTTGAGCATTAAAAAAAAATATTCGAGAGAAAAATATTTAAACGGAACCGATTTTTATGCACATTTGTGCAACACCTTTCAATTGCAGTCTACAATCGGTGGGAAAGATGTAGCTCGTAATTTTTGTCTGAAACAAAAAAAACCAAAGAAAATTGTTAATTTTCGATTACTTACGGAATATCTCGTTATAATCCTACTATAGCTCTTACGAATTCAAAATATTATTGTTTCGAACGACCGATTGAACTTTTTTCAGTACATAGTTCGGTGTTATGTGACTGCGGGAAGGGGCGCGCGCTTCGTTTGTCCGAGCGTTCATGCGTTCGTATATTTTTTTCTCGACACCTCACTGTGTTTAGTGCTGTATCTTTCAAAATATTGCCAATGAATCGATATTTTGAGCCTTCTAAAGCAGGATGCCCCCTTAAGTCATCTTGGCACAGACATGCTTCAGTAAGAACAATGGTTTTCGCACCACAGTTTTATAAATTAGTGTAAAACGTTTTTATTTTTATAGGTATAATGTAGAAATACTCATGAAACGTATATTTTAGTTATTTCAATATCGCTAGTTTTTCTAATAATTATTACTTTGACCTATCTTCTTTACGACAATAACCGACACCGTTATATTTATCAACTGACTTTTGCGGGTACTCATGTTTGATTTTACATGATTATTGCGAGTTGGAAAGTATGTATATATGAATCTGTATTAGTATGCAATTTTCGGGACGAAATTTTGTTGTTGCATTGAATATTAATTTACTTAATCAGGTGCAGAAAGTGCACCTACCGTATTCATAGATCATACTTGCATAAGGTTTTCTGGAGAGGAATAACTAGTAAAACTGCAAAAAATAATTACATAACTATGGTCATAAATAATGTTTTGTAAAAATTAAATCAAAATCGGAGCGTATCTCCAAATAAATTACACAATTTTATAAACATTCTTTATAATTTTTTATTGAATTATGGCAATTGGTTTTGCGTAACTTTATTGTCACTTGTTTCTTATCGACGTAATGGAGTTGAATTGAAATTCTCGAAGAATTTCGTTACAACATCTGCGCAACAATTCTTATATAGAAAACAATTGAAAGTAAAATATTTACCAACATATGAGCACCCAATGACCCGTGCCGCAAGTGGCTTATAAAATTTAGAAACGCAATTTGTTATTCCGCACACGCAGAAATACATCGCGGTGTGTAAATAAACTAGATTTCAAAATTGGTTAGAAATTCGCTTAAATTACAATTTGGACGTGTTGCCTACCAGGTCGGTAAATTGCCGTCGGAATTTCAATGTAACTTAAAAATCGCCGGAAATCAATTATCGGAAACGCCAATAAATTGATTATATATAAATAAATAAATGGATATGTCACACCATATAAATAAACATGGAGATATATTATTAAAGCGGTCGCACAAAATATTATTTGTACGAGGGGAGAACATTATTTAGCGTCCCTGACATAGTAGGCGTTGAACAACGTTTTAATCATTTGTTGTTACATTGGCGCAGTTGTAGTTTTTTTCACTTTTTACCTGTTCAAATAATTTAGAACTTAAGTAGACAAGTAGACGAGAAATTCTAAAAATGGAAAAATCAGAGGTTCGTGCAGTTATACAATACAAAAGAAAGGGTTGTCGAAGAAAGAAATTCATGAAGACATGGCGAAGGGTGCTGGAGTGACTGTCACTACCCAAGAAAATTTTAATCGTATAACCGATATGGTAATTACAGATAGACGACTGACCGCCGGATAGCTGAAATTATGAATTTTTCTTATGGTACTATAGAAAATATTTTAAGAAATATTTTAGGGCTAAAAATGTTGTAAGCACGTTGGGCTCCACGAATGTTGACACTTGATCGGAAACGTTCTAGATTATTGCATTCTGAAGCCAGTTTCGCAAAACTCAAAGTAGATGAATGAATTTCTTCCTCGATTTGTCACTGCTGATGAAACGTGAGTTCACCACTTCGATCCTGAGTCGAAGCAACAAAGTATGGAGTGGCGATAACTTTATCGCCACAATTTTGAGACTGATTTTTTGGAACGTGAACATACAATAACAGGCTCCTAATATGCCAAGTTAATTTCAAGATGCGCGATAGTGTCAAGGAAAAAAGACGGGGAAAATTAAGCAAATGAATTCTGTTTCATCACGACAACGCTCCTGGCTACAAAAGGCATGTTACCATGCGGTACTATATATTTGAATGCAGGATGTGAATTGTTTGAAGTGATTTCTTTTTATTTTCAAAATTAAAAGGTTTGGAGCATCGTTGGACCAAATGCATCGACGTTCAGGGAGATTATGTAGAAAAATTGACGTTTGATGCTTATTCAATTTGTTACCTTCTATGTTAGGGACCATACATACTGATATCCACTCGTATATCGAAATTAAATCATAAAAATTATCGATGCAGTAGAGGTCTGTGCAGGGTAGAATAGTTGTTTCGGCCCTTTTATTACTACAACTAATATTTGCACTAAAAAAACATACATTTTTCATGATATTCTAAAATAAAATCCAGTGTTAAAGTAATAAAGATAGCCGGCTCACGATTGATATGTATGTATGTTGCATTTGGCAGTTGAAGTTATGTAATTCTTGCTACATGGAATCAATTTCTCTGATTGCATGTACATTTGTACAGTGTAAGAAGCATTGTACTCGTAATGAAGAAGTTTGTTATTCGCAAGATTTTTACATTGCAACATTCAAGTTTTTGTTCGTCGGTATTTTCAAAAAGTACGTTTTTATTAAAGCCGAACAAATTTTATCGAATGATGTTGGCATTATTAATTATTTGAATTCTATTGAAAATCCCGATTGTCACTTTGAAATTTCGTATATGCAGAAATAATAACGAAAATATTGCATAAAATGTAGTATAAGTTTTTTGGCACAAATCTAAATCTATGTAGCTTACTTTACCTGTTCTAATGAACTTTTCATTACCAATTGCGAAATATTTTCGTAACTAGTCAACGAAAATTATGATGTTTCAGTCGTCAATGTTTTAAAAATTGTTGAGTGTAAATTATTTTCCATTATATCCCCTGTCACACCTTCATATAAACAGATAATGGCTTTTCGTCGCACTAGATTGTTACGTAGCGAATAACATGCCACATTTCAAAAACGTTAAGCTATCGATAATGCCCTGGCAACACTAAGCGGGCTGTTATGAAAAGAGGGCCGTTAAGGATCCTTAACAGCCCGCTTTTGATAACAGCCCGCTCTTAATCGATCGTACAACATTTAGTTGTCACGGAAACAATGACATCTATCATTTTAAAATTATAAAGTATAAAATTTTTCATTCCAAATTTTTACCTTCTTGGATAAGCTAGTGCGACGAAAACCGTTGTACATACCACGGGCTGTTAAGGGCCATAACGGCTCTCGGTAGCATTAAGGCCCTCACTTCGTTCGGGCCTCAAACGGCTACCTCAGCCATTATGGCATAATGTAAGTTTTTATTGGACGAGCCCTATGAGTTATGAACGAGCCAGCTTGCGAGCGAGTCTGATAAATAGGGCGAGCCCAAAAAGCCAGATTATGTACGAGTTGCATAAATAGCTTTGTGTTTGACTCGCAATGAAAGATTTTTTCTTCAATTCTTATTTGTGAGAATCTTTAATAATCTACATCATACCTACCTATAAAGTAGGTACGTATGCATTCGCCATTGTCATAGTTACGTAGTTGTCGACGAAAAATATATTTTGACAAGTGTGTGAAACTGCTAATGATTATTAATTTATCGATTCGGACTTAAAAATGGATCGAAGAGAACCAGCAGTGGCTTCGGACGACGTAAAGGAAATGGCGCTTCATGCTTTTGGCAATCAAATAGAAATCTCTAGAGGTTACCGTATGTGGTGTTTAAAAAACACATATTTTGAAATAATTTGACATTGACCAAATTACTTTATTATTATGGACTAGTCCAATAAAATACCAAATTATGTCCTATATATGATGTTATAAATCAACTGATTACGGCCGAGTCAAACATAAAAATATAAATACGAAAGATATTTCGTTGGAAATTTGTTAGAGATGCCAACAAGAATATTTGCTGGAACAAATTACTTTGTAATTTTAGACATCAGTGACGCGTAAGTTTTAGTATATTTATAATTCGCAATGAAATATTTTTGAAACAATTAACGCCAAACTGTCTGAGGTGGGTGCCTTTCAGAGATATGCTTTCAATGTATGAATGGAATCAACTTCCATTTTTTGAGGGACCCTGCATAAAATGTGATGAACCCAACGTTTTGCTTACTTATCTATGATTAATTATTAGTCATTAAATGCTTGGTTTTGAAAAGCAAAAATAAGTTTGAAATCAAAGCAGAATTAAATAAAGTTTATGGGGACTCTTCATCTTCATTAGGAACAATAACATATTGAACAGCTCTTCTTCTGATGAAGAACATCCAGGTCTTATCGAAGCAAGCTGTAAAATGTAACACATTCTAGCTTAAAATGGATCATCAACATATATTTAGACAAACGGAAAACGAATACAATTAATTAAAATTTGCAACCGTCCTTCAGTAACGGATGTATACAAATGATGAAACCGGACACCCTAGTCCTGTCCCACTGCAATCGTGAACGCGAAATTTTTTTTTAACAAAATAAAAAAGGGAAATAATAAAACTTACCGTCCGTAAGCTAATGCAGAGCTAGCTGGTGAAGGATACAATTAAACAAATGATTGTAAATTTAGCGCCAAGAAGTGAGCAGAATAAACAATTAAACCATACTGGCTAGATACACATGAACAAGGCTTGATTCCAATAGGAGACACAGCTGAAGATTGCGACACCAAATACTACTACCACCAAATATTAATTTGAAAACGATTACTAATTTAATACTCCACATTAATTTGAAAACAGATAATAAGGCTCAAATACTAATTTGAAAACAATTATTAATATGATACTCAAACTTTAATTTGAAACCAACCGTTTCCGGCCTATCAACGAAAGGAAGAAGATTTTCTTTCCGTCGTCGTGGAACATGACGGTAGACTTAGGCGTCGGACACCGCAAAATAATATCACCGCGCTCCCCGGACAGAGGTGGAAAATACTCCCCTGCGGCTACTATTGAACTTAATTTGATAAAAATAATGCGCACCAGGTTGCCATGTTGCCCAGTATGAAGGTTAGAAGTCGTTACAGTCCAGTACTATAACAACGTCCGAAATTGAACGAAACACATCCATTTCGTCAGCTGGAAATGTTATAGCTCTAGTTTTCTCTGGTGCTGAACGGCATAATCCTAATAAATTACCTCGTGAAGGAAAGAACAATAACTGGCAAATATTCCAAAATATCGAACTCTTTCAATGAAGATTTGAAAAGTTCTCGTCCATCAAAACAATACACCAACTCAAAAAACCATAAAGATATGTATGTATGGCTTGACACCCCAAGCCGCGTATAACGCTTTTTAGACCAATCTCTTGGGGTCGATTATTCTCAAAGTTTTCTCAATTTCACTACATATTTTACATATTTTATTCATTTTTTTATCAAATTTTATATTTTCATCACATTCATTTTTGAACTTTTTGCTTTAATCTTGCTGAGGTTCTAGTCCACTTTTTGAATCCACGTTGACCTTGTCTTTCCCTTAGTCCATCTTAGTCTTTACTCCTTATGCTGTCTCCTTTTAGTTGCTGCTCTATTTTCAGAATTAGTCTTATGCGATACTTTCCATATGTTGTTTGTAAAAGTATAAACAACATATAGGCCCAGGCCTAGTGTTACTCTCATACTTTTTCTTTCACCGATTCTCAACTTTTCATGCTTTTTGTCATTGTCATTGGCTCTGCTGCTTCCTCTTCATTCTGTTCAAAAACATATTTCCCTACTTTAATTACCCTGTTTCAGAGTTTTTTCCATACTCTCATTATCTTGATTTTATATTGTTATGGTTTTAATTTTTAATTAAATTGAAAATAAATTTAACATTACAAAACTACATCATAAACAATGAGACTCGGTATAAAGAATACAATTATTTACTCAGGGATTTATACACAAGGATACACAAATAAATCGTTCTAAAATATCAGTAGGTTCAAGACAAGTACAATAGAACAACTAAACACTACAATTTGTAGTATGCTGTTATAAACAAATAAATTGACTTACTGATTTCTACTTCTGGAGTTTCCATTATTATCACACCTTTACTATTATATTTTACAATGTCTTCGTTTCTCCGACGCAGCTGAAGTCTTCGGTCTCTATGTTGAGGAATCCATGCATGCCGATCCCACTCGGCTATTTAAACCCTTTGCTATTTCACATTATTTTTTATTATTTAATCTTAATTTTTCCACTTGTCTTAAGTACCAATTAGCTATTGGTTGTTCGATCGTAAACATTATGCCCTTCTACAAGCGGTGATTGGTAGTAGCTCTCGTTACCAGGCCGGAATCCCGCGCTTTTATCTGCATCGAAGTTGAGTTGCGGCTTACGCAAACCTGAGAAAGTCACGCCCGCGCTCTCCCAATACGATTATTTCGCATATTTGAATATACATTTTACGATTAAAATTATATAAATGTGGTTTAAACTAATTACAATTACATTTGTACTCCTTATAGATGCACATTCTAAATAATCTTAATTAATTTAATTATACGACAAACGTCCTTATTTATTCAATTATTTACATAGAATTATAATTCGAAGTAACATTACGATGGTGAATTTCTCTTCGCGGTTCGATCTAAATATTCTATTTTAGTCGCGGCATCGTATTTCGTTGCTGTTAAATCTGTTATTCTAATTAACAATGCTGAATCTCATTTTTATGATGCAATGTGGTTATTGTACCTTCAACTCGGCATCGTGTTTCATCGCTATTTAATCTATTATTTTAATCAACGCTTTTGTTGTTAATTTATGGCCTATACAAAATAGTTATTATGCGCCCTACTTCCCACTCTCGTGGTATCCCAGCTTGTCTCTGTATATGTAAAATAAATTCATAAATCCAATAAACGTTCTCATCTCCTATACCACCCTTTTCCGGTGCTTTGATATTACGGATTCTATTTATTATATGCCTTAATTCTTGAAATTCGGGTTCTTGTACTATAATTTCATGTGTGTCA
Source organism: Geotrupes spiniger (assembly GCA_959613385.1). NCBI lineage: Eukaryota > Metazoa > Arthropoda > Insecta > Coleoptera > Geotrupidae > Geotrupes > Geotrupes spiniger. The sequence goes on along the minus strand of OY390736.1, from coordinate 6,470,440 downwards.
TCGTTTGTTATTATTTGCACTTCTGCTTCTCCCTTGAGCAAGTCTTTAAAATATTCAGTGAATGTATTTTTTACGAGATTGCCCTCCACCACCAGTATTCCTTTTTTGTTTCTTATTCTAATTGTTCTCAGCATGTAAAGGTTGTTCTCTTTAACATCTTTGTGTTTTTGAATTTCTGCTTTGTTCTTTTGCTTATTATTTTATTTCAAAATATTTGAGATAACTTTCTTTCGGGTTTTTCTTAGATATTTCAATTTTGCATCAACTGCCCCCTCCATTGCCTTTTTACATTCCTGCTTTATCATTTTTTCTTATACTCTCTTATTTTTATTCCTATACACTATTCTGATGTTTAATTAATTTTCGTGGCACAATGTCCCTTATCTTTGTATCTATCAATCTATCTATCTTCTATTTCTTATTTCTATTTGTTCTACTAGTAACGTCCTTTTGTTTCAATAATACCTATACACCTCTATATGTTCTAGCATCTATTATCAATGATTGTATTCTCTTTCACGTTATTACATGATGTGTACGTGATTCTGGATTTTTTACCAACGAACTCCATGTTATTTGATGTTCTTGGATGATCATATCTGATACTACTAATTGCCATTAATGTTTTCGCTGCTAGGTCTCATAGTCTATATCAATTATGAATGGTTTTGTCATTTATTGTGCATTAACTAATATTACTAAAGTTACCTAGGAGAATAACTGTCATACGCGTTCTTTAAATACTTTTCAATTTTATCATATAATATATCCTTTCTTCTGTTTTTGCATTTTCGGTAGTTGCATAAATATTTATTATCGACATGTTATATAGTTCCGAGTCGAGTATTATTTATTCGTTCATTCACTTCAATAATTTGCTACCTCATCGTTCCTAGCACCATAAAAGCGACTCCCCTTCCCCTTCCGTCTCTTACTTCTTGCAAGGCGGCTGCATCTATATTACATCTCTCTAAGTCTGCTTCCAGTTCATACATGTTTACCTTCCTGGAGTCATACTTTCCTAGTTTTATTTCCTCTATTTGTTTTTTCTCGGTGATTTCAACCTGATTCCTATTAAATCCCCTCCATTGCGTCTTATAAACCATCCATTTTTGTGTGGCCATTCTCCCATATTAGCCTTAGTTTTCATTATTTAGTATCTCACTTTGTTATATCAATTATTTTTTTGACTCTTCTCTCTTTCCACGTTAATACCATACCATACCTCTCATTTGTGTTTTTCTTCTAGACTTATTTATTAGTTTCTCAGTCTAGTATTTACTTTGCTCGATTTATAATGCTGTTTTAGTTTTCGCTTGTATATTCCTGTATCATATACCTTCTTTTACTACTTACACGTCCTGTGTGTTAGTTTGTATATCTGTCAATGCTAGATGATCACCCTGCTCTCGTATATAGGGTACAAATGGAAAACAATAATCCGCAACTCTAATTAGAATGTAATAACTTATGATATACCATGATGATATAATTGCAATTTATAATAATTTGAGAATTATTAGGCCCATAATACATCTTACCATATAGGTTGCTAAACAGTCTCTATAAATTATGCATTTTACCTAAATTAATTATGTGTGTTCCGCCCAAATACTACAAAACTATTTGTCTTAATAATATTAACATCGCGCCAAATAACTATTGTTTCAATAAATCATAAAAGTTCCGTTCGTTTACAATTTCCTTATTGTTGTCGGCTGATAATTACAGGTATCATAGAATTTGACTACATATGTTTTAGGTTACAAGGGAAATTGTTTTATCCATTTCCATATCAATTTGTTTAATGATTTTAACTTCAGCAAACACAATAATTACGAATGCGTCTAGAATAACTTTAAGTAAACGTGTGAATTCTATTATAAATAATTCAAGGTTATTTAATTAGATAACAATCACAAGTTGTTTTAGAAACGAATATTTGCATTAAGCAAGGTATCTGTGTAATTGTAGGGAATCAAAGTTGTAAAGTTATTTTGATTCACCCAGTTTGTATTTTGGAAAATTTAAATCACGCGATATCTTATACCCTCGGTTGGTAGTTTTTTCGACCCGGAGCTGTACTTACTTACACTTACTTACATCACGGATACGTGTGTATATATATATATATATATATATATATATATATATTATAATCCATAAGAAATGTACCTAAATAAAAAATCTGCAGTGGTCCGCACTGAACTTTCTTATACTTAGTTTTAGTTTTCGAACCAACCCCCATTCGGTTCGTCCGCGCGCACAAAATTTACAAACATTTTATCTATTATTACATAATCATTTCCAAAGCCAATCATATTACGAAAAAAAGAAAACAAAATTTATTTTCACTAATAATGCAATGTACCATCATCATCATTTGGATCATTAACGAATCTAACTTAAACTTAAGTTCCTAAAGAAATTTGAGACACTCTCAAATTTCTTTACACAATAATCTTGCGTTGATCCACGAAATATTGCGTGGCCTTTAATGTTACCTCTTCAGTTATATATTAGCCCGTACCTTCAATTATCCGACATTTTGGTTCGCGTCCTTCAGTGTATTTAATGATCTCGTTTCCGGTAGTTAGTTGCAAAACACCTATATAACCATGCATATAGTTCGTTCTATATTTGTTATTAAACATTTGCACTTTAAGTTGGCTCTCGAGTTTTGATCATGTTATACTTTATTTTTGTGGTTGGTTGTTAAATAGTTCTTCACCAACAATCTATATTTTAATACACCTTTAATAATTCTATAGTTTAATATAAGTTGTTGTCGTCAGCGAGCAAAAAGCCACGATTCTGCCCTGCGTGCAATCAGATATACAAATCAGATGTGGTTCTCAATGAAGTGATACCATACATGGATTGAACTAATATGTGAACCGATCACCTGCAGCATGGAAGTAAAGCAAATAGTAAAATGGGACTGCAAAATGTCATAGCTGTTTCGTTTGCATGTTCGCTCCGCACGAACTTGCTCTCGATGTCCCCAACCTGGTAAATCTGGTAATCCACTTCCTTCAAGATATCCTCATAGCTACAATCTTGTATGGCCCTCACCTGCTTTAAATGTGTGCTTTTTGAAATATGAAAGCTTGTATCCACATATATTCTTTTTGATGAGGATATGCAGAATTTTCGTTCTATCCCTGTAAATTCGTAACTCGTTGCTGAAAAGAAATTAAGTTTTCCTGCATTTCAATTCTTTTACCCAGGTTTCTATGAATTGCATATATTAGTGTATCAAAGTCATTTAAAAGATGTTGGCAGTTGTTGAATTAGGTATCAAATCGGACCCAGTATGTATGCCTTGTGGTATGTCTCTGTTAAATTTTTCTCTCACGCAGATAATCTTTGAACCATTTCAGAAGTTTGCCTGATTGGTTGGCTATTAACTTATCTTTTTTAGAAGTCTCTATCTTTTATGATTTATCATATCAAATGCTTCTGAAAAATCAACGAATATGGACACTATATGCGTTTCTTCGTGCAATTAGTTTTGCATGAAAAAAGAAAATAAACTAACATCCTGATTTTTAATATTACCTTAGTCCTAGTTTTTTAGCAATTAGAATTAGATTAGTGATTATGTTAATTTTGAGTCGGCATGTTACCTCGCTCCTAATCAAAAAATATGTCGCTACCTAAGGCATGCGCATTACGTTACCATGAATCAAACCGGAACGCAAGGCAAACAAATATGATAATTTTTAACATACAATCGAAAGTAATGTGCCTACGACTTAATTCGTTACCCCACTATATATTCATGTGTCGTAGTTAGTATTTATATTATATCAGCGCAATTAACAAGCGCAGGCTTAATATAAATACGTTGCAAGCTCTTACAATAATCTAGTTGTATATCTATTATGAGTTAAATAATTTCTAAATGAAATATCCTGTCATGATACTCATCATATTAAACCAGCCAGCAAATATTATTAGCGGAATCCGATAGTTTACAGTCAAAGCCCAAATATAACATTTAGTAAAGAAGTAAAGAAGTAAATTTCTATTAAACTGCACCACGATATTTTCGTCGATATATATCGCGCCGATGTTATCAATTTTTATTTTGGACCAATTTTTATTACAGCATTGCTGTTTCAGATATTTTTGTTTTGACTAAAATCTTGGATGAATACATTGTGTGTAGTAGATAATTAGTAAAAAGTGTACACCACAGATTATACTCGGCAGTCTGAAACAAACGTAAATGGTGGTATTTCTCTGAATCATATTGATGCATGCGACGCCCCTAACGAAAGATATATATTTATAGTTTCATATACAGACATTCGTGGCACTTCATTACCACATTAGAAAGCGAAGGAAATATTACCGGCGTTCCGTCGTTGGATATCTAATTGAAGATACATTTTCAATTAACATTTATATTTTTGTGTAGTTTTGATTTACATAACAACTTATTCGTTGCGAAAGCTAGGATGCTGTATCGTTTTCTCCTCAAGTGAAAACATAACAGTCATAATTAATTAAAAGTTCACTGCCATTGAACTTTAATCTTCTCCTTCAGTCGTTCGTTAGTCATGAAAGTTGCGAAATAGATGCCTCATATTTTGGTTTAACGGCCAATAAAAGTAATTAAGGTAAACCTATTTTTTTGAAATACATGTTTAGGCATCTGCGATATAGGTTGTAAAACGATAATGTATTTTTTAGGCGATCGACACGAAAAATTGAAATTTCAGTCGTCAAACGCGGACGAAAAGTAATCGTTTTTCGTCCGCTTTCATTTTTCGTCCGCAATAGGGTGGCGCCATCTACCGACAGTTACCGAAATTGTATAAAAATAACCATATTGCCGTCAGTGTCAAACTGTGCATCTTGTTTACATTAGTAAATACGTGTTGGTGATAGACTTTTTAACTGATTATTGGGTAATTATTGTTTATAAAGCCGAAATAACTTCGAATGTAGACAAAGAAAACATAAACATGTCTGAAGGTGTCACAAATATGTACAATTGTTCAGTTGTCATAAATGACTATGTCAATAAATTGTAAGTAAATGTTGCAATAAATTTGAAAATTTTATGAGGGTCGCCTAAAAAATGTTGTGTGCACCACGGCCAAAAAGTGTTTTTTCGTCCTCGTTTGCTTTCCGACCTCGGCTACGCCTCGGTCGTAAAGAAAACTCGGACGAAAAAACAGTACTTTTTGGCCTTGGTACACAAAATACTATTTTAGGCGACCGACACGAAAAATTGAAATTTCAGTCGTCAAACGCGGACGAAAAGTAATCGTTTATCGTCCGCTTTCATTTTTCGTCCGCAATAGCGTGGCGCCATCTACCGACAGTTACCGAAATTGTATAAAAATAACCACATTGCCGTCAGTGTCAAACTGTGCATCTTGTTTACATTAGTAAATACGTGTTGGTGATAGACTTTTTAACTGATTATTGGGTAATTATTGTTTATAAAGCCGAAATAACTTCGAATGTAGACAAAGAAAACATAAACATGTCTGAAGGTGTCACAAATATGTACAATTGTTCAGTTGTCATAAATGACTATGTCAATAAATTGTAAGTAAATGTTGCAATAAATTTGAAAATTTTATGAGGGTCGCCTAAAAAATGTTGTGTGCACCACGGCCAAAAAGTGTTTTTTCGTCCTCGTTTGCTTTCCGACCTCGGCTACGCCTCGGTCGTAAAGAAAACTCGGACGAAAAAACAGCACTTTTTGGCCTTGGTACACAAAATACTATTTTTTTCTTGTTGCAGCATCTCATGCATAAATGACCTAGTTGTGTACATCAAAGTATGTAATCGAACCTGACAACCACACGCATGTTATATGTAGTTGGTAATATATTGTTTCAACAGATATTGTAGGTAATTTTGTTTCAATTCTAATATAGTGCTTTATATCTAATGAAAACACATTTAACAGTCTTAGATTCTTACCAAAACAAATATCATATATGTAGATAAATATATTAAACGTATGTGTATATATGTATGTATGAATTGAAATGATTCAATGCTATTTTATAATTAGCTTTATTGTTAATTGTAGTTTTAACGGTGTAATATTTAATGAATAGCTTTATTTTCTGTACATCAGGTCAATAAAGTCGTTGCCTAAAGTAATGAAATATATAAAAATAAGTAAACAAGAAAACATTCCATCGTGATGGTATTCATTATTGTTAGCTATGACTCAATACCATCGCTCTACCGACTTTCCAATACCGTTCTTCAGTTTTGTGTCTTCTGGTCCAGCAATGTTTTCACTGTTGAGGTAGTTTCGTAACGAACTTAACAGCTCGAAACCGGATGGGACAAGGTCTGGCGAATATGGTGGATGCACAATAATTTCCCACTCTGGTTGGTGCTGGGCGAGTTTCCACAATGTTGAACTCAAACAACGTTTACATTTCTTCGATGCCTATTGATCAGGCATCATATAGGCACCTCGAGTAATTGGATTGCCCAAGTAAATCAATTTTTCGCCGCATCTTACAACTTGAATCCAAAAATTTTTAATTTTAGTAGCGACTCAGTAGTGATGCACACTTTGAAATGCGGTTATGCCTAGTTTGTTCAATATGGAGATGCGGTACCCATTTGACTGAGAAAATCCTAGTGTACTAGATGATGAGCTGCCCTAGGGCATAGTTAAATCGTTGAGGTCTCCAGTTCTGAGTTTGCGCGACACTATTTCGAATAGTACGCTCATACAATCCATCATCACAGTAAACTATCTACGTATTTTCGACTATCTCCAGAAGAGCCATGGTGACTCATATAAGTCTATTACAATTTCCATTAAATTACCGTTGAGATGGTACACACAGCCACATAACTAACTGAATATTAATTATTACAACAAACTAATATTTAATTTATATTCGTACATTTTAGTTTGATGTAAATCACTGTATGCTGAAGAATAGCAAAATTTTAATGCTATATGGTATATAAGTGCATCGTTATTAATTTCAATTGTTTCATTACTTGCGATAATGAATGCTTAGAAAAAAAGTGTGAGACTGGAGAAAATGTGTACGTGAAGTTTGCTGTAAATGTACAGCATCCTAGATATTTCGCAAATGAAATATATAACGGTAGTTGTTCCTCATGGTGAGCTGTGACATAAATAAATTAATCTTTCGCTATTGCATGGAGCAAGTAAATCGTTAAGATCCTACAGATATATTGCACTTCATTCATGATGCTACTATTGTAACCGAAGTAATTGCTTACATGCATGTGTTTACCACACACATAAGACTTAGAAACAGCGCATGGGAGACAATTGATATAGAGAGACTGTCGGTAATCAATACGAGTACACGTGTGTACATTCTGAATGGCGATTATTTTTTAATTTTCTCTAAATCTCTACAGCGAATAAAGGTTCATATCAACGCAATCAGGACGAGAATTGAGAGACCCTTTAGCAAAGCTGTGTGATGTTATAATTGTTCAACTTTAAATCAATATTTAATATCGGATTTACTTTCAGTATGCAGTTGAATGGTCGTATTTAGCTTTTAAAACATAGATCAGTTGCACTAAAAACACATCTAGCATGGTGGCGACATGCAATTCCCAAGTGGGAAATCAAGCACCAAATATGCCCACCTGTCACCCTCGTCAATAATCTAATCCCTCAATGAAATACGCCAAATACCTGGAATTACATATTACATAGACGATTGACTTGGAGAACTCATATTAACATGAAACGAAAAGAAATTGACTTGCACATGCAGAAAATGTATTGGTTCATTGGAGAAAAAAATCATTACTAGCGTTAACCATTTGCTCAAATTGGATCTATGGCTGTAAGCTCTGGGGTTGTGCAAGTAACAAAACCATTCGCAGTATGGCATCCGCACCCTGGTGTATGACAAATCAAACACTCATCACATACCTCATATGTGAGTGAACTAATCAAGCAATATACTATTAAGCATCAAATAGCCTTGGAATTCCGCCCAAATGAAACTACTGCACAATTGACAATAGATTCTGAAGCCAGACGATATGAAGAAATGCACAAAGATTTAACAGACTAACATCGTAATGACTCCACTAAGAGCCATTTCAATCCAGTACAGCAAATCAATAGCACATGATTGGTAATTTTTTATAAAAATTTTTAAAAATATGTATTTAATCAAAATCAATAAAGTAGATTGTGCTTTATCACTTGTCGCGTGAGCCTTGCATTGTTATTAATTGCATTTATTACTTCCAATACTGTTATCATTGTTCAAAGAAGGCCCACATTAATTATTAGATTAGCAAAATGTATTAGACTGTCATATGTAATTATTATTGTTTCTGCATAATCGATTAAATGATTTCTGAAATAATAAATAAAACAAAAAAATATAGTTAAATACAAACATATAAATTAATGTTTATTCCTTAAACTAATATCGTATTTTTAAACATAACAGTAACAAATGTATTGGCGAGAGTAAAATTTGTGTTTTACACGAATTTCAAAATTTTTCATACGAAAATTCATGAATGACTGTGTGATTTGAAAACATTGTTATTCGTCACACGGAAGTTTAGTGCACGCGTGAGAAAATTCCAGTTATGGAATTTTCTATCTATCTACCAGTGGGAAGCTCCTTGGAAAGAAAAACTTGGGTTGGGTTGGGTTGACTTGGGAGGCCTACAAATATTCGAAATGCTATGTAATAAAATTGACCATAAACTGGTCAAAGATAGCTTTCTTCACTCACTAAATGCCGGAGAGAGACTGAAACTTTGTAGTAAAACGCAATGTTTTACTAAAAAAGTGGAGTGTCATGCATTGAATTCGTAAAGTAGCTGTCACTTCAGGCATGTTTCTCTGATAGTCAAGCGCTTTTCCATTCTATGGTATATGAGACCTGATGTGATCTTATTCCATAAATGAAACGGAAATATTTGGAGCCAGATGCATTGTATTAAAATCAGAAGCATGCATACCAACCGATAAACGATAAATTTAAAAGTTTATGCATAAACAATTCATGTTGTTATAAGTATTATAAGTATTTTAAATTAAATAAAATATTGAGAGCATAAGTAGTGTGTATGCCGAATAATTTCTGGGATGGGTTTGTTCGCATTCTTAATATGACATTGTTGATACTGTTCTATTGCGAAAGACAGGAAATTTTATGTGACAAAATAATCTTTATAACAATATTACCAAAATAATTATTAAGTAGATCCGATAATGTTGTCGGATTATACAATAAATTTAACATGTATTACACTCTTAGATGGTATCTACAAACGAAACGTTACAATTTCTCGTATATTACCATTATTGCGTGGGACTACTGTAGGCTGACAAACAGTTATGTAGACTTCATTATTTGTTTGGCTTTTGCTCATTGAATGTTATTACAAATGTAAGTAATACTTGCATCTTCCGATTTAACTAAAACATATAAAACAATGAGGGGGAATGAAAAATTGCTGCAAATTACTAGTTAATCTGAAGTTTCATTCGACCAGTTTTTAACGAAAATAACCATTCTGCACAGAAATGTGATATTCAAGATTTGCACTTTTTGGCAGTTATACCATTATTTATTCAAATGTTTAATTCAACAATCTACAAACAAACCATTGTCTAACGCTAAATAAGTGGAATCCTTAATGAAAATTATCGAGATAATTTGTTAATAAACTATTAACTTAACACACTTAACAATTTGTCTAAAGAGACAAAAAATATCATTTTGCACTACCCCTTGGACCGAAAGGACCAGACCTACTGTTAACAAAAGGGTTCGTTAAACGTACATAGGTATTTAGATTTGAATTTCCACCATCCCTCGCTCGGCGGCTTCACACGAAAAAACTATGCTTTCTCTCTAAACTTCATCGACCAGGCCTAATAAATATAAATCTATATTATTATTTATGAATTTATGTTTGCCTATTGCTGCATCGCTTCCTGTATTTTAGTATTCAAAAGTAAAACAAATCTCTTCGCGGTTAAGAAAAAAGAGTAAAACTATAGCTGTAATAGAATCAGTGACGGGTGGAAAAGGAACCACATATAGGTTATATAACGAAGACTAGCAACAACAAACAGTTGAAGATTATTACATTATCAAAAACATGATTGCGTTTAATTCTTCATCATCCTATTTTTTAGGTAGATTTCACTATATTTGATATTTAAAATATTTGTATTGTTTTCTCCATATTATATTTTGTTTCACTTATTATATTTAAACAATGTCAAGTCATCCTGACAGCTCCTCTAAAAATTGTCATTTTTTACGTAAACCTTTACATAGAAATGTTGATTCGATAGACCAGGCCTCCGCTAGTCCTTCCCAACATAATCTTATTGTGGATGACAACCAAGAACCAAAAAATAATTGTTAGTTTCAATCAAAAAGAATTTTACCAGATCCCGAACATAAGTGCAACATATGTGGTAAATTTTTCAAGTCAACTAAAGGGGTGAATACTCACAAAGCTAGAATTGATCGGAATAAAGTTGTTATAATTAAAGATTCCCCGATTAAAAAGCTTTCCAACGATGACAGTGACAGTGACAAATATTACATTCTTCGACAATATCCCTGTGATTTACATAGTTACTTTGGCGTCTACAAATTTTATAGATAATTCTCAAGATGCACGTGAGGCAGGAACATCTAGTGATCTAAATAGATTAGAAGATATACAGCAAACAACTATAGTTCAAAAAGTTGCACCATCATCTTCACCAGTACTGACATCACAATGTAATCATTGTGGAATCTTTTTTAAATCTGACCACGGTGTGCGTATACATATCTCTAAAGCCCATCCTTCTGAAGGACGCAACACTATCGTTAATAAATATAAATTAAAAACACAAGATTCTCCGGAGTATATTTGTTCACAAGATAATGATACAACCTTCAAGAGAAACTCAACAATGAAAGCTACTGACGAAATTAACAAAGAATTAAACCTTATTCGTATTAACTTCGATAAACGATTACATTTTGATGTATGTCCCCAAGATGATCTTGACAGATCTACCAATAATTTAATTGCTACATTTAGGAAATAGTATATTGTACAACAAGTGTTGAAAAGGCAAGATTTCACACGAGTTTGCAGGATTGAGCCACGAGCCGAAGGCGATTGGCTTAAGCAAACGAGTGTGAAATCGACTTTTCAACACGTGTTTTACACGATACTTTTCCGACCACCACCATAACAATAAAAATCAAAAGTATATATTGATTAAAGTTTCAGAATTCACAAATGACACATGTTAATAAATGTCAAATTTCATTTGTAACCACGATTGCACTATCCGTGTTGAAAATTGTATTTTCAACATCGCTGACAGCCAATCAGATTGATCGATTTTATATTTCACAAGGGTACTACCTCCATTCGCAATATCCCACTTTCAGTAACAAAAAAAGTGCACAATTCAATACATTTCATAATGGTCGTCGGAAAACAATTATTATTATTCCTGCACCAAAGCTTCCTGCAACAAAATATTATCAAGCTAGAAAATCCAAGGATACTTTTGTTTCTTTAAATCATAATTTCAAAATTTTTAAAAATCATCCGGAAAAAGTAAACGTAGCATTCAACGCAGAAGAGATAAATACAATTATGATCTTATGCAATGGAACTACTATAATCGACGTAAAAAAGTGGTATAAGCAATAATGAATATAGACAATCACCATAACTGCAATATTAAGATGTACACATGTATCAACCGGAAATGATACCATACTTTAAAATGTTACGGGATATTGAAAAATTGATCATACGAAAATTAAAGACATTCAAATTCTAAACCACTTTTATTTGAAAAGTTCTTTCGAAACATCTACCATTTACTGGTAAATCGCTTTAGAAAAGTTCGCATGACGATTTGATATGATTACTGAAGGAAACCAATGAACAGAGACAGATACATCAAGTTTTTATTTATTTATAGTGATAGGTAAGTATAAGAAGTGCGGAATACTGCTACATAGATTTTAAGAAATAGTCCAAAAATAAACGTAATATCTTTTTCTTTTTATTTTTGCTCAAACACCTCCTTCACTCCACTGCTACCTCTCAACCACTCCACGGCCCAAGAGCTGCAGAGTCACTAAGAAGACAGCTGTCCTCTATTATCGTTATTTTATTATACAATATGATAGAAATAACAGAACTAACTATTCTAATAATAAGACAAAGTAACTAAACAGAGTGTAAAGGAAACAAAAAAATCGAAAATAAAAAAAATATTTTAACATAAGCACCACTAAGCCGAAGCTTATCAGTGTCAGTTCAGTTTAGTAGAACCATAAAAACATGTTATAATAACAACTGGTTATAATTGCTGTCAGCACGATCATGGGCATTAGTTTAATTTATTGAGTACGTAATAACCATTCCTTAATTTAATTTTTCACCGACATCCATGTTTCTTAACTGCTACGGTAGTTGATTCAACAATCTCGGCACCACAACTTCCAGACTCCGATTACTGTATTTATTTACCGTTCTTGGAACCAAGCACATACTCTCACCCATGCGTGTTTCGTAACAGCGGTCCCTAGTTTCTCTATAAAAGGTCTTTTAATAGTTCCTTAAGATGATCCGATACGTCATTGGACTCTTAACTTAGAATTTCACTTATTTAAACATTTGTAAGTGTTATTAATACCATCACCGAGCAAGGTAGGCTGTATCATATATTTTTTTGTTATTTAAAACATTTCTAATTGTTACGCAGCGAAATAATCTGTAGTGGATCAATTTCATTTATTTAAAAGATTTCAAATTGTTATTGATACTAGCTCGCACAAAGAACATGCAAAATTACTTAAATATTACTGAACTTCAACATATCCATCGCCCCTTTCTAACCAGGAGATTCCTTGTTCGATTAAATTCATTTATGGCATTTCTAATCACATCACAGTTATAGCATCACGTGTTTCTCTAATGATTCTTTCAAAATGATCCACATCTTGAAGTGCTCCTGAGGGTATATCTTTTCTTTTAAGTATTCCCACAAAAGAAAGCCTAGAGGGATAATGTCCGGCGACCTCTGGTTTGGACATGGAAATTGGGACTAACATCACTCCACCATCGACAAGTTTGCTTACTGTACCATTAGACGTAGACGTGGCTTCATAAGAGAACACTACTTGTCGTGTCAAAAGTTTGTTATGTTCCAATTCTCCTTGAATAGGAGCACAAAATTCGAACCTTCGTTCAGCATCTCCTTCTTTTAAAGTGTGGGTAAATTGTTGGGGTTTGTTATATTTAAATTTATTTGGTTTTACATTTCGTACAACTGTAGTTTTACTTACATTCAATAAATAGGATATTTTTCGAAGTGAATATTTTGACACGTAGTATCACAATTTAAACAGCTTCATTTCGAACCCACGCCCGATGTTTCTTTCTAAATTTATTTCCAACACTTCCGGAACCCTTGAATTTATTTATTACATATCTGACAGTTGTGAAATGAATGGTTTTATCGGAGAGTCGATTATTAAAGATGTTTCTTTCTAAATTTATTTCCAACACTTCCGGAACCCTTGAATTTATTTATTACATATCTGACAGTTGTGAAATGAATGGTTTTATCGGAGAGTCGATTATTAAAGATTTCAGCTGCTTCCCTACATGTTTTATAATGATCTCCAACAATGAGAACAATTTCAATTTTCTTCAATAATCTTCTAATTATTGTTGATAGTTATTACTTAGACATTCCAAAGTACTCTATCAAGAACGTGTGTAAAAACGGTGAATAATACAAAATCAGGCGCTTATTATGAATGATATCTTACGATATTTCGTACTGCGCAATAATCTAACAATTGCTGACGTGTTTATTGAAATATCTTTTATTTTTATCTACAAGTAGGCATAATTGTTTGCTACTTAATAACAATTTTAATGAACATTTTGCTCTCCAATGTCAAATTATAAAAATATTTAATAAATTTAATAAATTTTTAATATGTTGGAATAATCTTACACATTCGTTTGATTATTTGAGAATGTATAATAATTTAATGTTAACATTAATAATAAAAATATTATGTCCTACTCGAGAATCTCATCAACATAATAAAATAATAGTATATACAAATTTCTTCATCTGCTTCTTAAAAGATATTAAATAATAAATCTCTACCAAACTTGTTCTTATTCCCATTGAAGTTGATCATCGTGACTTAAGCTTAAGACGCATTATATGTGAATTATTGAATGATGCAGTTTTTATTTTACACTTTCTTTAAAAACGTTTCGTTCATGATCACGTCAATACTACAATTAATTGATTTTGGGGTGAAATTAACAACATTTGTCTGTAATACAATAAGTAGAAAACCATTATATTGACTCTAGTGCACCATCTCACATATTAACTGTATAAGTTTTGCTTTAATTCCATTAAAGATCCAAACAAATTATATTTCTGAAATAGATGACATCATCATGGCAGTACGTTCCCGTCAAATATTTTCTAATTTAACCATTCTATATCTATTTTTTAATGAGTAATACAAATACAATACATTTTACACATTTTTTTATTATACATGCACGAAACGGGGATCACTCGGTACTTTGTACTGCGTTCTGGTTGACGTTCATGTGTTATAACGTTATAATTGAGGGTTCATACAATAATAATGCCAATGCTGTCACGTTAGTATTTAAAGTACTACCCATACATTAGTTCACTTTTTATGCTCAGTCTCACACTCAGTCTTCCGGTTCAATTAATCAAGATTGTATGAACCCATACCGACATTCTAAATAGATTTAAAGAATAGATTCCTTAGATTTGTTCCAGTTCCTCGTTCCTATTAACTGGCGGTGCTTACTAAACGGCGCGTCGGTTTTTTTATTGTAAATTTATATAAATCATAACCATAGATAGGATAAATGTTATTGTGTGTAAATGTAAATGCTTCATCAAATATTATTTTAAAATCGTTGGTTGGTAATATAATTAGTAAATTAGTACACGTTAGTTCAGTGAATAAGCAATTTGAGGTTATTAAAAGTCTCAGAAATAAGAATTGCTTTTATTTAAAAGCTGAAAAGGGTAACAAAATAGTAATTTTGGACAAACCTGACTATTTTGATAGGGTTGGTGCAATGTTATCAGAGTGACCTTATAAACAAATACGCAGAAATCCATTAACAAAAATGATCAATACGACGAAAAGTATGTTAAAGGATTGTCCAAAATTACTAACCCCGTGTTAGATTTAAATTGTCAATTTCGAACCAAAATGTATTGCTTACCGAAAATTCACAAACCTGGTAAGTCTATGAGACCAATTGTCTTCAGTATTAACTCACCTACTTTCAAAATTGTTGACAAACAAATTTAAAAACAAAATAGTTTTGCAGTTGAAAATTCATTAGAATTTGTAAATAATATCAAAAATTTGAAATTACAAAGCGGTGAAATTTTGGTTTCATTTGACGTTTGTGCATTATTTCCTAGCGTTCCTATTCCACAAACTATAGAATACTTGGAGGAATTACTTATTTTAAATAACATAGAACCGAAAATTAATGAATATTTAAAATTGACTACACTTTGTATCTCCCAGAATTGTTTCCAAATAAACAGTAAGTTATTTGAACAACAAGAAGGGACAACAATGGGTAACAGATTATCACCATTTATTGCTAATCTCGTTATGAGTAAATTTGAAACGGAATTTAAAAACCAAGGCAAGTATTTCCCTAGAGTATGAATCAGATATGTAGACGACATTTTCGTTGTGTTCGACACTAGCAAATATAATTTAGATGTCTTCCTCAAAAAACTGAATTCGAGATTTCATAGCGTCAACTTCACCACGTAAATAGAAAAAGATAATGAGTACCGTTTCTGGATACTTTAGGCATCAGTAACAATGACAGAATAGAAATTGATATTTTCAGAAAAGAAACAAATGTAGATTTATAATAATAATAATAATAATTCCTTTATTGCTGTAGATCAACAGATATTAGCATTGTCAATATATATATACAATACAAAATACAAAGTACACAAATATAAAATACAAAATACAAAACACCATATGCAAAATATTAAATACCAACTAAAAATTACAAATACACGGATATTAAAGCATAAAAACACAAAATAAAATAATAAGTTAAAATTTAGTACTTAATTACAAAGCAAATTCATCAAACGAATAAAACACCTTTTCCAGCAAGAACTGTTTCAATTTGGTTTTTAAAATTTTCATGCTTGTTAATTCTTTGAGGTCGTCCGGCAATGCATTGAATGCTCGAGTGGCTTTATAGTAAGGACCCTCTTCGTAAAATTTAGTTCTATGCATTGGAATACATTATAGCAATTATATTATAGCAATTTCGTGTAGTCATTGTCATATAGATATCACCGTTTCGTGTAAACTTGTCCCTATTATTGAATGAGAAAAGTACTAGTTCCATTATGAAACATGGAAGAGTAAGTAGATTAAGTGCACGAAATAGCGGTCGGCAATGTGAACGGTAGGGAGCATTACACATGTATCTAACGGCTCGTTTTTGTATTATGAATAAATCGTTAAAATTTGAAGCCGATCCCCAAAAGGTAACACCGTAACGCAAATGAGATTCTATATATGCATAGTAATAAGATTTAATGGAGGACATGGACACATTTTTTTTAAGTATTTGCAATCCGTAAATTGCGGCACTCATTTTGCTGCAGAGAAATAAACAATGCGCGTCCCAGCTCAAGTGCCTATCCAATCGCAAACCTAGAAAATTGGCCATCTCTACTTCTGGAAGTGATACATTATCCGTCTTTACCAATAGGCTATAATCAACATTATGTCTAACAGTAAAGTTCATTAATTTGGTTTTATTCGCGTTCAGCAACAAATAGTTATTCCTGCACCACATGGACATTTCAGAGAATACATTCGAAGCTGAACGCGAAGTTGAGGAAACTGAGTTAGATGACATGATGCAATTTGTATCATCTGCAAACTGTGCAGTCAAATTGCTACTCAAAGCGCACTGTAGGTCATTGACATATATCAGAAATAGAGTCGGTCCCAAAATTGATCCCTGGGGTACACCACAATTAAATTCCCTTAATTCTGAAAGAAACATTTTATAAACATGGTCGCAATAACCCATCACGCCAGTAGCATGCGATCTAGTACTTAGGTAGGATCGAAATATATCCAGTGCTATACCCCTAACACCATAGCTTTCCATTTTGTTCAGCAGCAGTTCGTGGTTTATAGTATCGACAGCCTTTGAGAGATCAAAGAATAGCCCAGCAACAATTTCTCTATTGTCCAAACTCTTATACAAATTGTCAAGAATATAGAACATGGCATCCTTAGTAGATTTTTTAGGAATGAATCCAAACTGATTACTGTGTAGTATGTTATTACTGGACAAGAAGGAACGCAGGCGCACATTCAAGACTTTTTCATAAATTTTGCTAAATACAGATAACAAAGATATAGGTCTTTAATTAGATATGACCCTCCTATTACCTCCTTTGTGGCAAGGTATGATCTTGGCCGACTTGAGACGATGGGGAAAGATACCTGTTGACATAGCGAGATTAATCAGGTATACTAATGGTTGCGCTATATCGTCCGTTACATATGATAAAAGAAAGCTCGGTATTTCATCTAGGCCCGCAGATTTTTTCACTGAAACATCCGTTACAATATTCTTTATTTCATTAAGATCGGTGGGTAGGAGGTAGAGACCACAACCCCGTGAAGTGCTACTGACATTGTAGATACTACGTGGGGTATTGGCGTAGGGAACAGAGCCCCGAAAGAAATTATTGAAAGAGTGAGTTAGCACGTCAGGATCACTCACAATATCACCCGAATCACTGCGTACCTGAATATTCGCATTCCTAACTTTATTCGTTTCACTACGAATTATATACCAAGATGTTTTTGTTTTATTAGTTGAAGTCTCGAGTAGATTATCATAATAGTGTTTCTTTGAGTTTGAAATCAATGAGTTATACTGTTTTAATCTGATTTTGTATGCAGCATAAAACTGGGGATCATTTTATTCTTTACAGAGTATATATAAGTTTCGTAAACTAATAGACTCACGGCGCAGCTCATTATTATACCATGGCAATTTGCTTCTGTTATTTATCTTTAACTGTTTCAACGGAAACGATGTATAGAAATAAAATAAAAATTTACTGTGGAATTTGTCAAAACTAATATTTGCGTCCGATGAATTATAAGTATCTGCCCAATCTTCATTCCTAAGACATGACTGAAATTGTTGTATGTTTATTTTACCAAAACTTCGTTTTTCAATGTAGGTGACAGGATCGTTCTTTGCAATATCCTTAAAGGAAACCAGTTGATAATAGTGATCAGATAAACCCGGGTCACCAACTTGAGAGTCAGAAATTCACATTTGATTCAAATCATTGTTTTCAGCACAAATTGGCTGCATTCAATTTTCTTATTCGTCGCTTGTTAAGTTTCCCGCTTACAAGGGACAGATATGAAAAAGAACTCAAGGTTATTAAACAAATTGCAAGATACATGGTTTCTCGGACGAAATCGTCAATAATATTCTTAACAAAAAGAAATTTAAGCTCAATGTTTGAAATTCCACGACATTGTTACCTCAACAAAGTCAATCAACGAAATTCATCAAACTTCCGTTCCACTACGAGACTAAAACTTGAATAGCATCTTTAAAGACCAAGGTTATAGAATTGCTTTTAAATCGCATAACACTTCAAAAAAACCTACAAGGTAACCCAAAGGACAAAGTTGAGGTAAATCAAAAGTCGGGAATTTACGAGATCGAATGTAAAGAATGTGATAAGAAATATTTTGGCCAAACTAGACATTCCATAATAACGCTTATAAGGATCACATAGCTCATTTTCGATTCAACAGACCGGAAAAATCTAGTGTGGCTCAACATATTTACGACACAGGGCATGCCTTATGATTAGAATAACTTAAATTAGTTAAATCAGTGACAAATAACATTGAATTAGATGGCTATGAAAGTATATATATTCATAAAAATAAAAACAGATTGATGAATTCAGATTTTGGGCCTGTACCTAATTCAGTTTTGTACAAGTTACTGTAACTGACCATCGAGCAAGTAGTTTAGTCCCAGGCAATTAGTTTGTTTACGCATACATTAGGTCAGATCAGGTAGATTAACGGTTTAGAGTATATAAGTCAAGTGGCAGAGAATTTAATTTTAGTACACAGCTGAAGATGACAACTTAGTTATGGAAATGTACATCTAGTGTGAATAAAATACTGATTGGTAAGGGTAAGTTTGTTTCTATTTAGGTAATATAATTGGTATACAAGTAATTGCTATTCGGGGAATTTCTAAAATGAACGATTATAGGCGATCTGAATAAGCGATACTAAACAATTGCTATAGACACGAATCGTTATGAAGAATAAGTCAGTCGTTCCAGAGGAACAATTTCTTTATTAAGGCTCACCTTTAACTGACTCTAAATGTAATATCTGAACTATAGTTTTTTATTGCACAATGCATTTATTTGTAAATCACACTGGAACAGTTTTAGATGTATTAAAGTTTATTGAAACAAATTGAAAACAAAAAGGATAGCTTTATCAGGCAATAAAAATTAATACCACAAACGACGTTAAATAAATCCTACCGAGATATTTAATGTAAAAGCTAGGAAAAAACATTGTAACGAACCTAATTATATATTATATTGTATATTATTGCATAATAATAATAATAATAATCATTCATTGTTCAACGGGTGCAATGAAAATATGAAGTAGTAGAACAAATAAAGAAAAATATTATAATATAATTATAATATACACAATTAACAGCCAATGTGAACATTTCCTACGACGAAGTCCATAATGGACTAAATATATCAATAAAACAATTTAACCATAATAAACGTTCACATTTTGCACATAGAAATTACTGGGAAACGAGCATAGTGGCGACTGTTTACTTCATTTATATAGAAAATATGTAAATTACGACTGCTAAGCCATAGCACAAGAAAGTTAAAGAAACTCAAGAAATCAGGCTCACGAATTCAATTATGTATTATTTTGTAAATAAACAAAATTTCTGAAGTGATTATTCGCATTCTCGGTGAATAAAACTCGAACTAGGTTAATGTAGCAGTAGAATCCATACATACGTGAAAACAAACGATATATTTTCGATAATACAGGTATACAAGTTAAAAAATATATTCGCTGAAAACTTCTTATAGCATTTAATAATTTAATTTAATCAAGAGTGCACACTGCCGAACGATGTGCAAGTATCGATGGAATTAAAGCATTTTAGAAACAATGACCGATTAATTTCCAATAAAGGGATTGGTGTTTATAATCCTGCATCCTAAGATGCCAAAGGACTTCGACCATGTGGAAATTAAAAGTATTGCAAATTTTCATCGTTGATTTTGTACGAGTACTGAATAGAGTTTTCTTGATAATGTTACTAATTTATACTTGCTGGCATTCAATGTCAGATAATTGGACTTGTTCAATTTATGTAGAGAGTCTAAATAATTTTGTAACGCAACACAGGCATCAAACACTCCAATAAAATTCAATTTACAACATTATTTGCGAACATTATTAGAAATAAGAGGCACAAGAATGGAACTTTGTGGTACACCTCTGATAGACATGTATTCGTAAGATGCCTCGATATTGCACAAAATATATATAGTGTATACATGTACAATGTACACATATATATGATTGCGAACATCTCTTTGTTGCATTTTCAGTCATTCTTCTTAATTTGTATGTATTGCATAACTTTATGAGTGACTGCGGAAAATTAACATGGAAGGTAACAATTCCGCAAGTTTACAATAACCATATAAATGTTCGTATACAATTTCAGAAGCGTAAATCACATCAGTCGTAATCAGAAGAGACTTTTAAGAATGGTTAAAATTTAAACAGAGAAACATAGTCAACCGTTTAACTTAACACCGCAATACAATTATCGCCCCCAATACAGTCAATGGATTATTATGAGATCCGAAACAGTTTGTATTCAGACAGCCCTCACGTTTTGATAGTAGTATTCAAACATTAAGTCTGACTGCTGGATTTATTAGACTTTACGTAGAATCGTTTTAACTTCATCAACTTTAAGTTGTTTAGATTTGTTAGTGGGTCTAGCCTTTCGCACTCTCTCAAAGATTGTATCCTGTCAATCTGGATCGCATGATGCGCATTGAAAGGATTTTAAAATATCCAGGGTAGTTTTATGGTCATCGTCACTTAACTTTGAACATGGGAATATTAGTTTTTACAATTATGGTTCTGGGTTAATTCTTATTACCTGTAGCCAAGCATTGTGTAGGGATAATTTATATTTATGGTAACTTCATTAGCGAAATTCATAGATCCGACAACAGAGTGTAGTAATAGAAACAGGCAATGCAAAAAATTACGTGTGCGTGTGTTTGTAATACTATTATTTAATATATTTTTGCTTTGTGATGTTTATGTACCGGTGGTTAGATAAAATGTAAAATGTGGATGTTTCAAAAACTATTGCAGAAAAAGATATCATGTTGGATTTATTACAAAGGATATCAAGAGTACTATGCAAAACTAAACAAAAATTATTGCATTGCATTACAAAAAGAGTGTAACGTCATAGCAAAATGGATGACGTCATGAACAAGTGAAGCAACTTAAAATAAGCATAATGACAAATAAAAATTAACTTGTTTCGGGGTTTTCGACAATTGTTATTAGTTCTCAAATTACTGAATTTATTCCAAACGTAGTTGTCACACTGTATATAAATTTCTTTAAATTCTTTAATTAGAATTAAATGGTTACATTCCTAGCATTCATATATTCTTCTGGAAGATGATTTTTTCCGCTCTATTTTCCACGTCAATCATTGTGTCTATTATTATAAAACTTCATACAAACTTGAACATTGCGTCGACCGATAAATAGAATGAACAGAATATCGAATAGAATGAATAGACATTAATTTAGCCGAACTGAACAACAAACGGACCGTGCTGTTCCCAAAGTATTTTGCAAACAATTATGGTTAGACGTTGGCAAAAATTTATATATACACAAAGAAATGCAAAAAATATTATAAACTAATCAACTGAAAATATTTCTTTTCTGACCACTCCATTGCTGCTATCTCCAGTACCTAAACCTACCATAATATAATTTCATAAATAATAATAATAAACAAAATGTCAATAAAACACAGGAATCCAAACCTGCGAACAGTGATCCCTGTGATGTACATAATATATAAGAAAACCGACAACTGATGGATAGGCCGCGTGCTCGAACGCGAATGGATAGGATTTGCAAATTTGTTTGCAAACACGTTTGTGACCCTGTCCAAACTCCTGTTCTCTTTGTTATTCAGTTCGTTATGCTGTTTGTCGTTCAGGTCTATACGAACTGAGTAACGTGTGTCATAACATCACACATTATTTATACCAATCTTTCAGAACATTTGCCATACGTTTGAGTATTGCTGAATTTTTAAATTTAAGTAAATTTAATTTAATTGTATGCTTATTTAATTTGCTTAGTTTCAACACATGTTTAAATCTCGAAAATGTATGCGACAATTATGGGCTGATAAATCTTGTTCCGACGTTGAAGTCAGAAATCTCAACTTGATATTAGTTTCGACGTATGTATGTTAACCAGTGTACTTATGTGGTCTGTAATTCTTTTGGGTGTATGGTATGTTGACAATATATTATGATGACAAAATCTAGACCTTCTTTTCTTTCAACCTAAATCTGAACATATTGCAAACCCATTGTGGGTGCCATTCAAAAATAGTTGCTAAAGCTAAAGCCAACTGATAGATGCAGATAAATATACGTTCATTTATTTAATATATGCAATAATATATTACTTGACGCCGATCTGTTTATCTTTGGTCATATTTTTGTTTACAATTTTTACTGTTTCTAAAAGTCTGATACTTTTTTTGAATTCCGGGAATTAAATAATGTATATGACCTATTGAAGATGGAGATAATTGAAGGTCCTATTTGGTTGTGCTATTATTTTTATTACTGTTTTCAATTTAACATTGCTATCTTAATCGGTTAGTTCACATATTTTTTAAAAGCATTGAAATAAATATCTAACTATTACACCACAATACGGGCGAAAGTCATGCATTTACTTCATATGGTATAAATTATAATGATGTTTATTACCAAAAGTTCTTCAAGGTCGAAATAGAGAATGGTATAAATGTCATAAGTAGTATTCGTATTTCGAATAGTTGCCTTGCATATATCGTTTTATTTTCATTTACTATTTGATAGTAAATGATATTTTTTGTCTTTCCACTAAAATTATATAAATGTATTGGTATGTGTTAATTTCAATAATGTTTCAACTAACACAGCCGTTTTCGCACCGAAAACCACTCTTAGGTGATAATGTGGTATTTCTTAGCACATATCTCAAAATGAAATTGTATATTATTAAAAAAGCTATAAATAAATTAAGTAAAATTTTCACTATACGTGAAACTATAAAATTGCACATATTTAATAATTGTGACATTCTTTTCATGTTCGTCAAGAAAAATTAAAAAATTGCAACTGTCTACCACTTGGAATAGTTAAATAACCTAACTAACAAAATACCTGCAGAGTAAGTCCGGTTTTCGAATGCAACAACGGCAAACACAATCGCACAATACCAAAAATTTTTGCATACACATTTCAACGACCACATATCTGCTCTTGCCACTTTATGAAACGCACATAAAACAATCACTTGCGCATATTTTAATCGAAATGTAACGCGCATACACGTCGAGGTCTGCAAGAAGTCGTGTTGCGGTCCGTGCACGTTCGCGAATCAAACTGGAATGAAAGTCTTCAGATTCAGGCGCGGTAACCACGTTGACTCGTGCACCTTTACATTTCTTATGTTTAATACATAGACAGGTGAGTTAGTTCTCTCGAACATGACGTCACGTATTAAGTACAGAATTATACGCGCGTCGGGCAAATTTTAAACCGATGAATCGTTGTAACGGTTCCTTGTGACTGGACAGTTGTAAAACCCTCGGGACATGTGTCAGTGTGTGAGTAAAACAGGAGTAAATCGATAAACAAACCGGGTCTTGATCATTCAGCGTGATTTAAACTATAAATAATATTTAATTGGTCCATGAAAATTTTCTAATTACAATTGGATTTATTTACATTTTCATTGTTTATTTGTTTTATTTTACTTCATCAAAGTTTGTTTTGCTAATTTACCATCGTTTTATGTCTGATGTTGGCATTTTTTTTATTCAATATGTTTGTATATTTAATTTTTGTTGTTATTTATTATCATCCTTCTATCGCACTTTATTACTTGTCGAATATGTTGTTAATTGATAATTAACAATTCTTTTGTTTTAGATTCAGTTTGCTATTTATATTCCTCGGTGGATTACTCGTAGCTTCCTTGACTCCTCGGACCATCGGGTAATATAATTTTCTGTGACTTCTTTACGGTTTGCAATACCTCTGGATCTAGGGCAATTATGGATTGTTTCCTTCGCTTCATTATATTATGATATATTTTTTATATAAAATATTCATAATTGCTTAACTAAAGCGCATAATAAATCAACAATTCTTGAATAGTATGGCCTATTTTTGTTCTTAAAATCGAGTTATATTTGTATGCAATGTAATTATTAAGGGGGGCTTACAGCTTGACAATTAAAAAATTAGTATATTATGTAACAAGCACAAAATGATGCACATTTTGCACGAGTTTGAAAGTTTTCAATTCAAACGAATGCAAAATTGCTATTTTGTGCGAGTTACATACTATACTTTTTCTACGACAACGACAATTATAAAAATAGATACTAATAAATAAGCAAATATTTTATTTATTGCTTTGGATCTATGAAAATACGAAATTACCTATTCATTAGCAGAGCTTGGATAGCAGTGCCCAACCAATTAAGAAGAAGAACTATGAAGTAACTTCCTACCTACGTATTTATTTATTAAAGTTAAATGTGCAATTATTGAAAATCATTTTGGGAGAACTTGTTGCAATAAATTTAGTGTTGTTAAATTCGCTGCTTCTGTTATATTTGGAGATGTCAATTCCAAGACACTATCACTTTCCATATTATTTGATTTCTTGGAAATAACTACGAAATTAAATGTAATGCACAAACTGTAACAAACTGATGACATTTATCGTTTTACATTATATTCTTTAAGCCACCTTGTTATCAAAAACAGTAGACCGGTCACGAAATATTTCATATTGCATTTGTTGTCTAGCAACTTGCCTGCGAAATGCAATTCAGTACAAAATGTAGCTTCTTATGATTCAATTTACACTCTTGATATGAACATTTTTCAAATGTTGTCGTAGAAAAAATCTTTTTTATTTTCTTAATCTCTCGGAAATGAGCCTGTGAAAGGGTTTTTCAGATTAGTCTCTTGTTCGAGAGCTATAGCTCGTCTAACGTGACGAGGTGCGGCTGATTCGCGCACCCTTAAGCACTATTTTTAATTGCACAGGGTTGTTTTTTAGGTTATCCGATGTTCTTTTGTCAACGTACTTGTCCATGATTGTTTTGACGGAAGGATTTTCCGAGTCGCTAAGTTTTAAACGGTGCTATACGTTTCGAACTCTCGACTTCAACCGCGTTTTCCCAAAAGTTACATTTTTCAAACTGGTGTGCACGATTACCGGAGAATAACTGAACATATCGCGATATTTTTTTTAATTCACAGGAGACACTTACCTAGGTCCCGAAAATTTTGTTTTGATGATTTTTCACAGCTTCGAATGGGACAGAAAACATAGTAAAAAAATGACTTTTTTGGAAAAATGTTCGCCATTTTGCGAAAAATCGTAATTTTGAAAAAGTGAACGATCAGGACCTTGCTGACATAACAACGATCAAAAGCATTATTGAATTTTTCAATCCGTTTGACCCTTCACTTTCGACAGAGGTGCTGCTAAAGCCATCTCCTGGTCTTGGGAGTCAACATTTGATATTTACAAAAATCATGTGTGATGTTCAATTGATGAAATGTACATTTAACCGTAAGTTAATGTTACCTACAAATGCATATCTAAATTTTTATCTTTAAGCCATGATAATAATATAATATCCGCTTGTCCTTTTAACCCATAAGCTTAAAATAGCAGATAATAAGTTGTAAGTAAACTAGTTCCGGGTTGAGAGAATTATGAAAAATTAAAAGTTTAAGAGAAAAGTTTTTACTACTTTAATGTTTGGTTTAATAAGCTTCTTATGGTTACGTATTTCTCTCCTTTCGTTTCTCAAAATATTTAGCCTCCATAAAACGTTGTCTTCGTTTCTTGTTTCATTTGAACCGCTCTATTTTCATTTGTATAATTTCTTTCATGTGTATTCGTTTGATTATCATTTATTCCTTTATATTTAAGTTTTAAGGTTGGTTCTATTTGATTTTCTTTTGTGGAAGGAAATACCAACCGAGAAATTGGCGTTCTTTAAGTTAAGATTGTATATTTTTCAGGATATTTCACCCGATATTCTCACCATTATAAAAAAACAACCTTTATTTGGCATACTCTTACAATTTCTCTCCATACATTTCATTCCAAATCTCCCTCCTGTTCTGTTCTCCTCCTCCCCCTCTTTTTCTCGCTCCTATCTTCCCCAGGCTTTCTTTGCCTTATGCCTCATCCCTTGCCTGTAACATAACAAACTTTAAACCCTTTCCACCCCCCTCCTCTTCCTACCATCTTCTCTCTTTTCCTTTAATTTTCTTAATAGCTCTACTCCTGTTCCTTCCTCTCCCAACATCCTTCTCCAACTTTGCCCTTTCTCTCTTCCTCCTCTCCCCACTCCATTTCTTCGCATTCTTCCCACCAATGTTTCCACTAGTCCCATTCTTTTCCGCATACTTCGCACCTCCTATGCGCCTCCCTCATCCAATATTTGTTTGCCTTCTCCTCGTTTCCGCATCTATATCTGGTAATCGTCTTATCTTCTTCTGCTGTTTTGCCTCCTCCTAAATACTTTGGCTTCCTTCCTTTTACTTGCAATTCTTTATATTTTTCATTATATCTTGCCCTTCTTATCTTCTCCTCTCTCTCTCTCCTGTGCATCTCATTGTTTCCATTTCTCTCTCTCCACCCACCTCCCCTCAATTCTCCCCTCTTCTGCCTCCTCCACCGTCATCGCCGCCTTCTCATAGTCTTATTCTTGCTAACTCCCAATCTGATAGATCTCTTCACCTCCTCTCTCTCCTCTCCATTTCCTCCACTACCCTTTTCCCCAAGCTATTCTCCCTTCCTCCTTTCACTGACATCTCGTATCTTACTGCCCTCTTCCCCGCCTCGATCGCCCTGTCTCACCACATAGTCTGGTGTCGACCTTTCTAGCTGCAAAGCTCTTTTTATCTGCCCTACTTGTGCTCTCTCCATTCTTTTCTGCTCCCTAGCTCCCCATATCTCGATCCCATACATCATGATGCTCCTGGCACACACATCCCATATTCTCATCGCCTCTTCGAATTTACCCTTTCTCTTTCGCCATACCATGCTTCTCAGTCCTTCCTCCGCTTTCTTAGCTTTTTTTTTAACCTGCTTTATGTGTCCCCCACACGAATTATTTTCCCTCATTACATACGCCAAATATGCCCATTCCCTCACCTGCTCAATTTCTTCCCCTTTCCATGTCATCTGTACTTCCTTCCGCCTCCCTCCCCGTTTCCAGAACACCATTGTCTTTGTTTTTCCTGTGTTCAAATCTAGCCCTCTTCTATCTAAGAACCCCTCCAATCTCTTTATCATCTCTTTCATCCCCTTTCTCTATCTCTGCCAGGATGACCACATCATCCGCGAATGCCAGTTTTACTCCCCCATCCTGTCCTCTTTTTAGCGTCTCCTCTAGCTGCGATATATAAATATTGAATAATTTCGGGCTCAATGGGCACCCCTGCCTCAAACCCCTTGACGTCCTAAATTCCTCCGACAGCTCATTCCCTACTCTCACCCTGCATCGCGTATCTTCATATATCTGTTCCACCCTGTTCACTATTCCCGATATCCCCACCTTTTCCAATGTCCTTATCAGTATCCTTCTGTCCACTCGATCAAACGCCGCCTTCAGATCTACGAACAGTGCGTACACCTTGCACCCCTATTTGCCAATTCCCGCTCTATTATAAAATTCAACACATATAGTTGTCCCTTGTGCCCCTCCCGACTCTAAATCCCGCTTGTCCCTCTGGTAGTACTTCTTTTTCTTCTACTTCCTCTTCTAATCGTGCTGCCACTAGTCCTGTATATATCTTGTACCCTATATTCAGTAATGATATCCCTCTGTAATTTTCTTTTTTCTCCCTGTCTCCTTTCTTCCAGATCGGTATCAATAACGCCATCTTCCACCCTCTTGGCATTTCCCTTCTTCCCATCCATATTTCATTTATCTTCTTAAGCAACTCCTTCCACACCTACTCCGGTGCACTTATCCACCCTTCTGTGCCCAGTCCATCTTCCCCGGCTGCCTTTCCTTTTTTCATCCTACTCTTTATCCTCATTATTTCCTCCCATGTAAATTCTTCCATCCCCCCTCACCCCTCCGTCTACTTTCATCCTCCTCTTCTTCCTCCTCCACTCCCAGTAGCTGCCTGCAATATCTCCTCCATTCTCTGACCTCAATACCATTCACACTTCCATTTCCTCTCCTCTCTTATTTCAACCCTTGAATTTCTTCCTCGTCTATTAGCCTCCGCTCCTTCTTTTTCCTCTCCCACATCTCCTTCTGCCTTGCCCTTTCTTCTATATACTTCCGCCATATTCCCTGCCCCTGCCTCGCCTCCTTCAGCTTCCGTTTCCCTCTCCTGCATTCCTCGTCGAACCATGACATTTCGCCTTCCCATTTTCTAATGTTCCTCTTCTTTGTAGCCTTAATCATCTCCCTAACTATCTCCTCTATACTTTTTACACCTCTCCACTCTACTTATCTCAATTTATTTTGGTAATCCCTTCTCGTTTCTTCGTTCCATACATTCACCTGTCTCAGCTCTTCTTCCCCTTCCTTTTCCTTCTTCCTCCCTTCTCCCCATAAGTCCACTTCAATTGGTAAGTGATCTGATTCCGCTCTATTTCCTACCCTAAATCCATATGCTTCCCTCTTCACCTCCTCGCTCGTTATTACCAGGTCTATCACTGATCTCCCATTAGGTCCTACGTAAGTAAATTCCCCTTTTTTATCTCCATTATCGTGTCTATTGAGTATCTCCCTGTTCTCTTAATCTATCCATTCTAACAGAATCTTCCCTTCTCAATTCACTACCTCATCCTTTCATTTCCTGTCCTCTATTTCCCCTCTCCCTCTCCACCCCCTCCATCGTCTCACCGTCGTATCTTTTCCGACCCGAACCGACCCGACCCGACCCGACCCGACCCGACGCGTCCCGACCCGACCCGACCCGACCCGACCCGACCCGACCCGACCCGACCCGACCCGGCCCGACCCGACCCGACCCGACCCGGCCCACCCGGCCCAGCCCAGCCCAGCCCGCTGTATTCCAAAAACATATCCTAAACCCTTTTACTCCCTTTCTCACCCCGCCCGCGCTACTCCTTTTCTCCCTCCTCCAGCCTCCTCCTCTCCGCTCCCTCTCTCCCCGCCCCCCGTTCCCCCTTACCCCCTCTCATCCTTTCCCCTTCGTCATTAGTTTTTGGTCTTAGTGTCCCAGTTTCCCCTCCCATACTAGCCATGTATTCTCCACTTTCAACTTATATCCCATTCTTACTCTCTTACCTTGGTCTCTTTCCTTCTTTGCATACTTCCAAATTTCTTTTTGTACTTCCCTTTCCTTCTATGTCAGGTCATTGTCTATGAACACTCTCGTTCCTCCTAATTTCGCCTTATTCTTCATAACTTCCTCTTTTTTCCCCTTCTGATGCAATTCTCGCCAGTATTATATGATTTCCATCTCCCCCCTCAGCTTGTACGCCTCCTCTAGCCCCACCTCCACCTGTAATTTTTCACGTAGCCATTGTTTCACTTGTTCCCTTTCCCTTCCTTTTTCTACTTCTAGTCCCCTTATTACGATATTCTTTCTTCTCTCCTTTTTTCCATATATTCCACTTTCTCTTCTAGTTTTCTTATTCTTTCTTCTGCCTCCATCCTTCCCTTCTTCCATTCCTGTTCCACTCTCTTTCTCCATTCCCTGTCTTCCTGCCTTTCCTTCTTCATCTCCATTATCTCCTTCTTAGTCTCCTTTACCTCCTTCATCATCTCCTTAATCATCTCCATCAAGTTCTCCATTGCCTTGTCTTTCTCCTCTCCGCTACTTTCCACACTCCTCCCCGGTGATCTGCGCGTTCTCCGGCGCCTCGTGAATATATCCGGTTCGCTCCATTAGCCCCCTTTTTCTTTCCCGCCCGCGTTTGCCATGTTAATTTCGCGTGTTTCCGTTGTTACCTTTCCACCTGTATATTCTACACTTTCACTTCTCGTACTTTTTTTTTCTTCCGCACACCGCTCGCCCGACTAAACCTTTCGCGCACAAAAAAGTCCGCAAGAAGTACGGCCGCGCTGCCGTCCGATAACGCGATCGTCCCGTGCCGCACCTCGACTTTCTGTTATGTCCGTTTACTCGTCCGCACTTCACACTACCGCTCTGATTTTTTGACCTTCTATTCCGCGATTGTACTATCACTTCTTCCCCTATTTAATTTGCTAACTACGGAGTACCGATTAACACATGTTTCCACTGCAAGAATACCTCTTAATTATATCATCAGTAGAATAAGTCCACGTCATCAGCGGCACAATTCGAGTGTTTCCCAAACTTACCAAAAGCGTTTATTCCTTTTGTTAAAAAAATTGTTCGCGACCCCCTATTTCCTTCTATTCCTCACTCAAACATAAAAAAAACTCAAACAAAAAAGTACAAAAAACTGATTGTATTACGGTTGTGTTTTATTTAAGACATTTAAGTATATTATTCTATAGCAAATATTACATATTTTACGCGCATTTATATATAATAGGGATGAGTATATTTACGAAGACGTCGTAGAGGTTTATTGCTTTCCCCCATACCACACTACCCCTAGCGGTGGGGTTGTTTACGGGAAGGACACATTCGTCATCGTACCGTGAACATTACCAGTTTTGCTCTCACAGTGGCGTGTGGGCGCACGGCGAGGGTGGCGCAGTAGTTGTGTCGTTATTGTGATAACTGTATTGTGGTCATTGGTGTGAACAATGACTAGTATTATTTGTTGGTTATTGAGATGTCTTAATGACAACTGCTTTGAGTATGTTACAGTTACGCGAGTGATTGCCGGTGGAGTGGTGCACACCGAATGCGGGGGTGTTGCTGTTGATGCTGTGTTGCTGTTGCTGTTGATGTTGTTGCCGCCGTTGTTGCGGTTGTTGTTGTTGTTGCCGATGTTGCGGCTGTTGTTGTTGTTGTTGCTGGATGCAACTGGGTTCCCGGTGTAAAGGTTATCGACATAGCTAGCTATATTCCTGTGTCATGGAATGTGGAGGTAGATCCATTCCTGTCAGCGTTGCGAGGCGGGATCGCACTGGAGCACATTACACAATTCTATGAATTCTTGGTACGCGAGCTGTTTGCTTGGCAGCTTGTATACGCAGGCATGCAAATGCAACCATTCTAGCGGTATTGCAACACGCAGGTAACGGCGTGATCGCTTGACCTGAATGCAAGTCTAGTGGTCCATTGTATCTGTTCTGGTCAGGTAATGGGCGCGGGCACGCAAGTGCATCGTACTTGACTTGACTATCTGGTTGACTATGTCTATTAACTATTCTCTTGGACGCTACGAACTAACGTTAGGTGTATACGAAGATCACCGTTGGAGGAGCAATGGGCAGGATGATAAAGAAGGTGTAGGCACGTTCCGAAGAGTGCCCAAGCAAGGGTGCTGGAGCACCCGGTATGTTAATACTAATTATGGTCGGTATTCATAATCACTAATTACTATTTGTCTTTCATGTTGGTTGCCGTATTATTTGGTTACCCGAATGCACACCCATGTGAGAGCATCATCTGTCGGTCCGCGGGCATCGTTCGAGGAGAGGAGTTTGGTAATGTAAACACATACTTCACTTGCATTGGGCTGTGTGAGAGGGAAAGCAATTATATTAATAGGCGCCACTTATTAAGGGTGCATTAGTTTTGGTCGCCGGGCGTTTTCTAGTATTCGAGATATATTGTGTATCTTGCTCTCCGTACAATTAACATGCAGTTTTATGCATCGCTCCCAATCGTCGATGTATTTACATAATATGCTCCGTTCGAAATTTTTCGACCTCCTAACAATTGTTTTTCAAATTTTATTTTACCTTACTGTTTAAGTTTAAATTAAATAAATTAAATATTAAATTCAACAATTATTTCAATTGCGGTCGGACCTGCTAGTTGCTAGTAGCGAGCAGTACTTCCACCGGACTATTATTTACAATAAAAATAGATAAAAAATCGTTTGCACATTGTACACCGCGAAATCTTTGTTTGTGTAACGTTCTCGAAGCTTCGGTTTGGCTATATACAAGCAGCAAAGTGCAATGAGACTTCAGTTTCAAACATCGCGTTGTGTTGATTGCGGTATTGAGTAAATATTTTACGTTTAAGTATTAACGTCTACGATAAATTACAAATTATGGATAAGTTTTTAAAAAGAAGTATAGGCAGCAATAAAAGTGACAGCAATAAAAAGAAAAAAACAGACTTTACAGCGATGAATATCTTAAGTACGGATTTACCGCTATTTCAAAAAACCACAATGTGTTATTAGTGGATAAGTCTTGTCAAAAGAAAGCATGAATCCATCAAAGTTTAAATTAAAAAATTAAATAACAATATCACCTACATAAAAGAGCCAACCATTGGATTTTTTTGAGAAAAGCTGAACTTTCTTTACAAACACCAAGATACTTTTTCACTCACAACCACTACTAATGACAAAGCATCATTATAAAGTTATGCAGGTGCTTATCGCGTTGCCAAACCAGCAACCCGCACACAATTGCTGAAAAACTTATTTTGATAGCACCTGTTGAAATGGTACTTATAATGTGTGATGAAAAAGAAGCTGCAAAATTAAAAACAATACCTCTGTCAAATAATACCATCCAAAGAAAAATTAGTGATATGGCAGAATATATTCAAACACAAATTGTGAAAAATCTTAATAAATGTACGTTGTTCTTTCTACAAATGGACGAATCCATAGATCTATCTAACTCTGCCAAATTTATTACGTTTGTAAGGTATGCTACAAATAATGGCATTAAAATATATATTTTATTTTGTTCCCCATTGAAGACCAATACCACCAGAAAATGTTAATTCGTCACTTGCGTCAAAAGTTTCAGCACCTGAAACAGGCTCTGTTATGAAAACCGTCATTAATGTTGTAAATTCCATTAAGGGAAAAGCTCTGCTGACTCGTATTTTGCGAAAAATCTGCGAAGACATGGATGCTTTATTTGAAAATCTTCTTTATCACACCGAAAGGGGCAATGTCTTGAAAAGAGTATTTCACTTAAGAGCAGAGCTTTTAATATATTTGCAAGATTGTGAAGTCCCCATATGAAAGTCAATTTTCCGAACCTCTTTGGCTTCTGAAGCTAGGGTTCCTTGGTGATATTTTCGGACAATTCAATATTTTGAACAGTAGTATGCAAGGTTGTGACGTTAATATAATTACAGATAACATTAAAGGATTTATAAGAAAAATTGATTTTCGGTCGACTTCAATTGGCAAAAAGTCGTTCTATTTATTCCAGTGCATTCAGGAAATTATTAAAATGTATCCAATTATAGTGTTACAAATTTTGAACAAGTTTTTATTTTGTTCAATTTAAAACAAAAGCTCTGTGATTATTTTCCAGAAAAGGTTCAAAATAGTTTCGATGGTTACAGGTTGATACTGAATCCGTTTTTATACGATTGCTGTCATGTCGAAATGCCAATAAACATGAAAGAAAAACTTATTGAAATATCAAGTGACGGAATGTTGAAGGTTGAATTTGTTTCCCAGAACCCGGACGAATTGTGGACCAAAAGGATGCAGGAATACCCTCAGTTGGCGACTGAAGCTATTAAATGTTTGGCTCGATTGGTAACTTCATATTTATACGAGTTAAGTTTCTCATTTATGACTGCCATCAAAATAAAAGTAAGAAATCGCGTCCTACTTCGAAAAAGATATAGTGGTATGTGTCGCAAATTCAAAGGTTATTAAAATGAAAACACATGATTTAACAAAGTGTTCTTGTCTTATTTTGGAAATTCCTTGCGACCCACAGGGTGTCGCTACACACACTTTGGGAAACACTGATCTAGATAAACGAGTTGTCATTTGTCTTGAAATTTATTAAATAAACTCTAATTAACATGTTAAACATCCTTATAGCGAATAACAAGAACCTTAGTTGTTGAAATACCTTTACATGTAGTGGCCATCAAAACTTCTTGGCGCGAGCCAATCACTCCTAACGAATCACTGACAACTAAGGTTCTTGGTAATCGCTACTGACGAGGGTAATAACGCTTGGCGTGAGAAAAAAGTGTTCATCTTATTTGCCTGGCGGCGACGTTTGAATATGTCTCATTGTTGGAGTTGGGAACTTTATTAATATTAGAGTTGTTACTTTTTGAATTATAATGACTCCACTGAAAATTGCTCATTTGAATGTAAGATCTTTAGTTCCAAAAAGCAACGAGTTAAAGCGCTTTCTTAGCGACAAGGACTTTTTGTGCGTAAGTGAGACGTGGCTAAATAAAAACATTGATAATATATTAATCATTGTGCCGGGGATACAATGTAGTACGTACTGATATACTGCTTCGTGGGGGGGGGGGGGGGGTATGCGTATAAACTGTGATAAACTTTTTTGTCTAGGTGACTTAAATATTTATGTCCTAGAGTTTAATGAACCGCACACATTATATTTAAAGAACATGCTCAATGCTTTGTCGTTAACACATATAATAACAGAACCTACTCGTTTAATACAGGGTAAGGGACCCTTAATAAATCTACTAATGGTTTCTGATGAAAATTGTATCGGGGATGCGGGAATCTTAAATCAAAATTTTGCTGACCATGAAATCATATATTGTGTTGTTACCTGGTAACCATTGAAAATTCTCCAGTATTCAAAACATCCCGATGTTACAGAAAATTTCATTTGGATGATTTCAACTGTCACTTATCTCTAATACCATGGCAAAGAAACAATGTTTTATATAAATAATGTTAATGATAAAGTAGACTTTCTACAACGGAATATACTGCACCTAATGGATATTCATGCACCGTTTATAACTATAAGGGTTACAAAGAAAAAAATCTCAATGGATTACAGATAATTTAAAATTAATTATGGAACTGTGTGACAAACCCTATAGAAACATTAAAAGCTCTAAAAATAATTGGCATTATTATAAATCATTGCGCAATTTAGTTAATAAAAAACACTTTAGATTAAAAAAGAGCATATTTTGAATACACATTCCAGAATGCCAACAAAACTCCAATAGGCATAACGAAATGATTCGGGGTGTAGGCAGCTTTTCTTTCCATATTGTCGATATAGCTACTGTTTCTAAGTATATTAATGAAATAAAAAGTAATGCCGTGGGTATTGATAATTTAAGTATGGAAATCGTAAAATTATGTTGTCCAGTTATTTTACCTTATTTAACGCATAATTTAAATGAATGTATTGTACACAATATATTTCCCTCAAACTGGAAGTATGCTGCTGTAGCGCCGGTACCTAAAACTGCATCTCCAAAGGAGTTTAAGGATCTTCGGACGATAAGTATACTGCCATGTTTGTTTAAAATGCTAGAAAAAATTATAAATGTGCAATTAAGGCTGCACCTGGAGACATTTGCAATTATGCCTGAGGAACAGTCGGGGTTGCGGCCTGGTTATAGTTCTGTAACAACTTTTATGAATGTAACCGATAACTTACTGATAGCATGTGATGAGGGTAAAGTTTCGGTTTTAACACTACTTGATTTTAGCAAAGCGTTCCATACTATCAATCATGCGATGCTTGTTGCTATTCTTCACTATACAGGTTTGTCAAACCTGCGGTTGCACTTTTAGAATCATTTATTTCGCAGCGCTTGCAACGCGTGCACTTAAATGGAGAGTTTTCGAATTTAAAATGTGTAAGTAAAGGTGTGCCAGATGGATCTATATTGGGGCCTTTGTTGTTTATTGCTTATACATGCAATTTTACCAAGGTTATAAAGTTTTGTAAAATGCATATGTATGCAGATGATATTCAAATCTATCATTCATTCTTTATTCAGAATCTCGAGCAACAAGTCTCTCGCCTTGCCAATATTGCTGGAATCTCATCTAAACACTGTTTGTTATTAAATCCTTCTAAGTCTGTGTCTATACTATTTGGAAGTTCTAAGAACGTGATATATAATTGTTTCATAACTGTGTTGTATAACAGCTGAATATACAGCTTTTTGCTTTTCCTGAAACTACACGTACCCACCCCCATATTGGCACAGCGTAAAGCATGCAATGATCATCTTACGCCCAGATATCGGGAAACATTATTTGCTAGTGTTCGGATTACATTGTGAAAAATCTAGCCAAGAAAACTATTAACAAAAATCTACTGAATGGCGAATGTTCAATTCATCGTAATTGTATACACAATCGTAATAAAATAAAATAATACATGCTCATGCAATACCCTCCAATGCCATCG
This sequence comes from Geotrupes spiniger, assembly GCA_959613385.1. Lineage (NCBI taxonomy): Eukaryota > Metazoa > Arthropoda > Insecta > Coleoptera > Geotrupidae > Geotrupes > Geotrupes spiniger. The sequence goes on along the minus strand of OY390736.1, from coordinate 6,433,606 downwards.
AATATAATAATAAAATACAAGCATGTATCAAAGATAACAAATGAAACCGATTATTAAACTAGGTTAGTTTCAACAGTGGACAAATAACTTAACATAAGAACTAATAGTACAATAATAAATAAAAGAAAAAATTAAAAATCAATTTAGGAAGATGCAGGATCAGCGATATTTTTTTATCCTTTATTCAATTATATTATAGTAAGTATTGGTCGAATACTCCGACTAGGTTCTTTATAAGGTTTTCTCCAGTTTTTACACTAAATACTGGGGTATATGGAAATACGTTTTGATACCGTGATTGGTTTTCTTTAATGTATTTATCATTAAATGTTTAAAGCTTGATAAGGGTTTCCGAAACACTTTATTGCAAAAAAAGTTTCGCAATAAACTTTAATATTGGCAAAGGTGTTTCAATCGACGACTGGCTGCTTTACAGTTCAGAATTTTTACAATAGATGAAATTTTAAATTCTAAAATTCCGAATCTGATTGCGAAGAAGAATCACCAACATGAATGTCAAGCTGCCTCCTCCCATGACCAATAGCATTCTTCCAAGGTTCGCCAGAAACATTTCCGACAGCTTGCTCGAATAATGGATGAAGGTCTTTCATTTTGAATGTTGCATTGTTCCTGCTAACTTCTTTTGTTTGCGCCCATATTAATTTAATAGGATTGAATTCTTAATGATACAAAAGGCAATCGCAAAACCGTACGAATGTGTTGTTTTGCCATCTCATCAACCACATAGGTCGGGTTAATGGCAGCCTGCAACAAGATACAGGAATTGCTGTCTCAGCGTCTCTGCTTCATAAGTAATCATTTTACTTGTCAACGAGGGTTGTATATCTGTTTTTTGTGCCAGTATCATCCTGACATATATTTCCCATTGCCTCGCAATATTGCCAATATTGGCGCCCTGTACCTGCTTTCTTTTTTTTCTTTCATAGAGCGATACGTACTTTTTAAATTGTGAAATTTTCTATCACATACATCTGTAGATGTACGTTACTCCATATCTTGCAATTTTTTCGCAATTTTTTTTAGTTTTTGATTGTTAAGTTACTGTATTCCTCACAGTATGATTCCAATAGTTGCCAAGGCGAATTTTCGGGCCTTTTGCATCATCTAGTCGACTTCAACTCGACCCGGACGGACCAGGTGCTGTGAGTCACCTTTCGGAGTCCCGCCCACTGCTCTCACATTGCGAAGTTTTGGTGTATTTGAAAATACTTTACGATTTAAATTATATTAATATAGTAAATCCTATTATATCGAGTTCTAGTTTATAATTATATTATTCCTGGGGGGGGGGGGGGGGGTTACTTTCTTCTCATTCCAATTAATCAATGAATTAATTAATAGAACATATGTGGTCTGATAAGTGTGGTTCCAATTAGCACAAGTCAAACAGTTGTTCAAATATGTTCAAATATGTACATTGCCTAAGCATGTATTTGATGTGTATGTAATACACGAAGGCTCACACGTTGATATGTGTAGGCCATAGGATTTGAATAAATTAGCAGCAGTTTCCTATTTTGTGACCCTTCTAGTTTACCTTAAAATCCCCACAGATTACCGTTCTATTGAATGCTTGCTGTGTCGTTTCAGTTAGGACCTCATTTAGTATGTCGGTCAATAACTCTGTATATAATATAATTATATTTGTAGTTAGTATCTGTCACTTCAATATCTTTCTTTATTTATTTAGCCATAATTTTTTTTATCTAATACCCTCTTAGAGAAAATTGGTGCACCGCCATGTTTCAATTTTCCTTGAAATAGTAGTTTGCGATGTTATAGTTTTGTATAATACGTTTTACTTTATTATTAATTGATTGTGTGTGTTAAAGAGAGCAAAAGTTTTTGTTCTATGAACTATTTTATTTCAGTCGTTTTTCTTTTTTGTTGAATTTCCATTAAAACACGATTTATACAAGTTCCAGTAGGCCACAGGTCAGTCGTTTTACTTGATCAAGCATCTCTATTGGAACTGACACTTTAAACGACGCACAGTCGATTGGGCCTATCTAGCTGGACAAAATTCAATTTTTTAATTTTATTAAAAATCTAAAGCAAATGTGAAAGAGAACTTCCCACCGAATAGGAAAATGTAAACAATTTGTGCAATTTGTCAACACTAATAATATAACAGTACTTTGAACTTGAATGTTTTTAAGCGAATTAAAAATAGTAGTAACACTTATGTAAAATTACTGACTTTTATAGCGTATAACTCTTTTTTTTGGATTCTAAAACATCCGGGACCTACCTTTAACTTTAATATACTTATTGTAAAAAGTACTACTCTGAAAAATATTTTTTTGAAAAAGTGGGAAACATCCTAATTTGTCATGTTTTTTTTGAAAATGTTATAAACTGAAAGTATTTTCTTATATTGTTGGGTTCGATAGGCTTGTATAGACCTAAAAAAAGTAGACTGTATGTACATCCTAAGCTCTGTTAAATCAAGGGCCACCTTAGACCAACTTTCGATTTATGGTTGTTTAAAGTCAAGTAGTCCAAAAAAGTTAAAAAATATCATTTGACAGTAGATCATTGTTTTCGTTTTAAGCCTATCTGTTATGCGTAGAATAACTCGTAAAGAAATATTTGATGTCACGAAGACTCAAAAGGACCTGGATATTAACGGGAAATTTGAATATGCCGAAAATTATTTGATTTCGTTGGATACGCATAGTGAGGATGAAATCAAGGAAATAAAACGTAAATGTGCAATTGAGACGCATCAAAAATCCTAAAGGAGATATCGGAAAATCTCCTGAAGAAGCTCTCAAAATGTTTATGAAAGCCAATCTAACAGTGGCCCAGTATGAAATAATCAGGGAAACAACTGGTAACCTTCCATGTTATTCCGTATTACAAAAATACAAAAATATGTGGTATCCTCCTAAAGAGTCATTTCACGTATTTGAAGATTCTGCAGAAGTTGAGTTGCAAGCCGTCATCGATCATACTGCAGAAAGACTTTTAGAGCACTTAAAAGAAGTGTTACATACCTTGAAAGACGACGAGCGCAATACGCTTAATATGATTTGCAAATGGGGTTGCGATGGATCGCAACAGGCAGAATATAAAGAAAAATTCGTAACTGACAATGCCTCAGACTCGCACATTTTCCTCAGTTCATTTGTGCCTTTGCGTATAACGTATGGAACTAATAAGATCCTGTGGCAAAACCCAACGCAGTCATCTCCTAATTACTGCCGACCTATCCGTGTTAGATATATTAAAGAAACAATGGACGTTACGAATGAAGAAATTCAATATATAGAAAATGCGTCAAATAACTTAAGACCTACTTCAGTGACACTAGATTCTAGAGATTATGAGATGAAATGTAACATGCGGCTCACAACGGTAGATGGGAAAGTGTGTAATGCTGCAACAGGGACTAAATCTACTTTGCGCTGCTACATCTGCAGTGCTACATCACTGATTAAACAATCAATCACTGATAAAACAAAACAAAGAACGAATACAAGATGAAATTGGGACTTAGGGTTGACTATCCTAAAGCCGACTTTGGCAACTCCAACGACGGAAATACTAGCCGCAGATTCTTCGATGACACTGAATTGGCGGCAGAAATAACGAAAATTGATGTAACACTCATAAAAAGGTTTAAAATCATTCTTGAATGCATATCGAGCGGTTTCAAAATCCACAAAGAGAGATTTGATATGTATACGAAAGAAACGGCAAAACTATACATAGAATTATATAAAAGGCATCCAATGACTCCGACTTTACATAACATTTTAATTCACGGCTAGGAAGTAGTTGAACATGCTCTGCTGCCAGTAGGTCAGCTATCGGAAGAGGCAGCAGAAGCAAGGAATAAACATTTTCGGCAATATCGTCAAAATTTTGCAAGGAAATTTAGCAGAATTGACTGTAACACTGATTTGTTTCGTAGGTTGCTGCTAACATCAGACCCCTTCATTTGAGCAGACAGAAAAATACTAAGAAAATGTAAGAAATCATTTATGCCCGAAACCTAGCTATTAATTAGCGAGGATAAAAATTTTAATATATAAAAATGACTAAATCTGAGTTGCTACTAATGATGTACGGTTGTGTTTTATATGTATAAAACAATATCTATAAAACGCAATTTTCATTGTAATTGTAATAATTTTTTCTTGATTTTTATGTTATTTCTGCATATTGTATAAGTACAATATAGTATATTACAGATGAAAATTGATTTTTATTTTAAATATACTCAGTCACATATGAACTGCACCACCTAGAAGGAGTAGGAATTTTTGGACCAAATTTGGCAGGAACAGTTTATCGTCGAATAAGAACCTTTGGCTTGCTGTCTTACCGCCTACATCTTGTGCTACCCCTCACTGCTCAACATCGCCAGGAACGTTTGGCCTGGTGCACGGAAAGACTTCAATGGAACTTGGAGTGGCATCGAGTTGTCTTTAGTGACGAATCGCGATTTTGTTTAGGAATGCATGATGGTCGGATGACTGTTAGACGAAGACGTGGAGAAAGGCGCAATCCTGATTTTTCGATTGCGAGGCATGTTCACCGAACTGTAGGGTTGATGGTGTGGGGTGTTATTGCTTACGACAGTAGGTCACCCTTGCTCTTCATTCGGGGCAGTATGACCGCCCGACGCTACATTGACGAAGTGGTAGAACCACATGTTCTTCCATATCTTCGAGGGCTGGAAAACCCACTTTTCCAGCAAGATAATGCACGACCTCACGTAGCAAGGGTTTCTCTTGACTTCTTTGAAGAGGCCAATGTTAATCTTTTGCCTTGGCCGCCAAGATCTCCCGATTTGTCGCCCATTGAGCACGTGTGGGACATGATGGGTAGAAGATTGAGGAATCTACCGAACCCACCGTTGACAATAGAAGCTCTACGGCATTAAGTACAGGCTGCTTGGGATGCCATACCCCAAGAAGACATTGATCACCTGCTGGAATCAATGCCGAGGCGGGCCAATGAGTGTATCAGAAATAGGGGCGGACCAACACATTATTAAAGAAAAATCAAAAAGATGAAGTGTTTTCTTTATCAAATTTCAATCAATTGTTACATTAGACTAGTCCAATGTTTCTGCCAAATTTGGTCAAAAAATTCCCACCCCTTCTAGGTCGTGCAGTTTATATGTCACTGAGTATATAACTGTATATCAGTGAAGTAAATGGTTTTCGATCAATTTCAAGCGTTAAATAATTTTGGCCAGCTAGATTTATCAAATATCAGTCTGTGCGACGCATATAAATTGATTCTAACTTGTCACATTTTGCATCATTTATGTCAGTTTTAATTAGATGCTTTAATCTATCGTCCACCAACGTTTCTTTATTTAATCTCTATATATGCAGATGAGCAAGCCGTTATGTTCCTTTTAGTAGTGTAGGAGTACCGTAAATCAAATCAAAATTCTGTGACCCTCGATGTTTTTCCTTGTAAATATTGAAAAACAATTAGGGGTCTGATTTTTTAGTTGTATTTTCGGTTACTTTTCGTTTTCATTTTCTTGAACCTGGACCTTTCTTGCTCCTTATTTACGCCGAGTTGAGGTTTTTTGTGATTGCCGGTGTTACATTTTTTATATCTGGTTGTCTTTATTTACGTCATTGCTTAAAGTACAATCAACGACCTCTGTTGCTGAGTTCCGCCTATCATTTTTGGGTGATGGTGAAATTTGCAAACCAAACACTGATTTCAACTAGGCATTAATATTTTATTTTCACACTGTTATTTGCCGATTCACAACAGAATTTGAACATTCTTTCTTATCTGAGGATATCATGTTTGAGGTTAGCTTCCCCCCATTCTCGTCGGATAAGCAATTCTTTATTACCCCATCGATTTTCATCTCGGTAAATAAAGATCTTAATATTGAGCCCTGAAGTACACAATTACATATAACACATTTTGTCTAGTCTAGTTACGACATAACATTTGTTTGATAAGTGAGGTAGATGTGTTCTTTCATATAACCCCAAACTTAATTGATGGTAAAATATTATCCTGTCCTAGAAATATTCCTACTGGCATAAATAATGGTGCCTTTCCATACTCTTGGAGATGCACCACTCATAAGACATTTGTTAATTAAGTTCCTCAATGGATCACAAGTTCCAGACAAGGACAATTTAACCACATTTGCTGATATTCAATCACAACCGGATGCATTTGTTTTAATTCTTTTCACTTCAGATCTATTACTCAAATAAATTGAAGTCAACAGATTAGGAGGTTTCGTTTGATTTATAGATTGAAAAAAAATATGAATTAATTTCTTTCAGATTACATAAGCAATCTGCTATTATTTTTATTAGTATGTTCATATTTTATAGCATCAGTAACACACGGTGCATTCCGTTCAGTAATTCTGACAGTCCTGAAAGTAGCGTGTGTGCCAGAGGATTAATTATGCTATATGTAAACATGGCCATATCGTTATTCATATAATCATTTACAATTTCACAATTAGTACTGTCCAAGTTATCTACATTAATATTAATATCTCCTACGCATACAACGTCAACTACCAGTATAATATCAACTGTTACACTCTAATTAATTGAGTGAATGTGGTGGTCTATAAAGAATGCCAGATGCAAAAGTTTTATTTTGTACCCCAAATTGAATTCAAATTGCTCAAGACAATCGACATTTTCTTCAAACAAAGCTGAATATTTAATATTTTCATACAAGTATATCTAAAATTCGTCATTCCAAAAATAGTCAGGATCGATTCAGAGACCTCAAAACGCGTATATCCGTTAAAATCTCGATGTCGAAATTTTTCATGAACAATGTCGTAATATTCCAGAAAATACCCATCTGGCTACTTAAAAATAGGTTAAATTATGTTCCTCATATTACTTTCTTTTAAAACCTTCAGCAAGTACACCGTACCTTGTGCTCGCCCCTCAACCCCCCCCCCCCCTTATTCACGAGGCATATGGAAATTTAATGCTAATGTCGAATTAAGCTATCAAACAATACCAAATGTAAATATTGTAATTAATGTTAATAATCCTGATTCAATTAGTAGTTGTAGTGATAATTAACAATATTTATTAATACTCTGAATTAATAATAAATCTTCAGATTGTTTACATTGTTTTCTTCACCCTAAATATTCTGTAAATGAGCCCGGTCGTGGATTACCATTGCCGGTTTCAAATGCACGTGCTGTTTTACAAGCGCTAAGGTCAATTTTGCGGTTAAGGGTACTAAAAATACCATAAAATTTTACAAGATACAACGAAAACGATATTACTATAAGTGTTTCTTTTTTGTTTTTTCTTTAGCTCATGTGCTCTTCTTTGATTATTTTATTATTAAATTATCTCTATCAGGTAGGACAGGAGAAGACCATTGAACAGATGGTTTAAATCAAACCGAGTCTTCTCCTTTTAACCTTAATGTGATTGTGATTCCCTTTTGCATTATTATTATATAATATTGTCATATTGTAACGTTAATAAAGTTTATTATTATTATTATTATTATTATTGGAAATTCAATATTTGTGCAGAATATGATAAAAGTACGCAAGCTGTAAAGTAGTTTTGCATAAAGGTTCTGAGATTGTAACAATTAGGCAGTAACATTTCGAAACGTGTATACGCATTTTTTTACTCAGAAATAGATGCGAACTAATTTTAATATAATACATTCCGTTTTTATTGTAGGTATATTTACAAGCAATCCGTGTACAGAATTTGAAATTATGGGGGCAATAAATTATTTATTATTTTACACCCTACTTGCATCAGATGAATAACGCCAACTTGTTTCAGCTTACGTTAATCACAGAAATATCTTTATCCACTAATGTCATATAATATATGAAAGAATTACATCGATATTAAACTCATTATTAAATAGTGTGTTAGTAAAGAGTTTTTGATTGGATAGAAAAGTGTTGAATAATATTATTCAATACTTCCAGGAACTAATGAAAAAAATCCGCGGTGGTCCGCACTAAACTTTCTTATACTTTATTTCTGAAAAAACTTTTCAAACAAATGTTTTTTTTTTAATTCTAGTATATAACCTTTATACGAACAATTTTTGCTATAACGCGAACCGTTTTCGAGATATAAAAAACGTTGATTTGATTAAACCATCAGTTTGAGATATTCCTTTCAAAATGTGACGTTTTTTTCCACGCTATATACCAATTCTAAGCTTAAAGAGTCATAGTGTGACCTTCAATAGTTAGGCGCTGGTGCGCGCACAGCAACACGTATTTTTAGCGGCCCGATCGCAATAGTGGTTCTCACTGAACTTTCTTATACTCAGTTATACTACATTTTTCGAAAAAACTTTTCAAATAAAAGTTGTTTAAAATTTCAGTATCTTTAACTTATATAAGAATATTTTTTTTATAAATCGTACCGTTTTCGAGATAGGGAAAAAGGTGATAAGAGTAAATTAAATAAAATAGGACGTTTTCTTTTCAGCTATATGCAAATCTTAAGTTTAAAGTTCCACAGCTCTAGCTATAATCGTTTGGACGCTAGAGCGCGACTTTCATTTGAAAAGTTTTTTCGAAAACAGTAGTATAACTAAGTATAAGTAAGTTTCGTGCGGACCACCGCGGATTTTTACTTACTTATACTTTATGTATAAGTATAGGGAATCATGAAAAATGTCGACCTAGAGATTTCAACGGATATACACGTTTTGAGGTGTATGTGTGTGTCAGTGTGTGTGTCTGTGCGCGCTCTAGCGTCCAAACGATTATAGCTAGAGCTGTGAAACTTTAAACTTAAGAATTGCATATAGCTGAAAATAAAACGTCCTATTTTGAGAACAATTGCTCAACCGGAAGTGAAGGTTTACTCTTATCACCTTTTTCTGTATCTCGAAAACGGTACGATTTATCAAAGAAAATATTCTTATATAAGTTAAAGATATTGAAATTTTAAACAACTTTTATTTGAAAAGTTTTTTTCGAAAAATGTAGTATAACTGAGTATAAGAAATTTCAGTGAGAACCACTATTGCGATCGGGCCGCTAAAATACGTGTGGCTGTGCGCGCTCCAGCGCCTAACTATTGAAGGTCACACTATGACTCTTTAAGCTTAGAATCAGTATATAGCGTGGAAAAAAAACATCACATTTTGAAAGCAATATCTCAAACTGATGGTTTAATCAAATCAACGTTTTCTGTATCTCGAAAACTGTTCGCGTTATAGCAAAAATTGTTCGTATAAAGGTTATATACTGGAATTAAAAAAAAAACATTTGTTTGAAAAGGTTTTTCAGAAATAAAGTATAAGAAAGTTTCGTGCGGACCACCGCGGATTTTATATATACTATTGCGATCGGGCGGCTAAAAGTATGTGTGTCTCTGCCCAGTCTAGCGCTCAAACTATTGACGCTTACTTTACGAGACTTTAGATGTGAATATATAAAGGAAGAAAATGTCATATTTTGAAAGCAATATCTAAACCATAAATAATGGTTTACTCTTATCACATTTTCCATATTTTGAAACGTTATGAGTTATCGAAAAAATTGTTCCTATAAAAGTTACAGATATTGCAATTTTAAATAACTTCTATTTGGAGCATTAGCAAGTATAAGAAAGTTCGGTGCGGACCACCGCAGATTTTTTTATATTGGAAGCGGAAAAGTAATGCTACATCATTTTCCGAAAATGTACTACTTTCCTACTTCACACACTTGGCTGAAAGGTATAAAGCATCGTCGTTGTGGTCGTTTCATTCAATGCTAAAAGCAACATTGCAATTAAAAGAGAATATTGACCTCGACAAATATTCAAAGCTTCATATGTTTTTAAAACGTCAAAATGAAGATTATACACCTACAAAAGCATCTACATTTACTTCTGAACAGGTGGACAAATTTATATCGGAAGCCCCAGACAAGGAATATTTATTGACAAAAGTAAGAAATAATTTTACTCGGCATTTGTAAAATTTATTCGATATGATTTTAGATTATTTTAATTATGCGAGTAATGGGTTGTCTACGAGGTAATGAACTCCATTCCCTACAAAGAAATAACATGGAACATTTAGGTGGGTCTTTGAGAGTTATTATTTCAAAAAAAGCGACAAAAAGTAACAGGGTGCGAAGTTTCGTTGTGACAGGAGAGAATTTTTACAAAATTTGCAAAACATATATTAGTTTGCGTCCTTCGTATGCAACTTCTCCCCATTTTTTTACAATACAGGAATGGAAAGTGTACTATTCACAATGTTGGTATTAATAATATTGCCAAAACAGGAAAGGACATCGCAAAATTTTTACAACTAACAAACTGGAGCACCTATACTCGTCATTGCTTACGTAGGTCATCGGCTAGTATTTTAATGGAATCTGATGATGCCAATATGGATGACTTGATGAGACATGGTCACTGGATGTCCAGCTCTTGTGCCAAAGGTTATGTTGTCGATTCCATTAATTATAAAACAAAAAATTCGACCAGAATTTTAAACCAGATAAATAAAAATACAACTGTTGGAGATAATAATTATAATACTCCATCAACTTCAACTAGTTCTAATGACATGAATATTTCTTCTGTTACAAATTCAGATAAAAATATTAATTTTGATATAGCAGCTGGACCTGCAGCAGTTCATTTTAATAACTGCAGCAACATTACTGTAAATTTTAATGCGAAGTAATGTAATTGTAATTGAGGTCCAACCGATCGATATTTTGGCGAAATTTTTTTTTCGGAAAATGGATTAAACAAAAATACTATCTTGTGTAACTTTCCGCATCTTTTTTACCCGAACTATTTTTTGATCCGTCAATTAATTTGTCCAGAAAAAAATAAAATAGTGAAATTTTTTCGTTCGACAATTCAATTAATTTCAATGCTTTATAAAACTCGAATCGCGAAATCTCGGGAACTATTCGACCAAACTAGTTGAAATTTTTAATGGAACACTGTGACACTTCACTGTCGCGAATAAAGTTATTGCAATCGTTGAAATAATCATTTGTTGGATAATATTCAATAAATAATCAGTTGCGCTATGAAACCATGTTCTTTTTTTTCGACTAGCGAGGAAGTTTTTCGCTATTAGTCTTGCGGCATTCTCTTTGCGATATCATTGTACCTTAAACTGTAACGTAAATTTTAATGTATCACTTGGCGTGATAAGTTTAAAACCTGGAAAGTTGTTGCTTTGTAAACAACAGGTTCGTTTACCGCGCACGACGCGTCAAGCGCTTCCGATGCATTCACGCTACTTTACTACATTTTATTCTTGCAAGCATAGATTAATGCCCAAATTACTTAAGTGTTTATGTGATAATCGTGATTGAAGCATACAGTTATTTTTCTATGCAAGTATGCAATCAAACATACAGCGCATATGAATGAAAAAATTGCAATACGATTACCGGCTGTAAACAAAAGATTATTTTGGTCACACTCACGATCGTATAAGGAAAAGTCGAATAATTATTATTGTTTTTGTAGACATTTTTTCTAACAACGAAGGAAATACAATGAATAGTATAACTTGTAATTATTACATCACTAAAATATTAAAAAACATCTATCATTAGGGAGCAGATTCTTTTGTTTCTTCTACTTTCATTCCTGCTTGTTAGATTTCTTATCTTCACTAGTTTTGCTCGCCGTCTTTACTCTAACACGCATATCATTTAAATATGATGTAAAATAATTTCTACCTCCTGGAGACAATATCGTAGCAGTGCATTTAAATCTTTATTTTTTTCTTGTGAAATCCCTATTTGTTTAGCTTCTGCAGCATTTACAATATCGTCAAATGACACTGTCCTCTCTATTTTATAGGTAATTGGTTCGCTATCATAATCGTAGAAAACATTAATTTGACCATTAGCAAAATACTGAATTTTAACTGCTTTACTGATCTTAAGTCCTTTCGGAACTTTAAAATTAAAGATTCAAAATCTTTCACCGTGTCTTTCTGTTCTACAGTAGTAAATGGAGGATTTCGAGCACTTTGTAGCAAATCTATATAATCTTTTTCAGTTTCAATATGCTCGAGCATTTTTTTTTCCGCCCGTACATCCCAAATGATAGATGTTTTTAATATTTTAGTGATGTAATAATTATAACTTAATACTATTCATTGTATTTCTTTCGTTGTTAGAAAAAATGTCTATAAAAACAATAATAATTATTCGACTTTGTATTGCAATATTTTCATTCATATGCGCTGTATGTTTGATTGCGTACTTGCATAGAAGAATAACTGTATGCTTCAATCACGATTATCACATAAACACTTAAGTAATTTGGGCATTAATCTATGCTTGCAAGAATAAAACGCAGTAAAGTAGCGCGAATGGATCCGAAGCACTTGACGCGTCGTGCACGGTAAACGAACCTTTTGTTTACAAAGCAACAACTTGCCAGGTTTTAAACTTATCACGCCAAGTGATACATCAAAATTTACGTTACAGTCTAAGGAACAATGATATCGCAAAGAGAATGCCGCAAGACCAATAGCGAAAAACTTCCTCGCTAGTCGAAAAAAAAGAACATGGTTTCATAGCGCAACTGATTATTTATTGAATATTATCCAACAAATGATTATTTCGACGATTGCAATAACTTTATTCGCGACAGTGAAGTGTCACAGAGTTCCATTAAAAATTTCAACTAGTTTGGTCGAATAGTTCCCGAGATCTCGCGATTCGAGTTTTAAAAAGCATTGAAATTAATTGAATTGTCGAACGAAAAAATTTCACTATTTTATTTTTTTCTGCACAAATTAATTGACGGATCAAAAAATAGTTCGGATAAAAAAGATGCGGAAAGTTACACAAGATAGTATTTTTGTTTAATCCATTTTCCGAAAAAAAAATTTCCCCAAAATATCGATCGGTTGGACACCTTCTGTTTCCACCTTCGAGCGCTCCGCGCGTTATTGCATCCGGGACCTCAATTATTGTTGTTTATTGTTGTATTATTATTATTTATAAGTTGATGAATTGTAATTTTTTGAATAAATATTGTTGATCAAAAGTCAAATGTTTTATTTCGACATTAGTGGATAAAGTATTATATTCAACTCTTTGTGTGAATATTTTATTACACAAAAGCGTTGAATAATATACTATTATCTACTTTGCGTTAATAATGGACTCATTGTTACATCGAAAACAGTTTAATAATGAGTCTATTATTAAACTGTTTTTGGTAACTTTTAGTTTGGTTATGTTCGTGCCATGTTCATGTCATGACATAATCTGTCATATACCTTCTTGGATTTTACCGGCAACAAATTCTCAACAGCCTATTGAGCAGCTTCGGGTATGTACGGCGGGGTATACGTAAATTCAGTGTTTTCTGCCTCCATTTTGCACACAAATTACAGAAATTATGACGGCTATTAGATTATTTTGAAATTTAATACAAAGTGTCAATATCAGACTAAACAAGAGACGACTGTCAAATATCCAGTGTCAACATATAAAAGGATTGCTGCAATTAAGTTCAAAAACAATTCAAATTGAAAATGCGTCTTGTCAAATATGACAGAAAAATGTAAAATTTACATGAAATATGGTCGAATCTTACACCTCAATGGTGTAGTGAACATTAATTAAAACAGGTCCATGTATATGTTGACACTGGATATTTGACAGTCGTCTCTTGTTTAGTCTCCGCAAGGTGATAGACAAGGTATCGTCTCGTCAGTGTTCTGTTGTCGGTGGTTTGTTAGGAGTGATTGGCTCGCGCCAAGAAGTTTTGATGGCCACTACATGTAAAGGTATTTCAACAACTAAGGTTCTTGGTAATCGCTACTGACGAAGGGTAATAACCCAGAAACAATATTGTCTAGCGATCCACCAGTTAGTCTTCATGGACCTGTTTTAATTAATGTTCACTACACCATTGAGGTGTAAGATTCGACCATATTTCATGTAAATTTTACATTTTTCTGTCATATTTGACAAGACGCATTTTCAATTTGAATTGTTTTTGAACTTAATTGCAGCAATCCTTTTATATGTTGACACTGGATATTTGACAGTCGTCTCTTGTTTAGTCTCCGCAAGGTGTTAGACAAGGTATCGTCTCGTCAGTGTTCTGTTGTCGGTGGTTTGTTAGGAGTGATTGGCTCGCGCCAAGAAGTTTTGATGGCCACTACATGTAAAGGTATTTCAACAACTAAGGTTCTTGGTAATCGCTACTGACGAAGGGTAATAACCCAGAAACAATATTGTCTAGCGATCCACCAGTTAGTCTTCATGGACCTGTTTTAATTAATGTTCAGTACACCATTGAGGTGTAAGATTCGACCATATTTCATATATATATATATATATATATATGGTGTAAGATTAGACCATCTTTCGTGTAAATTTTACATTTTGCTGTCAGATTTGACAAGATACATTTTTAATTTGAATTGTTTTTGAACTTAATTGCAGCAATCCTTTTATATGTTGACACTGGACGTTTGACAGTCGTCTCTTGTTTAGTCTCCGCAAGGTGTTAGACAAGGTATCGTCTCGTCAGTGTTCTGTTGTCAGTGGTTCGTTAGGAGTGATTGGCTCGTGCCAAGAAGTTTTGATGGCCACTACATGTAAAGGTATTTCAACAACTAAGGTTCTTGGTAATCGCTAGTGACGAAGGGTAATAACCCAGAAACAATATTGTCTAGCGATCCACCAGTTAGTCTTCATGGACCTGTATTAATTAATGTTCACTACACCATTGAGGTGTAAGATTAGACCATCTTTCGTGTAAATTTTACATTTTGCTGTCAGATTTGACAAGATACATTTTTAATATAGATATATATATATATATATATATATATATATATATATATATATATATCCGTTGCCTTACTAAACTTGTATAATAATATACAATTATATCACAATTCTAGTAAATAATTAAATTCATTGAATTTGAACCCAACCCCTCCACTCCGCTTAGCGTTCCACTGGGTGCGTTCAGCCATTATTTTCAGCGAAAATAAATTTCGCTGGGTTAGTTAGCGGAGAGTGGGTATAAAGAGAATTTCAAATTCAAAATACAGTCGAACACATAAATCTGTTATGCAGATGTGCACAGACGAAAGGAATGTAATAGGTACCATAAAATACCCTACACGGGGTATTGCGATTATTTATTTGTCCTGAATTTTTCATTCGTACTTTGGTGTTGGTTAATAGAAGTTCTTTTCGTAAAATTTCATAAAAATACTGGATAAATCGCAATCGATGCAAATGCAATTTAATAATGATGGTCAGTTATTAAATTTTCCAATTAATTTAGTCCCAAGGATATTTGAAAGTGCGTTATTTATTTATATATTGAAAATGTAATATTACATTACAGATGAACAATTCAAAAAGGAATTTATAAACAATATATTGTTATCGCCTACTGTAGAAGATCCATTAGCGTTGGAAGAATATATTACAGTAAAATTATTGCTGGAAAATTGTGAATTAGATAAATCAAGTTAGGTTATGTATCTAAACACAGAACACACCCCTAATTTAACCCATGCGTCAACTAAAATAACAGAAATGCCAATTTGCCAGATCCAGTCCGAAAAGTTGCTGCAACTGTTATGCGGCTTCAAAGTTGCAGCAACTGAATGCAGGCACTATGCATTTTATTGCAGCAACCGTGATGCATCGGAATAGATTATAAATATGCATTTCTAGTGATATTTTTAGTAACTGCAGTAATGCCAACAGTTATTATAAAAATAAAAAAGCACCATATCAACACAACGGCGGTCACCTATTCAATGTCGAAATGACGAGAGTAGTTTTATTTTTGTAGGTCGGCATTACAAATATTTTGATGTGTTTGATGCATGCAACTTTTCTTGTGTGTGGCCGGGTGTGATGCCGCATCAAAACATGCTGCAACTTTGATGCAGCAACTAAATGTATGGTGTGGCCATCGCTTAACATTAATCTCACCCACCCTCTCCTTCATTCCCCTTTCCAAATGAATTTGGTGGAATTCTGGTAGATTTTATTTTATCTTTTGGTGGTAAGTGAATTTCTACTATTGGCAACACTGGCGACAGTGAGTTCAAATGGTTCAAACGAATATGTGGGAGTTTGACAGTACATAATGTCGGGATTTAATTATGAAGATTATAGAATAATAGTAATAATGATCAGGATGTATTGATACTGATCATACAAATAATCCTGAAATAATGGATCGAATAATTAATCATGTTTTATGATTCAGTATTTTTGCAGTTACTACAATAATGGATCGGTAATTACCAAATTACAAATATTGTTTTTAAATTACTCTACAATTGTGCAGGGATAACCAAGTTCCCAGCTCGAGTGGTGCAGCAGAAGCAGATTTGCATTCGGAATCTAAAGAAAAGAAAGTCTCGGAGGAACCAACTCAACCTCCAAGCCCCAATGCACTTAAAGTTGCGGCTACTGAATGTTTAAATAGTTGGATATACTATTTACAGGTTTGGATGTATTATGTAAAACTTATGTAAAGTATAAGTTTATGATTTTAGATGTTGAATAGTTTATGTTCTGCTGGACTTCGTCTGTCGCAATCTTTCACTAATTTGGCTCAAACGCAAAATATGTCGTTAGCAACTCAGTGTCTCTCAAGTTGGGATGAACTGGCCAAATCTACGATAGTTGCAAGCCATACGGTTAAAACGCATATAGCTGCGGCAATGCAGGATATGAGTATTGGTGAAACATTTACAGACGTTGATGCACAAAGGCAACAAGAACATAATCAGCAAATAATTACAGAAAATATATTAACGTTTATAAATTTACAATATCAATTTTCAATTGCTGGCTGCGAATGCTTGGGTGCAATGGCAATGTGTCCTTCTTGTCAGACTACGGCTGGTGGTACTCATGATCCCGATTGTAGTATGGCAACGTTACAACAATGTTTTGCTCAATTAAGCTCACAGGAGGTTCATTCTCAAATGTCTAGTCCACATTATTCCTCGGAGAAGGGATTATTAGATAGTCCAAAGGGCCCAGACTTGCCAAAATCACCTTATACTGATTATTCACGGCAGCAGAGTCCATTGAACCCTAACACGGAAGCAAGAGGAACTTCACCATTTAGTGATCCAATAAGGGGACCAAGTCCAGTACATGCTTTTACGGATACTATAAGAGGGCCGGGTCACATTGAAAATATTAGAGGTCCTTTGCCAAATCCTGGTCAATTACATACTATGAAATCTCCATTTCCAAGCCGTGGATCTAGATCGCCTTTGCACTTTCCTTTATTTCCTCTAAGTGGACAGCGACGATGGTCAGAAGCTGCTGCTGGAGATGTTAGCAGTGAGAGCAGTGATAGTACTATGAGACGTTGGTCAATGCCCTGGGACTGTGGTAGAAGTGAAGCTGCTCCTTGGCAACAGAGATATTTACCCTCAAAATTAGCTGTACCAGCAGCAACTACTTCACAGGACAGAAGTAGAAGTACCACACCAGGTTTGTATCGAACATTTTTATATAGAAAATAACATAATAGAAATTACAATCATTACAGTGAAAGTACGATGCAAGGAACCACCACCAAATGAAAATTAAATTGTTGTACAACTCTACAAGTTAAATATTACATGAAATTTATAACTTTTCTTTCTACTTTAGAAGCACTTCCTCAACCTGGTACAATTACTAGTGGAGAGGGTTTAGCAGAAGCCATTCAATTGCTTTCATGTAGACCAATGAGATGTGCAATACCCCACGGGCCATTTCCAGGCCATTCTTTACATGGAATGCCATACGGCCCCCCACCATGGCCAGAAAGCCATGAAGATCGAATGCATCGCAGAATGTATGGAGTTCATATGCAACGGTAGTTATGTCATTAAATAATTGACTTAAGAATGCAAAATATTATTACAGTGGTAATTGGCAATCTTTGGATGTTCCAACGTCTAGTGGAATGTCTGTAACCGAACATTATGATATTTTCCCACCAGGACTTCCATTAACATCACGCAAAAGTAGTTCTTCAACAGACTCTTCTTCTTGTCTCTCTATACACAGCAGATCTACTACTAGTTCTTCCGAAAGGGGCTCTGATGGTTATAGCAGTGGAGGGGTACGATATTTTATTGTCATTATGTTCAACTGAAGATATTTTTAAACAGGATGCTATGAGGTTACACACTAATTTTTATTCCATGTGGAGCGGTAATGAACATCTTCCATTTATTCGACTGCCAGAATCTCAGGAACCTCAGGATGATAGCGATGCTGAAGATACTCCAACTGATGGTAAATCTGCATTTCCAAAGCCAACATAATTGGGTTAAAGTTATCAAAACTTTATTGCAACATCAGTATTATTAGATGTATTAATAATGTGCCCATTGTCAATTTCTAATTCTCAGAATATATTCATAGTATTAACTAGTTGGGGCCAACATCACTCATTATTGAGTTAAGAAATATTGCATTATAAACAGTGTAACTTTCGTTTACAGATTTTATATAAACGATATAAAATTTACAAAAGAACCGTCGAAAAGTGTAGCAAATATTTCAATATTTAATTACACTTTTCATTGTTACTGCCATATTTCTTGGTACTTTTATATGTTCAATACCTTTGACATTAGCTAGTTCACCACTATTAGGTGTTATGGTATATATCTGCTCATAGTTAAATAAACCAGATATTGTCCTGCAGATTAACCTCCCATTCGTATAAAGAGGATTGCTGCTTCTGATATGCCTCTGGATATGTCCTAAAATATTTCGTCTGGTAAAACCAAACTGCATCAGTTACTAGTTGAGAGTTTCATCCTGATTTGTATAGTAGATTTGCTATAGTCTGTTGCTGGCTGGTAATGTTGAATGTTTAGAGCGATTCTAGAATATAAATTTGATTCGGGTAGATAGAGTTCGTCTTGTGTACTAGTAGTGAGGTTTTCCTTCAATTGAATTAGTAAGTACTGTATTTGACTTTTTCATGATTAACTTGCAAATTGTTGCCATTTCACTATCCATATGGATGTTTTTATTAGTGTCATTGAATAAGATCAGTCAAAACAAGGAATAAAAGGAAACATGCTGTGGCGAAAGTTGAAAATGTGTAAATAAAAGTGGAGTGAATGGCTGGAAGAATTGAGATCAATATTCTGGGAGCTGGAGTGACTATTAGCACATATGTAGATGTTTTAAAAGGTGGCCAGAATCAAGATGGTGTAGTAAATATTGTAATGCGAGAGGTACAAATAATTGAGAGGGGTTAGTGAAAGAGAGTGACGATAACGCAAGCAAGCAACAATAAAGTAAGCTCAAAATTTAAGAGCATAAATATGAAAGTACTTCCTAAAAAAAATTGTAACAAGTTCATTTGAAAACTTTGAAGAATGTAAAAAGGGACATCGAGTCTGAGTAGTAAGTGGAAGTAGGAATTGTAATATTGAAAAAACTATTGAAGATTATGGAATGCGTTTAAGACAGTGTGTTTAAACATTGGTTCACATGTTGGGATTAAGAAGTTGACTTGGTTCATACATGTTTTGAATGTTACCTTTGGGCAAATGGAGTGTGAGTATAAAGTGAAAGAGAAAATGTGTTGGTAGTGCTGAAGGAATGAACATGGTAATTGAAGCAAGGCAGAGGATGTATATGCAATAGCAAGGGGAATAATTGTCGAATGTTGAGGAATGAACCTTCAAGCTTGATGTGAATAATAATACCTTCTCCTTATCCACAAATTTATTAGTTACTTTCAATATGTATACATTTCAACAACAAAATTGCCATCGTCAGAAAATTTAGGTATCTAATGCCCGGTTTCACAAACGATCGTCAAATGGTGAATTAGTTAACAAGCCTTTAACAATTCGTTATTGCTTGTGAAATCCAAAACAATGGTAATGTTTCTTTTAACGGTTCGTCAAGGTAATCAATCGTCAAATATTTGACGATTGATTACCTTGACGAAACAAATCCAAAACAATGGTAATGTTTCTTTTAACGGTTCGTCAAGGTAATCAATCGTCAAATATTTGACGATTGATTAAAGACTCGTTAACGAATCGTCAAACTTTTGACGATTCGTTAACAAGCTGTTAACGACCGATTAACGTTTGTGAAACCGGGCATAAGACTACCAAAATAAACATCAAAAGCTGCAGTGGTCCACACTGAACTTTCTTATACCAGTTATACATAAAGTATAAGGAAGTAAAAATAGCAACCAATACTAATGCTAAAAAATAATAAATAAATATGAACCTTTACAAACAAGTTAAAAATTGAATTTTATAGCGATTGATAAAGTGACGATCTCAGTATCAGCCAATAATCTGAATTAATGAAATTAAATCTGAAATTAAATATAAAAATACTCTCAAAAGAAACTAGCTGATTATTAGAAGATACATTTTTCACCAATTTTAAATTATTTAAATGTATAACATGTCCAGATTCAAATTTGTTTTCTTTCTAATGAATTAAAATAGAGTGCTCGTTTGCATAACATATATTCTAACACAGGTTTTAATTAAAGAATATAATTAACTTATCAAGGTTTGCATGAATCAAAAATTATTATAAATAAATTTTAGCAGCAAGCACAAGGTGCAGTTATGTGTAATGTTTATCTGTATTTATTGCAAATCTTCATCAATTTTTTGAAATGAAGTTTAAAAACGATGGTATCTAAATTTCACTCTGAAAGAAACTTTAAACTATTTCTTTCAATGGGAAATTGAAATGAATAATCAATTACCTTTTTTGGACATGTTGGTTGGTCACAAATGATAATAAATTGGAAATTGACATATATAGAAAAGGAACTAATGTTAATAGATTTATTACATCATATTCTAACCATTGTTTTCAATATAAAAATGTTGCTTTTAATTGCTTAATTAATCAGTTATTAATTTTTCCCTATACACAGATTAGATTTGAAAATGAATGAAAAAATATTAAATTAATAGCAAATTATAATGGCTACTCTGATAATTTAGTTAAGAATATTCTTAAAAAATATCAGTATAGGTTTTTGGTTAAAAATGCTACAATTTTAAATTTAGAAATGCCGATTAATAAATTTATGAAAGTTCCTTTTCATGTCTACAAATGGTCTTAGTAATATTTTCAAACATGAAAACTATACTATACAAAGTAATGTTATAAGTTTAAATAATTTAAAATTGTTAAAAAATTTAGCTTCTAACAATCAGTTAGATTCATTCTTTTATTATTATTTTAAGAACTGAATTTCAATAATTCAGATTATGGGCTGATACCGAGATCGCCATTTTATGAATTGCTACAAGATACAATTTTTAACTTGTTTGTAAAGATTTATATTTATTTATTATTTTATAGCTTTAGTGTTGCTGTAGGTTGATGGCAACTTACCTGTTGAAATGTGTACACGTTGAAAGTAATTAATAAATTTGTGGATAAGGTAGTATTATTGACATATATGAAAATCCACAGTCCTCTATTAGTGCATTTACTAAATTTTCAGAGTTTGTGTGACGTTATTTGTCATTCGAGTACGATTCTGAAAGACATTGAAAAAGTAAAAATGCACTACTGCAGGACCCGCATGTAGTTAGTGAGATGGTTGCTGGTTTACCTAGAATTGACATTCTGACTATCAGCTTCCTTCTTATCATTGATCAACGATGGTACTAAAATATTTTGATTCTTTTTATCGTTTAATATTTTGTAATTTACGCGTTGAATTATGAATCTCTTATGAATCTTTTGTAGGGTAAAATTCCCAGATATTTTAAAAACTTTCCCTACTGGTTTGCATAAGACATAAACGTCCCAGTCTTTAATTACAACCATTAGTGTAATTTTTATATTATTGACATGTTGTATTTATCTGTTAACATGTGAACAATCAAATCTCATTGACCGTGAATATACAGGAATTAGTCATTGACTAATACAAAAACTGCATGTATGACAGGTTATCGAATATACATTGATCAATTTCGTGCAGAATGTCACTAATGTCGCTAATTTTTGTGGTGTTATAACTATAATAGTAAGAAAAAAGTGTTATAACTAGATTGGTTTTGCATTGATACATGATTTAAGTTCTCAGATTATTCATCTGATAAATAATGAGAGTTGGTCAAGATCTTTTACTTTTTACCTTGGATAATACTTCAGTTAAATAAAAAAAATACAAATAAAAATTTACTGTTCTGTTTGTTTATTGGGTATTGAGAATATGTAGCTTGCCATTTGAAATACATGAGGGCTGAACTTTTGAATTGTGCAACAATCTTCGTGTGCTCTGGCTACTATTCGCTGCTGGTTTTTGTGAAACAAAGCCACATCATCATGATTGCACATCAAACTATTGAAGTGATCTTGACGTACAAAAGGTAATTTCTATGAACTTCAAATTACTACTACTTACTTTATTAGTTTCAAGGTTGCAAATTAAGTAATAAAGTTGTTACTGCAAAAGTTAACCCTTTAAATTAACTATTTTAAGTGGTTTGAATTATATATCGTTGTCAATATTCAACAAGTTAAAGTATATATATTGAAACGTCCCCTCCCTGTACGTCACGACTGTGAGTGGAATTTTTTTTTGTACTTTGTATAATATTTCTTATTAGTTGGATGCCAGCTGTTTCTCGGTTCGTAAATGAGTCATGAACTCTTTCTCACGTAGTTTGTTTGGTTTAATTATAACCAATCAAAATAATGTTGCTTTTGAAAATTAAATTGTTTTTTTATTAAAAAGCCTTTTTCACAAACAATAAAATATTTAATTAATTTAACTGGTAATAGTGATCACAATACAAAATGAGAAGCTTATTTCTAATACTTATATTAACTACAGTTAGGTTGTTATGGCAGTCCTATCGTATTTTACCGTACAATGATAACGCTTACTGTCTGACTTAAGATTTACCATATAAAAAATACACTCACTTTGATTTCGTTTCGCATTCAGTCCGGATCTGTTTAATGCAATGTTCTGTCAATATTGGAAATATCTCTTGTTTGTCCGTTTTCTTCGTTTCTTTTTACATTCTCAAAAATGTTGCAGGCATAATGTTACTTTAAATAGGTTATCTCAAGTCCAAAGTTCTACTTTGTCCACTGTAGATGAGCAGTCTAACATTAATGTATACGTTACATGTGATACATGTCAATTCTGCCATTTCTTGTTCCTTATTTATAAATGTAGTTTTAGATTGTACAACTTTATATTATATAATTAGCTTTGCAGACGTTGTTGGCCCTGGAATCACGAGATGATTTGCCTCCATTCTCTCTTGTTTTCCACCTTTGTCCACTACTCCTTCGCTATTATCACTTTCAAGTCTGTACCTCAGCCATTTCATTTGCTGCATTTTTATTTGCATTGTAACAAATTTTTATACTGGTTACAAACAGTCTCATGCATCACGACAAGTTCAATGATAAATAGTATTAAAATAAGTGACTTTTATAATTATTGGAATGAAACAAATTTGATCCAATAAAACCCTTGCTGCACCTTCGCTTAGTTCACTAATTTTGAATTTGTAAAGACTATAAATCCTTAAAGTAACAATTTTGAAGATAAAAATAGCGACTTGTAAAAGATAGAACAAAACTGGCAATTTCCTTCAAGTGAAGAAAACACATTTCCAGTATTTCACATATAATTGCATACATATTCAATTAAAAGCCCTAAATCTATTAATATTTGAAAATTCAAACATCGCCGAATATTATGCATTATTATTGTAGTAAATAATGGTTGTATCTATAGTAACTGGGTTGTGAAACTAGGAAATTGAAGTTATTGTCATGCATTGTGACAATAATATTTTAAATTTAAAAACCTCAAATGCTTTAAGAACTAGTGGTTTAAATTGAAACCATGTGGCATATACTACTATACATAAACATTAACAATAAGTAAAGTTCGAATTAATGTATTCATGATACTAATAATGTTTTGCAAGGGAAGAACAAGTTAGTTGCTTGAGAAGAAATTACCTACATCTTTCTCTTAAGTTGTGAGAACCAAATGTTTACTTTCTATTTTAGGGTAGAAAAAAGAATTAATAATTGAGACGTAGGCAGATTTTTAGTTGTGTCTCCAAAGAACCAGATCTTAATGGTATTAAGATTTTTTCTTTTTTATAACTAAATTTGGTGAAATATTTATTTATTATGTTTAGTCAATGTAAGTGTAACAGCAATTAATAGCAGCAATGAGGATTTAATGGAAGCGATGGTATTTTTAATAATGGTCCATTTTTGAAATTTAGGTCAGGTGTTATTAGAGAAGACAAAGATTTGTATTTAATATTTGTAGATTTTATAGGACCATGTGGAGAAAAACCTTTAGGATCACCTGCAACTCTTTAATTAACTAATGAAATTAATATATTTGATTCGCTGACTGCAATTTGATGCCAAAATATTTTAGCAGGTTTCACAAACCAATATCTTGAGCTATTTAAAGCAGATTCTTTAGTTAGCATATTTATTCATATTATATCAGCTATAATTATTGTATTTAAGTTAAGGTATCAGTGGGTAAAGCAGCCAAAATAGCATATATTACAATCCTAGAAGTGTAATAAAATGTATTAACTCTGAGTTTATTGGTGATTCCAAAATAATTAGAATAAACAATCATTGTCTCATTTGTAGGATATTATATGGGTATTTATACCACTGTTTGCTGCTTTACATACTACAATCAAAATTCTAATTTCCACAGCTAATCCCAGACTTAAAAACTCATTCTAGTAGAGTATAAATATATGTTCACCGAACGACATACATATAGGTTAGGGTGTTTGAGGTAGAAAATAATGTGAATTGAATTAATTTTAAATAATATCATTTCCTTAATGCTCATAGTAACTCAAGTTTCAAAAATACCATTTATAAGACATTGAGTTTGCTGCTATAAAAATGTTCTCAATGGATATTTTGTGATCACTTTGATATTCTTCTAGTCAATGTAACTGAATGCGGTGAATGATTAAATTTGTTGTCATATAATATTAATGCGACGTGTTTGTGAAAGACATATTTAATGTTAAGATTTCGTTTATTTTTTAATTGTATACGAATTTATTAAAATTTTTGCATTGTATTTGTTCAAATACATTTACTATCTATCTATTCCATTGTTTAATATTGTCCAATTATATCCACAATAAATGTAACTGTCCAGAAATTTGAAAAATCTTATAACATGTAATCTAATAATTATAGATGAATTTGCAATTATTATCGATATATACATTTACAATTCAACGCGAATTAATTATATATAATAATAATAAACAATAAATTAATTTTACGGAATTATAAATTAACTTTACTTAATTGGTTATGAAATCACAAAAGTTTGGAAGAATGTGATTCATAGGATTATTTTTACTATAGAAATATGCATGTCGCTCATTTTTTCGGAAATAATGAATAAGTATTTTTGCGGTATAAGAGCGCGGGTTTTTTGTACCTAAATTGTGCCTGAACGGACGAATGCCCTGAATAACCTTCTGTACGTGTATTTTATACTATTTGTTCTACTTTGCGCCCTTTTTTTAATGCGAAAAATTAAGCTTTGTTAAGTATTTCAACATTTAGGGATATTTGCGCTGGTTGGTAACGCAACATGAGTTGTGAAGACCTGCAATTTACTCCACCCTAAATACGGGAAATTGCACAAATTACGATTGGGAATTTACTTCCGAATAAGTCGCGGTGTCAATACGAACAAAAATATAAAAAATTTGAAGAATGGTGCAACGAAAACAATGTAACGATTATTAGTTACAACTGACATTTCGTTGACATTATACGCTGACAAACCGCGACCAACATGAAGAAACAAAATTATACCAGACTCATTTTAGCGCTCGAATTTTCATTTTAACACTGTTTTGGGTGCTAAAAAGAAGTTATTACCAACGCAAAGTAGAAAAACGTTAGTTATAACAATGCATTCTTGAGATATATACATACTTGAATATTGTAACCATGGTCACATTAGATGTACACTGAGGGAAAAATGAACTGAACAGTGGCATGTTTTACTCGCGCCGCATGTTACTATCGTTATGGTACTGAACAGCCATTCATTTTACAATAATGTATTGGAAAACGGAACATAGTTTAAAGTACTGTGGAATGCAAAAAAAGTAGACAAAAACAGTTTCCTGTAATTGATTTTCCACAAATTGTTGTTGTATAAATGTGGCTTTTTAAAATCCCCTTTTCTTTCAAAATTTGACAATCTGTCAAAGTTGACATTCATTTTAAAACGAAGTTTCTTTATTCCAATAAAAGTTGAATTTTCTTAGTAAGTTTTCTTAATCCACGTGATATTTGACTTATTTATTCAGTAACGGTAGTTCGGGGCTCTTGTTCGGGGTACCTACGCTTACGGCTCACCAGTTCATTAAAATGTCACTGAAATGACAATACTGACGTTTACATGACATTGCTAATATCAAATTTGTTCAAGCAGCCGAAAATTTCGTGTCTACTTTTTTTTGCATTCGACTGTTCATGCGATTTTATTCCAAATCAGTCGATGGATACACATAAGCAGATATATCGTGTAAAATTAAATGTGCTTAATGGCTTTCTTTTTAAATCAGTATTGCCCTCAATTTCTGCCAACAATTATACAAGAATTTGTAATTTTACACAGAATAATTAGAATAATAAGCGACAAATTAAATTACTAGCAAGTTTTCCCAAATTCATGGTTAAAATTACATTTACGCACACATTGATATTTTTCAACGGTCACCTTAATGCACATGGACAAATTATAGTTCAAGGCTAAATGAGAATCAATTTTCTTGCAATCGAAAATAGCAGATAGCACTCGTGCTGTTAGGCAATCACAGAGGGCTGTTGAAAATAAATTTTAGCGAATGTAACAGGCGAGGACGACCGTTTCGCCTTCTGCGGGCTCATCACCACACGAGAGCGTGGTATTCATGTCTAGGTGGCGTTAATTCACACACAAACTTTTTGTAACGTAGAATTTATTTAGTTATCTGATTGGTGCTAATTGCATTATTTTTACTTACTTATACTTTATGTATAAGTAAGTATAGAAATCATGAAAAATTTCGACCTCGATTTTTTAACGGATATACGCGTTTTGAGGTCCCCTGAATCGTTTCTGACTATTTTCGGAATGACGTCTCTCTCTGTGTGTGTGTGTGTGTGTGTGTGTGTGTGTGTGTGTGTGTGTGTGTGTGTGTGTGTGTGTGTGTGTGTGTGTGTGTGTGTGTGTGTGTGTGTGTGTGTGTCTGTGTGTCTGTGTCTGTGTGTATGTACGCGCTCTAGCGTCGAAACGATTATAGCTAGAGCTCTGAAACTTTAAACTTAACATTTGTATGTAGCAAGGAGGAAAACGTCCTATTTTGAACGCAATCTCTCAACCGGAAGTGATGGTTTACTCTTATCACCTTTTTCCATATCTCGAAAACGGTACACGTTACGGAAAAAAATGTTCTAACATAAATTATAGATATTGATATTTTAAACAACTTTTATTTGAAAAGTTTTTTCGAAAAACGTTGTATAACTAAGTATAAGAAGTAAGTTTCGTGCGGACCACCGCGGATTTTTTCATTCAATGTTCAAGGGTGTAATAGCTGTATTTTTTCGAGAACTTTTCCAGAAAATATCGCATTCGTTACACAAAATGAACAACTATTTCGTCATTTGTTGCGAAAAATGTGACATTTTATAGCGTCAATTAATCTTGAAAAATAACACAAGTCTCCAATCTACCTGAGTTTTAGAGATTGTTAGATATTGTCTTGACTAGATCACCGGTGACTAATTAAATTATTGTTTTTTACACAAGTCACACACAGATTCAGATTCAGGGAAGGCCAAAACGTCTATTTCCGTTAAAATCGGAGTTCGAACATTTTTATGAACTATACTTCCTTATACATATAAGTAAGTAAAAATACTATACCAGACATTGTCTGAACTGTGAGACAGGAATTATAAAATAAAAAGTGTCTAAAATCGGTGATAAAAACATTACTTATTTATACAAGTATGATATGTGTATCCACATATCATACTCAAACAAGCAGCTAAAGCTAAAGCAATAAATAGTTATTTACATACCAAGGGCTGTTAAGAAGGCCATAACGGCTGAGGTAGCCGTTTGAGGCCCGAACGAAGTGAGGGTCTTAATGCTACCGAGAGCCGTTATGGCCCTTAACAGCCCGTGGTATGTACAACGGTTTTCGTCGCACTAGCTTATCCAAGAAGGTAAAAATTTGGAATGAAAAATTTTATAATTTATAATTTTAAAATGATAGATGTCATTGTTTCCGTGACAACTAAATGTTGTACGATCGATTAGAAGCGGGCTGTTATCAAAAGCGGGCTGTTAAGGATCCTTAACGGCCCTCTTTTCATAACAGCCCGCTTAGTGTTGCCAGGGCATTATCGATAGCTTAACGTTTTTGAAATGTGGCATGTTATTCGCTACGTAACAATCTAGTGCGACGAAAAAGCTATAATTCACGATAATATCAAACGTCAAGCAGATGCAAAATCGAATTGCAAAATTATCTCTGCTCGAAATAAATATTACGTCTAAACAATGAAATAATCCGGTATAGCCGTTTCCTTTATTTCTTCATTACTTGTCATCGTGGTTCGTACATGTATAATAGTCATATCAAGTAAAGCGGTGGGTGTGATGTGCGCAGAATAAATTATTCGTGCAGAGTGTGTGCCTATGTGTATGGGTTGTCTGACTACACACATCATATTCCTCATATTTTTTAAGGCTGAGCTTAAGGTGTAAAACCACTCTAGGATTTGCAATGTCCTAATATCCTTAAAAATGTCTAGGAAGGAAGAGGATGAAGCTAACATCGACCTGGATGGCCAAATAATATGGTGCAGGCATGGCAGATTAGAGGTAAATAAAAAAATTCCAAGGATTAAAATGTTTATGAAACTTTAAACGCGTTTTCCTGTAAACCACTGTTAGGAGGGTCGAAAATTTCGAACGGAGTATATTATGTAAATACATCGATGATTGGGAGCGATGCATAAAACTGCATGTTAATTGTACGGAGAGCAAGATGCACAATATATCTCGAATACTAGAAAACGCCCGGCGTGTGTCATGTACCCCAGTGCGATCCCGCCTCGCAACGCTGACAGGATTGCATCTACCTCCACATTCCATGACACAGGAATATAGCTAGCTATGTCGATAACCTTTACACCGGGAACCCAGTTGCATCTAGCAACAACAACAACAGCCGCAACTTCGGCAACAACAACAACAGCCGCAACTTCGGCAACAACAACAACAGCCGCAACTTCGGCAACAACAACAACAACGGCAACTTCGGCAACAACAACAGCATCAACAGCAACACCACTGCATTCGGTGTGCACCACTCCACCAGCAATCACTCGCGTAACTGTAACATACTCAAAGCAGTTGTCATTAATACATCTCAATAACCAACAAATAATACTAATCGTTGTTCACACCAATGACCATAATGCAGTTATCACAATAACAACGCAACTACTGCGACAAACACTCGCCGCACGCCCACACGCCACTGTGAGAGCAAGACTGATAATGTTCACGGTACGATGACGAATGTGTCCTTCCCGTAAACAACCCCACCGCTAGGGCTAGTGTGGTATGGGGGAAAGCAATAAACCTCTACGACGTTTTCATAAATATACTCATCCCTATTATAAGTAAATGCGCGTAAAATATGTAATATTTGCTATAGAATAATATACTTAAATGTCTTAAATAAAACACAACCGTAACACTACTTTTTCCAAACTGGGAGGACAGATTTATCGGAGACTATTGCATGGATCCATTTAAAATGTTCACAGTAGCTTCACAATAGTGGAAGTACGTAACCGTTGTTTGATTGGATGTAAACTTTTTTTATGAACAATTTATCACTCATTTTTAGGGAAAAACATGGATTCATTCCTTAAAAATTGCACCACTTCCAAAAAATTGATAAAAAAGAAAACTCCATGAAAACTACGTACTTCAAAAACCCAATGTACATAGATTTTATAGTTTTGTTCCAGGACTTATACATGCCGAGAAATCTGTCCTCCCGAGGCAGGTGTTTTTAAACTAGACGACCGGCTCTATCGCCGCAATTTTTAATGAGAATCAATAAAAAAATGTGCTTAATCAACCTTCTGAGAAAAATTTCTATTCCGTTCGTCATACTGCCAAAATAAATTCATAAATTTACCTCTTTTTTAGCCTCTAGAGTTGTTTTACCCTTTAATGTTTGATAAGCAATTTAAATTACAACCGTACGAGGGATGCGTTTTATATATCGGGAATAGGCCATCCCGGTGCTGCTATCTCACAACAAGTGTATCGTAAAGTTCGACGTTTGTTACAGAATACTTATTCAGAACATATTGACGTCCAGGGGCCATTTGAGTTGTTTACAGTGACTTCATCTCGGCCTAAAAATGGAACATTTCCGTGCGATAATTTTTTACAACTTTCGACGTGGATTATCACAACAACCTTGTATAAATGAACTTAATTTGACTTTTAATGATGTGTCACCATCAAAAACCAGTGTATATCGGTGGTATAGAGAATCGTGGCCGTGCTTCGCTCACCGACGAATTTCGTGGAGGTCGTCCAAAATCGGTTGTTGTTCCGCAAAACATTGTTGCTGTATGGAAACAGGCAACCGCGCGGGTGTATGCCCAAGAATCTTCCTTTCATATATCTTTGTTCCCGCGTTAAAACCTTTTTTCATTATTATATCCTGGGCTCGGTTGTTCACGCAGGTGGCTATGTCCTCCCGCGTGGTTATGTTGAATGTTCCCACACAATGTGTGGGTATTTTTACTGTTATCACAATGTGGAGGTCGGCTGCTTGTTGTTGACTCCGATTGATATATATATATATATATATATATATATATATGTGTGTGTGTGCGCTTCTTGGTTCTCGGGTTGTGAACTGTTCTTCTAAGTCAGCGAGACCTAGAAGAGCTTCCTGAAGATGGCAGGTGGGACTCTGTCGAAGCGACCCTTCGGAGAACATTTCCATAACGCGGTTCACAACCCGAGAACCAAGAACGTTGGATTGCCAATAATGTGATGATTCTTCTACCTTTTGAACGTAATTGAAACACGTGTGTCCGTTGTACAATATTAATATCTGTTTTGTATTTTTACATAAAACTGTCGAATAGTTGACATTGATATCCGTATGAATCTTGGCTACATAGTTTTCATTGTACATAACTGTTACACAAATCTTTTAATAATAATTCACAATTCTAACGGCACATATTTTAAATTTATAATTTATATCATGACATTTTCCCCTTTAATACTTAAAGTATTTTGCATGCAAGCTAAATAGTTATAGTATTAAACTTTCAAGCATTACACATAAAAATAAGAATTTTCATAAGTTGAACATGCCCTCCCAATTTTATTTTGATTTATAAATAAAATCTTAGAACTTCCTGCTTCATCCTGCTTCTTTTCTTCATCCATTTTCTGCATTTCTTTCTTATATCTTCTAATTCCAAATTTTCTTTCTTCTGCTTCCATGGTCTATCTGGATAAATATCCTTCATCAATGGTAATAGGTGTATAATTCGTTATAGTACTTGGTGTATTATTAATAATCATTTCAACCTCTTTCACATAAGTATCCCATTGATCATGTCTTTCATGTGTGTATAATCTCAGTAATTTTTGTTGACTGTCTTTTAACTGATTGTTAGCTGATTTTAATTCCTCAACAGTTCTAATATTCACTTCTAAATTGTCTTTCATTCCCCCTACTTCACTCATGATTACATTTATATTATTTTTAATTACAACATTTTCTCTCTCAAGCATATCTAAGCCAGTTTTGTATACCTGTGTATTTATAATTGTCTTTTAAAACTACTTTCATTTAAAATAGTATATATATATATATATATATATATATATGCATATTTTCTTCTTTGTTCAAGTTTTCCTTGTTGGAAAACTGTTGTGACCGGTTATTTAAATATTCTTGATCTCGGATACCATTTATTCTCTTACGTTTCGAAATATGTCTATTTCATTCTGAAAGTTTTTGGCGAACAGAACGATTACATTTATCTACAAAGCATATTAAAATAGTAGCAATCGGTATCGTGATTTTTTCAACTTCTCCACATTCTTGGAATTGCACAGGGCATGGCTCTGCGTTGCCCTCTATACCACGCTTCCAATGTTGATGGGCATGTCCACACAACACGTGTGGGGACCAAGGGTTGTCTTGGTTTCCAATTTTAAAACCAACGTAGGGTTCGTATGCATGAGTGACTTTTATACCGGCTTGAATTTTATGTTTAACTTGCTCCGGACCAATATACAAGCCGCACACCTAGCAAAACGAGTCAGCAGGATGAGCACAATAGCAAGTTTGATGTGAATTAAATCAGTAAAGCATTATTAAACACCAAAGTTGTAATTTCTATTTTATTTTTGAGGTTACGAAGTTTTTTTAAAAATACGAATACCTAATATTGTCTGATCCTTGAAGAAGTCATTATAAAATAATACTAAAATCGGTATTTTTTAAGAAATCTGAACTAACTTTGTTGACTCTTTCAATGTTTTTCTAGGCAATATGGTATTATTGGTGTATTTTATGTATTTAACACATTATACAGTAATTATGTATACCCACATACTGTGCTCAAACAAGAAAATTATGTTAATTTTCATAACATTATTAATCTTGCGTTAAGAACAAATAAATAATTTTAATAATATCACCATATCATCACCATAAATATATCTTCTCAATCATAAGTAAAATGAAACTGCGAAATTATCGGATCGGCTCGGAACAAATAATATGTTTAAGCGACGAAATGATGCGGTTTATCTTTTTCGTTTATTTTTTATTACAGACCTTTGTCTTTTGTCCATATCATCATACTGTTATCAGGTAAAATTGTAGGTATGACTAACGAGAACAGAATAAATTATTGAATGTTTGTGCTGCCTATGCACCTAAACGACCGTTTACTAAGTTTCATGCTGTTGGCAGTTGGCTTGGAGCAGATACCAGTGGAGTAAAATGCAATAAAAATCTATTATTCAAATAAATGTTCTTTTAATAACCGTGCGTTCCCACACATGAACATATATGACACACCCGCTACATTCTCGACATGTACAATTTTTAAAATCGCTTTTGTATGATAGCAACAATAAGTATTTGCAGACGATATACTGCCTCGTTGCAATCTTCAGGTTGTTCTTCTTGGTCGTAGTGATCTAGAATATTTAACGTTCATTGTTACTGCTAGGTCTTTATACACTGTTGCTTCTTTCCTTGGAACCTAGGAAGTGGCTGCTGTCTGACTACTGGTTTTTCAACCGAATAGGTCTTGGTGCTCAGTGGACATGTTGGTTGCGATGATGCGTATGCTTGCTTACTTCTGGTATTTTTCAGCCAGTGACCTCCATGTTCGGGTATATTCACTGTCACAGGATGAAGCGAAAGCCGCAGCGTTCTTACCATACTTGAAAAGAACTTAAATGGCAGCGCTGTCAACGTTCATCAAGTCATCGTCATCCATGTTCAGGTCATCGTCAAACATACTGTTGTCATCATACTCCATTTCTTCGATCTCTTCGTCGTCTAAATTTTGAAAGCGGCACTGTAAACACCTGTAGACATTGTGTGTTACTGGATTTAATTAGATGGAGATGGAGATGGTTTTTAGTTAAAATACGAACAAAATATATAGAGTAGATTCACGATCACGCAATAGCTACTAGGGACTTTAAAAATAGCTACATACAACTGCTGAAACGCAAAATGTAGTAACTTCTACAGCATGTTAAAAAAGTGTCACAAACTTTAAGTGCTGATAGTGTGGCCCATAATATGCCGAAAAGTCGTAATGAACATGGGTCCGCAAATGGACGGTTAACCCTTGTGTTGCCACCCAAAAAAACTCACAGCATCTGCCACCCGGGTACCTGGGTACCCCGCCCACGAAATTCTTGTTAAAAGCCCATTGTAACTAGAATAATTATATGCATTCGATTAATATTTAATTATTCATATGATAGGAAGGTATTCCTACCTGAATATATCAATTAAATTATGTGATCAGCACACAGCAAGGTCACAAAATATTTGCATTGTAATCATTGATTTCTAATATATCTGTGTAAAATTTTGAAATTGAATTATTTTTTTTGATACAGTATTTGTGTATTACAGTACAAAAAACGAAAAGTATGATTTTTGTACAAAACATTTCAAAATATTCAATAAATAAACAATTTGAAATAAACAAATATTGTTATTATTTATATATTAATCCATATTTACTTATTATATTTTTACAACAAACTTTGTTTGTATGATATACTATACGAAAATCATGCTTTTTCTATCGGGGTACCCGGGTGGCTCATACGTGTTGTTTTTTTCAAATGCAAAATTTTGTTAGTTAAAATTTTATTTTTAATATGTTGAATGCAAATTTTGATAGGTAATCGGTCAAAGCATGGGGATACGAGAAGGTTTTGGCCAATCTTTTTTGGAAAAAAAAATTATTTCACTTACTTTGGCTCCTTCATTCCATAATTGATGCAAGTATCACCCACGCATTCGCAACATCCAGTATGAAACCAACGAAAACTGGATGCACCCATTGATTGGCAAGTACTTCGACATTTTGTCCAATTAATGCATTGTGACATAAATGCCACAGTACAGTTGTATGATGGTTGATGTTCGGCACTCTCTGTAAATCTTATGTATTTTAAAATTACATTCGAATAATGTTAATATATATCTTACGTATTTGTAATTGTTCCTTTTTAGGTGCAAAGTGTTGTATATCTAAATCGATTGGATAAGTGAAACTCAACCAACGGTCATGTGGATCTGGAAGCTCTGTAAGTACGGTGAAGAGTCCGGGTATGTTCGTTGTGAAATCTTCGACGTACGATTGTTTATTAAGCTTTATACCAGTATCATTCGGTTTAGGGCACATATCTGTGGAATAAAATGAAATACAAATGTATAACTAAAATTGGACAACCTTTGGATCCGTACATACCTACGCAGGAGCAACATTCGCTGTATCTCACACTTAAACAGCTGTAACATTCTCGACAGCAGGTGCAGTTTTTTAAATCGCATTTACACGATTGTGTCAATAAGCATTTGCTGACTATACTTCCACATACTGCCTCGTTACAGCTATCAACTTTCTGTAATACCAGGAAAAGTCCGGCCGCTGCTGCCGTTACTATTGCCCACTGCAACATTGCAAATCTGTAAAAGGTAATGATATATTAAACTAGAAACAACTTTACTAACATTTGTTTATTTTGAGAAATTTTTAGATTGTATCAAATGTTTCAAATAAAATAATTCATCTTCGGCGATTGTATGATTTGACTTTCACGCTTCCATCGATTAGTTACGGTAAATAAGGGTCACGATTATGAGCTCCACAAAGTCTTGATTTTAATTGCTCATGATTTTCGTATCGCATGTTCGTGATTTAAAAGAGATAATAAATCTCATAAACGCTCAAAACGTTTCCCAGAATTATGCGACGACTATATAAAAAGTTATATTGTGTTTCAACAGGGCTTCATTAATGTTTCCTTGTTAATGAATTGTATTCACTTCATATTATCGTTTTTTACTATTCTAAAAATGACGTCGACTTCCTTTCACTTGTTCACATTTATTTGCATGTTGTTTGTAAAGCGGGTAAAATAGTAGTCTATCAATAATATTTAAGTCAAACTTAGAACATTAATTAAATAACTTCACATTTAGAATATTTACGAAAAGAAACCAATGTCAACACATTCATCACGGCAGATTGGGCACCTTTAATTTTCTTATCCATCGGGTGTTGAGTTCTCGATTTAAAAACAAAACATATGAAAAGAACTCAATTTTGTCAAAGAAATTTCAAGATACAAATGGTCCCTTGAACGAAATAGTTAATAATATTATTAAGAAAAAGTTCAAACTGAATGTTATAAATTCCTCGACTTTGTTACCTTATGTAAGTCAGTCAACTAAATTTATTATAAATGTAAATTATATCTTAAAAAAAACGGTTGTACCGTTTTCGAGATATGGTAAAAGGCTTCAAATCTTAAATTTAAAGTTTCATAGCTCTAGCTATAATCATTTGGATGCTAGATGCACATACACACACACACAACGTCATGCCGAAAATAGTTAGAAACGATTCAGGGGACCTCAAAACGTGTATATTGCGGACCACTGACTAATCACGACGAAAAATTAAAAATTCGCGTAATTATTAAAATAACCCCGATGCAATTATAAATAATGTGTATCCGTGCATAATTCATAAATGCTTTATTTCGGGCGTACCATTTACGTAATAATTTACTTGCCTGTTTATTAGTTTTATTATTATTACACTTTAACAATTCACTTATCCAAACTTCTGAAGCGACTTTGACAACACAGTGTTTTCTGAAGCAACCTGTTTGCAACTGATATATCAGCTTTTCAATTTGAAGCTTAAATACGAACAAAACCCATCGCGTTATATCCTGGCTACCTGGATAAGGGTAATGTTAAGTCTAACGGCACTGGGTGATGAATTTACACGTGAGTGCACGTTAATATTTAAAAATAAACAATTTAAACTATATCCAATAATGTATATGTCAATTAATACCTTCTTCTTATCTACAAATGTATTCATTACTTTTTCTGTGTACACATTTCAACAACTAAGTTGTCATCGTCAGAAAATTTACATATATCAACTAACACATAAAAATAGCAACCAACACTAACGCTATAAAATAATAAATAAATATGAATTCTGGAAAGCAAGTTATAAAATCTTATAGGAATGCTAAAGTGACGATCTCGGTAACTGCTTATAATCTTAATTAATTAAATTAAATTTGTTCTTAAAAATAAAAATACTCTCAAAAGAATTTAACTGATTGTTAGAAGATACATTTTTTAACCATTTTAAAGTATTATATGTTGGGCAACACTAAATTTTTCCATTGTATTATGTTTTAGGTGAGGCATGTGTCTTTTGAAACGAATTAAAATAGAACGTCTCGCTTGCCCAACATATATTCTATCACATGTAGTACAAGAAATTCCATAAATTCCCGACATTTGAAAAACTTCTACTTTGTCTTTTGGTGTGCCTAAAAAAATTCCAAACTGTTTAATGAAACATAAATTATCAGAGTAACTATTATAAATGCTATTAATGTAATATATTTTAATTCAAATATACTCTGTGCCAATGGAAAATTTAATAAACGATTAATTAAGAACTTGAAACCAGCATTTTTATATTGGAAACAATCATTGAACAATCAGAATCTGATGTAATGAATCTATTAACATTAGTTAATCACAGGAGTTAAAATAGTATCAGAAATTGAGTACTAAAATGAAATTAATTAATGCGGATATTTGGTTGTAGAAGAAGTAATGTATTTCCCATGCTTATGGTTATAAAGGCACATACAACTTGTAAAAGTCAAGTAGATGTTATTAACTGCGCACAGAGAACATGGAAGATAATGGATTGGTAGATAGTGTCGATAGTTTACAATTAATCGTTGAAAAGTTTCTCCAAAAATGAAATGCTGCTACTGAATGAAGGTTTGAAATATGTTTTGCCAATTCAAAACGTACCAGTTGATGAAATAATATCAAGTATTGAGTCATCAATTAAAACTCTGACCATCTACAAATTATTTAAAAATGTTTCGGTAATCAGGATTACCGAAAATTTACAACATGTAAATAAACATATTATCGGATTGCTTTTATCTAAAAGCGTCGAAATGAAACAAGTTGGCAATTTTGGAGTATAAATTATTACTATTTGAAAATAAATGTATCTATTTAAGAAATTTAAATTAGTGTAAATAATAATTATTCGCGATAAAATCATCAAGAAACATTTAGTGGCAAAGTGCAGGGTGCGACCGCACTTCGGCCTCTAAATGGGTCCATTGTGATTCCTCCATTCAGCGATCCCACGCCACAATTAGCTAACCGACCGTAATCAAGCCTCTCTGGGAGGTATGAGTGATGCGCACGGGTATGTACGTTACATACAGTGCATATCAATTTGCAACAGTAAAATTTCAAAGAAATCCTATTTTAATGAACTCAAAATTGTTCGGCAACGGCAAATGGGGTTATTTAAATGTAGATGATAATGACATTCTTTGGTAAATTTATTTCGGATTAATATCTAGTAATGTGTAATACTAAGAATGCAAAGAAATTTTAATCTTTTGCATAAACTTAAGGCGGCGATAAACCAAAAAAGGTTTGTACAACATAACGGGGATATGGTAACTATAGTTTATACCGTTCGTTTTATTTAAGTATGGCCATAGGGATTTACATGGTAAACATTTTACCCCATGTTAACTTTTGTTGTCGTGCAAATTTGAAACATTTTTTTGTTTTTATAAATAAATCATAACATTTTTCTACAAAATGTACATTATTTGAAAGACATAAGCGTGTTAGAATTCTTCATTTTCGCTTTCAAAGTTGAAATCAATAACACAGATAATTAAGATAAAAGATCAACTTGGCGTAAATGTCATAATGCTTATTGACAACTAAAGGAGGAATAGGACGATTTGATAAAAACAAACAATTGTTTCAAATTTGAACGGCAGCAAAAGTTAACGTGGGGTACAATTTTGACCATGTAAATCCCTATGGCCATACTTAAATAAAACGCACGGTATATTATGAAGTGAATGCTATCCTAACATCAGATGACCTGCAAAGTAATCATTACCTACGAAATGTAACTTCCAGAAAATTCGTAATACACATAACAATTTGTGTAGTATTGTAGAGACATAGTATAATAAATTAAGGTAACGAAATAATATGGAAGAAGTAAAATAAAATTTCCATGTATAAAAGAATAAAATGTGTTCAATATTTCTTCATGGGGTATTTGTTTGGAGTCATTGTCAAATTAATATTACAGTCATTTCCAAAATTTGCTCATATATGATATTGCTGCACTCAGTGTGTGTATCACAGTACTAAGTGTGATACACACAGAGTGCAGCAACCACCAGAGACCACGCTTAAAGTGTACCAATGTTGGCCCAATTTAGAGAATCATTTCCAAGAGCTTCTTGGCGCAAATTCCAGTGACCTTTTTTGATAGCACAGATTATTAAATCTCTCGTTTTTAGAACGATGGTATAGATAATTTTTCCTAGAAATATTTTGAATACTGAAACAAGTTTCAATATAACTGCATTTACTTTCCATAGTTAGTTATGTGCTTCAAAATCGATATCTCAAAACAACCAGGTGAGATTATTATTTATTACATAATAATTTAAAAATCTGCAGTGGTCCGCACTGAACTTTCTTATACCTAGTTACCCTACATTTTTCAAAAAAAAACTTTTCAAATAAAAGTTGTGGCAACAGTATCTACAACTTTCATAAGAATGATTTTTTCGATAACTCGTACCGATTTCGAAATACGGAAGAAGGAACAATATCCCACTTCTGGTTGAGATATTGTTTTCAAAATAGGACGTTCTCCTCCTTGCTATATACAAATCACACAGACGTAATTCCAAAAATAGTCAGAATAGATACAGCGGACTATACAATACTTGTATATCCGTTAAAATCTCGAGTTCGAAAATTTTCATGATTCCTATACTTACTTGTACATAAAGTATACGTATACTTACTTCAATACAATGTTATCGAAGTATTTCGGATTGTAATTGATGATCGTCTACAACTTTCACATACTTTTAAATATAAAGTTTTCGCTTGAGCCGTTAGACACCTGTATATCAGTGAGTCTTGATACTTTCGGAGCATATACTATATTCATATTCAACATTATTATACAGCTGAGGTAATATATAACTGTGTTTCGATGAGAAGTTGCGTTTGTGAAAGGATCCAAATAGGGAATAAGTATAAGAAAGGGTTAAAATAAATAATACACATTTTAAAAAATGTCCTTCACATAAGGAAACTTGGATTAAAATTAATATTCCTACAAGAAGATGTTGGAGATTTCGTCATCGATCACGCGACGATGGATGAGTAGCAAAATGGTCCAATTATTCCGGGAGTACTCTGACTGCGATTTATTATTAGTTTTATTATTAGGAAATAAATATTTATTTAGAGGCATACTTGCTAATTAATATTAATGGAAAATAAGGGGTTAAAATAAATAATAGTTTACACTGTCAAGAATAAAATTTGTTTTACACATAAGAAAAAGGACCGGGTCGATATAGATTAAAAATTTGCAAAACTGCTGCCACATAAATGTTTTTTCAGAACAACGACGTTGAAACAGATGGCAGTATACGAAAAATTTTGTTCGTATCGAAAGTATAAGAAAGTAAGAAGTAACGTAGAAAATGTAATAAATTATAAATAAAGATTTACTTTATTAATTAAGTGCATTATTTCAGTTTGGGAGAAAATAGTGAGTTATATAAGTCCTTTATCACGACTCGGGAAAAATATAAAAACTAAATAATGATAAATATATATATATAACAATCAAACATAAAATTACATAGCGGTATATAAGGACTGGAAAAATATTCAAGTGCGAAAGTATAAAAACTTAGGGGAAATGATTGTAATTTACATATGTCAAATTTGTCAAAAGTAACAGAAGATTCCCTAAAAGTGTTTAGTAGTCAGGCCAATTGGCTACAATTAAATGAAATTTACATGAGCAGTGTGACTATTACCATAAACTAGATGGTGACATATTTTGGTCTACCGACATAGATTTTAACATATCAAAATTTTGTAGAAACGAGACAATTGAAGTAAAGTAATCTGCCGCCATTTTGTTAGATTTTCGAAATATATATTATTTTCTCATATAAAAATTTGCGTTCTTATATTTGATGCCTCACATTATTTTTTTTGCGAGTCAAGTTTGTGCGAAAATATAACAGGGTATTACGTAATTGTTGCACATTGCCAAGGTAATAGAATTACAAAACAGTCAGTACGAAGTACATCATAATCATAGTTATCGCAAATCATTATCTAAAATAACAGAAAATTAGTGTATACTGGAGCAAGTTTCGCCTGATAAATGGAGCATATTTATACATACCTTTTGACAAGTGCATACCTGCGAGTATACGGTATAAAGAAGCTATATGTTTAAGGTTTAGGTTATAAATGTTAGCACTTGATGAATTTAATCTTGCTGTGTCGTTTGGGTCCGTTTTGATCCAGTTACTGATTTATTACCTCACCTCCACGTTTATCAATTTTTTTTTTGAAATTCAGCATCTAAAGATGATAGGACAACATTTTCCCAAATTTTCTTAAAAACTAATATTTTTCCATCAATTGCAAAATCTTAAAGTTACATTCATTGCAACTAATGTTAGCTGCAACTAATTGCAAATAAAGTAAGTTGCAAAATCTTAAAATTATATTAATTGTACAGTTGAATGCAAAACAAGTACACAAAAACAGTTTCCTGTAATTGATTTTCCTCAAATTGTTGTTGTATAAATGTGGCTTTTCTCAGTAAGTTTTCTTAATCCACGTGATATTTGACTTATTTATTCAGTAACGGTGGTTTGGGGCTCTAGTTCGGGGTACCTACGCTTACGGCACACCAGTTCTTTAAAATATCACTGAAATGACAATACTGACGTTTGCATGACATTGCTAATATCAAGTTTGTTCAAGCAGCCGAAAATTTTATGTCTACTTTTTTTGCATTCGACTATAACTAAGGATTTTGCAATTAACGGAAAAATATTCGTTTCAGTTTTTAAGAAAGATTATATATTTACACGCAGATGTTTTTATAGTTATTTACATACCAAGGGCTGTTAAGAAGGCCATAACGGCTGAGGTAGCCGTTTGAGGCTCGAACGAAGTGATGGCCTTAATGCTACCGAGAGCCGTTATGGCCCTTAACAACCCGTGGTATGTACAACGGTTTTCGACGCACTAGCTTATCCAAGAAGGTAAAAATTTGGAATGAAAAATTTTGTACTTTATAATTTTAAAATGATAGATGTCATTGTTTCCGTGACAACTAACTGTTGTACTATCGATTAAGAGCGGGCTGTTATCAAAAGCGGGCTGTTAAGGATCCTTAACGGCCCTCTTTTCATAACAGCCCGCTTAGTGTTGCCAGGGCATTATCGACAGCTTAACGTTTTTGAAATGTGGCATGTTATTCGCTACGTAACAATCTAGTG
Organism: Geotrupes spiniger; assembly: GCA_959613385.1. Classification (NCBI taxonomy): domain Eukaryota; kingdom Metazoa; phylum Arthropoda; class Insecta; order Coleoptera; family Geotrupidae; genus Geotrupes; species Geotrupes spiniger. The sequence goes on along the minus strand of OY390736.1, from coordinate 6,391,283 downwards.
CGACTTAGAATCTTATAACGAACCGACAAAAACCTGATCGGATGCCGAAAACGGTTGGGGTGTATTTCGTGAAACAAAGGCATTTCTAGAGTAATAAGATTTTACAATAATCACTAACGACAAAAAGAGCTCGGGATACATTTGACCGATTAGGGAGCTTTGGGACAAATGGGTGGGCATTTACCAACATTGTTCAATCCAGATGCACATGTAATGTTGGTGAACAATTCAGAGGCAAGTGCCATTTTAGGCAAAACATGCCCAGTAAGCCTTCTCGAAATGGAATTACATTTTCGATAATATGCGACAATAATACAGCATACGTATGGAACACCTAGGGGTGTCTGTGAATAAAATCAGGGTAAGCCTGTTGTTTTGGACCTATCTTACGGATTAAAATGCCACAATATTACATGCGATAATGTTTTTCAGTCATATGAAGTAGCAATGATTGCTACGAAGGAAAGAAACAAGGCTTGTAGTCCACCAGAACTACTACAAACGAAAAATCTCTTCAAAGGTCGCATTTATATTTACATACCTTCCCGAAAAATCGAACAAATGAATTACATTACAAAGTATATATTCGGAAAAAACAAACAAAAATATCAAAAATATCAAACAAAAATTGTATAAAGCATGTAATTATAGTAGATTAAAACGAAATGGGAAGTTGACACCATGGATAAAGCGGTTACGAATTATGCAACAAAAAAGAAAACAAAGCATTGACCACATCATCTTCTATAATATAATTGATATTAGTTACTACAATTTTTATGTTTTATTCTAGAAAATAATTAATAGTTGCGGTTTTTTTTAGAAATTTTGGGCAAGTTGCTGAAGTAAAACCACATATTAAAAGAAGAGTACCTTCCTAGAACAAACGCCGCAAGGGACGTTGTTGCAAAAATAAAATCAAGGGTTCAAGATTAAGCACCTTCAACATCGATTCTATCTAGAAAGAGAGACAGGTTCTATATGTGTAAAAAGCAGACAATAAGTATAATAGTTTGTGCTGCAAGTGTGGAAATTATTCTTGTAAGAAACAAAACAGTGTTGCAAATAGATAAAAAATGTTCAGCCCGTCCACCCAGAAATAGTAGATTATACATAGTGAGAAAATGTGAATATTATTCCCTAGGGAATAATATCCACATTTTCTCCCTAGGGAGTTTAGATTATATTCTGAGAGTTCTAATCACAAATTTCATTTCTGGAATTCTATTTATTAATGTTTATAGTAAATGATACGTTGGAACAATTATTAAAATTAACGTTTCCTGGCAATTCACACAAAACATTTTCGTTCACAGTTTTTTGATTGACATACATGCTCGAACTTTCTGTCAACTATGGTTGTCACGGTGCAAATCCCAAAGACTACTAATAATTATATCACAGGCAAATTTGAGGAAATTCTTTTTAATTATTAATCTTTGTGTTTTTCTACTCCCGCTTGTGTAAAAAATAGTATATACACGTCGGGAGAGAATGCTATTTTTCCCTCGGTGCTTTGGGGCCCTCGGGCTACGCCCTCTGGCCTCTCTGCACCTCTGAAAAAATCATGCAGTTCCCTCCCTCTATGTATAATCTACTATTATAAACGTGAACGGTATTGCAGTGAAAAGTGCAAGCGACTACAGAGTTATAATTCCTGATCGTTGGAGAATTACAAGTAAGTTGTAGACTTTATTACAATAGAATTAGTTCAAATTTTGAATATGTATGTGTAGTGGCAATATCAAAGCATCACACTTCCATCCAAACCAACAACCTTCATCCGATTGTTCGAAAAAGATGAGAAAAATAGCCAAAGCACAAAATATCGTACCTATGTCGTAAGTCATTGGAGAAGATTCCAGCTATGAAGGTGATTTAAATAATTTTATATTAACACACGCTTTCAACGAAGATGGTGTAGTAACGAGAAGAGAGGAAAGTGGAAATCTCCCCGAAAATGTTCAACGAGGGAACAGAGGGCCCCTCTATTCAGAGACAATATATTTTATAAATAAGAGTCGCACGAAGTGGGTTACCGTTGGGTTATGTTTAAAGGAGCTGGGTTGGTAAAACATTTTGAGCTATAAAACATCTATAACAAGCAACTTTGGATCTCGTGCACCGTCCCAATTAACGTTGTGCGGTATAAGCATAGCATGTGAGTGGATAGAAAATTTTCGCAAGATAGTAAAACTGGAGAGAAACGCGGAATGCATGTATTTGGCATATGATTCGCTGCATGAATTGTGGAAACTGGCAGAAGTTATAACTAGTCGAATGGAGATGTTAAAAAGTTTGGAGTACGGGAATTACTATGATGACGTCATCAGAGCAGTATGCTCAATGTCTGGCGAAATGAAGCAGAATGTGCTAGCTGTCATGAATGGAGCGAATAGTGGGCAAACGTGCATCACGAAAGAACTCTTAATATATGGAATTGATAAAATATTGTGGGATATCGATCTGTATAATTTAATTAACAAGTAAATGAAAAATGTAACATTTAATGTAGAAAATAACATAACGCACATAATGTACACATGGGTGTACGCATACAGGCAGTCCAGGTTCAATAAGTGGGAGGAGCAGTATCGGGACAATATGCGATTTAGGGATAGAATTAAGATGTTAGAATGTAAATTAAAACCATACTTAACCATAGAATTTAGGAAGAAAATTTACACCGAAAGATGTATGTAAATGTAATATATGGAATCACTACGACAACTTTTTATTGAAGGTATGTATATAAATAAATGTTCATACTGAGGGAGAAGCATATCATTTCACGTCCATCAAGGTAGTAATAGTAATTGTGTTAAATACTCTATCGCGTGACGAAACATAATGTCAAGGAAACCGAAAAGTGGAAATAGTCGACGACGAATTGTCGAACGAAACGGTCGTGAATTACACATCCCAGGATACAAGCTTTGCGGGACTGGTACAAAGTTAATGAAAAGATTAGCTCGGGGAGATCGAGGTGTGAACAAGTTAGACGAAGCTTGTAAGAAACACGATATCGTATACGACTCTACTTCAGATTTGGTTACGAGACAGGCGGCCGATAGGGAGTTGTATAAAACAGCAAAGGAGCGATTGCTAAGTAAAGACGCAAGTGTAGGTTAAAAAGTATCATCCGCAGCCGTAGCCGCCGCAATGACAGGAAAAATCGTGCTCGGTATGGGGGTCGTTAAACGTCGCTCGAAGACAAAAGCAAAAAGGTTAGCCTACAAAAAAGGTAGGAAGCGTGTGTTATAAGTCTCTCGACTCGTTATACGACTCTCACCGTCAGCGCTTTTATATTATAAATTACGTTACGAATGCTTTTAGAGTTTAGTTCAATTATTGTAATTGTCTCGTGTGAAATTAAATGTATTTTTAAAGGAAATAAAAATCATTTTTTTTCGCCGTCTCAAAGACGTAAAATAAAAGTGGTGCAGTCGGCAGGGATTCAAGCAATTTTAAAGCAAATAAAATTGTGTGTTTTACACTTAACTTGAATCGAACAACAAAACAACGAAGTTGAAAAGAAACACATCGCTGGACAACTTCCCTGGAATTTGGACAAGAATCGCCAAAGGATCCAGTCAACAACCCGAGGAATTCCAAGAAACCTCGCACGAACCAAGGACAACATCGCCGAAGTTCAACGTAGATTTAAGAAACCAGAAAGAACCAGAATGCGAACAACTCAACAAGAATTGAGGCGAGTAATATTGTTCATTAATTTTCCCAAAATCATCCCATGCAAGATCCCGATATTGATGAATTAACAAACCAATTGTCACAAATAAATATCGAAATAACAAAAAACTCAGACGCACAAAATTCTAATACGATGGCGCCCGCTAACGCATCGATTCGCGATTATCTCGACACCATTCCCCATTTCGACGGAAACCCAATTTTCATTTCTACTTTTCTCGCAAATTGTGATTCAATTTTAAGCAAACTTGGTAGACCAGACGATGCCTCGTTCAATTCATTTTTATTCCGGCATATATTAAATAAACTTACGGGAAAAGCCGCACAAGTTTCATCTATCATAAATATACAGAGCTGGACGGATCTCAGAAAATTACTAATAACATCATTTAGTGATCAAAGAGACGAAGTGACACTTTTAAGTGATTTACATCGATTAGAACAAGAATATAACGAATCACCTGTTATATTTGGAGAAAGATGTCTCGACGTATGTAGCACATTAGTAGCACGCATAAATGTGGTAGAAACTAACCCAGTTTTAAAAAGCAACAAAATCTAATTATATCAAGCTTTGGCTCTTCAAACATTTATGAATGGCTTAAAGGAACCGACAAGTTTGATTTTAAAATGTAGAAATCCATCAACACTCGAAGAAGCACTGAATTTTGCGTTGCAAGAAGAAAATTCTCGATATAATAAACAGAAGAAAAACGCGACTCGAATGAACATACCAGCAACAAGGAATATGACATCATCAAATCGTCCAATTCAAAACCCCACTAGTTTCACTTATCCTGCAAAACCGAATCAGATTTTTTTCGCAAAACCACAACAACGATTCATACCCCAAGCACATGCGCATCAACCATTTAATCAATTCCAAAAATCATATTTCAATACACCTTCGAAATTCCCACTAAATCAACCACGATTTAATTCTCCTATGTTCAAACCTCCTTTCCAAAATCAATATCCCAATATGCAACAAAGAACACCGTTCTCTTAACCCAGACACGTTTTTCAACCTACTGGCCAACAACAATTTCCAAAACCCACTCCAATGGACACCAGTTCAGGAACCACGAGAAGAACTCAGATACCGCAACGATCAAATTGGACATCGGAAGAACTTTTCTATCAAAAAGAACCAATTGAACATGAATTCTCCTACGAAAGTTATGAATACTACGAAAAAACTGAAGAACCAGCATTAGAGGAAGTTAGAGGAGAAATTACCGAAGATGAAAATGTAAATTTTCATCAAGACCCGATGAACAACTCGACGACATGATAGAAATCAACACGACAACACTATCAAAATTACCATATATAGTTATTCCGGAAACAAATTCCCATTTTATGATAGACACTGGCTCAACAAGATCATTAATATGTACACAATTAGCATCAAACTGTTACCCAGAAATAATAGCCGAAGATGATTTCATCATTCAAGCAGCGCATAATATAAGTCGACATAATTTTAGTATTACTAAACCGATTTCAGAAATCTTTCAAACACCAATATCTCACAAATTTCACATTTTTGATTTCAACCCAAATTATGATGGACTGATAGGACTAGATCTTTTAAAAAAAATATCTGCTTCTATCGATCTGCGAAATAATTTACTTATTACCGACAAAGTAAAAATTCCTATACATATCAATGGCGAACAAAAAAAGCATACCGCAACCAACAAGCTAAGGACAGTTACTGTACCGGCACGAACGGAAAAAGTAATAAAAATACCAGTAAAACAACAAAACGGAGAAAAATTTTTAGAATATAAAAAACTACAACCAAATCTTGAAATACCAGCAGCTGTAGTAAATGTTCAAAATTTCGAATGTTACGCAACGATTACAAATTCATCTGAACTCGATCAGCAATTTCAATTACTAGAACCCATGGAAGTAGAAGATATACAAGATTTACAATCAGAAAATTCCCCCGAAAGGTGCCCAACAAGCAGTCAGAATTACGATCAACTTTTAAAAGAAAACATATCAACTATAAGATTAGGACATGCTAATTGCGAAGAACAAAGAGCAATAAGAAACTTATGTTATCAGTACAGAGATATTTTCCATCATGAAAAAATTCCATTATCTTTTAACAATCAAGTAAAGCATAAAATCAAATTAAAAAACGAAACTCCGATCTACGTGAAATCTTATCGATATCCCCAAATTCACAAAGCGGAAGTTCAGAAACAAATAAGCTCCATGCTAGAACAAAAAATTATTCGACATTCCACATCACCTTGGAGTACCCCGATATGGATCATACCGAAGAAAATGGATACATCGAATAAAAAAAAGTGGCGTTTAGTAATCGACTACCGTAAACTAAATGAACAAACAGTAGACGACAAGTATCCTCTACCGAACATCACTGACGTTTTAGATAAGCTAGAGCGTAGCCAATACTTTACTACCCTAGATCTCGCCTCTGGATTTCATCAAGTGGAAGTAGATGAAACCGACATAGAAAAAACTGGATTTTCCACCGAACAAGGACATTATGAATACCTAAGGATGCCATTCGGATTAAAGAATGCCCCCTCCACCTTTCAGCGAGTTATGGATAATATTCTTAGAGGTATTCAAAGCGAAAAATGTTTAGTGTACCTTGACGATATTATTATTTTTTCGACATCGCTACAAGAACATTTAGAACGCCTCCGCGAAGTATTTGACCGATTAAGGCAAGCCAACTTCATCCAACATGATAAGAGCGAATTTATAAAAAAAGAAGTAGCCTACTTAGGTCATGTCATCACGCCTCAAGGAGTTAAACCAAATCCGGACAAGATCAGAGCAATAACAAATTATCCTATTCCAAAAACAACACGAGAAATCAAAGGATTTCTTGGCCTCATTGGATATTACAGAAAATTCATACAAAATTTTGCCAAATTAACCAAGCCCTTAACACAGTGTTTAAAAAAGGATTCGAAGATTGTGCATAATGAGGAATTTAAAGAATGCTTCACCAATTGTAAAAATGTTCTCATTAATCATCCGATATTACAATATCCAGACTTTGGAAAACCGTTTATTTTAACGACGGATGCCTCCAATGTAGCGATAGGCGCTGTCCTTTCACAAGGAAACATACCTAGAGATCTTCCTATAGCGTATGCGATAGAACATTGAATGAAACTGAAATGAAATATTCTACGATTGAAAAGGAATTGTTAGCAATCGTGTGGTCAACAAAATATTTTCGACCATACCTGTATGGAAGGAAGTTTACCATATACACCGGCCACAGACCATTGCAATGGCTGTTCTCACTAAAGGACCCACATTCTAAATTAGCAAGATGGCGCTTGCGACTAGAAGAATATGACTATGACATAGTCTACAAAAAAAGGCAAATACAACACGAACGCCGATGCTCTGTCAAGGATAGAAATACATCCTCTAGATACGCAGTCAATGATTGTAAACCTGGATGATCAAGAATTAGACGAATTGTTGCAAAGAAACGCTTTAACAGACCTAGAACAACTGGACCAAATGATTCAAGGGACTAGTGCAAATCCAATAACACAAAGAGACCTTGATGAAATTCTGCAACAAGATAAAACACCAACAGATAATACTGATAATTCCAACATCGACAATGGACCACCAAAAACCATACCTATATTATCCGAAAGCATGAACAATAAGAATCATCAAATATATATAAAAATAGTTTACGTCGATCCGCTACCTTTGAAAATTAAAATTACTGAAGGAAAAACCATCTTCTATTTACAAATAACCAAAGAAAACAACGAAAAAGAAATATCTCGATTTTTAAAACAATATACTAAGCCAAACGTTAAATATTATATGTATTTCTATAAAGAATCAAGCTACAAAGATTTTTGCAGAGTATATTGCAAATTATTTAATCAAACAGGACCAGAATTAATCAGATGTACTATCGATTTAATAACGATCACCGATAAAAACGAACAACTAGAAGCTATAAAGAATGCACACGAGAGCAAGACTAACCACCGTGGCATAAACGAAACCTTAATGCAATTAAGAAGACAGTATTATTGGAAAAATATGGCAGAAAGTATAACAGAATACATTAACAACTGTGAAATATGTAAACGAACAAAATATGATAGAAATCCACCCAATGTTCCGTTGATGATAACTGAAAATTATGAAAAACCTTTTAAGAAAATCCATATGGATACTTTCTCGATTCAAAACAATTGCTTCCTTACATTTATAGATTCTTTCACCAAATATGGCCAAGCGTATTATTTAAAAGGAAAAACAGCCGTGGAAGTAGGAAATAATCTCCTAACGTTTTTCTCTCATTACGGAGTTCCGGAGCAAATAACCAGCGACAATTGTACTGAATTTTCTAATGAGACGATCCACGAATTTCTCAAACTCCACAAAGTTAAAGTTCATTTCACTACACTGCAACATCCACAATCAAATGGACTAATTGAACGGTTTCATTCGACCATAATAAAACATATACGTTTGTTATTAGAACAATATAAGAACGACACGATCACTTGTCTTATGAAGTATGCTATAATAGCGTATAATAATAGTATACATTCCGTAACGAAATTTACTCCGTTGGAATTATTACTCGGACACACCGCTTTGCGAGATCCATACGACTTAAATTACGAACGTGAATATTACCAACATTACTTAAAAGAACACCAAGCTAAATTGAAAGAAAGTTATAAGCAAATAAACGAAAAAGCCGTTGCAGATAAGGAAAAGGTGATTACAAGATACAATCAAAAATTACCAGCATTACCATTTACAGAAGGCCAAGTTGTCTACAAGAAGTCCCATAAAAGAGGAAAAATCGCAAACAAATATTCCGGCCCGTACAACCTATTTAAAATTAATCCAAATAACACATGTGTCCTAAAGCATCCCACAACAAAGAAAACTATGAAGTCGCATCTAAGCGATCTAAAACGACCTGTTGTTACAGGAGAATCGCCAGTTTGCGATCAATCATCCACATACTCATAATCCAAGGAAGTGAAGTAAAAATCACACCTGTAATGCACAACCCAGCATTATTGCCTTACAAGATTGGAAACGCGCAGATCATCACTAATACATGGACTTTAATAAAAAATATTAATTTAAAACCTCTGCTTCAAGAATACAATCAATTGAAATTGACTATCACACAATTAAACGAAACATTTTCATGAAAAGAGCGAAAAATGGTACGTGAAAGAAATGCACAATTACCATTACATTCTCGAGCATCTACAAGAAGAAATTGACAAACTCATCGATCAACTAATACCAACTAATCGAAGAAAAAGAGGACTCATTAATGGATTAGGATCAATAATAAAACTTTTAACGGGAAATATGGACCGAGAAGATGCAGAAAAGATAAAAAGGTTACAAATGGTACAGGGAAATAACGCAATGCTACAAAAGGAACAAGTATCATTGACAATACAAGCAATCGCGAAGTTCAACGAGACCATATCAAAACTGTCTCACAACCAATTGATAATTAAAAGCCGAATTACTCAACTAGGTCAAATGATGACCGTATCACACAAATACCAACAAAACAGGAACGATCTATTATTATGCTCAATCATTTATACCCAACTAATCAATAGTCTTAATTCAATTATGAGACTTTTAACAAATCTACAAACCGCCATCACTTTTGCAAAATTGAACGTAATGCACCCATCAATACTAGATCCACAACATCTTTTAAATGAATTGCCCCTAATACAAAAGGACAACCCAGAATTAAAATTGCCTATGGCTCTAAATTCGCAAGATATCTTACACACGAGGATCTTTTAAATATCAAGGCCTACCAAAACGAAGCAGTTATAATCTTAATACTGGAAATACCTATTGTAGAGAAAATGTTTTATAGTTTCTATCACCTATACTCCTTACCAATGTTTGAACAAAATAAAACTCAAATCTTAATCCCAAGTTCCAAATACCTAGTAATCAATGAACAATACTACGCCTTTTTGAACAATTTGTGCAAACAAGTGAAGGATAACGAAATGTTATGTGAACCGATCGAAAAATTACCAATTACTATGGAAAGTCCCTGTGAAATACAGATTATAACACTTTCGGATAACTACAAAAATTGTAACCATGTTCCTTTTCATTTAACGCAGACCAAAGTTCAGAAAATCGAAAATAATCATTGGATTATCATAGTGCCAATAAAAACAAAATTATTAATAAACTGTGATAATGATCAACAAACTTCTTTTATAGAAAAAACTAACTTAATTGCTTTACCGGCCACTTGCAAAGTACAAATAAGCGATATTATTATACAGAATTAGTACAATACTGAAATAATAACGAAAAATGTACCAATGCCAAACTTTCAAGTAAACTTGACAGAATCAAATATGATAAGACAAATGCGCCCGTTGATACTTGAATCAGTTAATCTAGATGAAACAAATGCCATAATAATTCATTTAATTGAAACCGATAAACAAATTCAAGTAGCAACAAATGCATTGGAATATAAACCAAGCGTATGGACCATAATATTATACCTAATAATCATCTCATTTTTATGTTACATTGTTTATAAAATTACTGTGAAAAAATGGCGACAAAAAAGGAAATCACCCGGAACGGTCCCAGAAACGGAATTTCAAAATTTAAACCAAACGAGCTTTAAATTTTGAGCTGGTATGGGAGGTGTTATAAGTCCGACTCTGTGACTATTCTAAAATTTTTGGTCAATCATACCTATTGTAAACTCAATCCGGGGACATACTGTATATGAGGAATAAACTTAAAAAAAAAATAAGAAAACGAGAAAGCGAAATTGTCAATTTGGATGATGCGGCCGGGCGAGGTACCTATTGGGTACATAAAAAGGAAGATAAACATATTTCGATAGTTATGGTGATTTGAGACCTCCAGTTGAAATAGAACGATATTTGTTATCGAACGATAGGACGGACATCTAAATTACAATTACCGCAGATATCAAAAGGATACGGACGTCAATTGTGGACAATTGTGTCTACAGTTTTTAACAGATAAAACGGATCACATGTAACGTACAGTCGTTGTACGACAGCAATGGGTCGGCAGGGAAGTGCATCCTATACGTTCACATGAACTGATAAATCGTCACAATAATCCTGTAATTTTAATCCGCCAAAACGAATCGCCTAACTATGAATTATCGCTTTTAATCTTCGACGCATTTAATTCTATTGCGAACTTTGACGAAAGTTATAATTTATTACATTATGTAGCCATCAGAATATTGTTTGCCGTGGACGACATCGCCGCCTACGTGAATAATGAAGCCGCAAGACGAAATCATGAGATCAACGTAACAATAAGAGGGAACCACAATACTCAGAAAACCGCAATAACAAGTTCGCGAAATCTCGATTTCACTCAAGACAGAAGCTTAGGTTCTTTATTGGGATTTAAAAAGCGGAAGCTTAAACCAGGTGTAGAAGAAGAATCGGATAATATAGTGAACATAAACAAGGTAAACGTATTGCAAATATATTGCAATCTGATCAACGGCTCCTACAACAACGTGCAACCGGTTCATGTCTTTTACCATTTTTTCCCGAACGTCCCGGCAGGATTCAAAATAATCCCCAACAACCTATTTATTTGCCCGTAACAGATAATGTCATCAGTACGCTGACAGGACGCGTCTTAGATCAAGACGGTAACTTAGTGAATTTCCGAGGAGAGGAAGTTACTATAAGACTTCATTTGAGATCAACAGAATAAAACGATGGGAATAGTGTACGACAATCGAAAGATACGAACGGATGATCGCGGGAGGCAAAAGTATAAAGGGAAAGTGAAGAGTCAAACAATCGACAGTCCTAAACGATCAATTGGGCGGTTAACACGCGCGAATCGTATCTTCTTGAAAAAGTTGGGTTACCGGGTGACAATATAAATGGATATATTAAACGTAACCGACAACATCAAAGTCGAGAATTCGATAGTGAGTTACAAATTTTACTCACATCAACCATTCGGCTCCACAAGTTTCGATAACAACGATGAAATTCGAATCTCCATTCCGGAAATTGACAATTACACGTTACCCAGCGAAAGTTATCTGTACGTAGAAGGTAGTTTACGCAAGATCGGCGCGGACGGTAATGTGACGAAAGATGCCAGCGCAACTGCGGAGCTAATTAATAACCCAGCCGCCTTCATGTTCAGTGACATACGATATCTGATAAATGGAATGCGAGTTGATTCCGTAAGAAACGTTGGCATAACGTCATGCATGAAAGGTTATTTATCATTCAATCCTAGCGACGTATTAAAATTGGAGAACGCCGGTTGGAATGTTGAAAGTGACGTAAGTGATCCAACCAAACCATGAACTATAAAGGCAGCGAGCGCTCTAGACAAGAAAGGAAATTTCGGGTTCAGCGTTCCGCTAAATACATTGTTGGGCGTCGCGGAAGATTTTAAGAAAATTTTGATGAACGTGCGGCAAGAGTTGGTATTGATTCGCAATAACGATGACACGGACGTAATCGTCAACAGCGTCGAGGAGAAATTGAAGTTAGTCATGGATAAAGTAATATGGAGGGTACCGCACGTAGCAGGAGGACTGGGAGAGCAAGTTGCCTTGACAAAATTATCGGGAAGGAACGTCGAAATGCACATACCTTACAGAAGTTGGGAAATCCACGAATAGCCATCTATACCCATTAGCACAAAGCAATCGTGGTTAGTGAAAACCGCCCCACAGCTCGAAACACCGAGATTTATCATTATCGGTTTCCAAACGGGGAAGATGAAAGCAAACATGGCGAAATTTGATAACTGTGTCAGCCAGCGCTTTTTTTCCAAATTTTTACAATTTTTTCTATTCTTTTAAAATTTTTCAATTTTTTCCTTTTTTTCAATTGAATTGAAATTAAATTGAATTAAAATTTTCGATTTTCGAACAGTAAGTTTGACTTTGAGTAATCATGATGTAACTAATTATATTATGAATCTTTGTGATAAAGATGTTGCAGAAATCATCCTCCATCTTCACATTCCCGTCTGAATGGTGTGTCACCGCGGAGGATGATTCGACGCCCTCGATTTGGACGCGTTGAAAAAATTTTTGTTTGCGAATATCCCCGCGCCAGATTTTTCCGAAATAAAAACTAACGAACAGGAGGTCGAACATAAAATTGAAGCATCGCCGCGGTCAAAATATACACCACAGCGTGCGGCTGAAGGATCTACATCGGCTGATGTATATGTTGGCCGCGAAGCCCAATTTTACGTTCGAGCTCTCGCGCAAGCAGCAAACGTTTATTTTCTCAACAACGTGCTGCGAAACGAACATTGTCCGGTTCCGTGCACGTTATTGAGAAGACCGTCAGCATATCTCAAGAGGTATTGACCGAACAAAGTTGCGCATCCAACACTTCTTTGGAGATGCTGACCGTTTCACAGCGTAGTGAGACGCGGACTGTCGTGGCGGTTAAGGAAAAAGTTAAAATTTTATCTAACGTTTGTATTAAACCCGCACCACGCTCTTCTTGCAAAATTTTACGGGCTTTACTAACGACACTGCGAAATGAAACGTTTCGCACACCTTACCCAACTCTTCCGCCACCGTCAAGATTTACACCAAAGGTGCACCATAACGAAACCACCGACAATGTTACCCTTTGTATAACATGTAACATCGAGGGTACCACCAACAGCGTTAAAGTTGACGTCTGTGCTCCCTCGACGTCGAAGGTTTTCCAACCTTCCACGTCTGGAGCTCCATCCACCAACATTAACGCGCAAGTTGGTGCCCAAAACGTCAACGTTGATGGGCGTACCCTCTCGACGTCCACTGTGGTCGGACCTTGCTCGAGGGATGAATCTAAGAGCGTGAACATTGACGCCACCGCTCATTTCCTTCACGGCTCAACGTCACCGGTGGCATCAGCGAATATGAACGCTGACACATCGTTGACGTTGAAAGCTGACCCCTCCATCTACCGAACAATTGTTTTTAAAAATATTGATACGCATATGTTACAGCAAAATTTAGTTTCTTTAGAAAATTGTTTAACTGAGTATCAAACGTTTAAAAAATATGCCGCTCGATAGAGAATCCAGCTTCGACTAATGCTTTAACTGCTAAGATTGCTGAGGTGGAGGCGATTCTTTCAAACTTGTCTTAGCTTCCGACAAAGTTTTAAGTTTTTCCTTTTGTTGTCACGCAGTTGTTTCATGTTCATGTTTTTTTTTTCAGTGGAAAATCTGAGAAGTCTGTCGGTAGGAGTTGTTAATTCCACCATCGCTATTAAGCGTTACGTGTTAAAGATAGTGGGCGTGCTACCGATCGCACTCCTACTAGAGTTAGTACACCGGTGGACGGACGACTGCTGGAGGCAGAAATGCGGGCGCCCAATTATTTGGGATGATGGACAACCCTGCTGGTGACTGATGTCTTACTGCCGGTAGAAAATTTCAGTAAGAAAATGTCACATCGCACGCTCGCGAAAATTTTCCACGGCATTCCAAAAGATTGGGCGCTCGACGCACGTTTACCTGAAGATACATATACATATACATATCATGTAAGTTTCTTCTACTATGAAAGTAAATTTGGTAATTTATGTCGCAGATGTAATCGACACCTACATATTGCATTGCGAAAGCCTCGAAATGTATTTAAATGTCAGCGGGCATGCATCGTAGCACACCGCGACAACAAACAGACGAGAGAAGTGCTCGGCATTGTTTTAAACAAACGTTGCTGGTGTGCCATGTGTGTACGCATAGCTTTATTTACAGTGCATGTTCTGGATGAAAGGGAAGTGTTTGACGCAACCACTTCAGACATGGATGTAAATGAATGAGTCAGTGCAATATTTAGAATTTCTAGTCATTATGAGTTAGTGTGTTCACGCAGAAAATTACACGGTACTATATATCCGTCTTCTCTTTCCATATAATTTTATTTTACCCCATCTGTTTAATTTTAAGTTCTAGATTAAGTTGTACATATCTGTTTATATCATTGAGAATATAATTCATGTCTCACATGGTACATTTTTCATTAGTATGATTGGTTAAAATACAAAAACAAAGTCGCAGAAGAGGCTATCAAAACGATGATAATTGTATCACCGCATGTCGACTGTCACCTGTGTTTAATGAATGAAAATGTTTACTGTCAAATAGTGCTATTAACCACAAAATGTTTCAACCAGTATATCACCGTCGATGGGGAGATGCTAGCGAGGAAGAGATTCGAAAGTTAATTGAGAAGAAAACCCCAAAAAATACTAAAATTAATAGAGAAATTCAGTTGATGCAATTCAATTTATTTTTTATTAACGTTCATTATATTCTCTCATCAAATATAACACATGTTATGATTAATCATCGATGATACCACTCGTTAAAACCTATAGAAAATTGAAGTCGTGCTTCGGACTCGGTCAATTTTCATCGGTTTTAACTCGGGCTATCACCGATGATAATCATAACACTAGTTATATTATCCCCGATTATAGATTTATTATACATATATACAGCTCGCCTTAGCAAACATGACAGCTGAGGGGGCGTGGCGACAGCGCACTCCTTTACAACGTACATTCAGGTTAAAAAGTATCTCGGCCGCAAATTTAAAAGGTAGTGTTGCAATAGTGTTTTGTCACAATTTAAAGTTTAATAACGAAATGAAGAAATTAACTATGCTATTACAAAATAAGCATATAAAAAATACATATCGTAAAATCTGTTAATTACTACTTAGTGCAGATTTTATTACCTTTATTTCTGATTCAGAATGTACTAAACCAGTATACTTGAGCGTGATTGGTTGTATATTTTCCCGCTTAAAATATTTTAAATAAAATTTTTGTAGTTCGCATATTTTCTGACTCTCATGTTTGCTAAGGGGAGCTGTATTTATATTATTGATTGTAGCATAGTAATTACGTGTAAGATTGTGTCAAACCAGACGTATAAATGTCTATTGACGTTTCATGTTTTTGACGAGAACGTCGAATACACATATTTTACCACATATGTACACTTGCCCTGTGTTTGCGAAAGGGTTCGAAATATATATACAGTACTTGTGCTTTCGACTACTATTGTGTTTTTTATAAATAATTAAAATAAGACTTATTAGTTTAATTAGGAAAATTAATTTTATTTTTAAATCGATGAGAAGGGTTAGAGGTGGTAGGGAGATCTCCTGGATCATCACCTGTTACAGCGAAGACCAGGGATGTAGACAAGTGTGGGAAGAAGAAGGTAGGGACGGTACTATAAAAGTCCGGCGCACGGGCAATTACAGGGAGTTCAACGAAGCGACCAGCCCAAGGAAGAAGGGAAAGGAGTTCGACCCAGTGACCAGCCTAAGGAGGAAGGGAAATGAGTTCATCCCAGCGACCTACCGGGGGCAGAAGAAGAAAGAACACGAGTGCACCCGGGACAGAAGATTTGGTAAGAATATTTAAAATTTTCTAATTTTTTATTGATGGTGCCTGAATTCAGGGTAACCAATGGCTAGATAAGCGGTAAATGGAATAATTTACAACCTGTTTGGCAAAATATAAATTTAAATGAATTATGTTAGTTTATAATGCGTTAATTTTATTTGCACTTGTTAAGCAAATAGACGGAAGATAATAATAATGTGTTTCAACAAATTTTATTTGCGATTTGTTTAGCAAATAACAAAATGTATCAATAAATTTTATTTGCAACTTGTTGAGCAAATAAACAAAATAATAACAAAATGTTTCAATAAATATTGCGATTTGTTTAGCAAATGACAAGAGATAATAACAAAGTATATCAATAAATCCTATTTGCAACTTGTTGAGCAAATAAACAAAATAATAACAAATTGTTTCAATAAATATTATTTGCGATTTGTTTAGCAAATAACAAAAATAATTACAAAGTGTATCAATAAATCCTACTTGCAACTTGTTGAGCAAATAAACAAAATAATAACAAATTGTTTCAATAAATATTATTTGCGATTTGTTTAGCAAATAACAAAATATAATAACAAAGTGTGTCAATAAATTTTATTTGCAACTTGTTGAGCAAATAAACAAAATAATAACAAATTGTTTGCGATTTGTTTAGCAAATAAAGAAAATTAATTACAAATTGTTTCAATAAACTTAAATTGCAACTTATTGAGCAAAGAATTTTTCACAACAATTTGTTTTAAATCAGAACATGCATGAGAAATAAGACAAATAAGGACGGACCGGTCAACGCATCGGAGTCGCGCAGCATTTCTTGCCCATACGAATTTTGTTTTTCTTAACAGGCACCGAGAACTCGTTGACGGTAAAAATTTAAACGCGTGTAAAGGAATTTATATAATATTGTATATTGTTTTGGAGAATTTAAAGAATTTGATTTTGAAAAATATATAATTTTAATTTAAAATATCGTTGTATTATTTAACCTGACCAAAACTGAAGTAAAGGATAGCTTTGACATAAATTTTATATCGTTATAAGCTATTTCCTAATAAAGGAAAATTTAAGGTTAATTCATAGCAATATGTTACAACTTGTTATATATATGTTATTCGTGTAATGGTGTTGACTTTACATCGAATGATTTGAAGCCGACCTATAATATAAATCGTGCGTTTGTTCTTTCATTTCATGATGGGAACGTACGATGTGTAAATATGTATATATGTCTGTAGATAAATAATAAAGATGTCATTCGTCAACATCAGTTGGTTTTAACCCACCATATTGACAATATCCATCTTTGGTTAACGTTATGGAAGACCTCACAATTATCACACAACCCATGTTCTTGCAAATTCAAAACGTTGCGTACGGTAAGGATGATATATCTTTCAAAGACATAGTGCACTATTCAGAGGTAATTATAAGCTTTGGTTGATAGTAGGTGCATCTGGGTCGGGAAAAACCAATCATGTTATCACTATTAATTGCATCTGCGGGTTTGCGTTACCTTAACATATATCTGTGCTGCAGCTCCCTTTATCAAAAAAAATACGAACATCTCCGTCGATTATCGAAGCCATTGACATTGATCATAATATTCGATGATATAAATCCTACGGGACAAAATTTTATAAAGGAATATTTCTCATACGGTCGACATAAAAATGTTGATTGCTTCTACCTTTGTCAAAGCTATAGCGCCATTCCAAAACAACTGATTCGTGATAATTGCAACCTCCTAGTTTTATTTCGTCAAGATTTTACAAATTTGAAGCATATCCATAATGATCACCTGGGTGACATAACGGGGGATGAACTCACACAAATTTGCAGAGCTTGTTGGAATGTACCTCATGGTATCTTGGTCATCGACCTTGATTGCTCCAAAAATAATGGTCGTTATCGGAAATGGTTTGATCAATACATTGCGATTTAAGATCGATCGTATGACTTACGTGTATCAGTGTCTTTCGATCCACCAACGTGCTAACTCATTATGAATATGACGTTAACTCAGCAATTAATCAATGACGGGAGGACGTGCAACAGAAGATTCGCGCCTTAAAGGGTGATATTGAAGAAGCAAAACTTCGTGCTGAAGCTCACTACGTACCGCTTCAGGAACAACTTAAGGATATTTCAAAAAATTAGACACAATAAATTTATTAGCAGCCAAGACACCTGCTCATCCAAAAACCGATCATAAAGAGTATTTAACAAACGCTTCTTCGATATCCTCTGACATGGATAATGTTCCCGATGAGCCAAACACGTCTGAGCATATGGATGATAAAGGTTTGCCGAAACTTAAAAGATTCAAGCGTCGTCGAACTTTCACCCCTAAGAAGCCAACAGTGCGTCCAGTCACATTCCTTCGGGACGAGGAGGTATTCACAAGTCCAGCTGGCCAACACGATTCGTATGTCGCGTAAGCTAGCCATACATCTTCGTTAGGTACTGACGTTAGTGTGAGCCCGAAGGAGCTTAAGGTAGCAATGGATCAACAGCTGCATGCTACCGTAATTCGGGAAGCTTTGGCTCAATTTGATCCATTACCTCATACTTATGTGACAGGATTAACGATGGATTTTTAAGATATATATGATCAACAGTACGGTATTCGTGCAACCACGGATGGATCATATTTGGGGGATAGTCCGGTCCAATTTGACGGTAAGAAAATCATAATTGGTGGATTCACCTACGATGGTTCACTGGGCTTGTATGAACTCCTATTCAAACAAGCGCCAAGTAAATTCTCACTTCAAGACATACGCAATTATAGGGATATTTTACGACGCACACACGCAGATGGTGAAATCGCTGAGGACTACGAAAATACAACATTCACAGAAATTGTTAATCCGATTTTGCAAAATAAGAAACCGTTGGTGCATTGGGCGAGATGTGGTGCCTGGTGCTATTAAAGAATATGAATATTGGGATGATGTTAATGAACTCAGACGGCGGGTCATACAGGACATCACAACGAAATAATTTCCATAATTGAGGAATTAAAGGACGCAGAGGTTATCCGATAGATCTGCATATAACAGTCAATATGTCAACATTAGAACTCTGTGTATGATAGAGGGTGTAGCATGTCACTCAATCGATTCGGTAAGCATGCTCATGCGACAATTAATTAATTCGGGCAATCCACGAGCACACTATAATCGAACATTTTTCGAAATCGGAAGTGTTTAAGTTTCTTCGCAAACCTACAATTTTCACAATTTTAACATTGTGTGGGGATGGTACCACCGATCCTGCTAAGGAATACTTTCTGATCCAGAACAAGTATTACACAAATGAATACAAGAACTACTTCTACGAAGGTCGAATAAGAGATGCGAAAATGACGGATAATGTTCAAATGTTTGTCAAACACACCGAACTCAAGAGGGTCACGGGGAATATATTGAAACGAGGTGACCTCATTCGATGTAAGAATAAGTTTCCAAGAATAATAAAACCAGTTGAATTGTTACTGGAACACTTGTGATGAAAAACGTTAAGCGGGATGTTGTCAATGAACTTCATGCTCCTGCCAGTAGATATTTCAGGAGGCGAAGAGTAATAATTAAAGGTTTAAATCATTTGCTCCAAGCAGATCTTGTAGAAATGATTCCATACGCTAACGAGAACAAAAACCAGAAGTACATTCTCACAGTAATTAACGATTTCTCCAAATATTATGCGTATTTGGTTACTTTCCCGCTGAAAAATAAAACTGGTCAAGAGGTGAGTGACTAAGGCGATGAAAAAAATGTTGCCGAATAAGCAAAACAATACACCTAACAATTTGCAAACGGATCATGGGAAGGAATTTTATAATACCGATTTTGAAAAAGAAATTTTGAAAGAATTCAGTGGTTAGAGTTACTACCACAATTGCTACGTAATTACAATAACACTGTGCATAGAACAATGCGTATGAAATGCAATCAGCTATTTTGAAAACAATGTTCAATTCGATAAAAGTTGTAGATCTTGCGCACCCCAATTTTAAAGTCGGTCAACATATTCGGATTAGTAAATATCGTCACCCTTTTACGAAGAGCTACACTCCAATGAAATATTTACCATTGCAGGCATACAAAATACTTATCCTCGAACTTATATCATCAAAGATGGCAGAGGGCAATTAATTCTTGGAGGCTTCTATAAGCACGAATTGCACAATGTAAAACATCCAGACGTGTATTTAGTTGAAAAGTATGTACGTCGAAAAGGGGATCAAGCACTGGTCAAATGGTATGGCCTTGATAGTATTCACAATCAATGGATAGCTAAGGATAACGTATTATGATAACTGAACAATATCAATAAATTACTATTATACTTCTCAGTAATCTTTTATTTCATATATACACCTACAATAATTACAATTTTTATGTGTCATAAACAGAAGCAACGTACATCTAAATAAGTAAATTATATCTAATTTCTTGCAACGTACATTTAAGTAAGTGACTTATATCTAATTTCGTTCGTTGCAGTAGTAGTAGTAGTAGTAGTAGTAGTAGTAGTAGTAGTAGTAGTAGTAGTAGTAGTGTCCAGCGTTCTGCTAAAAGATGATTTACTTCACGGTTATCATGATGCCATCGAACCTGCCACCTCGTTATCCACTTCGTCAGCTGTTGCGTTGAAAAGTTCCAATAGATTATCCAATTGTTCTTCTCGACTTAACTCACCATTTTATGATCCCAACCTAACGTGTGACTACCATCCTTCATGATGAGTCTTTTGACATCCTTGGCTGAGAGGGCTACTTTTCAGTTCCGTGTACACGTTATGATAAGACGATCGAAACACATACATTTTCTTATACATCCAGCGACTCTTTTATAGTCCACCACGCTCAAATCACTCTCAATTACATACTTTTTAACACCTTTAGAGACCCTTAAAGACACAGTAAGCTTTCGCCCCCGTTCCATAAAATGTTGTCAGTATCGTATTGGGGTATTCATCTTCATTCATCATTTTTCCAACCACTGATACTCCTCGAGGGATGTTGTGCAGATTGGGTACTGGATATTTTGATGTATCGAACATGTCAATGTTTGCTTTCATGTCTTCGTATACGTATTATCAGTATAAATTTCTAAAATTAATGAATCGGTGTATAATAGGGAGATATTTGGGCCGTATTTCTTTTTTAAAAAATTGTAGAAAAACTCGTCAATTACGATTTTGGATAATTCCAACACACAAAATCCCACAAACAGCGGCTTAATATATTTTACAACTGACATTTCAATGGCTGCAAGATTGTCACAAAAAATTTTCGATGACTTGAAATTAGGTTTTGCTATTAATGCTTCTACGCCAGGCCAGCGGTTCCCCCAATTCACCAATTATATGTCTACTCGATTTTCGACGTTTTCTATCGTTTTTCCGAAAACTATGTTGTTCATGGCTTTATGGTGTTTTTTTCGAACTCACTCTTAGCCTTCTGACTTTTTTCTGAATTGAAATCGATGTATGTTTTCATCCAATCTGAGTGTCAAAATGTTAATGCTCTGTGAATCTTTTTCAGTTTCATTTCATTTCTTAAACATTGTCGTAGGTTCTCATAATGAATTATATATTTTGTTTTGTCACACAAATTCGCCATTAATTTTGTATGTTTTTGCATTCTCACCGTATGTGTTCTCGCGGCAAAATGGTAAATCGTTGTGGTCGTCATGCACACTTTCTGAATACTCAAGATCCACTTCGAAGACATAGCCGACTTCCGCATCGTCTATATTACACACATCTAGCTTGTTAATATCTTCTTCTGACAACCATGTGAAGCCACCCGTTGGTAATTTACACCTCATCGCATGAGATTAGTGTCGTCTAAGTATAAGATGTATGATGATGGTTTTGCACTATCGGAGTCATCCAGAAATCTGTTGTTCGCCACAGCAGCTCACTTACAGCACTAAGGCACTAAGGCCACCTCTAATACATTTCTTGAAAAAGTGCAACATATCGATATCTGTCAAAAGTTCGAGTTTGACACTTGTCATTCGCAATAGAGCGTTCTTACCAAATCCTAGCGCGGTAAAATAGTCGCACGGATCTAGTGTAGTGTAGAATTTCATACATATTTGTCTAAAATTTGGAAGAATATTGGTATGAATTTTGGAATTTGGTAATTTATATTGGAGATTGAATGTGCAGGGCCCATATATTTTCCAGTCAGATGATCATGATCGTATACCTTTTGCTTTGAAAAAATTATTAATTTATCACAAATGTGACATCATGATCTTATATCGTGCAGAGATCCAACCAGTCTAAAGGGACCATTGGTTTTGTTTTACTCAAATGATTTTTATAAATTTCTATGGCATCTTTTTCCAGATGTGCCATAAATTCATTCACCGAATTTCGTCCACAGTACGTTTCATATTTCGATAACGCATCGTCGTACGAGCATTTAATGAAATAGGCAAATACGTAGGGCTCGTGTTGAAAGCATTTTTCTGTGTACAACACATTTTCTATATGTACTTTCTTATCACTATTTACCGGTATTAATATTGCTTCAAAATCGGCATATATTACAAATGGGAGTTTCAATTGATTTTTGAAATTTTCAAACTCAAGATGTTTGTTGATGCCTTCATAGGTTGTCTGAAAGTGATAGTTTACTCTTATCACCTTTTGCCGTATCTAGAAAACGGCATGAATTGTAGATACTGAAATTTTAAACAACTTTCATTTGAAAAGTAATGTAATGTTTAAATGTAATTTAACTAAGTATAAGAAGGTTCAGTGCGGACCACTGCAGATTTTTTAATTCAAAGACTTATACAAGCACACTGCATGGTTTATAATATATGTATGTTCACAAAAGTTATCCAATCGAACAAACATACTGATGTACATTCATTAAAAATTAAATTTGACTTTGCATTCGCCATTAAATATGCAAAATATGGATGGCGGGCAAATAATATACTGTGATGAAAACGAGATTGCAACCTGTATTTTGTTCAAATAATAAAGCGGTATAATTTTCAAGAATCTATCGCAGATCACATTTTTATTAGTTAAGTTCAGTTTTTATTACTTAGTATCAAGTTAATAATATAATAAAGGAATAGATATTTTGCAACAATTGACTGTATTTTCGAAATTTAACAAATTAAATGCACTACTACAGAACATATAATTTTTAATCGACTTTAATGACTTTAAAAAAACATCAGAAAATAATACAGTCTATCTTACTATAGTTACGTTATTCTATAAAATTTATAGAATCATACGACGAACTTTCTTCTATGCAAAAGAACGAATGACGTTATTCCAGTCAATTGTCTGCATTATTTCTAACTTTATGTACATTACAGAGAGTGAATTGAGGCTGTCTTGTTCCTATGTTAGATCTTAAATACTTCTTTCCTCTTTTTAGCGCTGAAAACGATCGTTCTGCTAAGCGTTTGACTCTAACTCTGACGCTGAAGTCAGGCTTTTGAGCTTATGTAAGGTTCCGTCACCGAGGCCCCTAGGCCGGTGCCTTGCAGGCCGAGGCAGAAGTCCGGCATGTACCTATTGAATAAATATCTACCTATCTATCTAATCTTGAATTATAACATTTTATTAATACTCGTATATACAAATGTTTCAAGATACTGGGTATAAGATATCGCTAATGGTTGCTATAAAAAAAATAGATAGCAATTAATGATATTTTGTGATAAGGAAGATTTCTTGGTTTAATATAGAAACCACTCTGATAATATTGATATTCTTCTGGCAAGTAACTGAATGCGTAACTGAATTAGATTAGTTAAATACCAGCATGCTTGTGAATGTGGAGTGAGAAAGGCATAATTAGTTTTAAGAATTTTATAAATTATATATGAATTAATTACAATACATGGACATAGATGTTATTGTCTAATATTATCCAATTATACCTAAAATAAATATAAAATACAATGTGTAAAAATTTGTACTCCTCATAACGTTTAATGTGCTGTATTTAAAACGATAATTTCATGCTGGCGAAAACAGGCACACTATCACGAAGACGTATAGGTTTAACATCTAAAACTTATATTTAATCTAATACAAAATATATAAAAGGGTTTACATGTACTTTACAAGGGATACTAAAATATGTTTTATAATTACAAGGCACGGAATCACATCATTTATCAGTTAGTAAAAACTATAAGGAGATTAAAATCGTATTTGTTATTCTGCACTAGATGCCACCAGGCTACACATTTTCACAAAAACTTATTTGTTATAACATATTTATATCTTTAAAATGTGTAGCCGAGTGTTACTGGCCGAGGGTAACGAATACACCTATTTTACATGTACTATATTTTGTTCTTTTAAGATATGTTTTTTACAAACATTAAAAAAACTGAAGAAAAAGCTTAATTTGTAGTGCTGCTGTCAACGTTCATCAGATCGTCATCATCATCTAAGTTTACCTCGTCGTCAAAGACACTGTTGTCATCATCTTCCAAGTCATCGATCTCTTCGTCGTCCAAATTTTGATGGCGACACTGCAAACACCTGGAAAAATTACGTGTTAATAGCGACTATGTTGAATTAATCAAACAACATTTGACATTTCCACTTATTCTACTAAAATTTATTTTACCAATATACTGTTTTTAATATAATACCAAGCAAAATCCCCGAACTTCAGAATTCCAATTATAATGGCTAATCAACGATGTCCATTAATCGAAAAATTGCATAGTGATTTTTTTGTTGTGCAAAGTACCGTGATATCAAAAATTATATTAGTCAAAGGTTGCCATGGAATGTAAAACGGTCGTCTTTGCTTAAATCACCCTTTTGAAATAATTCTCTCATTGTCAAGCTACATCACTGACATCTGACAGCATCTGATATCATCTATAACTTACAAACGTGTTACCTACTTATTTCAGCGGTAAAATAGTAACGAACTACAAGTAATAAAATACTAATAGCGTTTTTATTAACAAGAAAAACTAAATTACAGTAATTGTTGGAAATGTCACAACGAATTGACAGATTTTTACAATGAAAACATGATTGAAATAAATGTACGATGGGAGCTGTGCGACAATCATTTTAAAATCCATGACCACCCTTGACCAAGGTAATTTTTGATATCACGGTATATATGTGAATGTATCTTAGTAGAGTATGCGCGTGTCTGTCATGAGATCATTAATATACCCTAACTATTAGAGATAGGAACCCGGCATCTGTGGGCCCAGTTTTCACGATCAATTCATATTTCAGATAAAATTTGAATATCAGTCATCGTTTCAGCATACAGTCAGAAACTGAAAATGTTCAAGTTTTAAAAAATAATATTTTGAGGAGGTTAGTCCACAGGTCCATCTAAAGATTTGATATTTATATTTGTGGGTAGAATTGCCTTTAACAAATGTGACAGCAATAAACTACAGATGTATTAGTATTTAGCGGGACCTGTCACCCAGTGCGGTTTTCTGTTGATTGGTACGAGGAATGGAATGTGTGGAATGTGGATATATAAAGACAAAATGTTTGCAAGTGATGTATTAAAAGTAACCAGTCCGTGCTTCCGTGGAAATAAATTCGCCGGTGCTTCGTCGTATCGACCTTTCGATGCTTTGTCGTAAATATAATACATACATAAATATCAAAATACAATACATAACAATCAAAATGCTCAATACTGAGCGCCAGCCAATTACCGGGTGAAAAAGTTTTCAACGAAACGCCGCGGTAGTTACTCGGGACTGTGAGCCTTAGAGAATTGATTAGCGTACCGATTCCGGTACCGATGCTCGTTCCGGTGTAACCTTCGCGGCCACGAGTCGGTTCTGGATCATCGGCATCGACATGCCAATCACCGGGTCGGGCTCATTCCTGTGGTAGCGTTTTTTCGGGTGCTGAGGTTAAAAAGTATCATCGGGAGTGCTTCTTCCCACCCTGGGGCGCTACGCCCTTCGAGGTGTACCCGTAGTCCTTTTTTTATTTCCTGGTTCCTCCTCTCCACTGGGTTAGCGCGGCCGTGGTAGATGCCGGTCGTCCAGTGGAGAGTTTCCCTGTGTCCAACCTTGGCATCCCAACTGATGGAGGTGAATTGCGCACCGTTGACCGATTTGGGAAGATTTGATCTTCTAAGGTCTTCGCAATGAGGCTCGAGCTGGTGCGTTTTATGGGGATAGCTTCCACCCGTCGCGTACACAGGTCACTAACGACAAACGATGTTTTTGTTTCCCTGTCGGATTTCGGCATGGGAAACCATTACGCTTATGGTTTCTCATGGTTGGGTGGAATGGTGGGGTCGTAATGGGCGTCCGCTTGTAGTTGCCCTCTCTTGGCGCAGGAGGCATCCACGGACGGACGTCATGTTGGACGCGTGGCAAATAATATTGTCGGAGGATGGCTCGTGTCGTTTCTTCTACACCGGTGTGTCCAGCCGTTTGATCGTCATGAAATCGGTGCAACACAAGGGGCTGTAGGTCGGTCGGCACTACCAGTTTCCCAGTGCCTTCATGTTTCCGACGCAGGCCCCGACGACGGCAGGGCACTCCTGCTCGTTGCAATGGTAACGCTGGTCCGCTGTGGATAGCTTGGCGCTTGCATAGAAAACGATTCTCCGGCCTTCGGGGTCCTCTTGGTACAACATGGCTGCTATGCCTTTCGCGCTGGCGTCGGTCTGCAGGACGAAGCTGCGGATGAAGTCTGGGCGGTGAAGCTTTAGCTTTTGACCAGTAAGCTTCTTCACGCTTTCGAAGGCCTGCTGGCTTTCGCTTCCCCGCTTAAAATGTTTCGAGGTGCTTAACAGGTCCGTTATTGGAGCTGTTATCTCGGCGCATTTGGGAATTTAGTCCCGGAGCCAGTTTACCAGCCCCATGAAGCTCTGCAGCTCTTTCCGTGTCCTTCGCGCAGCTGCCAGGCGTATTTGTTCCACATGTGTTGGCAGCGGGGTGCTTGCCGTGGCGGTGATGCGGTGGCCTAGGAAGTCGCTCCAACACCAATGGAGATGGTCCAGTTGGTCCTCCATATTGGAGGAGCATATGATAATGTCGTCCAAATCTACGAGGGCGAACTTTCTTAAGCACCCGGCCAGCACGTCATGCGTCATTAGCTTTTGGAACGTTGATATACGTCATCCATGGGCACCTGCCAGTACCCCGACTTTAGGTCCAGGCTCGTAAATACTGTTACGGTACTGAGGTCCCGCAAGACTTCCTGAATAAGTGAACGGTTGGACGACTCGTCGTGAGTCGCGTTGTTAAGTCGCCGGTAGTCTACACAGAAGCGCAGGCTTCCGTCCTTTTTCTTGACTACCACGATGGGCGAGTTATAAGCCGAGTACATATAACTTTTGGGGCACCCTAAATATATGGTGGTGATGCCTAGTTGTGACACCCTGTATATATGGTGGTGCTGCCTAGTTGGGACACTTGTATATACCGTGTTCTGCCTAGTTGGGACACCTATATATACGTTGGTGCTGCCTAGTTGGGACACCCTGTGTATACGACGGTGCTTCCTGGTTGGGACACCTGTAGATTTGGCCGGCTCAGTCCGACTGCCGTTGGTCCGTCGGCGATGTCAGCACGTCATGCGTCATTAGCTTTTGGAACGTTGATATACGTCATCCATGGGCACCTGCCAGTACCCCGACTTTAGGTCCAGGCTCGTAAATACTGTTACGGTACTGAGGTCCCGCAAGACTTCCTGAATATGTGAACGGTTGGACGACTCGTCGTGAGTCGCGTTGTTAAGTCGCCGGTAGTCTACACAGAAGCGCAGGCTTCCGTCCTTTTTCTTGACTACCACGATGGGCGAGTTATAAGCCGAGTACATATAAGTTTTGGGGCACCCTAAATATATGGTGGTGCTGCCTAGTTGTGACACCTGTATATATGGTGGTGCTGCCTAGTTGGGACACTTGTATATACCGTGTTCTGCCTAATTGGGACACCTATATATACGTTGGTGTTGCCTAGTTGGGACAGCCTGTGTATACGACGGTGCTTCCTGGTTGCGACACCTGTAGATTAGGCCGGCTCAGTCCGACTGCCGTTGGTCCGTCGGCGATGTCATTCGCCGATTTTCTTCTGGCCCAATTTTTTTTTTTTTTGGACGAAGCCCCACATTCCAGGGAGCCAATTGTCACCCGGTGCGGTTTCCTGTTTGATTCGGACGAGGAATGGAATGTGTGGAATGCGGATACATAAAGACAACATGTTTGCAAGTGATGTATTAAAAGTAAAAGTCACCAATACGTGCTACCGTGGAAATAACCTTTCGGTGCTTTGTCGTAAATATAATACATACATAAATATCAGAGTACAATACATAACAATAAAAATGCATAATACTAAGCGCCAGCTAATTACCGGGGTAAAAAAAATTGAACGAACGCCGCAGTATTTACTGGTAGTTCCTCGGGAGTGTGAGAGACTAAGAGAACTGATGATCATTCAGATTTTTGCCGTCTGTTATATATGTTCCGATCGTACTATTTCGATCGGCTGATAACAGATCTGTTACACGGGGGAATTTCTCAATTCGAAACGGAAAGGAAATTAGCATCGGATCGTCAATTTTCCCAGTAACTTAAGGGTGCGAATCGCAATTGGCGGTTGATGGGTGACTCTGGAGCATCGTTGGCGTCGGCATCTGCGGATTATGATGACGAAGACGTAGTGGCGTGGATATAAGTTCTAGCTCGATGCGACTGCATTGGGAGCTAGAACTTCGGGAATGAGGTTACGGAAATAAGTAAAAAAAACTATTGCGAATTAATCCAGAACGTGCTGGGGAGATTAGGTTGAGTTCTAGATCGATGCGTAAAGCATTGGGAACTATAACTCGTAATGGTCGCGGAGGACTCCTAGCTCGATGCGTGAAGCATTGGGAGCTAGGACTGAAGTGTCGAAAGTCGGGGAGTGCTGCACATTGGGGTAGGGAGCACGTGGTGGATGTTTATTAAAACATTATTGTTGCTAAATGCAATCATAATATACAATTATAAATAAAATAATTAACTATTACTAACGGAATCGCGTGTTGCGACCGTAAAAAAATTGGGGAACGGTAACAGACCCACGGTTTCGGTGTGGGTACGCGTACGTGATGCTACAATGAAACTGCGGTGTCATGCCGGGTGACTTACGAAGCGCGGTGTGCAAGTGCGTTCTAGCTCGATGCCACTACCGTGAGGTGCGTGGTTATAGCGCGTTGGGAGCTGCACTTCGAAGAAGTCGAAATAAAACACAATTTGGTCACAAGGTGTTAAGCTACCTCGGTTGGTCGACTAAGGCCTCATGCTGCCTACTCCTTAGTGGGACCTGGATGGTTAGGATGGAATGATAGGTTCAGTCCCAGGAGAAAGACTGGTTGCTGATCGTAGAAACCGTCGAGTATTTATACCCGATCCAGGTGCGCGAACGGCGCTGTGGTTGGCCGCTGCGTGTTTGAGTGGAGAAGAGTGATCGGAGTGGGGCGGAACAATGGCACGCGTGCATGGTGTGTGCAGCAATACCATCGAAGTCAGGTTGTGGATGGGTGAACTTATCAGAGCATTCGGAGAGTTTATTACTCAACTTGTTACTAAAACTATACATATTTACAAACGCAGCTAAAGTCTCATAAGGCGCAGTAGGTAACAGCGGTGCAGTTTACTTTGCTTTCCTTGTCTGTAAAGTGAATAATGAGTAAACTTCCGAAGAGTAAGTCGGTCATGGCCGCCACGCCTCCCGCCCTATGTTAGCTAGTAACTTGTCCCCATAAATCCATCTCGCTTGAAGGATGTCATAAGCGACAAAAATGATGAGGAGGCGCTATCCAAGCGAGTGGACTATTCTTGCGTTGTTTAGGCGCTTTATGAATCTAGATGAATGAATATTTTATTATATACAAAATGTATAATATGGTAGATGGAAAATGGGATTGTACTGATAAGTACAGACATTGCTGATATCAATATATACATATATCATTCGTGTCTGTAGTAAAAGTCAAATTAACAAAGTTAAATTTCCTGAGACAACAGGTAATCGTTTTCAATTCTGTTGAAGGCATAAAAATGAATGGTTATATTGTTGGTGTGAGCGATATTTTAGGACCTAAATGTGTCATTTTTACGAGTTTCTCATCGGATAATATACATTTACTTGCCATCCAAAGAATTCTTTGAAAAATGTATGTCTGAACATGTCGGTCTAAACATTAAACGGGGATTTTTAATTATACACACAGTGTAAATATTTCAACTGTACGTCGTTCGTTCACCCATGATGTGCTGGAAAATGAATTAAACCGGTTAGATTTGCAAAAGGTCTCACCAATAACCTGCATACGGGCTGGTCAGAATGCAACCATGTTTTTAGTTTTAGGAGACAATTTTTCATTCTACGTGACGAAAAGGAAAAGATTCAACAGTCGACGCTAATTTAATATAAACAACACTACTTCAAGGTTCTCGAAACAACAGTGGTGTTACAAGTGTAGTGACGATAGACAGTCACCCCAATACTGATGCCAAGATTATTTACGGCCGATGTATGGCCGTAAATAATCTTCAGCCACCAAGATATTCAAATATGGAAACCGTTCCTGTTGAACTGACAACAATTCTGACAACCGTTCCCGATCATAATAACAGCAGCTTCTCTTCGATGCTAAAAATGCGACAGGGTCAAGATTATTGAAGATGTTGAAAAGGCGGAAGATACAAATCTTCACACTTATAAAAGGTTCAACAAAACAAAGAAAATCTAAAAACACTACACGATGACCCTATCTTTGATACATGTATACATATTTTTGAAGATAGAAGTAATTAATTATGAACAACTTTGTCAATGTTAAAGGATAGAAAAAAACTTCATTTTTTAATTATAGCGAAATTATTAAGGATATTGCAGCGTGAGTTGAACTAATGTTACGAATCATTTCAGTTGTGCAATCCAACACGACCGAATCGCGTTTAAAATGAATAGTAATGAAAATAAGAGAGGAAAGACCAAAAGGGGCGAAAAAGAAAGGTGAAAGGTGGAATGCAAAAAATTAAGGTAAATAAGGTGAAGTAAGTATATAAAAAAGGAAACATAGTGACAAGTTTAGCGAAAAGAGAAAAACAGGAAGCATGGATGTTCGAAGAAAAGATGAAAGAAAAATGAAAATCAGAAACTCTTGTTTGGGGCCATAAGAAAAACGTGATAAAATAATATTAAAAAGTTTAAAAGCAGGAAACGAGCAAGTGATTTGAGTACTCAAACAGTATGAAGAACAAAGTGATAGAGATAGGCGAAGTACCAGAAGATCTTCTGGTAGCAAATGTGGATAATTGTTTCAATTTACAAAAAGGAGATGCAAGGGATTGTAATAACTATAACTATCATTGCTGAGTGCGTGGCGAAAAGTGGACGGGGATTTTGGAAAAAAGGTAAGAGGTATATTAGAACCAACGTTGGAATTGAATTCAAACGAGGTGATATAGAAAAAGCCTTGTAAAAAATAGGAGTGGACAGAAGAACTATTGATGGGATAAATGTCTATATATGCGAACAGTAAACTTCGTTAGATTAAAAGAGGAATGGTCTCATACGTTTAAAACGACGAAAGGGCGTACTGAAGAAGCTGCTGTTCACAGTAGTGTTAGACGAGGGAGTTATGGAGAATAATCGATAATTTAAGAAGTACATAGTGCAGTGATATGGTCCTTGCAAAATACGAGAAAACCCTGAATGAGAACTTAAACATACACAACAGATACCTTAAATGAATAAATAAATAATAGAAAGGAAATAATAAGCAACAAAGATAATAAATATGACATAAAAATAGATGGAATGAAATTAGAACATGCCAATAGCTTTAAATATTTGAGAGTATAAGTGACAGAAGACGGAACATTGGAAGAAGACATAATAAGAACGGCAGCAGCAGGCAGACTTCTTAATGGAATAAACAACACGTAATGTAAACATGTAACAATAAGTGCAAATTTTCATGAATTTTCTTACGTGGATCGCAAAGGTATACTACATCGGAGAGACAAAGAAGTAAAATATAAACTGCTGAAATGACATTCCCTAAAAAACAATGGTAGATGCAATAAGAAATGCGATATATAGAGAACATTTGAATACAAAATATATACAATCAAGGACAACTAATATGGTAATATGACGGATAATAAAGAAGGGAGCAGATAAAATGGCAAGAAGAGTCTATGAAGCAAGAACGGGAAAAAGAAAGCAGAGAGGAAGACCGTAAACGGAAGAACGGAAGAAGTAAAAATGTACTTAATGTATATAACGTGCGTTCAAGAAAAATCTTAATTTAGGAGGGCTCTGAAATTCAATTGATGCTTAAAGGTACTTTAGCCACAACCAAAATGTCAATTTAATTTTAACAATACATCAAAAGTGAAAACTGCTTTGCTAATTAAAAATGGACACAACAGAGCAGAAAGTAAAATTATTGGAATGCTATTTTCGAATAGGGCACATAGAGATCATCAATAAAAAGTGGGGAAAAGAAAAATGATGAAGGGGAAAAAGATAAGGCGGTAGAGAACATGTTAGTGATGATAAAAGAAATGATGAAGGAGGTAAAGGAAATTAGGAAAGAGATAGTAGAGATGAGAAAGGAAAGGCAGGAGGATAAGGAATGGAGAAAGACGGTAGAACAGGAATGGAAGAAAGAAAGAAGGGAGACAGACGAAAGAATTAGAAAATTAGAAGAGAAAGTGGAGGCGACATAGAAAAAGGGTAGAAGAAAGAATATAGTAATTAGGGAATTACAAGTAGAAAAAGGAAGGGAAAGGGAACATGTGATACAATGGATTAAAAAAGAATTGCAGGTAGAGGTGAAGATAGAGGAAGCATATAAGTTGAGAAGGGATGAGAAGGATATGATGCTGGTGAAAATTGATAGTGTAACCTATACTACAATAACCGCTATAATGCTTATTGCTGCCACCTGTTAGTTGCACTCTCTACTCTATTTATTTAGTCAGTTGTTTGAGTTAGTTACAAGTTGTAAATAATTGTATGTACACGCGTTTTCTTTTAGTCAATATAAGTATTGTTTTTGAGCTTTCTTTATCAAATACTATTTACTATATCAGGTTATGGGCCCAGCTACGCTTTGAAATGTTGTTTTGAGTGAATTTCAAGTAATATGGCATTGAAACGTGTAGAAATGAAAAAGGGCCGACGACGGACAGCGACATGGGGATGATTACGGTCAAGCTAATATTCGCAAGTTGAACAGTGATGATCAATGGGAAACGTGGAAGTGGCAAATAGAACTTTGTTTGAAAGAACTGTGTCTTTATGAAATCGTGGATGGAAGTCGATTATGCCCGGCACCGCCAGTATTAAATTATCAACCATCTGACAGTTACAAACGCTGGCAACGCGATAACGCACGCGCGGCACCTATAATAGGCACTGCTCTTGAAGAAGATGCCGCCATGCACGTGCGTAAGAAAACTGATGCTAAAGAAATTTGGGGCACGCTATTATCAGTGTACGAACAATCATCATTACAGATCATTACATCAAACGTGTTCGATGACATACTTCTGGAGTTGCAGAAAAAGGACTCAAATGTTAAAGTCCCGCTTTCGATCCTTCATCGCCGTATTTTCAAAGCGCTTGGTCCCGAGTAGCAATATTATCGTTCGACTTGGTATCGCATCCCGGAAATACAGCAAACAACAAATCTTCTCAAAGAAAATTTGCGTTCGATTGAAAGTTCGCAAGCGACGCAAGTACCGTCTCAGACAGCTAGTGCTGTCCACGCAAAGTCGCAGTCGAAGAATCCAAATAAATCAGTGATGAATTGTTCTTCGAGTTCTGATAAGAAAGAAAAGCGTATGTGCAATTACTGTAAGAAGTTCGGTCATATTGTCGCAAATTGTCGAAAACGCATTGCCGCAGAGGAGAGAGCTGTGACAGCCAATAGAGCCTATCACAATAACAGTAACAAAAATTCCTATTCCAGTTCGAAAAATGACAGGAAACAAGGTATATTTCTTGGTACTAGTCTGTCAGTTAACACACACTTTGTTTCAATTGATTCCTGGATATCGGATTCCGGTGCAACAAACCTCATATGACAACAAATAACACTTTGCTACGTTTGAGAAATTTCCAATTCCCCAACCTGTTGAAACTGCAAATAAGAGTTGTATTTTTGCGTATGGGTCAGGCAGCGTCAATGTCAACGTGTGTATTGGGAATAAGTGGTCGTCTGCCACTTTAATTGACGTCTGGTATGTGCCTGACGTTGGCCGTCAACTTTTCTCCATTCGTCAAGCTACTAAGCATGGAAATGAAGTCACATATGATTCTGACGGTGTAAAGGTGCGACGTGGTAGTAAAATTGTTGCAACGGGTAAACTCAATGGATCCGTTTAAGTTATGAACATGCACGTTTGTGCTCCAAAATTGCAAATAGAAGCCACTCTTGCTACAACTGAAGATCAACTCCAGGGGTGGCACGAACGGCTTGGCCATCAGGACAAACGTCATGTGCGCAATGTTCTATCCCGCTATGGAATCTCAATTAAATCTTCGGATACTGCATCTCTTTGTGACGGCTGTGTACTTGACAAATCACATCGAAAACAGTTCCATGCACGTCAATATCGTGCGACAAGTGTTGGTGAATTGATTAACTCTGATGTAAATGACCCGATGTCCATGAACTCAATTATTTTCTCTTTCCGATATTACGTAGTATTTAAAGATGATTTTTCACGTTTCGTTCGTATATTTTTCATGAAAGAAAAATCAGAAGTGGCTACCCACCTAGAAACGTATCTGAACGAATGTGATACTGCCGGACATAAAGTGAAAGCTTTTCGTTCAGACGGTGGTGGCGAATTTGATTGTGCTGGTCTGCGAGAACAATTACGTAAACGTGGTATTAAGCTAAATTTGACGTGTCCGGACACACCAGAGCAAAATGGAGTTTCAGAACAATCGAACCGACACATCGTTGAATTAGCCCGTTAAATGCTTTCAGTCACTGAACTGTCGAAATTGTTTTGGGCTCACGCATGTAACACAGCCACATTTTTAATCAATACCATGGGAAAATCAAGTGTTCCTGGTAAAACACCTCTGAATTATGGTCTGGCCAAGCATTTGACAGTTTCAATTACCTGCGAATTTTTGGTTCAGAGTACTATGTCAACGTTCCTAAGAAGTTGCGTGCTAAGTTCGATGACAAAGCTGTATTAGGATATTTCGTTGGTTATGTGAACGAAAAAGATGGTTACAAAGTTTGGGTACCATCGAAACATCGTATAATGAAGTCGCGTAACGTTGATTTTCGTCCTGAAAAACTGTGTACCAAACACAAATCGATTGAACTCGAGTTTCACTCGTCTAAAGAAGTCAAGCACGACGATGAAGATAACCGTAACATCTGCAAAGAAGAAAACGAAATTACTTCAGATGAGATTCACATTTGTGAAGATGAAAAACCTTCGACAACTGATGCTGCACGATATGATAACATTCAAGAAACCAGTGATTCCCGTCCTGTTCGTACGAATCGCCAGCCAGTAAAGTTCGATGACTACGAAGTAGGTTATCATCCTCACCGGCAATCAAATAGTCAAATAAACATCGCATTAGCATATTTGATTGAAGCTGTTCAAGAGGATCTCGAGCCAACTAATTTTCGCGAAGCCATGAAAAGTCGCGATTCTGATAAATGGTTGCATGCTATGGAAGAAGAAATGGAAGCCTTTAAAGAAACGGTCACTTGGGACCTGGTACCGCTGCCACCGGGTAAACATGTTATTGACAATCGTTGGGTGCTTCTTGTGAAATACAAATCAGATGGTGTGATCGATCGGTTTCGAGCTCGCTTAGTTGCCCGTGGAGTATTTCAGCGTGCTGAACTGGATTATGATGAAACCTTCAGTCCAGTGGCCCGCTATGATTCAATTCGTGCCTTAATTGCAACTCCAGCCAACGAAAGTTTGGTTCTTGACCAATTCGATGTGAAATCAGCATTTCTTTACGGTAAAATCGACACTGAAATTTATATGACCCAACCACAAGGCTTTGACGATGGATCAAATCGAGTTTATCGTTTAAAAAGGTCGTTGTATGGGCTCAAACAATCTCCACGATGCTGGAACAACAGGTTTCATTTAATCATGGAGAAGAATGGATTCACGCGTTCAACAGCAGATCGATGTATATACATTAGACAGAACGAATCAGAAAAATTAATTATTGCAATCTACGTTGACGATGGTCTCATTGCTGGATCTACACAACACGCAGTTGATTCATTTTTAGAAGTGCTAACTTCAGAGATTACAATCACCAAAGGATCCTTAAATTCATTTTTGTGCACGCAAATTCAGTAACGTGAGTCTGGTTTCTTTCTTTCACAACGAGCTTACGTTGAGAGAATGTTACAACGTTTTAGAATGGCTAATTGTAATTCTGCAAAGACGCCTGTTGAGAACCAACAATCGGACAAAGTAAATAATGGCTCTCTCGATGGTTCCATTCCGTATCGTTCGGCGGTGGGTTCTCTGATGTATCTGGCATGTGCTACTCGCCTAGATATAGCATACGCTGTATCAAAAGCTGCTAGATCAAGGCGGAATCAACTACTCTTGACTGGATTTCCGGTAAGCGGATATTTAGATACCTGCGTAGTACCATGGATTTTGGTTTACACTATACTTCGGCTGGTGATGGGTTATGCGCCTATTCGGATGCCGACTTTGCCGGTGATTTCAACACTAAAAGATCAACAAATGGTTTCGTGTCCTTTATTGGTGGCACCGCAGTATCATGGACTTCTCAGCTACAAAAATCAGTTGCTCTTTCAACTACAGAAGCAGAGTTTGTTGCTGCTAGTGAAGGTGCAAAGGAACTTGTGTGGCTTAAAATATTGTTGGTTGAAATTAAAGGTAGTATCGCTATTCCTGTATTTATTATTATGTTCGTGAGTTATATCAAAAGGGTGATACTGATGTTGAACATGTGCGCTCTGAAGAACAACTTGGTGATATGTTTACAAAACCTTTGAATTTTGTTAAATTTAAAGATATGTGTACTAAAATAGGATTAAGCAAGTAGTGTAGTAGAGTTTAAGGGGTGGTGATAAAGTGTAACCTATACTACAATAACCGCTATAATGCTTAGTGCTGCCACCTGTTAGTTGCACTCTCTACTCTACTTTATTTATTTAGTCAGTTGTTTGAGTTAGTTACAAGTTGTAAATAATTGTATGTACACGCGTTTTCTTTTACTCAATATAAGTATTGTTTTTTGAGCTTTCTTTGCCAAATACCATTTACAATATCAGAAGAAACTAATAGGTATGCTGGTACTCAAATACCATTTACTATATCAGAAAGGGAAAAAAAGAGGAAGTAATGAAGAAAATGGCGATACTAAAAGGAAAGCGGATACACATAGACAATGACCTGACAGAGAAAGAAAGGGAAATCCAAAGGGAAATCTGGATACACGCAATGAAGGAAAGAGAACAAGGCAAAAGCGTAAGGATGGGATATAAGAAGCTGAAAGTGGAGAACACATGGCTAGTATTGGACGGGGAAACCGGGGCGAGAAAAAGAGAACGAAGGAAAGGGGAAGGGGGAGAAAAGAGGATTTTGAGATAGGAGAGATGGAAGAGATAGTAAGGGATATGAAAGAATATATAGAAAGGCACGACTAAGAATAGTATCACGGAAGAGTACAGATGGGTATGTCGTGGAGTGGTGAGAGAAAAACGAGAGGAAGGGCGAAAGGGGGAATTATAACGGGAGTAAGAGAAAGATAGGAAGAGATAGTAGGAAGGCGCTTAGATACGGAAAATGTACAAGAAAGAAAGTTTAAGACGGGAAGAACTGGAACATATACACGGTTTACAGCAATCAGAGGTTAAAAGAGATATTACGAGAAATAGACGAAGCAAGTGAGGGGACCGAAGATCCAATAATGATTGGAGGGGACTTAAACGCCAGGACGGGTAAAGTAATATCACTGGGGGGGGGGGGGGGGGGGGGAGTCCGACCACCTACCAGTGGAAGTTGAGTTGCAGGGGGCAACAAGAGAAAGGAGCAGGAAAAGGAGGGGAGAAGGAAGAATGACAAATGTTTGGAATGAGAAGACAATAATAGAGTGGGTGACGTGAGCAGAGATGAAGAAGATAGATGACATAGCCAAGGAGATGGAAAAGGCAATATCAAAGAAGGGGATGAAGGAAGGAGGAGAAAAATCATGGTTTGATGAAGAATGTAGAGGGGGAAAGAAAATTATGAGGGAAGCAAGAGAGGGACGTAAAACATGGGAGGAATTAACAGAAGGAAGGAGGAAGCTGAAGGAGATGTGGGGGAGAAAGGAGAAGGAAAGAAGACAAACAGAGTTGGAGGAGGTGTAGGCATTAAAAGGGGAGAAGGAGATATAGGAGTTCCTCAGGAAGAGAAAGGTCAGAAAACAAGTGGCAGAAAGCATAGGCATAGATGAATAGGGAAGTTACTTCCAACAGCTGCTGAGGGGGGGGGAGAGGGAAAAGAACGAGGAAGGCAGAGAATGAGAGAGAAGAGGACTTAAAAAAGGCAAGGCGGCGGGGGAAGATGGTGTGGATACGGAAGGCTTGCTGAATGCCCCAGAGGAACTGTGGCGAGCAGTGCTGAAGCAGATAAATGACATACGGAAAGGAAGAAGACAGCTACCAGAAAGCTGGAAAACGGCGACAGTAGTGCCAATTCGAAAGAAGGGAGACAATGAAAAAGTAGAAAAATACAGAGGGGTTGCACTATTAAATGTAGTCTATAAATTATATACAGAGATGATAAGAGGAAGACTAGAAACGGAGGTGGAAGGGGGTAGGGTACTGCCGGAAGGACAATCGGGTTTCAGAAGGGGTAGGGGTACGGCAGACAATCTGTACGTGTTGAACTACATAATAGAAAGAGAAACAGCAAAGAAAGGAGGAAAGTATACACACGATGTGTGTATATATGTATGTAAGAGGAAGAAGAATGACAATGATTGAATTATGGTATTATTTTATTATGGAATGTGAATTATATGCCAATAATAGTATATTATTCAATGAGAGGTAATATGGGCAATAACTCATGGGATGATTGCAGCGAGAGCCGCAGGCGAGCGCTGTAATCATCCAAGTGAGTTATTGCGATTACCTCGAGTTGAATACTATACTTTATCCACGACTGTTCTTCTGGCAAAAACGTTTACCACGGATTGAGTAAGTAAAAATGAAAATATGACAAAAAATCGAAACGTTATTGGAAGCGGAGCATGTGAATATGC
Source organism: Geotrupes spiniger (assembly GCA_959613385.1). Taxonomy (NCBI): domain Eukaryota; kingdom Metazoa; phylum Arthropoda; class Insecta; order Coleoptera; family Geotrupidae; genus Geotrupes; species Geotrupes spiniger. The sequence continues at coordinate 6,351,772 of OY390736.1, read as the reverse complement.
AACTGACGCTTCCATATTGTCCGAATAATAATCTACAAAGAATATTCTAATCACCACAACATACATTCACACATTTCAAATTGAATAATAAAAAGCTTATATCACACCACAATTATTTCTTGTTCTAGTCTTGTCGTAGTGAGTTTTCTCGGCATATTGTATCAAAATGTGCCACGTGCAGCGGAAGTGATAGGAGTTTTGTTGCTGCAAGCAATACGCATCACGGTAGGACGGAATCAACTCTGTTTGTAATCGAATTACATAGTTTCAATATAATACCCAGACTACACATAACGATCAATAATGGATGAAAACCAATCGATTACAGCTACGAATATGTGTAGGCGTAATGTAGTCAACTATATTATTTAGAAGCCCAATAACCCCTTCTAAAATAACGAAGCTACGATTTAGCTGCCAAATACAAGAGTTCATAAGACATAAAACATTTAGTAACGAACACACAATACTGGATGGCAAACATAATTCCATTGATGCAGAACCTTACAGAGACAAGTCAACTTATGATAAAACATTCCATAAGGAAACACTACAAATGTTCGATTTCATTGAATGGATAGTTTAAAGTTCATTTTATATCAATGTTTCTCCCTGTGTATTATTCGTAAGTCTTCCATTTGTAAACTGTGTTACTTCGGTCTTCTTTTCCCGGGTTCGTTCTGTGTTCTTTTTATTCTTACTTGCAGTGGTGTCTTCGTTTCTTCAATGCATTTCCATCTACCTTATCAGTGATGGGCACAAGAACCCATACATCATAGCTGATGAAAACAAACGTTTGATCATGGAAATGATTAGTTACCATCAATGGAGAAACAAACAAACAGCTATTAGGTAACTTCACAGAACTTGAAGCACACACAAAAACAATAGTTGCCGAAGATTTTGGAAACATCAAGAACAAATTCAAAAGGACTCAAGACCAGATAAGAAAATTGGATAACCGATGCCACAGAAAATGAAGAGACTGGGGAATCACTCCATAAAGAAAACAATCAACAAGGAGAGCAACACAGTTATAAACCTTTCTGAAATACTCGTTATCACTTGAAGACAATAAAGTTCTTAGAAAAGGATTGAACTACTCCCTTGCACCCTAACATGTGCCAGTATTGGAGATCTTAGCTCAAGTGAAAAATACAGCCCGCCGTATGGAAGAAATAGAAGCAGAAGAATTCACTTGAACAACTCGCCATGCTCTATTTTGTACATATAGATCGACAATTCGTTAGGAACTTATGGTTTTAGGTTACCTGAAGGGGGCAACAGGTCGTAAGTTAGCGAAACTTCGAAAATTTCATTTATTTAATTTATTGTAATTATATTTTTATCAGAACATATGTATTGTTTGACATGCAGAAAACTCATATTATTACATTCAATATGCGGACTTAATTTGTTTGCATGCCCTCAGCTTAAAAACGTAGAGTATTTATAAACAAGCACAAGATACTAGGCATTTTCCAGCCTACAAATAAAATAAATATACTCGAAATATGAGATAGATTTATGATATAGTAGTGTACGTAATAAAATCCAAAGTTAGGGTGTTTTGGGGTAAACGTAACTTCTTGCTCATATTTGTATTTGTCAAATACCTGAACTTTGTTAGCATACTTCATGTTTGTAAATTTTAGAAAGACAGCCTGATATGCGACCGGCCTCCGGCCTTGAAGGTCGTGTTTTTGTGATATCGCTGAAGCACTGTTTCACCTTACTTGTACAAACGCTGCCAAAAGGGCTTAGATCTTGAAAACTAATTATAAAAAAGTTGATATACATATACATATGTATTTGAATATCATCTCTTGGGTCGGATTTATTGCAGTTACAGCATTGCAATTTAAAATAATGATAAGGCGTGTCATAACTTTTAAGTAATAAACCATAAAATAGTCCTTTGCGTTTTTCAATATCCTTACAAAAAAATCATTTCTGTAAAATATATTCAGGTTGTATGTGGTACTACTAGGACTAATAATATAGTAACATGTATTATTAATGTCGTATAATTTGCACGTTCTAAAATACGAGTGAGTTTTAGTCACTGTACTTACTTTGGATCCTTCATTCCATAATTGATGCAAGTGTCTCCTACGCATTCGCAACATCCATTATGAAACCAACGAAAACTGGAAGCACCCATTGATTGGCAACTACTTCGACATTTTGTCCAATTGATACATTGCGACATAAATGCAACAGTGCAGTTGAATGAAGGTTGATGTTCGGCGCTTTCTGTGAACATTATTTATTTCGTCATTTGATGTAATTTGATAAATTTCAATTTCTTACGTATTTGTAGTACGGGATCTTTTTTAGGTGCAAACTGCTGAATGTCTAAGTCGATTGGGTAAGTAAAACTTAACCAACGGTCGTGTGGATCTGGAAGCTCTGTAAGCACAGTGAAGAGCCCTGGTATATTCGTTGTGAAATCTTCGACGTACGATTGTTTACTAAGCTTCATGCCAGTATCATTGGGCTTGGGGCACATGTCTGTGAAATAAAATTAAATACAAATGTATAACTCAAGTTAGACAACCTGTTTGTATCCATACATACCTACACAGGAGCAACATTCGCTGTATCTCACACTTAAACAGCTGTAACATTCTCGACAGCATGTGCAATTTTTTAAATCGCATTTACACGACTGGGTCAATAAACATTTGCTGACTATACTTCCACATACTGCCTCATTACAGCTATCTACTTGTTGCAGGACTAAGAAAAATCCGGCTGCTGCTACGGTTACTAATGCCCACTGCAGCATTGCAAATCTGTAAAAATTGTAATGATTAAATTATGAACAGGTGAATATTAGAATCTAATTGTTATGTACTATAATCACGACTATTTTCTTAATAGGTACATTAGTTATTAAATTTAAAGTAATGTAGGTGTGTTTACGGTGATAATTATTTTAATCGAATTCAAAGGTAGCATTTTTACTTTCATTTGTCAATTTTTACAAAACAGAGTTCATAAATTTTTTGAGTGATGATCCGAAATGAATTGGTAACTATTTTTTACGTTGTTTATTATAACTTGTTTATGTATTTTTCTATTGTTACGACGGCTATGTTAATTGGCTGTTATATATATATATGTCTGTACAGAATGAAGGGATTTGTTTCCCTTTTGCAGACAACATTATGTCACATTAATTGAGTTAGTGGTATATATATATATATTGTAATGATTTTTAAACATAAATACCTCACACATGGACTTATACACATATTTCGCACCCCGAACTTAAATACACTGAAAATAATAAATCTCGAACTAATCGGAAACATATATCGTTTTGCACCGGGTGAATAATAGGTAGTCAATTAAGATAAATAAAATTTAATTTATAAGTATTAATATTGTAATCACACATTACATTACAACATTGTAACCACGTGTATATACAAAAAACACCTAGCCTTGGAAATCCAAAAAACGCTATAAATTATCTGGTTGACAAGGAGATAAATAAACAAGAAGTGAAAAAATATTTGACGGAGTACAAAATCGTTGAATACGGCTCCTAAATTATTTGAAATTAAACGGAGTAATAACAATATAGTGCAAACCAATTTTACTACTAAGCTAGTTTCCAGAAAACAGAGATTATAGACCCTGAAAGTCAGCCAACGCCTGATCAAAAATACCGAGATATCGCCGTAGGAAGTGCCATACGTGGAGCTGCGAATGAAACATGAGAGAAAACCGAGAAAACAAAGATTATAGACCCTGAAAGTCAGCCAACGTCTGATCAAAAACACCGAGATATCGCCGTAGGAAGTGTCATACGTGGAGCTGCTAATGAAATAGGAGAGCAAACCAAGGTACTTGAAGACATTATTACGATTAGAATACATTACACAACACACACACACACAACCGTTATTGTAAGTTATACCGTTTAGTTTATATAGATTTAAATTTAATGATAAGTGTTTGTAAATTTTATATTCATTCAAAATAACATCAAATTATACCTGTTTTGAAATTGAACTTGGTTGACTACTGTAATTTACTCGACCCAAATACGACCTGCGAAAAGTTTCATGTTACTTCGATTAAAAAAAAAAAAGAAGTAAGAAAGGTAAGTCCGAATTCTAGCTTCCTTCTTGGGTAATTGTAAATAATAAAGAAATCATAACAATATATATATATATATATATATATATATATATATACACGAAAGATGGTCTAATCTTACACCTCAATGGTGTAGTGAACATTAATTAATACAGGTTCATGAAGACTAACTGGTGGATCGCTAGACAATATTGTTTCTGGGTTATTACCCTTCGTCAGTAGCGATTACCAAGAACCTTAGTTGTTGAAATACCTTTACATGTAGTGGCCATCAAAACTTCTTGGCGCGAGCCATTCACTCCTAACGAACCACGGACAACAGAACAATGACGAGACGATACCTTGTCTAACACCTTGCGGAGACTAAACAAGAGACGACTGTCAAACGTCCAGTGTCAACATATAAAAGGATTGCTGCAATTAAGTTCAAAAACAATTCAAATTAAAAATATATCTTGTCAAATCTGACGAAGGGTAATAACCCAGAAACAATATTGTCTAGCGATCCACCAGTTAGTCTTCATGAACCTGTATTAATTAATGTTCACTACACCATTAAGGTGTAAGATTAGACCATCTTTCGTGTAAATTTTACATTTTGCTGTCAGATTTGACAAGATATATTTTTAATATATATATATATATATATATATATATATATATATATATATATATATATATATGTGTGTGCTTCTTGGTTCTCGGGTTGTGAACCGCGTTGTGGAAATGTTCCCCGAAGGGTCGCTTCGACGTTTCGGCAGAGTCCCATCTGCCATCTTCAGGAAGCTCTTCTAGGTCTCGCTGACTTAGAAGAACTGACGTTCGGAGTTACTCGTAGATCCTTATGTACCGGTATGTCGTTGGGGTTCACCAGCAGGATAATACGGGAAGCAATAGAAATAGAGAAACGGAAAGAAATCCTCAACACACGAGATGATGCCCAAAGATTGCCTGCAACATGGAGACCAGTATTTCAACAATACAGTACAACCAGTATTCAGAGGACAGCGCCACAGGAACCGCCACAGTTCATCGCACGCCCACCACACCAAGGTCCATTAACCAGGAGCCGAAGTAAGAAGCAGTCGAGCGTAGTCAACCCCAACGACATACCGGTACATAATGATCTACGAGTAACTCCGAACGTCAGTTCTTCTAAGTCAGCGAGACCTAGAAGAGCTTCCTGAAGATGGCAGATGGGACTCTGCCGAAACGTCGAAGCGACCCTTCGGGGAACATTTCCACAACGCGGTTCACAACCCGAGAACCAAGAAGCACAGATTTCAGCCGCGAGAACTTACGCACCAACATATATATATATATATATATAAAATTTATTGTATAGCGACAATTGTTTCAGCTTGTTAGGCCATTATCGAGCATTACAAATGACGTAAGCGAGACTACGTGAGATTATATAATATAATATAACAAGATTATCGGTGGTACAAAAGAGCGAGCTACGTTGGGAAAACATGTATTTAAAAACAAATCTTGTGATCATCATTAAGTTAGCGTACCAGGTGTTCACCGCGGGAAGATTGATTTGAAGAGTGGCGTTTCTCCGAGTTCGGTATTCTCGTTGACAATGCTCTTCTGCATGAATTGTGCTTTTTTAATTTCTAAATTTTCCAAATGGTTTAATTTTCACCCTTTGTTCTCTATATGTAATACTTTCATGTTTTCTTGGATGAAATTGTTATTTCTTATACAATGCTCTGCTATTCCGGTCTTTGCGTGGTTATAGAGGATGTCCTTTTTATGTTCTTTTAACCTAATTTTGAAATTTCTTCCGGTTTGTCCTATGTATAAGGCATCAAAATCTACGCAATTGATCTGGTAAATACCTGATTTGTCCTCTTGGTTGATCGTTATCTTTGTTATTGACCAACATACTGCCAATATTATTTTTATTAACACATATAGTATTAACGTTATTTTTTTTAAGTCGATTGCTTATTTTCTAACTCAGATTGTCCACGTGGTTGATGAGGTAATATCTGCTTTCCTCGGAATTTTCGTGTGCTGTGTAAAATAGTTTGAGTATAGCTATTTTTTGTTTCTTTGTGATCATCCTATTTTATGTATTTAAAAATTGAAAAATATTTATAAAATATAATTACAATAAATGACATAAATGAAGTAACAAATATTTCGACGTTTTGGTAACTTACGATCTATTGACGCTAAAACTAAAGTTCATAACGACCTTTATATAAAGAATGGACGGCCTTCTTCCATAGCAGTTTGATGTCGGTGCTTGGTGCACTAAATATCTGGAAGTTGGAGTTAATGTAGTCTGCTTTTTTAAAGTTCATTTTATATCATTGTTTCTCCCTGTGTATTATTCGTAAGTCTTCCAATTGTAAACTGTGTTACTTCGGTCTTCTTCTCCCGTGTTCGTTCTGTGTTCTTTTTATTCTTACTTGCAGTGGTGTCTTCGTTCAGTTATAAACCTTTCTGAAATACTCGTTATCACTTGAAGGCAATAAAGTTCTTAGAAAAGGATTGACCTACTCCCTTGCACCCTAACGCGTGCCAGTATTGGAGACCTTAGCTGAAGTGGAAAATACAGCCATTCTGTCAATAATATTCTTATTGTACTTTTTCTCTGTGGATATTTGCTTGATATCTAGCACCTTTTCATAATGTTCTGTACTTAATGGTGTGTTAAGAAGTCTATTCATTAAACTATTTTAAATGCTGCCATTTTTATGGACTTCGCTTGATTTGAGTCCGCAGGTATTACCAAGTCCGTGCAAGTGCTTAAGAAATGTTGCCAGATATCGGTTAGTTCCTGTCCATGTGCAATTTTTTCGTCGTAAAAAATAATAAAAAAAATTGACAGACAACGATCTAGTTCTAAGTAAAGCTGATAAAGGTAATACCATAACCATCATGGAACGTAGGGCATACATAGAAAATACTGAACACGTCATTAAGACCGAAAATTTCGTAGAATTGAAAAACAATCCCACAAATAGATATCACTCAGAAACACTTAAGGTTCTCAAAAATTGCAACAACTTAGTGCCTAAGTTTTCTTCACATCTCAATGTAATGAACCCACATGCCCCACGATTATACAGTCTACCAAAACTTCACAAACCCACGTTCACTATGAGACCTATGGTAGCATATAATTGTGCACCCACTTACAAATTATGTAAAAAACTCAACGTTTAATATCCACAGCTCACCGATTTTAAACTCAAATATTCCATAAAGAACTCCGCAGAATTGGTCACTAGATTATAATCACTCCACATACCCAACAATAGCATACGAGTATCATTCGATGTAGCTAGCCTTTTCACGTCTATTCCCTTAACAGACCTGAATATGATTTTGAAGTAACAGATTGACGCTAGTGATAGTGACAAGGAAAAAACTGAATTATATATTCTTATCAACACTTGCTTAAAACAATGCTATTTTCAATTCAATGGAAAATATTTCCAACAACGAGACTACCCATGGGTTCACCATTATCTCCACTTTTAGTTGAAATCTTCATGAATAATTTTGAAGAAAGTCTATTCACAACTAATAATCCTTTACGCAATTGCATTAAGAATTCGACTAGATACGTGGACGATATACTTTGCATGTGGACAAGAACTAGCCGACAACTGCTCCTTAATTCACGGAACCAAAAAAATCAATGCATTGAAGAGAAAGAGGATAAAAGAAGTTTAAATTTCCTGGACTTAACACTAACACGTGGTAACAACAACGAGATAGAATTCAACATCTACCGTAAACCCACTTGCACGGACTCAAATCAAGCGAAGTCCATACAAATGGCAGCATTTAATAGTTTAATACATAGACTTCTTAACACTCCATTAAGTACAGGACTTGAAAATGAGCTAGATACTATCAAGCAAATAGCCACAGAGAATAAGTACAATAAGAATATTATTGACAGAATGATCACAAAGAAACAAAAAGTAGCTATAACTATTTTACACAGCACACGAAAATTCCTAGAAAAGAATATAACCTCATCAACCACGTGGAAAATCTCAGTTAAAAAATAAGCAATAGACTTAAACAACATAACGTTAATACTATATGTGTTAATAAAAATAATATTGGCAGTATGTTGGTCAATAACAAAGATAAAATCAACCAAGAGGACAAATCAGGTATTTACCAGATCAATTGCGTAGATTGTGATGCCTTATACATGGGACAAACCGGAAGAAATTTCAAAATTAGGCTAAAAGAACATAAAAAGGACATCCTTTATCCATCCTCCTCCTATAACCACGCAAAGACCGGAATAGCAGAGCATTGTATCAGAAATAACCACTTCATCTAAGAAGACATGAAAGTATTACATATAGAGAACAAAGGGCGAAAATTAAACCATTTGGAAAATTTAGAAAATATAAAAGCACAATTCATGAAGAAGAGCATTGTCAACGAGAATACCAAACTCGGAGAAACGCCACCCTTCAAAGCAATCTGCCCGCGGTGTTCACCTGGTACGCTAACTCAATGATGATCCCAAGATTTGTTTCAAATACATGTTTTCCCAACGTAGCTCGCTATTTTGTACCACCGATAATCTTGTAAGTTTGTATATAATCTGCTGCAGGAAACGGGATTGGAGAAGATGGTGGTTGAGGCAGCAAGGCGGGTAGTGAGATATGAAGAAACGATGTGGACATGGAAAGAGCAGATAATAGGGAAAATGATATTAAGGGTGTTACAGAAAAGAGGAGAAAATAGAACAGGATTATCGAAATGGGAAGAAAACAGATTGAGGTTATATGAGAAAGCAGGGTTATCGGCGGGGGAAGTACAAAGGAGGATAGTGGAGGGAGGAGGAGTGGAGAGAGAAATGATGAAAGCAGGTGGACGCGCAGGAAAGAGAAGGAAACGTGAGGAGAGCACAATACAATGAAAGATTCAAGGAGACATGTGTATATGGAGGCAGGCCGAAATATTTGAGAGGGGAGAAAACAGGCAAAGAAGAAAGAATTATTGCACGATTTAGGTGCGGGAGTGAGAAAAATGGAAACAAATACTGGATGGATGAGACGTATAGAAGGTGTGTGTTCTGCGCGAATGGGGTGGATGTATGGAGGCATTGGATGGAGGAGTGTGCGGGCGTAGAATGGAGTGAGGAAGAGAAAAAGGAAGGGAATGGAAAATGTGTCTAGACGAGGATGGAGAAGAAGTGGAACTTCTAGTAAAAGTACAGGAGGCCCGAGAAGCCAGGAGATAAAAAGAAGGAGCACGGAAGAACGTGGAGGGACTAGAGCAAGAGGAAAGATAGAATTAATTGATTTATTTGAATATAATATATTATTGAAATTACTTGGGATATATCATGGTTATATAGAAAGGCTGTAAGAATTAGGATGCCAATAATGGTGTTTTTTTTTATTCTTGTTACAGTTGTGATTGAATTGTAGTATTGAAGTGTAGAGATAATATGGAGACAATTTAGAGAATATCTAATTCAAATATTGATATAATTGAACTGTCAGAAACGTGGTTAAACTATAATTTAATTTCCGAAAATCTTAATGTTAATTATGTTACAGTCAGGGATGATAGACATGTGTTAATATTACCCTAATAAAAATATTGTCCGCACATAATTCCCTTTATAATTCCTATTATATATTATGTAGTCAATTTTTGTATTAGTTTTCCCCGTTAGTTTCTCCCGCTTGCTAGACTTGCTCTATACTTAAGTCTAATAATATAAAGAACTCCCCACACGGCCACCAAACTTGAGAGTAGTAGCCGCATGTGGATATAAATATAATAAATATAATATTCTTCAGTCTGCAGGTGCAACTTTAACACCGGTTATCGATGATATCATATCTGCTATGGATCAAGGTAATAGTTATTTACAGTCGAATGCGGGAAGTTCAATTTTACAGCGCGACGGCTTCGTTTGCCGGAGCGCTGTAAAATAACTTAACGCATGAGATTTGTAGAAAATTTTTTGGCCGATAGTTTTATTTTAAATTAATAAGTCATCTTTTTATACCTATATATTTTATTTATTCAACTTGGCAACATTGCATTGTTTATGACAGATTTGACAGATTTGTTACATTTAAATAATTGTATAAAAGTTAATGGTTATTAGGTAGGTATCTGAGTTACAATTTTCCTTTCAACAGTTATAATGTGCATTTTCGCATTATTATTAATTGTATATTTCATATACACTTAAATACCTTATATATTCATTCTAATTTTTTAAATATCTACCAACCTAATGGTAAATACAAATTAACTTTCATCCGTAAACACAATAAAGCAAGTATTTTTATTAGATATATTTGATATTCTACTGACAAGATTACAACGATACTCCATCGTTGCGAACTTCTTGCTGTAACAGTTGGTGCATTTTTTGTCTCCAAATAGGGCAGGAATTGTTTATGTCAGTTAGTAGAATGAAAGATCGTCCAAAAAAGTATAAGTGAAACTTTTTTACCCCAAAAATTATTGCCAAAGCTTTCGCAGCAGAATTTCATGTCCGAGACACATATGCGACTGGACTTCTCCATTAGGAAATTCGTGTGATAAAACACCACCGTTGATGATATTGAGTCAGTTTTTATTTGCTCAAAGGCGCTCTATTTGTCTCTAGACGAAATTGAAATATGTATGCTTTTTTAATAATTTATATAGTGGATTCACTTTTGTTGATGTATTTTTCATAAATTCACTAATATATATTTATTGGTACTTGCCATCGGTTGCTTTAATGTTTGGTGATGTCGTAAGTGAACCCTTACTACCAATTAAAACCCCTAAATAACTAACACTATACTGACAAAAACTACAATTCATTGTATTTTTAAATGAATATCGTTAAGTTTCTTAGAGTCGATGTTTTATTGTCCTAATCCCTGTGAATATTTCTTGTTTGCAATTTCTTCGAAACTCAGTGCTAGCTGTCTAGCATTTGCCAAAGTCAATTGTCACTAGTATTTGTAACTATCGTTTGTAATTGTCCTTTACTTCTTCTTTGAATTCAATTCCTTTTATAACGATATTTTTTCGATCCTTTTAGCCATTGTAACTTAGTGTCTAACCATGTGGCACTTGTCACTGTCAATTATCACAGTCGTTCGTCATTGGCATTCATCACTGTCATTTTTTATTGCCATTTGTCATGTGGAAATTATCGTCATTCGTCAATGTATACTGTCAATCGTCACTGTCATTTGTCGCTGGCATTTGTCATTGGCATTTATCACTGCCGTTGGCCGCTGTTATTTGTCACTGGCATTTGTTCCTGTTATTCGTCACTGGCATTTATCACATCGTATATCTTCGAACAGTTTTACTGAAGCCGAGAATTCCCAAGTAGAAGCCAAAAATAAGAAGAATTTACGATAATTTTCGACATTTTGTGACTTTTGATTTCTAAATCTAAAACCCTTGATATTTTTGACTTGCATTTGGAGACACCGTAATTTGAGACTGAGCATCGCATATCGCCGAGTAGTTTTACTTAAGGAAAAAAGTCAAAAATTACCAGACATTTTTATCATTTTTGCGATCTTGTTGCTGCTATTAATTGTACACTTATAACTTTAATTTCCTGCTCCTTCATAATTTCCTTTATTTCTTCCATTATTGATGAAATTCGATGAAATTACTGCACTACATAAATTACGAAAAGCTTTTGTAAAATCTTTTGGTATTCGACAATCCTTCAGTTAAAGACAGTTCAAGAATTCTATCAATAAATGGATAATTAAAAATAATCACGAAATACATCAACCAAAGCATTACATTGCAATGAATGAAACATTAGACACTTCGTATTTTGTAATGATTCTAACATCAAACATTCAATATACAAAACAACTTAAAATTAAGGATGTTCTAAAAAGTCAACTCATAAATGTAGATCAACACGTAGTAATGTAATTACCTCAACGCTGTTAAAATAACCATGTAAAAGTAAACATGAGCATCCATCAAAATAATATCAAGCATAGGTGTAAAGTTTCTACTTCATATTAAATAGAATTAACCTAAAATAACAAAAATAGTTATAATAAAAATTAAAGTGAAAGCACTTAGAAAAATATGCATTAAATTACTATAAATTTTGTTTCAATTTAAAATGTCAGTATAGTTAACAACTTTTGTGTATTATGTGTAAAACCAAACACTTTCTATAGTCGTATTCTTTATCAAAAATCAATAATTTATCCTGTGTTTGGAAAAGTATGTTAAACTGATTTTGTGTGTAGAGTTTGTATAAATAATTTATTGTTTGAACATTAGAGCAATCACTTTTATACACTGAGGTGCAAAATTAACCGGACACTTGAATTTTGCAAAATATTGTTGTCTTCTCAAAATAAAAATCATATGTTGATTGAATCCTTTACTAATACCTTACAAGTAAAATTCATTATAAAACAGCAAACTCTAAGCCACTAACTCTAATTACGGCTGCCATTCCATCAGGCATGCTCCTGATCAAAACTGCAAAGTCCTCTTGATGAATTTGGTTCCATTCCGCAGTTAGAGCTTCTGCTAACCTGTCCAACGTCGGAAACTCCTCATGGTTGCGGCGAATACGTCGTCCCAGCATGTTCCATGGAATTCAAGTCAGGACTTCGTGCTGGCCATTGCAACAACGTAATACCAACTTCTTGTAAATAAGCCCACGTGATCCGTGCGTGTGGGCGGGCATTATCTTGCATTAAATGAAAATTGTCGCCAAGAAATGGCGCAAAAGGCATTACATGTTCCTCTAAACATTGTTGCATGTAACGGTCGGCAGTAATGGTTCCATCCCGGATTCTCACAAGCTCCGTATTAGCAGTCAACGAAATGCCCGCCCACATCATTACACCACCTCCACCGAATGGCACTTTTCTTGACAACGCTCGCCAGTCCTCCTCCATACTCTATCGCGACCATCTGATTTGTCTAGGGCGAATCTGGACTCATATGTAAAGAGCACAGCAGACCAATCTTCAAGACCCCAATCAGCATGTTCCCGTGCAAATTTCAAACGCTGTCCCCGATGCTCTACGGTTAAAAGAGGACCTGTTGCAGGTCTTCTGGACCTCAACCCACCTTCATTTAAGCGTCTGCGAACTGTATATACTGGCACTCTGTTGTTAAGGACGTCGTTCAATCGTTGCACAAGAGCAGATGCTGTCACCGTGCGATCACGTAACGCCTGCATTCGAAGAAACCGATCCTGGATATGATTCGTTGCTCTCCGTCTACCTTGTCCGGGCCTTCTTGTGTACACTCCTGTTTCCCGAAACTTTTGTAGTGCATCTGAGGCGGTACTTCGGGGAATTCCTAGAGTGTTTGCGATGTATCACACACTTCGTCCGTCATTGTTTAAAGCAACAGCTTGAGCAACTTGTTATGGACCCCTGAGTCTTTCTTGTTTTGACTTTTTAAAAACAACAATTACTTAATAAATAAAACGTGTTACTAAGCAAATAACTTTAGAAAAAACGTAATACGTTAGCCTTTTTTCCGACAGTCTCGTTGCAACAATACTGAAGCAACTCTTACCTGATATGCTCGTATGAAGTGCCCGCGTAGATTCGACTCTAAACAAGTTGTAACATGTTCAAAGCAATTCTCCTAAAATGCAGCACATTCACGTGCGCAGAATTCATGCGCAACATTGAAGTATTTCGAAAAGTTCAAGTGTCCGGTTAATTTTGCACCTCAGGGTATATAGCGAGTGTTTGTTTTGGTATTTGCGGTTTAAGTTTAATTATGCGCAATTATATAGTTTGCTTTTAGAATATGTTTAATTCGTTCAGATAAACTGTTATATCTACTGTATTTACTTGTTATTGGATTTGCATTTTCGCAAATTCATTTATGAATTTTCAATCTGTATATTGCAACCATTTTCCTTAATATGCAAATTTGTAAAACCGCTAATGTTAGTTTACAAACTGTGTGTATTTCAAACATTGATGGAGTTATATGTTTCTGTGTTTATTATGATGATGTGTAAACGTCACTGAAAATGTGTGTTATAGTATCTGATCCGAAACGCGAATTAATCGATCGTCTGCGTAACGTAATATACTTGAATAACAACATTTAATTTATTTAAGCAAGTTAGCTTTAAGTCTTGCGTTATTAAAATCAGATAATACTGATTACATGTGATAACCCATAGCAATGAAAACCAGAATTTACACTTTTAAGAATTTTGGCATTTGAGTCTCATTGTCTCATCAATATTGTATTTTCTATTCATATTCATTTTTTAATTTTTTTTATTAATGTTATTTGGATATTTCGTGAGTAGAACCCTACCCATTAGATATTATAATTGTGACTCCTTTGAGATACGTAAAATATTCTTGTGTCATTACGCTTTAGTTTTATCCTTGTTTAGTGAAACTGAACGTTCAGGTATAAGAGAGAGAATTCTTTTATCGAGAAGTTGGTAATATTTTGCGGTGCACAGCAGGAGTTTTCAGAAGATTATCATAGGGCGACCGTACATCCGTACATCTCGGAAAACCTTCACTGGGAAACACAATCACACTGGGCCGTATCCGGCTTGCTAAACCCATTGTTGAGTGAGAGATTCAACAAGCATGTACACTTTTTTAACGTGGTAAACCTTACAGAAATACATTTGCATATTACTCTTGCTTTGTAACTAATTTTCAATTTTAAAACATTTTTTATGACATATGTGCTCTTTCAATTTATTGATGAAATAATAACTTACAAAGTTTGATAAATTATAGAATAATTGAATAGTTATATGCTTAAAAGCTTAAAGAATTTGGCGGTATTTTAGTCTCTGAGTAATATGTCCCCTCCCGCAACTCTGCGTTCTCTATTGTAAACATGAATAATTAATAGTGGAAAACGCTGAAGTTTATAAATTCTCAGCCCATTCCCTCAGCAATCTCTCGTCACTTAGAAATGTGATTAAAATAAATAACAGCATGTAATGTATTTCTAATGAAAGTAACTATGTGAGAGAAATTACGCAGTTTGATACGATAAACAGTTTTATGTTTACGTCAGAAATCGCAAATTTGTGGCACACGTCCAAATCTTATAGCGTTTTGTAAACTACTGGGTATTTGAACATGACAACATGAAATTCTTAGTTAACAAAACGTTAAATGAATATCGATTTTGTTCTAAAAAAACACACATTACAATTTTTATGATATAAACGAAAATAATAGCAAGTGTAGGGCTGCAGAATTGCATTAGTTGGTTACATAAAAACCATCGATCAATTAAATTAACATGCATTAAGAAAAAAATGCACTTTTAACCAACCAATTCTATTTGATAGAATTGGTGTTCATGCATATTGTAACAAAATTATGAAAATAACGATCGCCTAATTTCATGAAAAATTTATATGAAGTTAACGAAACAGTGATAATACTAATCTCTGTAACAAAATTTATCAAAAATGTACTTTCTTCCGATCGCGCAAGAACGAGATACGCATCACGAACATTTCCCGGTCAATGTTAACACATAATATACTATTATACCGTGCGTTTTATTTAGTATGGCCATAGGGATTTACATGGTAAAAATTGTACCCCACGTTAACTTTTGTTGCCGTTCAAATTTGAAACAATTTTTTGTTTTTATCAATAAATCAAACATTTTTCTACAAAATGTACATTATTTGAAAGACATAAGCGTGTTAGAATTCTTTATTTTCGCTTTCAAAATTGAAATTAAGAAATAATTAAGAAAAAAGATCAACTTGGCGTAAATGTCATAATGCTTATTGACAACTAAAGGTTATAAAATCGCACGAAAGTTTGTTAATGTGAATTTTTGAAGAAAATGTCTGTTTATAATATGAAAGAACGAGTGGAAATTGTAACATATGCATAGATAAAAGGCATGTCAAGCCGCGAAATTGTGGATAACTTCGCTGCGGCACATTCAAATCGTCCTATTCCTCCTTTAGTTGTCAATACGCATTATGACATTTACGCCAAGTTGATCTTTTGTCTTAATTATTTGTGTCATTAATTTCAACTTTGAAAGCGAAAATGAAGAATTCTAACACGCATATGTCCTGCAAATAATGTACATTTTGTTGAAAAATGTTTGATTTATTGATAAAAACAAAAAATTGTTTCAAATTTGTACGACAACAAAAATTAACATAGGGTAAAATGTTTACCATGTAAATCCCTATGGATTATACTTAAATTAAACGCACTGTATAATATTTATGGTGAGACCATGCCATGTTGATGCTGTTGAAAACATCGAATAGCGGCATAAATCCGCCAGCATTTTCGGCGGATTTATATATAACTAGATGTCTAAAAGGGAAATTGCAAATATTATATGTTATGTTTAAAAACAAACGTCATATTTTTCGACTAACTTTCGTTGCTTACGCAACGTTTCGCAAGGATTATAATCTTAGAATACCCGTATTTCATTAAGGAATACATACTGCTGTGTTATTAAAACGGCCATGATAACAAGGAAAGAATAAAAATTTTAAATATATAAATTTGCGTAACTAATGTGACATCGGGCAGCATTTCGAAAATAAATACTAAAATTAACCATAAATATTTACTTACGGACAAAAAAATGTAAATACAAAATGAAAGAAAAAATAAAAGCTAAGGTTGCAAGTCAATCGAGGGGGATTAACATCCTGGTCAAATACCGAAAAGTCGGTGCGGATGAGAATTACTCCGACGTCGATGGACCAAGGCTGAAACATATTTAATGTGGCGAAGTTCCGAATAAAATGACACAGGGTTGTCAACCATAAAAATTAGAAATCACCAGGCAAGCGAAACATGATTTCCACCGTTCAGTCGCAGGCTTAGAGCGGAGCATTTTTGGAGTAGGAAAAAAGTCCTGACAGGTTCCAGAAGCAGAACGAGGTCCAGGTAACATCCGACGAAAATCTCCAGATTGAAGCTGAAGGAGAGTTTAATTTTCGTTTATTAATATTTTTGAATTTATGCGTTTATTTTTGAGTGGTAAATTTAATTTCGATTTATTAAGATTTACTTATAATTTTTCGTTTGCATTTCACGTCGTTAGGAAAGTATCGTTGTAGCTTTCCGGTTGTAAATGAATTAAATTTAAACGAACACGTCGTTAGGAAAGTATCCTTGCAGCTTTCCAGTTAGAAATAAATTAAATTTAAACAAACACGTCGCTAGGAAAGTTTCGTTGTAGCTTTCCGGTTAGAAATAAACTAAATTTAAACAAACACGTCGTTAGGAAAGTATCGTTGTAGCTTTCTGGTTAGAAATAAACTAAATTTAAACAAACACGTCGCTAGGAAAGTATCGTTGTAGCTTTCCGGTTAGAAATAAATTAAATTTAAACAAACACGTCGCTAGGAAAGTTTCGTTGTAGCTTTCCGGTTAGAAATAAATTAAATTTAAACAAACACGTCGCTAGGAAATTATCGTTGTAGCTTTCCGGTTAGAAATAAATTAAATTTAAACAAACACGTCGCTAGGAAAGTATCGTTGTAGCTTTCCGGTTAGAAATAAATTAAATTTAAACAAACACGTTGCTAGGAAAGTGTCGTAGCGTCCTGGATAGCAATAAATTCATGAAACAAACCCGTCGTGGAAGAAATATTGTTGGAGTTTCCTCGATAGTTAACAACAATTTAATATAATTTATCGCTGGGACAAGAGCGTTACATTTCAGCGCGAAAATAGTATTTTGCAAGAGAAACGGGCATTTATTCAGTAGGGCAAGCGCAGCGATTCAGAGACAGTGCCAACATCAGCCGGAATCGAGCACCATCTCGTGGACAATAGAATAAGCGGTCAACACGCAAGAAACAGAAATATTATTTAAAAACCCTATTGTGTAAGGAAACGAGAATAAAAATTTATTTCAAATACGCATTCGTTTTATTTTGGTTGTGTACTACTCTAGATCGAGGTAATCACAGTTGACAAATCTGTAAACGCCGAAAATTTTTCGTTATTTTAAAAAGGGACCCTGAGAAAAAAATTAAACTTTATTTTAATAAGGTTTCTCGGCCGTCAGGTGAAAAATTTTATTAAAATTCAAATTAAAGGAGCTCATAGCAATAGGTACATACATCAAATCCTCACAATAACTTTCGGTGTGGGATTTTATTACTGTTGTACCTATCTTAGCGATATTCTTCTTGTCCTGCGTTTGCGATTTTTTTTCACAGCCATCTATCAGCCGTTACCTATTTCATTGACACACCTCTCTTTTGCAAGTGCTTTGCAATAGCAATATTCCATGTTTTCCTTGGCCATTTGACAAATCCCTTTTGTTCCATACATCGTATGTGATTCCGCCAACATAATTGTCTTCCTTCAATGTATAGGTTAGTTCAATTTCTAGTTCCTCTCTTAGATGCACATTTCTTGTTCTATCCCTTTTTATACTCCCCTTAACCGGTATTTCATCTCTACTGCTGGTATTTTTCCTTTCATTCGTCTTGCTAGTGTCCACGTTTTACTTCCATAGGTTAAAATTAGTCTGAATATTGTCCTAAGTATTGTCATTTTGGTTTTCGTTGTTACCCAGTTCTTTCTTGTAAACCATTGTCTCATCATATGGTATGTCTTCATCGTTTTTCCAAGTCTGTTCAAGATGTACTTTTCTTGTTTCCCATTTTCCGCCATTATAGTCCACACTGATAGTGATTCATGTTAGGCGTTCCCAGGAGACAAAAAAAGATAAGTAATTTTTTATTTTCATTGTGCTCTGGGATACTTTTTTACCCGTACTGATAAAACATCAAGTTTCTGTGAACAACAATTGTCAAAATATTTATATAAATCTACAAAATGTTATGCGTTTGTTTAAATTCTACTGATTTATTTTGCTATATTTGTGGTCAATTTTGTTAAAGCATTACAAAAAATGGGTCTGGTTTTCAATTTCTCAAACAAAGGTTTCCTACGTTAAGTCATGCCAAAATTAAAGAAGAGATTTTTGTAGGGCCAGATATAAGAAAACGGCCCTTCATTTTTAGCCAGCCTTAGTCCTACAGAAAAGCAAGCATGGCTAGATTTTGTCGACCACACAAAAAATTTCTTGACAACTACAAAGCTCCGAATTTCCATGAAAAAATTAAATTAATGCTACCAGCCTACAGCCTACCATGAATTAGGATGCAGAATGTCCCTAAAAATTAATTTTCGTCATTCCCATTTAAATTTCTTCCCCGAAAACATGGGCTATGTTAGCAAAAAAAAACAGTTTTGTGAATGTATATGACATGTGTTTACATATTCTTAATCAGCATAAAATTGTTTAAACGTGCTCTTCGCCGCTTAAAGCTCAAACATCTAACTAAAAATATTCAAGTTTTAATTTAAATAATTAGAGTTAACATCTCTTTAAATAAGTAATTTTTTGAGCAGAATTTGAGTGATATAATGTGTGAAATAAAGAATTATTTTTATTTTATATCGGGGCTGGTACACATTGGTAAAAGTGCAAAATTTACTATTGTAGTCTCTTACGTTTCTAAATAAAAAAATTGCAGTGATCCGCACTGAACTTTCTTATACTTATGTATACGAAAGAACTTTTCAAATAAAAGTTATTTAAAATATTAATATCTATAACTTCTCGCTAACATGTACCGTTTTCGAAATATGGGAAACTGTGATAAGACTAAACCATCAGTTCCGGTGGAGCATTTTTTTTCAAAATAAGACGTTTTCCTCCTGTATACAAATGTTAAGTTTAAAGTTTCATAGCTCTAGCTTTAATCGTTTGGGCGGTAAAGCGCGCACAGAAACCCAGACATAGCAATAGAAATCAAATTACCATGTAATAGTTATTTACAGTCGAATGCAGGAAGTTCAATTTTACAGCGCGACGGCTTCGTTTGAGGCACGAGCCTGAAGGGCAAGTGACTTATTCGCCGGAGCGCTGTAACATAACTTAACGCATGAGATTTGTATAAAATTTTTTGGCCGATAATTTTATTTTAAATTAATAAGTCATCTTTTTATACCTATGTATTTTATTTATTCAAGTTGGCAACATTGCATTGTTTATAACAGATTTGAATTTGATATATTTAAATAATTGTATATATAATAATTGTTATTAGGTAGGTAGGTACGTTTATTATTAGCTATTTATAATTGAATGTAGGAAATTGCATTTTGCTGCATGAAGTTTATATCTTAAACACGATGCCAAGCGGAGTGTTTGGACTAATTTAATATTAAATTAATATTTAAATTTTGTGTATTTTGTTACACTTATTGAATTAAAAATTAATATATCTCGTTCTCCTGAACATGGGCTTCATGATTTCAAAATTGTGTATTTTTCTTACGTCTCTGGATTTTAAAAAGAAGGATTATTTACTTTACCGCATACTATGCGGGAAAACGCTCAGTCGTCGTAAAAACGAAGTTACATGTGACATGAACGGTGTATAGTTCCAATGTTTACATCTCGGGAGGCCAAAAATATGATTTATTTTGTTTTTAATAACTATTGTCATGTCCATGCTCTATGCGGAAAACAAAAACATTGTTTCCTTCCTGCCAGAAGTAAACTTTGGATTAGTAGTAATATACGAAATTATCAGTACTTAATTGTGTTTCCAAAGTAATACCTTTCAACAGGTAGAACTTGTCCCAAATTGCATGGCAAAAATATACTGATCATAGTCGGCATTAGCCAGTTTCCCCACTCAATCTCTCCGGGCATGGCCTACCAGGTAAACGATGCGATCTTTGCGAATAGTTTTTTGTTGCCTTTCGTTACAAACATTTTTAGCAGATAATAATAACACAAAACCTAAATCACAATTCGGCAGCGGTTGGCTGATTGTTTTTAATAATTAGTTAATACTTCAACAAATATTGAAAAAACGGTGATCATAACTCGACATATTCTTTTCTTGTTTAAGATATTTCACAAAATTAGCTTAATTCAAGTATATTTTTGCAAATCATGCCAAATAATGACGTTGTGACACATGAACGTGTGAAAATCTGTTCCCTAGTCATAATATTTAAATTTTTTCAGCTTAAATTAATCAAAGTACACGCATACCAAAATAGATTTAGTTAGTTTACTAATTCACAGATGATGAATAGTAGCAACATGTGCACATCCAATGTACTATTTATGTCAAATTTACGTTTAAGTAACGAGGTATTTTAAAAGTTACAAAATCACCATTAATAATACATTT
This sequence comes from Geotrupes spiniger, assembly GCA_959613385.1. Taxonomy (NCBI): domain Eukaryota; kingdom Metazoa; phylum Arthropoda; class Insecta; order Coleoptera; family Geotrupidae; genus Geotrupes; species Geotrupes spiniger. Next base: position 6,330,459 of record OY390736.1, on the reverse strand, counting down.
TTTAAGAGTAAATGTTAATCAATTTCCATTTCAACATACAAATAATAAAATTGCAGTTCAAACCGCGGCCCGTTGGCTTAAAATCAATTTGATGCGAATTTATATTTGGTGGAGTTACCGACCCTTGTGCTTAGAATGTAATATGGTTCTGTAATAATGACACCGAACCGTTGTACCGTGTCTTGTCGGGATTGACCGTACGATGTACGAAAGATTTCTGTTTAATTTCCATTTCAACTATAATGTTAGAAAAATGCATATGAATACGGCATTTCTTAAAATATCCGTTAAAACACATAACGCATGTAAAAGTTTGATATATAAAATTTTGACGGTAAAATTGTACCGACCCAAAAAGATTCGATTGATTTTTAAATTAATTGTAATTTTTTTAACTACTCCCAAAGAGAATATCAAAAATCGAGCGTTGCTATTACACATATGGACTCTGTTATTATGACATGGATCGACTTCAATTTAATAAAAACCAATTAATTGCACATTAAGATAAACAAGAAAAACAATATTATTCATACGAGATAAGTGTTATGTGACACCGTTTTCAATAATAGTACAACAATGCATTCAGATATAAATTACTTGCTATTTAAAAAAATTCAAAAAGTTGCTGCCACGATTTTTTTAAAATCCTCTAATCACGATAAAGGAGCGTGCGTGTAAAATTTAAAGTCGCGTAATTATTAAATTAACCCCGAGGCAATTACAAATAATTTGTCTGGGAACAATTTAGAAATTCTTCAACCGCACGTACAGCATTACAATAAACTCACCTATCGAATTTGTTACTTTTTAATGATATTATTGCACTTAAATTCACCTATAGTCCACAGAATCGAAATAGTTCAAGCAACTTTGCAGCACCGTGCTTCTCCGAAGAAACTTGTTTTGCTACTGATACCCCACCTCTCAAGTTTAAACAGCGGCAAGTTTAAAGACGAGCAAAAGGCAACTATTCTAACCAAACTCGCAGCAATATAAACATGAAATTGTTATTACGTGGAATTTTCATACCTGGGCAAGGGCCGTAGTGTAACGATACTGGACGAGCAATTTGTAAGTTAATTGAGATTTTAAAATAGATAGATTGCTGTCATTTGCACAGTACATTATTTTTACATACACATATACATATATTGCAGTTGCTTGTTTTATTTATTTATTAATATAGACTTGTTTATGGGTGTTAAAAATGTTAGTTTTCGAAACATTTTCAAAATAAATATGAGTAGACGACTTGTTTAAAACAACTAGATTTTGTTAATAAAATGTCTCTTATAACGACTATCGGGATATCGTTCCTACTATTGTAACCTAAAATACCCTAAAAAATAAGGGATAAGGTGTTAATAATACTTTTCTACAATTTCGTACAGTATAGTGCTGCAACGGAAATAAAATGTTATAAACAATTAATTTTCCTACAAAACGTTATTTTGGTTATATAATAATAATTTATGTGCTATTATTTGAAATTGCATAAAGAAAACCCATGATTATTTTCATTTTATAAACCTACATGAATTAAACACTCAATTTTGTAATTAATTTGTAGATTCTGCGTGAAGCAATACTTTTTTCATGACGTATTGTACATGCTAAAGTTTTTAATTTTTGAACAGCTAGTCAGGGGAGTACAAAATTATTTATTGTCATGTTTGCCATTGACCACGATATATTACGTAATAATAATATATAAAGCTTAATTTTTTCCAGTCCGTTTTTGACTAACTACCTAACCCTGCCTAATTGATTTTGCGATAACAGGTATACAAGTATGTAATTAATTTATAGTTTCTCTAGGATGTACAAAATTATTTCCAAATATTAGTTGTGATAGAAACAAGCTACTTAATTCTTTACCTTTCGTAGTCAATTACAACAATAACAGTTACAATTACAACATGTGTATAGATGTATAGACATGTGTGTAGATGTGTATATTCTTATATTATTTAATTGTATTATACATACTAATGTGTTCAAGCAAACTAAGAAATAAATGGCAACAAATACTTTACGCTTTTACACGCTTTTCAAATCCTTCTCACACGATATGCCAATCAGCTCTTCTTTGTTTGCCACTGGAAGCTTGAAATCTAAATAAATTGTGAATGAGTCACGAAGCACGAAACATCGAGAGGTGAAAAATACTGTCTAATTATATATATATATATATATATATATATATATATATATATATATATATATATATATATATGTTGATGCGTAGATTCTCGCGGGTAAAATCTGTTCTGCTTTTTTCTAGGGTAATGAACCGCGTTGTAGAATTGTCCCTGTAAGGGTTGTTCCGACGGTTCGACGTTTCGGCAATGTCACAATTACCATCTTCAGGTTGGTCTTTTCGGTCTAATTGTGACATTGCCGAAACGTCGGAACAACCCTTCCAGGGACAATTCTACAACGCGGTTCATTACCCGAGAAAAAAGCAGAACAATGAAGAAATTCCCCAAGGAGATAGATGAGGAAAAATACAACCTCTTATAGATGCATTGCAAAAGAAGTTTCAAGATATAATGATTCCAGCTGAAGACTTTGTTATTGATGAAACCCTTGTACCTTGGAGAGGTAGATTAGTATTTCGACAATACATACTTAATAAAGCTCACAGATATGGGATAAAGATTTTCCAGCTACGCTCTACTGAAGGATATACTTGGTCCAGCAAAACATACTCAGGAAAATCTGAAAATTATACAAACAGGGTTGGTTTAGGTAGAACAGTTTGTGAAAACCTATCGCAAGGACTTCTAAATCAAGGTCGCCCATTATTTGTCGATAACTTCTAAACGAGCTATTAGCATTGTCCTTTTTACACCAAACTACTCATGTAGTTGGTACTTTGAGGGCCAATAAAAACATATATGCAACGAGAACTTTTACACGCCAGATAGAGGCTAAATGATAGCGAAAGAAGAGCAAAATGGAATTGTGGTACTAAAATGGCGGGATACACGCGATGTAAGAATTATATCAACTCTACACATGAGAAATATTACAGGCGACGAGGAAGAAAATGCTGGAGCAGAAGGGGGATGTAATGCTGACCAGCCATCAACCAGTCGAGCTTCAAATACTAATCGAAAACGTAAAGCCAATCGCCATACTAGCGTACAACAGAGGGAAAGCTGGTATTGATCTATCAGATCAAATTTGTTCATATGCCACGACAGCTAAAATACGATGGTTTCGAAAGAATGAAGCTTGATAAATTTACAAAAAAAAATTCAAACACGTCAAACCCAATTGTCGTAATGTTCTAAAAACTGAAATGGATGAAAATAATAAAAAGGTACGCCGGATGTGTACTTTGTGTTGTGCAAGAATAAAAAAACTTGAAGGAAGAACTGCTGCTAAAAAAGGGAAAAAAGTACACATATTGCCCGGATTGCAATTATGCTCCTTTTATGTGTTTAGAGTGCTTTGGAAACCACCACAAATCTGATTAACTTTATTTTTGTCGTATACTTTATGTTTTAAAAGTTATATTTGTAACTATATCATAGTTTGAGAAAATAAATTACAAAAATAATTAAATTGTTGTTATTTCTCTTATTGTGTGTGTGTGTGTGTGTGTGTGTGTGTAATTATTGTGTAATCATCCCATTAAGTTGGAAATAATGGTTCAAATGACCGTAAATTGATGTGAAATTCGCATTAGCGAATAATGCTTAACTATAGTGGTTCGTTAAAATAGAAAAAAGTGTCATGTTTAGAATATCGATTCGGAAAATTGTATGAAAATTGAGACCCGACCGTCAAAGGTGATTGTCTCAAGGTTGACCAGGAACGAGAATATCGTTGTGTTAAACAGATCTGTGACTGGTTGCGAGAACTATAGTGAGGTGGGTGTATTTTGACATTGGGAATATAAGCTAGACTTTCGTAAACGGACATATGATGGTTGTCATACTAACGTAATTGTAATTAGGAAAAATATGAGAAATAAGTCTGTTTCTCGTTTATATTGCGATCATTACTATTTTTGAATTCATTGAACATATTATTGATAATTAAAATGGCCCTTTAATTAATAAAAAAAAATCTATTTTTATCTAATATTTGACTTTGACCGATTATTATTAAACAAAACAACTAACTTGGAAAGGAGATCTTGATCACGATAACAGCCAAGAAACAGTTGGTCCCCAACAAATAATAGAAAACAAATTACCTGAAGGAAGTATCAACAAAAAAGATTGCTCGCTAGCGGGAGTGTTGAGTCGTAATTTGGCGCCAAATAGGGCACGAAAATGTTTAATGTCAACAACAACCTCAACTGACTGATGACGATTATAAAATAAGTAATACAAGGAAAACTGAAAGACAAAATTCAAAACTTGCAAATTGACACAAAAACCATCGAAATAAAAGAAATATTACTTATAGAAAATGCTGAAAAAGAAACCAGAATCGAAAAATAGAAACAATAGTAGGTGAATAAAACAAAAACTATTACCTTTAATGTGAAGGAAGCGAATAATTACGATCATATATGAAAATTTTACCAAATTCCGTGACTAAAATTCAAAGATTACCTGGACAGAATGCATAAAATATATGAAACTCATTTTGAAGCTTGCACATGATCTAGCGGACGCCAGACAGATTTTCAACTTAATAAGACTGTCATTTGTAGATAAGGCTCTAGTGGATCGAAATGGTATCAAGAAAATGCCACGACATGCAAAATTTTGATGTCAAATTCTGTAAGTATTGGAACGATGATTAACAGAACCGCCTCAACATTCAACTGTTGACAGGACGGTTCCGAGAAAGTTTAGCGAGAGAACCATGCCCGTGATTTATTTAACAATTACAAGTCACAACTCCACAACAAATTCCACAACTCACCGAACGCGACACAATGAAATATTTCGTTAATCACTTCGTATTTACTAATGGCCAGGTAATGATAACCCGAGACATGACGCTCATGAAGCAACTAATGGAAATCATCAGAAAGCTCAACAATTGTGCAGATATAAACGAAATAATCGTATTAGTCGGACAACATACAGAAATAACAATACATGCTCAATTATTTCAATTCGAATACTAACAATAACAGTTATGGTCAACAATATACCAATAACGATAAGAACAGAAATAATAGTAATGAATAAAATACTCTTCAACAAAATTCAAAAAACCACAACGGTGAACAAAATAAAAATAATAACTTTCACCAGCAAGGCCAATGCAATAACAATAATGATAATCGAAACGAAAATGCGAGACCGAATGATTATTATTATACAAAACCCAACCAACAAAGAAGTTACTACAACTAAAATTGCCAAGGCAATTCGAATAATTACAACAACCGAGGACAATTTTGGGGCATGGAGCTTAACAACGTGAACACCAGAAAACATTCCACAATTTTCAACAACGGACAGTAAAACCCAGGGAAAACAGTGTGTGTACTGTGATCCCGAATAGAATGATGCAACAACAAGCACTCACGTTCCTCCATCCAAATATACAGTTATACCCGAAGAAGACCTAAGAAAGAATGATAGAACTCAAATTTTTCAAACAAATTGCAAAATTGCCAATAATCTACTGTCTTTTCCATGTGTCTACATGTATAAACTCCTAATGCTAACAAAAACTAACGAACGAAAAATCAGCAAAAATTCAACTTTTCATGATTACAACACCATAATTATTTTTGTATTGAACATCATACCTCTAAATATGAGAAAACGTTTGGATATATGCGCAAGATGTTGTTTAATGACCTGCCATAGCGTGTCCTCCAGCTTGGGGACTTGGAAAAGGTAACTAAAACACAACTCATAGAGAAATGTTACTACTCAATGTCGGAGTTCTTAGCCGACAGTAAGCGTCGTTATTCTTGAGCGCAAATTGAATTTATTATTTTCTCTTTTAATATGTTATATTTGTGTACGTTTGTTTTTAAATGTAATACCTACCTACATCTTGTAATTAAACATAGCTGTCTTTTCATAGTTTCACTATTTTATGTAACTAAATGTATTGACGTGAATATCCAATGTATTGGCATTTGTACTAATAAATTGAATTGAATTGATACAATAGTTTCTCGGACGAAATTGACAATAATATTCTTAAGAAAAAGATGTTCAAATTAAATGTTTAAAATTCAACGTCTTTGCTACCTCATGAAGGTCAGTCAACTAACTTTATTAAACTCGCGTTTCATCACGCGAATTAATAGAAATTTAAATCTTTAAAAACCAAGGCAATATAGTTTGTTATAGATCAAATAACACGGTAAGGAATCTGCTAGGTAATCCAAAGAACAATGTTAAGGTAAATAAAAAAAAATGGGAATTTACTCAATTGAATGCCATGAATGTGACAAAAAAATATTGGCCAAACTAGACGTTCCATTAAAACGTGTTACTAGATAACTAAGTTTTTGTGGAAGTGTACTCCGTTTGCGGCAGTTTTTTCCAACGATGCAATTAAATGTGTCAGTTTTGTATATGCAAAATTTCAACTTGTGAGGTTCACGCGTACCCAAGATAGAGTGGTGCCATTTTGTGTCAAGATGACGTGCATTTTGTCATAGTTTACTGTCCAATGTTCCCACTATGTGAATAAAAAAATACACTAAGTTTTAGCTTAAGCGACGAACGTGTTTCTGAGATAGAATACCGCACTATTGTTGAACTAAGTTAATGAGTAGACATTTGCATGTTCCAATCAAATACATGAGAAGTGTTTTATGTAACGTTTTGTTATAATTCAATTAAATTGAAACAAACTTACCCTTACCACACAGTATTTTATTAACAGTAGATGTACATTTCGACATCTAAGTTGTCTTCAGCAGTAAATTTGCTATTATAATTCAATTAGATTTATATACATTTTAGATTTTTACATTTGAATTTTTATGTTAGTGGTTTAAAAAAATTACATTGGTTTACAGTTTTAGCTACAATATGAACTAAGTTTTAACAACTGCTAATGTGTCGCAACAAGTTGACAATTTGAAACTGTAATTTGAACTATCGATGATATAAATTTTGAAATTTTGAAGTGTTGTCATTTGCTAATGAGTCACATTAAGCAAACAATTTTAAACTATTATTAATTTGAACTAAGTTTGATTAATTAAAATCACCTAATTATTATGTTTTGTGGCGTCATATGGCACACGTGCGCAGAAATCATTTTGGCAAAATTCTCATGATATTCGAAGAACATATTCTTGTTGACTATATTAAAACTAAAAGTTTTGTTGAACTTATGATTTGCCCGTTTATTTCTGTATTAGACAGATTGTTCTACCGAAGGTGAAACATTGCTTGTGAAAATAAATAACTGGTACACATAAAATTGTCAATATGAATAAAGCTTCTCAACGGTCAATCAAAATGTTAAATTGTCAAGTGGGCAATTTTAATTCGTTGCGACAAAATTAAAAAATGCCTTTAACAGAATTACAAAAACATATTTAAAACAACAACATCCTTAAGTCCTGTAGAACTGGACGTTGATAAAAGCAGAATTTCTTGACAATTGAATGCATTTGACACAGAACCTTGGCACGAACATTAACTAAATTAATATCGCCCGCTATTTTTTTATAGATTTCTACCAGTTATGTGTCAAGTGATTGTACAATCGGTCCACATAGGAAACTGTAAAATTGTTATTTATGTACCATCGCGCTCAAAAGTATCTGGGACAGCAAAATTTCGGCTGTGTGCATTGGTTTAGGTGCAAATAAGAATTTAAAATAGTATGCTATGAAAAAGTAATGTCAAAGTGACAATTTTCTAAAAATGTCAGTTTTTTAAAATGCCGCGCCTTAATAATATGCAAAAGGCAGTAATAACAACTCGTTTAAGAGATGGAATCAGCATTCGGGCAATTGCTAATGAATTAAGTATTAGCAAAAATACAGTTTTACTTGCTAAGCAGAAACTTGCACAATTTGGGTCTATTGTGCGAAGACCTAGTTCGGGACGCCGCAAGATTTCAACCGAAGCACAAAATAATGATTTAATAAATTATCTTCGTGAACGTCCTTTTAAGAATGCGGTATATGCCAGAATTGAAAAAAAATTTCCAGGCTCTATTCAGACTGCTCGTAGAAGGATTAAAGCAAGTGAAATAAAAAATCGTTGCGCAGTTAATAAAATATTCTTATCTGAAGTGAATAAGCGACGAAGGGTTGAATATGCTCATGAATATTTAAATAGAAATGATCTGTGGGAAAATGTTATCTTCTCGGAAAAGAAATCATTTCAGTCCACTAACAACGGACGCATTCGCGTTTATAGACCTGTCGGAACAAGATATGATTCACGATATACACATAAAGTTAACCGAAGTGGCCACTTTTCTGTAAATGTTTGGGGTTGGATCAGTACTAGAGGCCCATGTATTTCTTGTGTCATAGAAGAGAGAGTCAATGCTCAAGTATATCGCAGTATAATTGAAGAAGTTATGTTACCCTCAGTTGTACCGTTGTTTGGTGACGATTTCACATTTCAGAATGTAAGATTTTTAAATTGTAATACCAGCCATAATTTTAAATCATTTAACCCTACAGGATAACTCTCCAGTTCATCGTGCCAGAACTGTCAGAGAATATTTAGCAGCACAAGAAGTAAATGTTTTGCCCTGGCCATCAAAAAGTCCGGATCTAAATCCCAACGAGCATGTTTGGGCAGAAATGGTGAAATTTATTAAGAAGCAGAATTTTATACCGCAAAACCAAGCAGAGCAGAGGAGTAATTTGTTGCCATGCGTCTACTATTAGTTGTATAGTAGACGCATGGCAACAAATTACTCTTCAATATTGTAGGAAATTAGTATTATCTATGCCTCGGCGATTGCAAGAAGTTATTGATCGTAACGGTGAACTGACCAAATACTAATTTTTTTTAAATTTATTTATGATCTTTGTTTATTTAATTTGTAAAATAGAAAAAATAAAATTTACTTCAATGTTTATCATATTTTGTAAATCATCGTAGTACCTACGTCATCAAAGCTTTCGGCCTGCAATACGATGCCGGTGGTATTTACGCCCAAATGTCAGTTTGACACATAATTTCAAATAATCCAATTTACACAACTAAGTGGAAGTGTCTAGGGGAACGTTTGAATTTTGAGTGTCTACAGACACATGCTGTCCCAGATACTTTTGAGCACGATGGTACCTAGGGCGCGAAATTATACTTTGGTGCTAGAGAATGAATTTTTTGTCGAAGCGGCAGCCGAGACAAAAAATCATTCGAAAGCACCAAAGAAATTTCGCGCACAAGTTGCATACAATATTTTTTCTACAGACCGAAATAACAAAAATAATTAGGTAAAATCATAATGAAATTCAAAGATTTATTCTATCGTATTTAGTTCCTTTGTTACTACGGAAACAAAATTTTACAAATATTGACATTTGTCAGATATCTTTTCCTAAACAAGTTTGGTCGGCGTCATTTTTAGAAAACCTATTTTTATATGACGGAAATGGAAGAAGATATACCGTTTGATATTACTGAAGTGGCTAATAATGTAATTGCTAACATATTACCCGAAAAATCAAGACCACAATATGAAAATGCATACAAAAAGTTGGTGTTCATCGTGCGCGAAATGCTACTTTTCGCCCTAGTGCGCGAAATATAACTTTGCGCACGTTGTCAAGGAACAACTCCAATGTGACATTTTAATGCCCGGTTTCACAAACGATTGTCAAATGGTGAATTAGTTAACAACCCTTTAAAGACTCGTTACTGTTTGTGAAATCCAAAACACTGGAAATTTTGTTTTTAACGTTTCGTCAAGATAATCAAATAGTTGACGTTTGATTAAAGACTCGTTAACGAATCGTCAAACGTTTGGCGATTCGTTAACAAGCTGTCAACGACCGATTAGCGTTTGTAAAACCGGGCATGATTCACACTAATATCAATATAAAAATGTCAACATTTTTTCACGTCTGTAGAAAAAAATTTATTTAGCGTAAATCTGTCTTGTTCGCTTCAAGGTTATGTGCTGTCAAACGGATGTCATTTAATTGCCAACACATGCAGACATGAAGTTCGTAAGCAATTCTCTTCCCAAGCCGGTGTAAAATATGTTTTTGACAAAATTGAAGTATCTCTGTTTTATATATCCACAGATTGTACATATAAAATTAAAATATATCTATTATATTTAAAATATTACTTCTCCAATGTGATCAAAGTGCAAAGTTCTATAGAGTACACTACTTGCAGTGCTATAATTCTACAGATTATACTATTTGATGGTGTTTTACATTTAAAAACTAAGTCTCTATGTGCCTTAATGTGCCCTTACATAATTTGACGTATACGATTTGTACGTTTTCTACTTTTGACAATTCTGTTTCTTAATGCATCGAAGATACAACGAATTCAAACTAAGCTCTACTACCTAATTAATCAATTGATCACTCGCCGAATATTTAGAATGCGCAATTTGTATGTATATTTGTAAGTCACATGGAACATAGGCAATTATGCCACTGTAGCTGACAACGTTGTCCGAATGCGGCGTAAACCAATTAAACGGCTGGGTCGGTGATTTTGAACTGTACAGAAAGACGTCAAATCTTACCTGATCGAGTGCAAATAAACATCCATAAATAAAAACTGCCCAAACTATAAAGAATATGCTCTTTGAATAAGGCGTCTTAGGCGGAACACGTTTGACATTTGAAATGTCACAACACATACACGTACACAATTCCGTCCAGTTTTGTATCCCAAAGACACGTATATTCCATAAAATCGTACCTGGTCGAATCTACATGTGTATATTCTCAAACTCTAATGAACACACACTTCTTATAATGTGTAATGTGTCATCGAGCATTTGACATTTGCACCATATCAGCCTGAACTGTTGTTTCATCGGCCTATACGCGTTGGTTGACAGATTCAAAGTACGTACTTTTTCCTCTTTCTTCTTGAGCACATCGCTCATTTTCCATTCAATTTTGAGTTTGGTACAAGTTGTAACTGATCATGGAGCAGGCACATTAGTTATTTCATAATATTAGTTTGTTTGTAGTTATCATGGGTTCAGTTCTACTGAAGATGACAACATAGATATCGACATGTACTACATTTAGATTTAATAAAGTGCTATGTGGTAAGGGTAATATTTATTTTATTTTATCTTGGAAAAGATTATCATTGATGAAAAAATAATGCCAGTAACAAATAAGTGAGATGCATGGGTTTAGGTAAAAAGTCAATGATTTCTTTTCATCAATTAGTTCCATCTTATGACATCGTCAGTTTTACTGAAATATGATTTCATATATTTCAGAGTTTTAGTAAGAAGGTAATTTAAGGAAGCATGTGCCAGCTTCTATCCAAAGTTGAACATTTGATTTTAAGTAAAACCAAGCAGTTCTTGCCTTTTATTCAAGATAAGAAGCACGATATCTGGTTCCATGTTTGTTGATTACATTTAATGATCCACACTCAATCGTCGACGGCTTTAGAAGGTATATTAACCGTTTATTTCTAAGACTATTGGTAAACTAAATAATAAACTTACATCGGGCAACGACCTATATTTGTAGGATGGCTAACCAGACTTTTCGACTTGTCTTTAAAAACATCACATTTCCTGAAATGTTGAAATAGTCCAGTCGTTCCCATTTTTAAAAATCTACAATGGTGCGCACTGAAGTTCCTTATACATAATTATACTCTATTTTTTGAACGAACTTTTTAAATGAAAGTTGTTTAAAATTTCAATATCTTTAACTTTTATAATATCTTTATATATATATATATATATATATGTGCTTCTTGGTTCTCGGGTTGTGAACCGCGTTGTAGAAATGTTCCCCGAAGGGTCGCTTCAACGTTTCGGCATATTTTCCAATGCGAGACAAAAAGATTAAATCCAATTTCCATCAATAAACAGCTATGTTGTATGAAAAAAGGGGGAATCAGAAAAGATATGAAAATGGAAAATAATTATACCATTACTGCGTGGGATTTTAACAACTTTTATTCGAGCGCATGACAGGTTAACACTAAACTCAATCATACAGTCATTTTTTTCTACAGTATCGTAAATAATATTAAAAATAAATCAGCAGTAGATATATATGGATTGTCAACAAAGTTACTGAAAGCAATTTTGAAAATTATTCTTGATACCATGGTGCAACTAATCAATAAGTGCTTCCAAGATGGCGTGTTTCCAGGCGTGTTGAAAAAGGCATGATTTGTTCCGATTTACAAGAATGGAGGGACAAAACAATGTGAAAATTACCGACCAGTATCCATGCTTCCGGTATTATCTAAAGTTATTGAATGAGCAATTAAGACAAGACTGACCATCTACTTGTCATATAACAAATAATACACTAGGAGAAGCACGAGAATGATTTAGCCGTAATAATTTTATGTTAAATATAGAAAAAACACAACGAATAGTATTTGAAACAATAATATAAATACAGAGCAAGTAACTGTAAATGAGTATACATAAAAAAATAAGTCAAAAACTTACAACTTGCGAGGAAAATATTGTACACCAGAAATAAGAAGTCAGAATATTATGTGATGTCAGTGCAAGAACAAGATGTAGAACTCTTTAAAAACAAACAAAATATGATTTTACCATATATATATATATTGAAAATGTGTCTTGTCAAATATGACAAGACACATTTTGATATATATATATATATATATATATACTTAGGTGTATTAAATATGAAACTGAAAGTAATGAACATGCACACAACTACTGTCAAAAACCGGCATGACCTGAGGATTCCACACGATCGAGTGAAATCGAAAGGTAGTGCAAATTATGACGCCATGAAACTTTATAATAAGTTGCTTTATAATATAAGACTTAGGGGCAAAGGTGTAAATGCAATTTTTAAGCGCTTGTTATTTCTCATAGTTCTTTTCTGACCATGCTTTAACGAATCGAAATTTAAATACTTTATTCTTTCATCTGGCAGCTGAATTCTGTTCTTCTTTATTTTTGTAATTTTGAATTGTTCTGTCAGTTAAGAATATTTTTCCCATCATTTTCTTACTTTTAGTTTGGTCTTCCATTTCTTCACCATATCGTTTTTTGTTACTGTTCTGCTGATTCCATAAATTTCTTTGGCTGTCTCTATAATTACATTTTTGCAATATTTCTACATTTGCTCTGTGCTAACGCTTTTCGTAATTTCCATGTTCTCTTTCAGTTTTTCCGTTAATTCGATATATATTTTTTATGCTTTTTATGTATTCTCTTTTTTATTTCCTAAAATTTCTTTTCTGATCGTTGTCACTAGTAAGTAATTGTCACTACCATTTGAGCTTCCTGAAGATGGCAGATGGGACTCTGCCGAAACGTCGAAGCGACCCTTCGGGGAACATTTCTACAACGCGGTTCACAACCCGAGAACCAAGAAGCACAGATTTCAGCCGCGAGAACTTACGCACCAACATATATATATATATATAAATATTAAACGGGGTCTTCGGAATTGGGACAGTCGGGCGGGAAATAAAACCAATATTACATCAGTGACGTTTCGCTATAATTTAAATAGCATCCTCAGACTAAAGAAAACATATAATAAGCAATTACAATATAGAAACTGAAAATATGTAAAAATATAAAACACAAAAACCAAACAAATACTGATAAACTTACCTAATGTAACTCAATTAGTGAAACAATAAAAGTATAAGCATAACATATTAAAAAATTGAAAGTCGTTTCTGAATCGTTAAGATTGTTCGAAATCAACATGGCAAAAATTATAAACAACGGAGAACCTTTTAAACTGTCGAGCATTTAAATGCAAATAACGGGAAACAACTAAACATTGTGACCACAAGGCTACAAACCGCGATAAGGATTGGGCAAAAAACGAAGTAAAAATACGAAAACATGTGATGGGACCAACCAACTGCGTAAACAGTTATTTTAATAAATTATTATACGTGGTGGACATCAATGAATTATCATTTTTAATGTTACATGTGTTCTTAGTAGTACTAATATGGGTGGATTCTAATATTAAACGTTTTGATAAATTATGTTGTCTATCTATAATTTTAGGATTGAGAAAATCAAAAGTATGTTTATATTTAAACGCATGTGAACATAACGCTGTAACATCCGATTTTTTTCCCTCTTTATTATACTTTTACAGTCCTGTCTATGATTTTGAATCCTTTTTTTTTAATTTTGTTTCGTTTGACCTATATAGAAAACTTTGCAGTCATTGCATTGGAGCCCATAAACCAAGTTAGACTCTAACAAAGTCGGTGTTTTTGTTTTCAATTTTGTGTATAATCCCCCAACTACCTTGGTATTATAGAACGTCAAAGTGTCAAAATCATTAGTTAAAATTTTTTTCAATTGTTCTGACAAACCAAAAATATAAGGGAAAGAGAAACATTTTTTTGACAGTAATATTTAAGTGTTAGATTTAGAAACATGGAGATAAATCAAAGAATATAAAATTTTATTGATAAATTTTTTGGGGTAATTATTAGCTATTAATATGTAATGGATAATTCTTTTATTATCTGATTGAAACTTACTACAACTTAATTTATTCATTCTATTGTATAAAGCCAATATGGTATTAATTTTTTGTCTCATAGGATGTTGGGATAAGAAATTCAAAGTTCTACCAGAACCCGTAGGTTTTGAGTACCATTTCGTAGAAAGTGATTTGTCATTATTCCTAATGATAGTGACATCCAAGAAATTCAGTTGATAGTTATTTTCTATTTCCAAGGTAAATTGATATATATATATATATATATATATATATATATATATATATATATATACGAAAGATGGTCTAATCTTACACCTCAATGGTGTAGTGAACATTAATTAATACAGGTCCATGAAGACTAACTGGTGGATCGCTAGACAATATTGTTTCTGGGTTATTACCCGTCGTCAGTAGCGATTACCAAGAACCTTAGTTGTTGAAATACCTTTACATGTAGTGGCCATCAAAACTTCTTGGCGCGAGCCAATCACTCCTAATGAACCACTGACAACAGAACACTGACAAGACGATACCTTGTCTAACACCTCGCGGCGAGTAAACAAGACGACTGTCAAATGTCCAGTGTCAACATATAAAAGGATTGCTGCAATTAAGTTCAAAAACAATTCAAATTGAAAATGTGTCTTGTCAAATATGACAGAAAAATGTAAAATTTACACGAAAGATGGTCTAATCTTACACCTCAATGGTGTAGTGAACATTAATTAATACAGGTCCATGAAGACTAACTGGTGGATCGCTAGACAATATTGTTTCTGGGTTATTACCCATTAATGTTCACTACACCATTGAGGTGTAAGATTAGACCATCTTTCGTGTAAATTTTACATTTTTCTGTCATATTTGACAAGACACATTTTCAATTTGAATTGTTTTTGAACTTAATTGCAGCAATCCTTTTATATGTTGACACTGGACATTTGACAGTCGTCTTGTTTACTCGCCGCGAGGTGTTAGACAAGGTATCGTCTTGTCAGTGTTCTGTTGTCAGTGGTTCATTAGGAGTGATTGGCTCGCGCCAAGAAGTTTTGATGGCCACTACATGTAAAGGTATTTCAACAACTAAGGTTCTTGGTAATCGCTACTGACGACGGGTAATAACCCAGAAACAATATTGTCTAGCGATCCACCAGTTAGTCTTCATGGACCTGTATTAATTAATGTTCACTACACCATTGAGGTGTAAGATATCTAGGATCGAGGCTTATACCCGCCTCGTTTGGGTTACAAAAATGCTCATCGGCCATAAGGGTCCCACGAGTAGCAAGGGAAGAAAAGGTCCATCATAGCAGAGCCCCGCATGCCATGATAAGGCTAATACTCCGGAAGGTCGCCCGGTATTCCGGAGTTGGAACCAGTGGGAACTGGACTTCTAACCAGCCATGCTTCCCTTCAGCCTGGACCCCCACCTTAGGATTTAGGATTTTTATTGAGGTTAACTCCTCTTGGCCAGCACGGTTAAGTCATGACCCCCGCACTACCTTTCCGCCTAGGCTTCCAGGAAATGCCTGGTTTAACTGCGAAGCTTGCAAAATGCAGTCCTCCGCCGGCATCGTTTTATCCTTGTGCAGGCCCTTGGCCACGACACGACAGCCGGGCAGGATTAATCGTTAAGGCCGAGCATTTTTATCAACCCCTCGCCATTCAGCCATCGGCACGATACCTCCACCTTGGCTTGAGTTCATCTGTTGGTCCACGGGCCCTTATTCAATATATTCAGGCCAACCCGTCATTGCAAAGGCGGGCTACCCCATGCGCCACCCGGGGGACGCGCTCCGTAGGAGTAACGATACCTCCCCTGAGCACATTCAATAGTTCACTACTTTCTACAGTATTCAAACCAAAAATAATTATGCTATTGTTCCTTAATTTTCTTTCTAAATATAAGTTTTTATTTACTAAGTATGCATATTTTTTTCTATAGTTGTAATGAATTTTTCCTATATAGTTTTTTAGCTAATCGCAACGTTTGTTAACTAATGATTTTAATTTTTCGTACAGGCCAGTATTTGTCAGTACAGTATCGTTATTCATTACAACACTTTGTATATTTATTTGTAGTTTACAATATAATATGAAAGGTAATGTGAAATACTCTTCACACCTGTGGAGCCCGCCGCGGTGTCTAACTACACAGATAGAACTGGACCGCGGATAGGTTGACAATACAGAAAAACAAATGGATAACAAATATAAATATACTTTTTAAAATCAGTGGCCCAAAAAGTTTGCCAGTCACTGTAAATCATAGAATATGGATAGAGTAAAAAAAATTACAAAAAACACTCAATGGCGACTGCTACTTCTCCAAAATGATTTATGGTTTTAATTCATGTTACACGATGACCAGAATAATTCACTAATAGACTCGATAGAATCCATTTAAGTAATCACTTCATGCCAATTTCACTATTTTTAAGGCTTATTGAATGTGAATATACCTATCTCGTATATTCTTCCTATACTTCTATACTAATTTCCATATATATATAGGCCATATATAAATAACACCTGCCTATTGGCAGGAAAAGTGTATGAACATGGTTGGGGGGAGGCTAAGAATGGACAAGAATTGCATCAAGGAATTCATCGAAAAATTAGAGAAGTGGGTTTAGAAAGCGTCCAAGCCACGATGCGACACGTCACACAAATATTTCGTCTCATTCAGAATAGAGAACAATTAGCCGCAATCTAACTTATAGGTGTTAAAGTCTAAGGTCAATTACTTATTTTTATTTTATGTTTGCTTAATAAAGGTTTCTTTTGTTTAAATTATATCTTGTTAAACTTTTTCTCAAAACTTATGAGACAGGTGTTACTTCACTACTTACTTCCCGTATTTTGACCTTATTTGAATCATGTAGTGATTTACCCTTTCGTTTAATTCCCTGCTTCTCCATGCTGTATGACGCGCATTTATGTCGCAGCCAATGATCAGGTACAGCTTTTTCCCTGCCGCATTCCGTGTTTCACACAATTGATTAAATTGCTTAGTTCCGATGCCCTGTAGTTAAAAACCCAAGACTCTTGTATTAGAGCTATAGTGTCAGTTGTCGTATCGAAGTGGATGCACAGCGTTGCCGTAGCTGCGCTCGCATGACACATATTTACCTGGTTAACTTTAATTATCATTTTACTAGCCATTTACTCCCTCTTTGAGGGTTTGTTCTTTCACCAATCCGTCCCCATCGTGTCTGCTACATTCTTCTTGTCTTGAGCTCGTGTGTCCAGCTATTGAAGAGTTTATGGAAATGGCATTATTAGGTTAGTAATTCAGCTCTCCACTCGCCTTGTGGTCCAATAATGTCTTGTCTACAATGCATCAGGGACACTGGTTAGATATAGCCCCAGAAGCAGCGTGCAGCATATTAGGTTGAGTCTCGAATGTCTAGCTGCCAAGGCGGAGCAGGTCTAGCCGCCATCAAGGTCAATGTGATGTATCCCTACGACGAGCTCAAGGTTTCTCGGATCCGACGACACGTGAAGACACACAACACACAAACACGTGGTGGGTATTTAGCACAACTCTCCCCAGGAGCCCCCTCACCACGTCGAGGCTCCAACCGTTCTCGACGAAGTAGTTACTATTAATTCCTATTTCATATGTGTAGAGACAAAGTTTTGTATTTTGCTAGAACTCGTGGGTTTACAATACCATCTACTGAGGAGGAATTGGTCTTTGTTTCTAATAATAATAGTATCCAAAAAGTTTAATTCATTATCTTTTGCACTTCTAGAGTAAACTGTCCATTAAAATAATTCAAAACACTGTGAATTGGGAAATAGACACACACGTATCATCAACATAAGTATATTAGGAACGTAATATTAAGTTTAGGAGTTTGTTCATTACTAAAAATGTGAATATTGGTGAATACGGATGGCCCATCGACGACCCAGAATTCTGGTAAAAGATAGAATGGCTAGACGCGAAATAATTAGCATTACATAAATGAATCGAATTATCCTCGTGAAAGAGGGTAGGCTATTACCTGCTATTACCACCCTTCTTTGGCGTGGCGCTTCCAAAATTAATAACACGGGTAACAGAAGGTCAGGTTCCCCCTGATATTTTCTTGTTTGAAAATACTTTTGGTGAAATCTGCTCAAAGTTGTTGCGCTGATATATGACTGAATGTGCCCCGGCTAATTCCAATGAAAAGTGGGGCAGGTTACATTTTTATACAGCCCTAACCAAATAATGTCAGCGTGCGTCGTATCGGAACTTTAAACTAATCATCGGGTCCGGCCAAAGGAAAGTAATGTTACAACACCAAAATAAAAATAAAATAAAATAACTTCATCCGGTATCCTAGATGATTAGCTAATCGTCGAAGGAATGAAATAAACAAAATACGTGTAAGATGACTCCCTAATAAAAATTGGCAATATTGTAAAACAACATAATGTAAAACAATTTGTCCGAACTGACTATACAACTGCCAAGCTCAAATTGATATAAAAACATTATGCATCTAAATATACGAGGACAAATAATACATATACAATGGCCCAAGGCTTTAAATTGATATTAACTTGACATGTAAACAAAAAATTTGCAGTGGTCCGCACGGAACTCCCTTATACTTAGTGATATTCCATCGAAAAAAAAAAATTAAATGAAAGTTGTTTAAAATTAGAATATCTTTAACTTTCATAAGAACAATTACCACAACAGTTAGGTTAGAGGCACACTGCTTTATTATAAATACAACAAGGTAAAGCTGAAACGGAATTAATTATACGTTAAGGAAACACCGTTGGATGGTTGGCTGCGTTGCGCTGGCAACGGCTGCTGTGTTCTCCCGACTCGTAGGAACGACCGGTCGCTGTCAAACACGATCGAACTCCGCTCGATAAATTCCCTAGTGAGCGGTGACGTCACTGGCTTCTCGAACAATCTTTGATCCGCCAAAAATATCAGCCGGAAAATCACATCCATAAATTATTCAGGATTATAACCAGACTAGAGTAATGAGTCCAATCCAGCCTTACAAAATCCGGAATTTAACAATCCACCATTTAACAATCCTGGGTAAAACCTTAAGAGAACGAAGTGCGTAATTAGCAACAATTTTTAGTGGAAAAAGAAATAAGGGAAGGAACATAAAACATACGCAAAATGGCGACACACATTTTCCACACTTAGTAGGATTACAATTTTAGCATGTAACAATATAAAATTTGCTTACTACAACGTTAACGTAATAGATTATTATTTCAGTAAATTGAAAGATAAAAATGACAAGTTGATGACTTCTAATTTGATTTATTCTATTTCATGCAGCTATTGTGATAAGGTGTACACACTTCCAACTGGTTGAAGACAAGATTAACTCTCCCTTTGAGCGGAGCGACATAAAAACAAAGAAAAATAGATGTGCTTTATCACAACATATGAAAAACGAGCACCATTCTTTTAGTTTTGAAGACGTCAATATTTTAACATTTTCAAAAAGTAAAAAATCCAGAGAATTTATAGAAATTGAGGAAATTAAAAAAACCTAATTCCATGAACTTCACGGACACGGATAATTTAAATGTCATTTATTCCTTTTTACTGACTCTCAACAAACAAGATTTTGGCCGGTTTAATAAAAATAATGATACATCTATTTAGTATCGGTTCCTTAATTATCAATTCTTGCGTACGATTGCTTTTATTCAAATTCTGTTAACTTAAATATTTGCGCGTTAATGTAAAATTGTTAAAATTGACTTTTTAGTTGGTAAAAAATATAAAAATAACTTTTTCATGCCACGGTTCACCTTGATGTGTGTGTCAATCGTGAAACATCTAAAATGTGTACGTGCTCCGTTGTCTTCGCTGAAGTTTTATATTGTCAAATAATTAATTTTAATGTGTATCCTGCTTTGTTTATAATGTTTGGTGGTTGTTCAACTTTATGTTAAATTTTTATAAGTATTATTATTGCAGCAAACATTACATTCTTTAATTAAATTGTATTTAGTAATCCTGATGAAACATCCGTACAGGATGCGAAATATTGGTTTGTAAAGAAATAAAGAACATACAATACTTCGTCGTTTAATAGCCGCAAAACCATCAGAACTTCATCAGCAATCCTTTTATATGTTGACACTGGATATTTGACAGTCGTTCTCTTGTTTAGTCTCCGCAAGGTGTTAGACAAGGTATCGTCTCGTCAGTGTTCTGTTGTCGGTGGTTTGTTAGGAGTGATTGGCTCGCGCCAAGAAGTTTTGATGGCCACTACATGTAAAGGTATTTCAACAACTAAGGTTCTTGGTAATCGCTACTGACGACGGGTAATAACCCAGAAACAATATTGTCTAGCGATCCACCAGTTAGTCTTCATGGACCTGTATTAATTAATGTTCACTACACCATTGAGGTGTAAGATTAGACCATCTTTCATGTATATATATGAGTTCATCGTCGCACCTCATGCAATGCAAATATTTTACTGATGAAGACATGATAAAATTGTGGAAACGTTAAAATTGATAATGACCAAATAAAAATTGTACATTATCACACTTGATTTTTTTAAAAATAATGCCATCTAATACCCAAAAAATATATATAAATATATATTTCTCAACAAAATATATATATATATATATATATATATATATATATATATAATTTATGGATGTGATTTTCCGGCTGATATTTTTGGCGGATCAAAGATTGTTCGAGAAGCCAGTGACGTCACCGCTCACTAGGGAATTTATCGAGCGGAGTTCGATCGTGTTTGACAGCGACCGGTCGTTCCTACGAGTCGGGAGAACACAGCAGCCGTTGCCAGCGCAACGCAGCCAACCATCCAACGGTGTTTCCTTAACGTATAATTAATTCCGTTTCAGCTTTACCTTGTTGTATTTATAATAAAGCAGTGTGCCTCTAACCTAACTGTTGTGGTAATTGTTCTTATGAAAGTTAAATATATTCTAATTTTAAACAACTTTCATTTAATTTTTTTTTTTCGATGGAATATCACTAAGTATAAGGGAGTTCCGTGGGGACCACTGCAAATTTTTTGTTTACATGTCAAGTTAATATCAATTTAAAGCCTTGGGCCATTGTATATGTATTATTTGTCCTCGTATATTTAGATGCATAATGTTTTTATATCAATTTGAGCTTGGCAGTTGTATAGTCAGTTCGGACAAATTGTTTTACATTATGTTGTTTTACAATATTGCCAATTTTTATTAGGGAGTCATCTTACACGTATTTTGTTTATTTCATTCCTTCGACGATTAGCTAATCATCTAGGATACCGGATGAAGTTATTTTATTTTATTTTTATTTTGGTGTTGTAACATTACTTTCCTTTGTCCGGACCCGATGATTAGTTTAAAGTTCCGATACGACGCACGCTGACATTATTTGGTTAGGGCTGTATAAAAATGTAACCTGCCCCACTTTTCATTGGAATTAGCCGGGGCACATTCAGTCATATATCAGCGCAACAACTTTGAGCAGATTTCACCAAAAGTATTTTCAAACAGGAAAATATCAGGGGGAACCTGACCTTCTGTTACCCGTGTTATTAATTTTGGAAGCGCCACGCCAAAGAAGGGTGGTAATAGCAGGTAATAGCCTACCCTCTTTCACGAGGATAATTCGATTCATTTATGTAATGCTAATTATTTCGCGTCTAGCCATTCTATCTTTTACCAGAATTCTGGGTCGTCGATGGGCCATCCGTATTCACCAATATTCACATTTTTAGTAATGAACAAACTCCTAAACTTAATATTACGTTCCTAATATACTTATGTTGATGATACGTGTGTGTCTATTTCCCAATTCACAGTGTTTTGAATTATTTTAATGGACAGTTTACTCTAGAAGTGCAAAAGATAATGAATTAAACTTTTTGGATACTATTATTATTAGAAACAAAGACCAATTCCTCCTCAGTAGATGGTATTGTAAACCCACGAGTTCTAGCAAAATACAAAACTTTGTCTCTACACATATGAAATAGGAATTAATAGTAACTACTTCGTCGAGAACGGTTGGAGCCTCGACGTGGTGAGGGGGCTCCTGGGGAGAGTTGTGCTAAATACCCACCACGTGTTTGTGTGTTGTGTGTCTTCACGTGTCGTCGGATCCGAGAAACCTTGAGCTCGTCGTAGGGATACATCACATTGACCTTGATGTCGGCTAGACCTGCTCCGCCCTGGCAGCTAGACATTCGAGACTCAACCTAATATGCTGCACGCTGCTTCTGGGGCTATATCTAACCAGTGTCCCTGATGCATTGTAGACAAGACATTATTGGACCACAAGGCGAGTGGGGAGCTGAATTACTAACCTAATAATGCCATTTCCATAAACTCTTCAATAGCTGGACACACGAGCTCAAGACAAGAAGAATGTAGCAGACACGATGGGGACGGATTGGTGAAAGAACAAACCCTCAAAGAGGGAGTAAATGGCTAGTAAAATGATAATTAAAGTTAACCAGGTAAATATGGTCATGCGAGCGCAGCTACGGCAACGCTGTGCATCCACTTCGATACGACAACTGACACTATAGCTCTAATACAAGAGTCTTGGGTTTTTAACTACAGGGCATCGGAACTAAGCAATTTAATCAATTGTGTGAAACACGGAATGCGGCAGGGAAACAGCTGTACCTGATCATTGGCTGCGACATAAATGCGCGTCATACAGCATGGAGAAGCAGGGAATTAAACGAAAGGGTAAATCACTACATGATTCAAATAAGGTCAAAATACGGGAAGTAAGTAGTGAAGTAACACCTGTCTCATAAGTTTTGAGAAAAAGTTTAACAAGATATAATTTAAACAAAAGAAACCTTTATTAAGCAAACATAAAATAAAAATAAGTAATTGACCTTAGACTTTAACACCTATAAGTTAGATTGCGGCTAATTGTTCTCTATTCTGAATGAGACGAAATATTTGTGTGACGTGTCGCATCGTGGCTTGGACGCTTTCTAAACCCACTTCTCTAATTTTTCGATGAATTCCTTGATGCAATTCTCGTCCATTCTTAGCCTCCCCCCAACCATGTTCATACACTTTTCCTGCCAATAGGCAGGTGTTATTTATATATGGCCTATATATATATGGAAATTAGTATAGAAGTATAGGAAGAATATACGAGATAGGTATATTCACATTCAATAAGCCTTAAAAATAGTGAAATTGGCATGAAGTGATTACTTAAACGGATTCTATCGAGTCTATTAGTGAATTATTCTGGTCATCGTGTAACATGAATTAAAACCATAAATCATTTTGGAGAAGTAGCAGTCGCCATTGAGTGTTTCTTGTAATTTTTTTTACTCTATCCATATTCTATGATTTACAGTGACTGGCAAACTTTTTGGGCCACTGATTTTAAAAAGTATATTTATATTTGTTATCCATTTGTTTTTCTGTATTGTCAACCTATCCGCGGTCCAGTTCTATCTGTGTAGTTAGACACCGCGGCGGGCTCCACAGGTGTGAAGAGTATTTCACATTACCTTTCATATTATATTGTAAACTACAAATAAATATACAAAGTGTTGTAATGAATAACGATACTGTACTGACAAATACTGGCCTGTACGAAAAATTAAAATCATTAGTTAACAAACGTTGCGATTAGCTAAAAAACTATATAGGAAAAATTCATTACAACTATAGAAAAAAATATGCATACTTAGTAAATAAAAACTTATATTTAGAAAGAAAATTAAGGAACAATAGCATAATTATTTTTGGTTTGAATACTGTAGAAAGTAGTGAACTATTGAATGTGCTCAGGGGAGGTATCGTTACTCCTACGGAGCGCGTCCCCCGGGTGGCGCATGGGGTAGCCCGCCTTTGCAATGACGGGTTGGCCTGAATATATTGAATAAGGGCCCGTGGACCAACAGATGAACTCAAGCCAAGGTGGAGGTATCGTGCCGATGGCTGAATGGCGAGGGGTTGATAAAAATGCTCGGCCTTAACGATTAATCCTGCCCGGCTGTCGTGTCGTGGCCAAGGGCCTGCACAAGGATAAAACGATGCCGGCGGAGGACTGCATTTTGCAAGCTTCGCAGTTAAACCAGGCATTTCCTGGAAGCCTAGGCGGAAAGGTAGTGCGGGGGTCATGACTTAACCGTGCTGGCCAAGAGGAGTTAACCTCAATAAAAATCCTAAATCCTAAGGTGGGGGTCCAGGCTGAAGGGAAGCATGGCTGGTTAGAAGTCCAGTTCCCACTGGTTCCAACTCCGGAATACCGGGCGACCTTCCGGAGTATTAGCCTTATCATGGCATGCGGGGCTCTGCTATGATGGACCTTTTCTTCCCTTGCTACTCGTGGGACCCTTATGGCCGATGAGCATTTTTGTAACCCAAACGAGGCGGGTATAAGCCTCGATCCTATATATATATATTAGGTATACCGGTATGAAGTGAGCGTTTTTTTGTGAAAATGAAACACTAATTTTGAATGGGAATGTAAAAAAAATTATTCAAAGTATTGACCATTGCTTTCTACACATTTTGACCATCTTTCTGGCAATTTGTGGATACCACGTCAATAGTAATATTCGTCTTTTGAAGCAAACCAATCAGACACCCAATTTTCGACTTCTTCGTAGGAATCAAAGTGCCGCTCAGCCAATGAGTGTCCAATCGATGAAAACAAATGGTAGTCGGAAGGGGCCAAGTCTGGTGAATACGGCGGGTGGGGTGGCAGCTCCCAGCCAAGTGCTTTGATTGTATACTGAACCGGTTTTGCTTTGTGTGTAGGCGCATTGTCGTGTAACAAAATTACTTTGCCGTGTCTTCTGTCCCATTGTGGTCGTTTTTCGATCAATGTCTGGTTCAAATTGATCATTTGTTGTCTATAGCGATTAGAATTAACAGTTTCACCAGATTTTAGAATCTCATGATACACCACACCTTTCTGATCCCACCAAACACAGAGCATTGCCTTCTTGCCGAATCGATCTGGTTTTGCAGTCGATGTCCCGGATTAACCCATGATTTTTTCCGTTTAGGATTCTTAAAACATATCCATTTTTCATCGCCAGCAACAATTCGATGCAAAACTGATTTTCTTTCGTGTCTTTGAAGCAAAATTTCACAAGTGTTTTTTCGGTTTTCCAACTGTCTTTCAATTCATGTGGTACCCATTTTCCACACTTTTGGATCTTTCCCATAGCCTTTAAACGATCAGAAATTGTTTGCTGTGCAACATTTAACATTGCTGCCATTTGCTTTTGACTCAAAGTGTCATCTTCATCCTATATTGCTTGCAATTCGGCGTCTTCAAACTTTTTTGGTGATCTTTCACGTTCTTCATTTCTCTGCAGCAATTTTCTTCAAATGAAAACAAAAAATTAATGCTTTCCGCAAATCATCACTTTGTGGTACAAAATTCGACATTTTTAACACGATTAAAAAATATGATATTGTTTGTCCAATGACTTGATATATATTAAATATGTTTAACACATGTCATACCAACCAAACAAAAAAAAATTAGGGCTCGTTCACAACAAATGTTCCCTATAGACACATTTGTATCTTAACGCTCACTTCATACCGGTATACCTGGTATATATATATATATATATATATATATATATATATATATATATGTTGCTAATGAACCGCGTATCATAACAAGACAAACATCAAATTTGTTTGTTTGTGATTGCGGCTATTAAACGACGAAGTATTGTATGTTCTTTATTTCTTTACAAACCAATATTTCGCATCCTGTACGGATGTTTCATCAGGATTACTAAATACAATTTAATTAAAGAATGTAATGTTTGCTGCAATAATAATACTTACAAAAATTTAACATAAAGTTGAACAACCAGCAAACATTATAAACAAGGCAGGATACACATTAAAATTAATTATTTGACAATATAAAACGAAGCGAAGACAACGGAGCACGTACACATTTTAGATGTTTCACGATTGACACACACATCAAGGTGAACCGTGGCATGAAAAAGTTATTTTTATATTTTTTACCAACTAAAAAGTCAATTTTAACAATTTTACATTAACGCGCAAATATTTAAGTTAACAGAATTTGAATAAAAGCAATCGTACGCAAGAATTGATAATTAAGGAACCGATACTAAATAGATGTATCATTATTTTTATTAAACCGGCCAAAATCTTGTTTGTTGATAGTCAGTAAAAAGGAATAAATGACATTTAAATTATCCGTGTCCGTGAAGTTCATGGAATTAGGTTTTTTTTTAATTTCCTCAATTTCTATAAATTCTCTGGATTTTTTACTTTTTGAAAATGTTAAAATATTGACGTCTTCAAAACTAAAAGAATGGTGCTCGTTGTTCATATGTTGTGATAAAGCACATCTATTTTTCTTTGTTTTTATGTCGCTCCGCTCAAAGGGAGAGTTAATCTTGTCTTCAACCAGTTGGAAGTGTGTACACCTTATCACAATAGCTGCATGAAATAGAATAAATCAAATTAGAAGTCACCAACTTGTCATTTTTATCTTTCAATTTACTGAAATAATAATCTATTACGTTAACGTTGTAGTAAGCAAATTTTATATTGTTACATGCTAAAATTGTAATCCTACTAAGTGTGGAAAATGTGTGTCACCATTTTGCGTATGTTTTATGTTCCTTCCCTTATTTCTTTTTCCACTAAAAATTGTTGCTAATTACGCACTTCGTTCTCTTAAGGTTTTACCCAGGATTGTTAAATCGTGGATTGTTAAATTCCGGATTTTGTAACGCTGGATTGGACTCATTACTCTAGTCTGGTTATAATCCTGAATAATTTATGGATGTGATTTTCCGGCTGATATTTTTGGCGGATCACAGATTGTTCGAGAAGCCAGTGACGTCACCGCTCACTAGGGAATTTATCGAGCGGAGTTCGATCGTGTTTGACAGCGACCGGTCGTTCCTACGAGTCGGGAGAACACAGCAGCCGTTGCCAGCGCAACGCAGCCAACCATCCAACGGTGTTTCCTCAACGTATAATTAATTCCGTTTCATCTTTACCTTGTTGTATTTATAATAAAGCAGTGTGCCTCTAACCTAACTGTTGTGGTAATTGTTCTTATGAAAGTTAAAGATATTCTAATTTTAAACAACTTTCATTTGATTTTTTTTTCGATGGAATATCACTAAGTATAAGGGAGTTCCGTGCGGACCACTGCAGATTTTTTGTTTACATGTCAAGTTAATATCAATTTAAAGCCTTGGGCCTTTGTATATGTATTATTTGTCCTCGTATATTTAGATGCATAATGTTTTTATATCAATTTGAGCTTGGCAGTTGTATAGTCAGTTCGGACAAATTGTTTTAAATTATGTTGTTTTACAATATTGCCAATTTTTATTAGGGAGTCATCTTACACGTATTTTGTTTATTTCATTCCTTCGACGATTAGCTAATCATCTAGGATACCGGATGAAGTTATTTTATTTTACACGATGGGGGGGAAAGGAAAAGAGGTCATTTTAGTGAAAATGAAATCTGGAGAGGAGAAAGAAAAGGTAATGAGCAATAAAGTGAGATTGGGAGGAAAACGGGTATTCATTGACCACGACCTGACGGAGAAGGAAAGATAGGTTCAACGGGAGATATGGAAGCAAGCAGTGAAGGAAAAAGAACAAGGACGGAGGGTGAAAATGGGGTATAGAAAGCTGAAAATAGAAAATAAGTGGTGGATGTGGGATGGGGCGAAAGAAACACTCGTGCCAAAAAACTAAGACAAAAAAAGGGGGGAGGGAGAGAAACTCGGGAAGAGCAGGGGATAGTAGGGGATCAGACAAGGAGAGACAGGAGGAGAATAAGAGGGGATTCAAAGCGTGTTTTTGGAATATAGCGGGGTTGAAGAAATGGATACAGGGAGAAGAGGGAGAGTACAGCGGGTTGGTTTGGTGGAAACGTGGGTAGATAGCACAACATGGGTGACGATAAAGGACAAGATGCCAGGAGGGTTTATATGGAAGTGTCAGGGAGCTCAAAAAGGAAAGGGGAGGGGGAGAGCAAGGGGAGGTATAATAACGGGGGTAAAGAGTAAATGGGAAGAGGAAGTAACGGGAGCAGAAAGCGGGTCAGACAACATGCAAGTAAGAAAAATTTTGAATAATGGAAGATTTCACGGAAGGGAAATTTTCACGATATACAGCAATCAAAGGATAAAGGACATAATAAAAGAAATAGAAGAAGCGACTGAAGGGGTAGAAGAAGCAGTGATGATAGGGGGAGACATGAATGCAAGAACAGGAATAGTGGAAAAAATGGCAGGATGGAGAGGGAGAGAGGGAAGAGAAGAAAGGAAGTCAAAAGACGTAATAATAAATGCGGAGGGCAAAGTATTAAATGAGTGGTTGGAAGAAGGGAGATGGAGCAAGTTAAATGGAGGGAAATGAGGGGGTGGAGAAGGAGAATTCACTTACGTGGGCCCAAATGGCAGGTCTGTGATAGATTACGTTGTAATAAATGAGGAGATGGAAAAAGAGTTAATGGAATTTAGGGTGGGGGAAAGGTCAGAATCGGATCACATGCCATTGGAGGTTGGAGTAGGAATAAGAGTGACGAAGAGAGAGAAGGAAGGAAAAGATAAGCGAGACATTAAGAGACTAAAAAATGGATGGGGAGAAGTGGCAAGAGGAAAATATGAGGAGGAACTAAAAAGGATAGACTGGAAGGAAATTACGAGGATAGAGGCGATAGTGGAATTAATGGGGAAGGCGATAACAAAGAAGATGAGAGGAAGAGGAGATAGAAACACATGGTCTGATGAAGAGTGCAGAAGAGAGAAAAAGGAAGTTAGAAAAAACTTGAGAGAGGCGAAGGAAGGGGTAAAGAGCTGGGAGGAATACGGGGAGGAGAAGAGAAAACAGAAAACACTATGGGAGAGAAAAAAAAGAGAACAACAGGAGAGGGACATAGAAGAGGTAAGGGGACTAGAGGGGGAGAAGGAGATTTGGAGTTATTTGAGAAGAAAAAAGGAAGAGCCGAACGAGGAGGGGAGTCGATAGAATTAGAGGAATGGAAACGGCATTATATGGAGTTGCTAGGATGATCAGATGAGGGAGGGGGAAACGAGAAAAATAGACAAGAGACAGGGCAGGGGGAGATGGAAAGAGAAGAATTCACGTGGGAAGAAATAATGAAAGGGAGGAACAAGTTAAAGAAGGGGAAGGCCCCCGGAGAAGATGGAGTTGACAGTAATGCATGGATATATGCGACAGAAGAGGTGTGAAAGAGCCTCCTGAGAGGGATAAACGAGGTATGGTTGGATAGAAGAGAGATACCAGAAGGATGGAAAAAGGGGGTGGTGGTGCCTATATGGAAAAGAGGTAACAAGGAAGATGTTAAGAATTATAGGGGGATAACGCTAATGGATGAGGTTTATAAAATTTACGTGGGGATGATGGCGGAAAGAATGGACGTAGAAGTAGAGAGAATGGGGATTTTACCAGAAGGGCAGGCGGGTTTTAGGAAGGGCAGGGGAACAAGGGATAATATTTACATTCTCAACTACTTAGCAGAGAGGGAAAGGTCAAGAAAAAGAGGGAAGTTGTATGTGATGTTCATGGACCTTAGAGCAGCATTCGACAGGGTGGATAGGAAGATATTATGGAACACGATGGAAAGAGTGGGAATATCAGAAGGGTTGAGGAAGAAGACGGAAGAACTGCACGAGGAATCATGGTGCGAGGTAAGAGTGGGCAGTCAGACAACGGGAAAGTTCAGAATAACAAGAGGACTGAGACAGGGGTGCCCGTTGAGCCCAAAATTATATAACATATACACATCGGAGATGGAAGAAGTATTAAGGAGAGGGCAAGAAGGGGGGGTTAGGTTAGGGCGCAAGAGGATTTGGACGTTAGCATTTGCTGACGACGTTGCGGTGTTGGCAGAGACGGAGGAAGGGTTAAAGGGAGCTGGGAGAAGGTTGGAGAAATACGAGATAAGGAAGATGGAAATAAACGTCGAAAAAACAAAGATAATGGTATTTAGAAAATGTGGGGGGAAAAGAAAGCGGATGAAGTTGGTTTGGAAAGGCGAAGAGATCGAGGAAGTAGATGGGTCGATGTATCTCGGAGCAGCATGGACGAGCGGGAATAATTGGAGCAAACATATGAAACAGGTAGGAGAGAAAGCTAGGAAAGCGGAAGAAGGGATAATAAGGAACTTGTGGAATAAAAGGGACGTCAAATTTGGGGAGAGAAGGAAAATATGGGAGGTGTGCGTCAAAAGCATACTAATGTATGGGGCCGATGTATGGGGAGAAGAGAGAAGTATGGAGATAAGATGGCAGGGGAAATTGAAAAAGGCTTTAGGGATAGAGAGATCGACACCTGAATACATAGTACTGCAGGAGGCAGGGCAGGATAAGATGGCATTAGAGGCGGGAAGACGGGTAGTCAGATATGAGCTGGGGAAGTGGATGGAGGGGGAGGAGAGGCTGGGTAAGATGGCGTTAAGGGAGATGGTGAAGAGAGAAAAGGGAAAGGAAGAAGTATCAAAATGGGAGGGGATAGGAAGAAGCTTTACGAAAAAGCAGGGATAGATTGGAAGGAAGCAATGAGGCTAAGGGAAGACGGAAAGGAGATGGAGGGAGAAATCGGGGAAAGATGGAAGCAGGGAGAAGCCCAAGGAAGAGAAGGGAAAATGAGGAAGGCAATTTATAATAAAAGGTACATAGATATCTGCGCATATGAAGACCAGATTATCTGAAAGGGGAAAGATCAGGGATGGAGGAAAGAATCATAGCGAGATTCAGGTGCGAAAGTGAGGAGAAAAATAACAAATATTGGATGAATATTGGGTACAGAAAATGTGAGTTCTGCGAGGGGGGGACAGATGAGTGGAAACATTGGTTAGAGGAGTGTGAAGAGTTAGAATGGAGTAAGGAGGAGAAAATAAAGGGAAGAAATTGGAAAAAGACTCTGGATGAGACAGGAGGTGGATTGACGATTATGAAAAAAATAAAGAGATGCAGGGAGAAGAAAAGAGAAAAGGAGAGAATAGGAGGGCAACCGCGGGACGTAAGGGAAAGGGCAAGCACATGAAAATGTAGATAGTGCAATAAAAATGTATATATAGTATGCCAATAAAGGTTTTTTTATTATTATTTTATTATACACGCCAAAGAAGGGTGGTAATAGCAGGTAAGAGCCTACCCTCTTTCACGAGGATAATTCGATTCATTTATGTAATGCTAATTATTTCGCGCCTAGCCATTCTATCTTTTACCAGAATTCTGGGTCGTCGATGGGCCATCAGTATTCACCAATATTCACATTTTTAGTAATGAACAAATTCCTAAACTTAATATTACGTTCCTAATATACTTATGTTGATGATACGTGTGTGTCTATTTCCCAATTCACAGTGTTTTGGATTATTTTAATGGACAGTTTACTCTAGAAGTGCAAAAGATAATGAATTAAACTTTTTGGATACTATTATTATTAGAAACAAAGACCAATTCCTCCTCAGTAGATGGTATTGTAAACCCACGAGTTCTAGCAAAATACAAAACTTTGTCTCTACACATATGAAATAGGAATTAATAGTAACTACTTCGTCGAGAACGGTTGGAGCCTCGACGTGGTGAGGGGGCTCCTGGGGAGAGTTGTGCTAAATACCCACCACGTGTTTGTGTGTTGTGTGTCTTCACGTGTCGTCGGATCCGAGAAACCTTGAGCTCGTCGTAGGGATACATCACATTGACCTTGATGTCGGCTAGACCTGCTCCGCCCTGGCAGCTAGACATTCGAGACGCAACCTAATATGCTGCACGCTGCTTCTGGGGCTATATCTAACCAGTGTCCCTGATGCATTGTAGACAAGACATTATTGGACCACAAGGCGAGTGGGGAGCTGAATTACTAACCTAATAATGCCATTTCCATAAACTCTTCAGTAGCTGGACACACGAGCTCAAGACAAGAAGAATGTAGCAGACACGATGGGGACGGATTAGTGAAAGAACAAACCCTCAAAGAGGGAGTAAATGGCTAGTAAAATGATAATTAAAGTTAACCAGGTAAATATGTGTCATGCGAGGGCAGCAACGGCAACGCTGTGCATCCACTTCGATACGACAACTGACACTATAGCTCTAATACAAGAGTCAAGAGTGAAACGGAGAAGGGATTGAAGGAGATGGTGAGGAGGCTGGAAGGATTTCTGGACAGGAGGGGGCTCGAGCTGAGCACAAATAAATCCAAGGTAGTGGTGTTCAGGAAAGGAGGAGGGAGGAGAAAGGAGATACAGTTGAAATGGAAAGGGGAGGTGATAGAACAGGTGAGGGAGTGGGTATATCTTGGATATGTGTTGCGAGAAAATAACAGTAGGGAAGGGCAAATTAGACATATTTGCAAAAAGGCGAGGAAGGCGGAAGCGAGTTTAAGAAACGTCCTATGGGGTAAGAGAAATGGGGGATTTGAGGAGACGAAGAAGATATGGGATGTATGTGTGAAAAGCATATTGATGTATGGGGTAGAAGTATGGGGAGGCAAGGAGCACAAGAGCATGGAGAGGGCACACTTAGGGCAGATTAAAAGGTCACTACGTCTGTAAAGATCGACGCCCGACTATATAATAAGACAGGAGACGGGGTGCGAGAGATTAGCAGTAGAGATGGGGAGGAGAATGCTGAGGTATGAGTTAGAATTGAGAGAGGGGAGTGAGGAGAGACTGGGGAGAAAGGTATTGGAGGAATTAGACAAGAGGGAGAGGACGGGAGGAAAGTTATCAGGGTGGGAAGTAGCGAGGATAAGGCTTTATGAGAAGGCGGGGCTGTCGACAGTAGAGGTGGAAAGGAGGAGAAGAGAGGGGAGACGGGTGGAAAAGGAGGTGGTAGAGAGGTGGAAGCAGGCGGAAGCGCAGGAAAGAGAAGGGAAGATACGGGATGCAAGGTACAATGGGAGGTACAGAGCAATACAGACATTTGGGAGGAGGCCAAGGTATTTGGGTGGATGTAAAACGGCGGACGAAGAGAAGCTAATAGCAAGGTATAGATGCGGGAACGAAGAGAAGGCAAATAAATATTGGATGGGAGAAGAATACAGAAGATGTGAAGCATGCGGGAAGGGAAGAGATGAATGGAAGCATTGGTGGGAGGAGTGTGAAGAAATGGGGTGGAGCAAGGAGGAGGAGCGGGAGGGCAGAGATTGGAGGAAGGCATTGGGAGAGAATGGGGAAGGGATACAGATATTAGGGGAATTAAAAAGGAGGAGGGCTGAGGGTAGGAAAAGGAGGGTAATTGAGAGAGAAAATTGACATGTTACAGGAAAGGTGAGCAGTCGAGGGCTGGAGAGGGAGGTAGCGGTAACATGAATTAACTAGAAATGCCAAATAAAGGTTGTTTTTTTTTTTTTTTTTACAAGAGTCTTGGGTTTTTAACTACAGGGCATCAGAACTAAGCAATTTAATCAATTGTGTGAAACACGGAATGCGGCAGGGAAAAAGCTGTACCTGATCATTGGCTGCGACATAAATGCGCGTCATACAGCATGGAGAAGCAGGGAATTAAACGAAAGGGTAAATCACTACATGATTCAAATAAGGTCAAAATACGGGAAGTAAGTAGTGAAGTAACACCTGTCTCATAAGTTTTGAGAAAAAGTTTAACAAGATATAATTTAAACAAAAGAAACCTTTATTAAGCAAACATAAAATAAAAATAAGTAATTGACCTTAGACTTTAACACCTATAAGTTAGATTGCGGCTAATTGTTCTCTATTCTGAATGAGACGAAATATTCGTGTGACGTGTCGCATCGTGGCTTGGACGCTTTCTAAACCCACTTCTCTAATTTTTCGATGAATTCCTTGTCGCAATTCTTGTTCATTCTGGGCCTTCCCCCAACCATGTTCATACACTTTTCCTGCCAATAGGCAGGTGTTATTTATATATGGCCTATATATATGGAAATTAGTATGGAAGTATAGGAAGAATATACGAGATAGGTATATTCACATTCAATAAGCATTAAAAATAGTGAAATTGGCATGAAGTGATTACTTAAACGGATTCTATCGAGTCTATTAGTAAATTATTCTGGTCATCGTGTAACATGATTTAAAACCATAAATCATTTTGGAGAAGTAGCAGTCGCCATTGAGTGTTTTTTGTAATTTTTTTTACTCTATCCATATTCTATGAGTTACAGTGACTGGCAAACTTTTTGGGCCACTGATTTTAAATAGTATATTTATATTTGTTATCCATTTGTTTTTCTGTATTGTCAACCTATCCGCGGTCCAGTTCTATCTGTGTAGTTAGACACCGCGGCGGGCTCCACAGGTGTGAAGAGTATTTCACATTACCTTTCATATTATATTGTAAACTACAAATAAATATACAAAGTGTTGTAATGAATAACGATACTGTACTGACAAATACTGACCTGTACGAAAAATTAAAATCATTAGTTAACAAACGTTGCGATTAGCTAAAAAACGATATAGGAAAAATTCATTACAACTATAGAAAAAAATATGCATACTTAGTAAATAAAAACTTATATTTAGAAAGAAAATTAAGGAACAATAGCATAATTATTTTTGGTTTGAATACTGTAGAAAGTAGTGAACTATTGAATGTGCTCAGGGGAGGTATCGTTACTCCTACGGAGCGCGTCCCCCGGGTGGCGGATGGGGGAACCCGCCTTTGCAATGACGGGTTGGCCTGAATATATTGAATAAGGGCCCGTGGAGGGGTTGATAAAAATGCTTGGCCTTAACGATTAATCCTGCCCGGCTGTCGTGTCGTGGCCAAGGGTCTGCACAAGGATAAAACGATGCCGGCGGAGGACTGCATTTTGCAAGCTTCGCAGTTAAACCAGGCATTTCCTGGAAGCCTAGGCGGAAAGGTAGTGCGGGGGTCATGACTTAACCGTCCTGGCCAAGAGGAGTTAACCTCGATAAAAATCCTAAGGTGGGGGTCCAGGCTGAAGGGAAGCATGGCTGGTTAGAAGTCCAGTTCCCACTGGTTCCAACTCCGGAATACCGGTCGACCTTCCGGAGTATTAGCCATATCATGGCATGCGGGGCTCTGCTATGATGGACCTTTTCTTCCCTTGCTACTCGTGGGACCCTTATGGCCAATGAGCATTTTTGTAACCCAAACGAGGCGGGTATAAGCTTCGATCCTCGGCTTGCCGAGGAAAATATGGAGATTGGGATTGAACCCACTCCTGTATCTCCACCAACAACCCCTGTACATGACCAGGAGGCGCCATTGCCACCACCACCCGGTGAAGAGGGTGGAAGAGGGGGATCAGACCACGGAAGCCCTTGCATCATCTAAGCCGCTCCATTCGGACGACAGCACACCCGAACAGCAGGCTAAAAAAGCACTGCAGGGAGGATCATGCTGAAGCTGTAAAAAAGTCATATAGTGCAGCGGCGGAGGGCGTAAGGGTGGGAGTAATCCTCTCTGGCTCTCCCCGAGGCAATATGACAAATGAGCAGCTCAGAACGGAAAGCGATTCTGGACACTATGGAGTCGCTGACCAGGGAGGATCTGCAGGGGCGGTTCCAAGGCTGTTCTTTTCGGCCTGGATGGCTCCTGATGACCCGTGCTGATGAGCAAAGTGCCACCTGGCTTGAAGGTATAATTATTAACCTCAAGCCGTGGGAGGACGCTGAGCTCAAACATATATGCATATACATATATTGCATATATGAAATGAAAGCCTAATAACTAAAACTAAAATTTAAACTAAAACTAAAAATTAAACTAAACTAAACGAAATATACAACCCAATTTTATTAAATTAATAACTGTTCGTGCATATAAAACTAATATCCGTATAGAAAAGACCTAAATGACACAACAAATTAAATCAAAATTTTTTTTTTTGACACATACTAACATAATTTTTGATTTTCAAGTAGCAACAAACGAAGTCTTGACTTGAATATATTATCATTGCAATGCTTTAGATGAGGTGGTGCATTATTATATTTGTTGTAAATACAAAAAGAAAATAATCTCTCGAATAACAAAGTTTTATGAGGTGGTGGAGAGATTAATCCCCGGAAGCGTGTGGTTACATTTTGTACATCGGTTCAAAATCGGATTCTATTATACAAATATGGCGGAGTCTTCGATGTAATTATATTATGATACAAACATAATGCTTGCAGCTCCCTCCTATTGTCCATATTTAGCCAACCAGCTTCATATAATTTATGGGAAATATGTTCAAACTTTCTAACTCCGTAGATATACCTAAGGCACGCATTTTGGATCTTTTGAATCCTATTGGCAGTAAATCGGTCCAAACATGAATGATATATTTGTGAACAATAAGTGAACGACGAGAGAACAAAAGCATTGCACAGTTTTCTTGATTTTTATATTCAGTACTGATCTATATGGGTAAAAATTTTTTAAATGAAGGTATGCCGTTTTAATATATTTTGTTATTTGATCGCGATAACGGAAGCTATTATCTATTATTAGACCCAAGCTGCAAGCCTTATTGGTTATAGGAATTTTTACATTATTTATTTTGATGTCGAGATTACTTGATATGTTCTTGCAATCATTCAATTTACCAAAAACTAATACCTGTGATTTCGCCGGGTTGATATGTAGATAATGGTTCCTCGATACGGTGTGAATACGATTTAAATCTGTATTCACCCTTGCAATACCCTCCTCCCAGTTTGAGGGCTCAAATGAACAGTATAACTGTGTATCGTCTGCATAAAAATGCCCTTGAGAATGTTTTATTGCATCCGCAAATTGTGCCGTATATAACAAAAATAAAATTGGGCTTAATCTTGAGCCCAACCGCACATATTGACTTCTATTTAATAGAAAGTCCCAAAGCATATCAGTTGATCCCCGACCAAAGCCCATGCTGTTTATAATTTCCAACAATATACCATGATCCACGGTATCAAATGCTTTTGAATAATCCAGTAATACTAGGAGTGTCACAAGTCCACGATCTGTTGCCGCCAGTATATCATCCGTTATACTAAGCAGTGCTGTATTGCAGCTGTAGCCCGCTCTAAAACCTGACTGTATGTCCGGAAGTAAGTTGTTACGGGTGACGTGTTTTTTAATTTGAACTTCCAATACCCGCTCAAGGATTTTCGATAAAAGAGGCAATACACTAATTGGTCGTAAATCTTTAAGTTCTGAAACTTCCTTTTTTTTGGTAAAGGTGTGACAACGGCCTGTTTCCAGCACTTTACGTAAAATACAGGTATTGATAATATGCGTGACAAACGGAATGATAAAAGGGCAACACAATCTAATCATTCTAATGTTAATTCCATCATGTCCAATAGCATTGGATTTTATATTGTTAATGATTTTTGAAACATCGTCTACATCCACCAACGAGAAATCAAACAGTTCAGTTACACAGTGATGTTTGTTTGCGGAAAATTGTCTTGCATTTGTTGTATGTTTTGGTATGCTATTTATAAAATAGTCATTAATTTTACCAGCGTCGGCTAATTCCTCAGGAATGGTTGTTTTCTGTTTATTTTGCAAACCAAAATAACTTATATGGCTCCACAATGATCCACTATCGTGTGTCTGAGACACGTAATTAAAATAAGCTCTTTTCTCAAGTTTACAAGTATGCGTCGTTAAATTCCTTAACGATTTATAATAATTCCAATCACTATCCTTTTTTGTTTTTCTAAATTTAGATTTTGCTTCATCTCTAAGTGACATTAATAATTTTAAATTATCCGTTAACCAGGGAATATATTTTCTAGCGAATTTGCGAGTTATTATTGGAGCGTGTTTGTCGAAAAGGGTCAATATATTACGGTTAAAGAAAGCAATTTTATCTTCTACATTCTCCAGCTGTAACATATAGTTAACATTTAAACAATTAAGATCATAAGTGAAATGTTCATAGTTAATGTTCTTATAATTTCGGTAGGTACGTATAATTGGATTATGTGGAGATTTGATAACGTTAATATTACAAAAAATATTATAAGAATCGGATCATTTGCCAATAGAGGTGGAGATGGGGAAGAAGGAGACGCGGGAAAAGGATACAGAAAAGAGGAATATAGGAAGATTAGTAAATGTGTGGAACGAGAAAACAAAAGAAATATATATCAGCGAACTGGAGAAGGTGGTGTGGAAGGAGGATATAAAGGTAGAAGACATAACGGAGGAATTAGGGAAGGCTACGGTAAAGAAATGGTGTAGGGGGCGGGGGGCAAAGTCACAATGGTTTGATGAAGAATGTAGAAGAGGAAAGAGGGAGTTGAGGAAGAAACTGAAGGAGGCAAGAGAAGGCAAAAAGAGTTGGGTGGAAGTTATGGAAGAGAAGAAGAGACAGAAAGAACTATGGGATAAGAAGAAGAGAGAGCAGCGGGCAAGGGATATAGAAGAAGTGAGAGGGTTGAAGGGGGAGGCAGAAATATGGGAGTACCTGAAGAGAAAGAAAGGAAGAGAAGAAAAAGGGGGGAAACAATAGAAATGGGAGAATGGAAAAGGCACTTTATGGATATGTTAGGGGGCAGGGAAGAGGATATGGAAGCGGTAGACGTGACGCAGACAATAGAAGAAAGGGAAAAGGGAGAGGAAGAGGGAGGAGAAGAATTCAGTTGGGATGAACTGCAAAGGGTGAGAGATAAATTAAAGAAGGGGAAGGCGTCAGGGGAAGACGGCATAGACAGTGACGGCTGGAAATGGGCACCGGAGGAGGTATGGAAAAAATTGTTGAGAGGGCTAAACGATATTTGGATGGGAAGGAGAGAGTTTCCAGAAGGTTGGAAAATGGGCATAATAGTGCCAATTTGGAAAAAAGGCGATAAGGAGGAGGCAATGAACTATATGGGGATAACTCTCATGAATACGGTATATAAGATATACGCAGGAATCATAGCAGGGAGGTTAGAAGAAGAAGTAGAGAGGTTGGGGATATTGTCAGAGGGACAGGCAGGTTTTAGAAGTGGAAGGGGTACGAGGGATAACCTGTACATATTAAATTATCTGGCGGAGAGAGAGAAGACAAGAAAAAGGGGGAAATTATACGCCATGTATGTGGATCTAAAAGCAGCATTTGATGGAATAAATAGGAGAAAACTAATGAAGATGATGGGCACGTTGGGAATATCGGAGAGAATTAGAAAGAAAATAGAGGAAATATACAAAGAAACTTGGAGTCGAGTAAGGACAGCATCAGGGACAACAGGGATGTTCAAAACAACAAGAGGGCTAAGGCAGGGCTGTCCGTTAAGTACAGCGCTATTTAACTTATATGTGTCGGACATGGAGGAGGTGTTAAAGAAAGGACAGGAGGGGGGAGTGAGGGTGGGAAATAAAAGAATCTGGTCGCTTGCATATGCAGATGATATCGTAATATTGGCAGAGACAGAGGTGGGGCTAAATGGAGCGGCAGAAAGGATGGGAAGGTATCTGGAGAAGAGAGAATTGCAAGTAAACACAGAAAAGACAAAAATCATGGTATTCAGGAAGGGAGGGGGGAGGAGGAGGGAAGTAAGACTAAATTGGAAGGGAGGAGAAATAAGAGAGGTGAATGTGTGGATGTATCTGGGATGCGTGATGGAGAATGGGAATAGCTACAGGGAGCACATTAAGTATGTATGCGACAAGGCGAGGAAGGCGGAAGAAGGGTTAGTAAAGATGTTGTGGAGTAAGGGAGAATGGAAATTTGGAGAAAGGATGACAGTGTGGGAGGTGTGTGTAAGGAGTATATTGATGTATGGGGTGGAAGTATGGGGAGTGAAAGAGGAGAGCAAGATGGAGAGAATGGTGCAGGGGGCGTTAAAGAGGGCACTACAGCTGGAACGATCCACGCCAGAATATATAGTGCTGCAGGAAACGGGATTGGAAAAGATGGCGGTGGAGTCGGGAAGGAGAGTAGTGCGATATGAAGAAAGGATGTGGGGATGGGGAGAGCAGAGGATAGGGAAAATGATATTAAGGGAGTTACAGAAGAGAGGAGAAAAGAGAACAGGACTATCAAGATGGGAAGAAAACAGAATGAGGTTATATGAGAAGGCAGGGCTATCGACGTGGGAAGTACAAAGGAGGATAGAGGAGGGAGAAGGAGTGGAGGGAGAAATGGTGGAAAGATGGAAGCAGGTGGACGCGCAGGAAAGAGAAGGGAAAATGAGGAGAGCGCAATATAATGAAAAATACAAGGAGATATGTATATATAGAGGCAGGCCGAAATATTTGAGAGGGGAGAGAACAGGCACAGAAGAAAAAATTATTGCACGGTTTAGGTGCGGGAGTGAGGAAAAAGGAAACAAATACTGGATGAATGAGACATATAGAAGGTGTGTATTCTGCGAGAAGGGGTTGGATGTATGGAGGCATTGGATGGAGGACTGTGCGGGGGTTGAATGGAGTGAGGAAGAGAAAAAGAAAGGAAGGGAATGGAAAAAGTGTGTAGACGAGAATGGAGAAGGATTGGAACTACTGAGAAAAATAAAGGAGCGTCGAGAAGGCAGGACAGAAATGGAAGGAACACGGAAGAACGTGGAGGGATTGGAACAAGAGGAAACATAGGATTCTTTTTTTTTTTTATTTGTATATATTATTGAAATTTAGTGCATTACTTGGAATATATTATGGTTTATAAAAAGGTTGTAAAAATTAGGATGCCAATAAAGGTTGTTTTTTTTTTTTTATTACAAAAAACCAGATCGTGATCGGAAATATGACAATTCTGAACTCCTGCGTTTGCTATAATCGAAACATCTGTGGCAATTATTAAATCAATAAGCGTTGAGGTTTTATCTCTTATTCTCGTCGGTTCATCTATGATTTGTTTGACACCAATTGAATCAAGAAATGATTGAAAATTTATTGTAGAAGGGTGGTCCACCTTCATCATGTCGATATTAAAATCTCCGCAGCAATATATATTATCTGATATTGGGAGACATAATGTAAAGGAGTCCTCTAATTCGTTTAAAAATATTTTATTGTCAAAGTGTGGTGGTTTATTAACCGAACCTATAATTAATTTTGTTCGATTAGTTTGAATCAACAGCCATAATTGCTCTATAGCATTATTTGTATTAATAATAGAAGCCCGATAAGAAGTATGCACATAAATCCCCACCCCTCCTCCACGATCAAGTCTATCTCTTCGAAAAAAATTAAAGTTGTTAATTTGGAGAACATCGTTGATTATTGTGTGATTTAACCAAGTTTCAGAAACACATAGTACGTCTATATTGTTATTGTGAATACAAGCGTTCAAGTCATTAATATTCGGTTGTAATGATCTAATGTTAATATGTGCAATTTTAATTAAATTATGGTTCATAGTATATTAAACAGCATATCCAAACATATGAATAATGAGTAATATGAATATCAAACAAAACTCAATCGGAAAAAAAAACTAATTTACAAAGCTAAAAAGGTGAATGAGAAAAAATACGCTCGGAAATTTCGTACAAGATAACAAAGTAAAAGGTTACTGCATTGAATTTATAAGATTGTTATAGTCGGCAATGGTATGTATTTTAATAATTTTACCAGATATCTTTACAAAAATGTTACCATTATTAGTGAAAACTTCTCGGTTACCAAACTTCTTTGTTAGATCCTTTACTGCGCCAATTCGTTCTTTTGTGAGATCATCGCGAATAATAATCTTCGAACCCTTTAAATTTTTCTTCGAATTAAATATTTTATTTCTTATGGATCGACGACAGAATTTTATCATGATTGGTGTATGGAGTCCCTCCTGATGGCTTAAGCGATGGCAACCATCGATGTCTTCTGGCGAAACGTTCAAGTTCAATTTGTTTCTACATAGATTTATTACCAATTCCTCAGTATTCTCTTCTTTAGATTGAGGAATACCGAATATCCGCAAATTGTTTTTTCTGGAATATTGCTCTTGTACCTCAATTGCGTCGTGTAGCCGTTCGTATTTTTCTTCGAGGGCTGTCACCTTCATTTCACACACCTTGATTTTCTCATCTTGTGCTTTTAACTTGTCGGTGATTGCCGATGTCAGACGTTCGAGAAATATTGGATTTATTAACAGCTTTTCAATCACTTTTTGAATCAAACATTCTTCTCTATCTATACTGTTGGCTCTGGTAATTCGTTCCGTGTTACTACTGGTCATTTTTGTAGTTTTAAGCGACATGAAATAACTTTCTACGAGTGCAGCACCAAACACACACCTATTCACTGCGAGCGCTCATATACTATCTGCTTAGCAAGCGCTTCCAGGAAGAGCGGATCGATCTCGCCTTCATTCAGGAACCCTGGGTCTCCAGCACGGGCAAGATCAGCGGACTGGGGAACACCTCTGGGAAGCTAGTGGTATTTAACACAGGATGCAAGCCTAGAGCTTGGATGCTTGTCAGAAAAGAGATACAATATTTTGTACTACAGATTACTGCACCGGTGATGCGGTGTCAGTCCACATGACCATCCCAGTGGAGAAGGGCAGATTGAACATCGTAGCCTGTTCTGCTTACTTCCTGGGGGACAATGTGGAACTACCACCTCCTGCGGTAGTAAGGGACGTAATCTCCTACTGCAAGAGGAAGAATGCCCACCTAATTGTTGGATGCGATGCGATGCGAATGCCCACCACACGGTGTGGGGAAGCACAAACATCAACAAAAGAGGTGAGTCGT
Source organism: Geotrupes spiniger (assembly GCA_959613385.1). Lineage (NCBI taxonomy): Eukaryota > Metazoa > Arthropoda > Insecta > Coleoptera > Geotrupidae > Geotrupes > Geotrupes spiniger. The sequence continues at coordinate 6,287,261 of OY390736.1, read as the reverse complement.
TGTTTAATTATCTCATAGAGGAGGGCCTAATAGTTAATAACATTGGCTCTGAACCAACCTTTGTTACGAGAAATCGTAAGGAGGTACTGGACATAACATTCAGCTCAAATTGTCTGAGCACCAAGATACTTGACTGGAAAGTGTCTACTGTGCCCTCATGCGCAGATCATAGAAATATTCAATTTAGTATTGATGTAGGTCCCCGACCTGTAGTGGAATATCGCGATCCTAAGAAAACGGATTGATTGGGACGGATATAGGCGTTCCCTCCGTGAACTTATGGGAAACGTGATCACTACAATGAATAATTGTGGAGAGATTGAGATAGCCGCGGACCAAGTAAGGGAGGCGGTTGTCTCTGCCTACCATGAACATTGCCCACTGAAGAAGAAGAAAGATAATAGGAACGTCTCTTGGTGGAACCATCAACTAGAAAAAAGGAGAAGAGAAGTCCGACAACTTTTTAATCGGGCTAAAGAAACAGGCAACTGGGACCTTTATAGAAGCACTCTAACGGACTACAATAAGGAAGTACGCAGGGCCAAAAGAGAATCTTGGAGGAGGTTCTGCGAGAGGGTAAACGATACCCCTAGCAGCGCACGAATTCACAAGATTCTATCCAGAGAGCCGACACAGATGCTAGGGGAGATAAAATGACCAGATGGCACATTTACGGACTCAGGAAAAGAAACGTTAGAGATTCTGGCCCAAACTCACTTCCCTGATTGCCTGCTTCTGAGCGATGAAGTAAACGTCAGCCCGGCCCATATACGCCGAGACAAACGACCAAAAAAAGAGGACTGGGCGACGCTGAAAAAAGTCGTCTCATATGAAACGGTTAGCTGGGCGTTCCAACCGTTCAAGTCACCGGGAGGAGATGGTATCCTACCGGTACTACTGCAGCAAGGACGGGAGACATTGATCCCGCACCTTGTTAGATTATTCAGAGCTAGTCTAGCATGGAATTACATTCCATCCAGCTGGACGGAGGTGAGTGTGGTATACATACCAAAGGTGGGACGAGTAGACCCGCACCCAAAATCCTTCAGACCCATTAGCCTAATGTCCTTCATTTTGAAGACCTTAGAAAAGGTGGTTGATGGGCATATACGGAGGGAGGTACTAGCGACTAACCCCCTGAATGTCCATCATATGCCTATCAAAAGGGCAAATCAACAGACCTGGCGCTGAACAACCTTGTCGGGAAGATCACCCAATCCCTAGAGTGCAAGGGAATTGCGGTGGCTGCCTTCCTTGACATAGAAGGAGCGTTCAACGCAGCACTACCTTTATCCCTCTGTAAAGCTGTTGCAGCGAGAGGGGTGGCGCCTATGGTGGCTGACTGGATAGGAGCTATGCTCAAGTCCAGAACAATGACCACATCATTGTGTGGAGAAACAGTAAGATTTAGGGCGGTAAGAGGCTGCACACAGGGAGGGGTTCTTTCCCCTCTACTGTGGACTCTTCTGGTGGACGACTTACTTGCCATTGTCAGCAGTTTGGAGGTCGACATACAGGCCTTTGCTGATGATATTGTTATTCTTGTAAGAGGCAGCGATGAAGCAATCATCTGAAGCAATACTGCAAGAAGCGCTAAATGTCACACAATGCTGGTGCGAGGGGGAGCAATTAGCTATAAACCCCCGTAAAACAGTTATTGTTCCATTCACCAACAGGAGGAAGCTTGAGAATCTCAAACGACCCATACTGAAAGGTGAAACGATACCATTGGAAGAGGAGGCAAAATATCTAGGGGTGACACTAGATAGAAAGCTCAACTGGAACTCCCTAATGGAAAAAACGGCACAAAAGGTTAGACAAGCACTTTGAATGTGCCGAAGAATTTGTGGAAAAACGTGGGGATTGGTCCCCAAGCAAATGTACTGGCTATACGTGGTGATTATTAGACCAATCATTACGTATGGCTGTATTGTCTGGTGGACTGTCTCCTCACGAAAGGCAGCCAGAGTAAAACTGGCAAGCCTGCAGAGAATGGCCAGCATATCGGTAACTGGGCCGTTAAGCACCACGCCGTCAGCTGCCATGGAAGTGCTACTGGATCTTCCTCCTTTGCATATTTTGCTGCAAAGTGAGGCCAGGAAGGCAACACATCGATTTCATAATGCGGAGATGCAAAGGCCGCAGACATTGGCCTTCATGCGGAACAGGCTGTCGCCCGATATTGAAGCGGATGATATCCTGGGGATGAGGGCTGATACAATGTCTACAACATACAGCTTCGGACTGCCCTACAAAGTCATAGTTCCCTCTCGTGACGAATGGGAGCATAATCAAGTCGCCCTGTTACAGGCAGACTCGAGCTGGTTTACGGATGGCTCCAGGACAACTGAAGGAGCAGGAGCTGGAGTGTTCTGCCTCAAACCAAGAACTGGATTAGATTTCAGTCTTGGTAAGCATGCATCGATCCAACAGGCAAAAGTCTATGCCATTGAAATGTGCGCAAGAGAGCTATTAAAAAGCCCTCGGCAGCACAGGACGATAAAAAAAAATTTCTGACAGCAGAACAGCACTGCAAGTCCTTGCCGACAATCAGTGTACATTGATGTCGGTCAGGGACTGCCGCGCAGTGCTCTCTCAAGTAGGGAGAGTCAACAAGGTTAGCCTGGTCTGGATACCCGGACACGCTGGAATAGAGGGAAACGAAGCCGCCGATTCCCTGGCAAAGAGTGGGGCTAACCGAAAATTTATTGGTCCAGAACCGGCTCTTGGGATTACAAGAGCCCTGGCCAGAAGCTCGAATAAGAGCTGGATGGAGCACAAGGTACTGATAAAGTAGCAGGAATGCCAGGGAATGAGACATTCCAAGTTAGTACTAAAGGGCCCATCTGCGGCACGAACCAGGATACTGTTAGGTTCGGGCAGGAAAGATCTGCGAACTCTGACAGCCCTGGTTACTGGACATAGCCGACTAAGGCATCACATGCATAGGCTGGTAGTGGCTGAGGCCACTGAGTGCAGGCTATGCTGTGAAACGGAATAAACAACAGAGCACGTGATGTGTGCCTGCCCCGCCGGGGACAAAATCAGGTTCACAGTCTTTGGTAAGATAAAACTGGAGCTGGGAGAATTTGACAAAATCTCACCCACTAAAATCCTACTCTATTTAAAGAGAATGGGTATGGAGGGTGAACTATAATTAGTTGTGAGCCACAATAGACCCTTGCGGTCGCAGTGGAGGGGCGATAAACGCCCCACTCAATTATAACTAACTAACTATTGAAATGTGTCTTAAGCAAAATAAACGGGATTCTAGGATTAGACTTACATGATTTAGACATAAATAACATATCGATACCTCTTTGGCAGAACATCGCATGAAGCTTAATTTACAGGAATGAAGATTTTTTAATATCTCACTTATGCATTACCTTATTTGGACATAACTTTGTATATAAGGTTTTTGATAAACATTTTTAAGAAAAATTAATAAAAAAAAAATTGGTACCAGTTTTTCTACAAGTGACACTTACATTGTTCTGCTGGTTGCAAGTCTTGGAAAGATTTGAGATTTTATCGTAAGTCGTACTCATCCGATAGTTTGGCTGTAGCAATTCATTGGACATTCAATTAACAAGACTTGTTAATTAAACTTGGTTTAATTATTTTAATAAGTTGTACTGGTAATACATCTTTCTAATTGCGTTTAATTTAAATATAACTTTTTTACATAATAATGTTAAAAAATGCGTTTGATAAAATTACTAAAAATTTGTTTGTAAGAATATTTATTATAAGTATAAAAAATGATCAGTCCTCTATTTCTGAACGTTCATCCTCCAAGTCAGTTTCAGGCAGAACAACTGCTACTGAGTTATTCGACTTTATTTCAAAATATTGCTATCGCATGGGTATATGGGTATATGGGTCGCATATATATATATATATATATATATATATATATATATATATATATATATATATATGTTGGTGCGTAAGTTCTCGCGGCTGAAATCTGTGCTTCTTGGTTCTCGGGTTGTGAACCGCGTTGTAGAAATGTTCCCCGAAGGGTCGCTTCGACGTCCCATCTGCCATCTTCAGGAAGCTCTTCTAGGTCTCGCTGACTTAGAAGAACTGACGTTCGGAGTTACTCGTTGATCCTTATATTCCGGGTTGTCGTTGGGGTTGACTACGCTCGACTGCTTCTTACTTCGGCTCCTGGTTAATGGACCTTGGTGTAGTGGGCGTGTGATGACCTGTAGCGGTTCCTGTGGTGGTTCCTGTGGCGCTGTCCTTTGAACACTGCTTGAACTGTATTGTTGTAATACTGGTCTCCATGTTGCAGGCAGTCGTTGGGCATCATCTCGTGTGTTGAGGATTTCTTTCCGTTTCTCTATTTCTATTGCCTCCCGTATTATTCTGCTGGTGAACTGTTCAATGCTAGCTATTGTTCTTGTATTGTCGAAGTCGATTCTGTGTCCTGTGTCTAAGAAATGGCTAGCCAATGACGATGATGAATCTCTTTGTTTTACGGCGCGAATATGCTCTTGTTTACGGACTTCGATGCGCCTATTGGATTGACCGATGTATGTCTTCTCGCAGTTTCCACATGGTATTTCGTACACTCCCTGCGTTTCTAATGGAATTTTCGTTTTTGGATTCCTCAGCATCGTTTCTATCTTCCTGTATGGTCTGAAAGTTGTATCGATGTTCTGTGTACTAAGGATCCTGCTTATCTTGTCCGTGGTCCCTCTGACATACGGTAGAAAAGCTATGGCTGCTGGTTTTTCTTCTTCCTTTTCTTCTTCCTGGGTTCGTCTGCGGGGTCTCGATGCTCTGAGAATTTCCCGTTTTGAAAATCCGTTGTGCGCCAGTGCTTTGTGTATGTTGTCCATTTCTTTGTTCTTGCTTCTACCATCGGCTATCCTTTCTGATCTGGTTATTAACGTTCTTGCTACCGAGTGCAGTTGTGCCGGGTGGTGGTGTGACTGAGCGTTTAGGTACCTGTTGGTGTGCGTCTTCTTCCTGGACGTACTGGTAATGAAAAGAGATGACAAGAGTCTCGGCCATACAGTATACCATTACCATTGTAAATTTAGAATTAAGTTAGATTATAATTTATATACCGAGTTACCGTTGCCAAGACGAAATTGAAGTAAACATATACAGCGTATTTAGCTTGCCATGACGGGCAACGCACCGAAGAAAATGATCCGAAATATAGTTTGCCATGGACGAACACACGCCGCGAATCTAAACGCGATAGGTATCGGTAGATTGCTATGACCGATCCGGCGATGCAATTATAAAAACAACTGACTAGAGAGTACGCTTAGAACGCCATTACGAAACTATAACCGTGAAAACGTGTCCAGTATTATTCGTTATTTCTACGGAAAACAGTATTTATTTAAAAGAAAACCATTTATTATTGAATTAAAACATATAAGCGTACCTCCGAACGATAAAAATCCGAACGTTATCGATCATAAAATTCCGCCGGAAATTTCCCAATTTGGAACCCGCCGCTCCTGTTATCCTGTACCAGAGACTTCGAGGAACATCCCGATCCAGTTTCCCGCAGTCCATTCTATCCAGCCTATCCCGAAAACTGAACTAAAATCCGAAGAAAACCCACGCCGGAACCGCCATTTTGAATTTCGCGCTTGGCCCAGATTTGTTTACCTGTAGTTAGAACCGGTTAAACAGGTTAGGTTAGGTTAGATTACATAAGTTACACACGTTAACCACCCCTACACTAATAATTATAATCATACTTACACGAATAAACCACAGCACATATCCCATAATTAAGAATTATGTGTGTGTGTGTAAAATTATGGTATATATATTTTTTAATTAAACTGAATTGTTAAATAAAGCACAGAAAAATAAACACAGCGCAATCAAGCGCAAATGTGTCTAGATACAATAATTTCACTGTCGTGAAAAGAAAACACAAATAAACTATTTCAAAGCTTTATTTATTAGATCTGAATGCAGGTAATACCAACAAAAGTCAGTTTAACAATTACAAAACTACACCATACAAATTGAGACTCGATATAACGAATACAATTATTTACTCAGGGAAATTATGCAGAACGATATACAAATACATCGTTCTAAATTAAAGGCAGGTTCAAGCAATACAATTAAAAAAACAATTAAACTCGTCAATTCGTAGTAGTTGTAACAACAAATAAATTAAAAATTTGCTACTTCTGGAGTTCCGAATATTATTGTCGCACGTGAACCTTCGTTGAGGACTGAATTCAATGATCCGTGCCGCTACCGATCGGCTTATAAACCCGATGCTATTTCACATTATTTTTAAAATTTTATCTAAATTTTACCACAAGTCACAAATGCCGATTAGCTATGGGATGTTTAAAACGTCCAGAAGTTGCTATGCCGGTTCTACGCGGTGTTTGGACGCAAATTGTTAGCAAAGCGAATTTTTGCGCCTTTTTGCATCCACATCGAGTCGCCTCTCGCCCACGTGTGGACCAGGTGCTGTGAGTCTCGTCTCGGACCATGCGATTGATTATATCGTGTATTTGCATATACTTTACGATTTAAATTATATAAATGTAGTAAAACCTATTATATCGAGTTCTAATTTATAAATTACATTTACATTTACAACGACTGACAGCTCATGATACAACATAAGTACTATATATATATATATTCATACTAATTTCAACTACAAACTCAATTAAATTGAATTGAAAGTAGATTTGTCGCATGGGCTTTATTCAGTTCTATATGAAATTATGAAACTAAACTAAATATGAGCTTTGGCGATTAAAAATACAGATTTAAAACGTGTGAAAATAATAAAACGCAGGGAGCGTGTTGAATTAGATAACCACATAGTGGCTTTGTAATTTAGAAACTTTACACGTAAATAATCTTGTATATTGTCTATGAAGTGGACATATTATGAAACAGGCGAAAATTTCGATTAATTATTATATGGTTAACGTACATTTCGGTAGGATATACGTTGTTAAAATGTGATATTAGTATATAGCGTTAGTACAGATGTGGCATAATATTGTAAGGCTCGATTCGATTCAATTTATATTAATAATTTTTATTAAGTATTGATATTTTGTTAATTTCTAAATTTTGTTCTAATGAAAATTTTCACAAAATTTTACAATTTTACTCTTGTATCTCCATTTTTATGTATTTGTACTATCACCCCTTCTTCCCAGTCCTTCTCTATTAGGTTTCCCTTCTCTCCCAGATTTATTAGCATATCTGCCGTTATCCTATCATCCCCCGCGGCTTTACCGTTTTTCATTAATCGAATTGTTTCCTTATTCTTCGAATTTTATTTCACTTAATTTCCTTGCTTGTTTTTCTCTTTCTCACTATTATTATTTCCTCATGTGTTGACATTTAAGAGTTCTCCAAAATATTGCTTCCGTCTCTCCGTTTTTAGTTTTAGTTTAGTGGTCTCATTTGTGTTGCCTTTGCTTGTCAGATATTTTTAACTAAACAATTTCTGATTAGTTTTACTATTATATTTCCTACATAATCTTTCTAACGCTCTTGTTTGGTCGTTTTACTAACTATTATATTTTATTTTCTTCCACTATTTCTTATATTAAGTTAGAATTCGGAGACGTCAAACATAAAATGTATCTATATCTCAAGTACATACGAGTATCGAAAAACAGTTTCTTAGAAGTGAAAGGCATTTAGTGCCTTTTCACACACAGCCGGTACCGACTGTCCGGTGGCAAGTATATTGAATCTTATGAGAGCTTTCACACGTAGTAATTTTGCCGACTGCCCGGTTTACGACATTTCGATCCCGGATAGCAGCCGGAGTGCCTTTTCACACGTGCCGGATTGGAACCGAGGCCGGGTAGTCGGTACAGACTAGCCGGATTTATTTGAGCCTTTCACACTAAGCCGGTTTACATCTGGTTGTATATGTGACGAACGAAAACAATACTACGTACGTACGTAGAATTTGGCAAATAGTCAGAATACAGTATACAAACAGCTCAAATGAATGAAACCGGATTGGAACCGGGTGGCAACGTCCGGCGTGTGTGACAGCGTCAATTTAAGTCAATGCACCACTACGAGCTCGGCCGCCGACTAGCCGGTCTCCGGCGACCGTGATTACAGTGGAGGCATCCGGCTGCTATCCGGGACCGAAATGTCGTAAACCGGGTAGTCGGCAAAATTACTACGTGTGAAAGGTCTCATAAGACTCAATACACTTGCCACCGGACAGTCGGTACTGACTGCCCGGCACCGGCTGTGTGTGAAAAGGCACGAATGCGTCCACTGCACCAAGGTCGCCGGACACCGGCTAGTCGGCGGCCGAGCTCGAAGTAGTGCATTAATTTAAATTGTCGCTTTCACACGCGTTGGGCGCTGTCACCCGGTTTCAATCCGGTTGCAATCATTTGAGCTGTGTGTACTGTATTCTGATTATTTGCCGAATTCTACGTACGTACGTAGTATTGTCATTTTTAATATCTTTAATTTTATTGATTATATTTTACTTGCCATACAGATGTTAACGACCAAGGCATAATCGGTGACGACATTGTGGTCCAAGAAGTAGATGCTAGTGAAAGTGAGTTGAATTTTTATAATGAAGGGTACACTGTAATAATGTTTATAGTTATAAGTGAAAAATACCGGAGGCTGATGAACCCTCCACATCTTGGCAAGGTATACACCTCAACAACTGCGGCAAAAAAATTCAACACCGTTAAGACGGAATAAACGGAGTAATGGTAATTTATTAAAAGAATGCTCTCAAATATATTATGCCTATTAATCTGTTTAAAGCCTCAGCCTGCGAGAGGGACCAATTGCCAAATAAAATAAGCAAGTGGACGGAAGCAAAAGAACAATTGGGAAAAGTCCAAATTCAGTGCCGTTTGGAAGAACACCGCTTAAAATTAAAGCACATGCAGGAGCTTCACGACAAACAAATCGCCATCATGGAAAAAGAAAGCGTAAAGAAAGGCAAATAATAAAATTTATACCGATTGAAATATTTACATGTATATGGTGGTAATGTACATTATTTTTATAACAGTCCTTGAAAATATTCATTAATTAATACCTGCCGTACATGCCCATTGCCAGCACCATTGTTCGCATATTCGTTTATACTGTTGTGAAGGTTTATGGCTGCTTCAACATCAATATTAACTGCAGGTTCAACATCGTTCATTCCACAAGCGATGTTATGTAGCACTGCTGTAGCAACAATCACTGTCTCTACTTTTTTAATGTCCAAACGAATACCTAGTGCTAATATGGGAAATCGACGTTTCCAAACCCCAAAGCATCGTTCACCAACATTTCTTGTACGAATTTGTGACTAATTGTAAAGGTGTTCCGCTGGCCATTGTGTATTAGGTAATGGAGTAAATAAATATGATTTAACAGCATACCCACTATCGCTCACTAATAACGAATTGCCGAACTCTCCATTCTCAAACCTAACTTTAATATTTGAGTTACGAAATATATTTGAATCATGCGATGCACCAGGCCAACGACAAACAATGTTGCGAATCGTCAACTTTGTATCACAAATTACTTGGGTGTTAATGGAAAAAAAACTTTTCCTATTACGGAAAACTTCGGCATCATCACCACCAGGTGATTGAATTTTAATATGAGTACAGTCGATCGCACCAATCAGTAACTTGGTCATTACCAACCGGCATATTTATATAATTTTTTTCAAACGTGCAATTGCTACTATTACTTTGTATATAGCTCGGCTAGCTGTCGATGACTCCTATAATATCTCCAGCAACTTGCAAAAACGATCCAGAAGCAAGAAACCGCAATGTTAACAACACCATTTCTTCTGCGGTCAGTGCATGATTCCTAAAGTACATACGTTTTTAAAGTTACGTACACAACTTACGATCACTTTCTGAGCGAATACTTTCAGCAATTTCGTCGATCACAAGTCTGGCAACTTGTTTCGATAACCTAAATCTATCTCTGAATTCCTCATCATTCCAAACTTGATTTAGTCTGTTACGATATCTTTTTGGAACTCTAGGATGCATAACAATATCCACCAGTTCTAGAAAATCGTCATCGTCTGATAATTCACGTAATACATCCATTACAAACTTAATTATTAATAACAATTATTACGTTTCTATATTGTCACAAAAATTGTGGTTATGTTTGACTACTCGTTAAACGGCTGATAATGTCGGATCAATTGACTGCGACTTTGAGCGACAGTTCTACCTTGACTTGTGTTGATACAACGCATTTTTCTAATTGAACTAGAGTTCACGGTGAACCGGCGGTGAACTTGGTTGGTATGTACAACTAGCCGTTATAGTGTGAAAGGCTCAAATAAAACTGGCTAGTCGGTACCGGCTACCCGGCCTCGCTTCCAATCCGACACATGTGAAAAGGCACTAAGGCGACCAACTGTTGATTTATTTATGTAAAAATTTTGAAATCTCTAATTTGGAATTTCCGGATTGTATTGGATGGCTTTATTAAGATCAAATAGTGTGAGTGTGATGAATTGATTATTGTAGTTATGGACTAAAAATAATATGTGGCTTCTGAATGGCCCTTTATTGTAAAATATACATTTTAAAGTAACTATTGAGTAATCATTAATGAGTCGACTGAATTGCGTGAGATAAAGGTGAAATAAGGTCTTTCGGGTAAGGGTTCCCGTACCTGCAGTGTCTGGAATGTCTAGAATTCCTAAAGAGTGATACCGCCCGCCCAGGTCGTATATCATGTAGTCGCGACAAATTAAATTATATATTACGTATCTAAATATATATAAAGTTTCGTCGCCGTCAGAAAAATGTAAAATTTACATTATAGATGGACTAATCTTACACCTAGGTGGTGTTGTGAACGTTAATTATAACAGGTCCATGAAGACTAACTGGTGGATCGCTAGACAATATTATTTCTCTGTTATTACACTTAGTCAGTAGCGATTACCAAGAACTTTAGTTGTTGAGTAGGACTTTAGTTTTATTCACTTTCTTTCATATTTAACACCGTGACTTAGAATTCCGTATTTGGACTATGACAACAACCGTCTTGGTCACTATAACGGTAAAATGTGTACTTCTCTCATCGTTTTCTGACGTTTCTTTTATAGCCTTCCTTCCTGGATATGTTTGCATCATATATTTATCGACATTTATAGGTTCCTGTTTCTCTTCCAGAATTTAAAATAATTTAAATCTTTTCGAATTTTATCAATCATCATATCAAGATTTTTTCTCTTTACGATGCTTTCCTAGTGCCCTATCTTATAAATTGCAAAAACCTTTTTCGCAAACGTAACACTAAAAATAAATATTTTATGCCTAGTTTCGAAATAATAATACTTAAATATAGAGCCTCAAGATTTTGCCAGAGCAAGATTTTTTGTACTAACGCTACATAGTAATATCGTATTTTCGCAACATATATCCAACCGAAACTTAAGCTAATCATTTAATTATTAACTGAAATTTTCTCCTCTTCCATAATATGTACAATTACACACAGAGAAAATGTTCCTGTTGTAAAACAAGGGAGTAGTTCGAACTTATCGTCTTTAAAACCTGCTTTTTAAAGTCATAAAATGCAAATATGTATTACGGTCGCAGGTACCCAGATTGCCATTGTGTACGATATAGATATTCGTTTAATGAAAAACCGTAAATAAGTGTTAGTTTGCATTAAAATGTTCGCTTTGATTTATTTATTATTTTTGAAATCATTTCATATATTACGCAAATACAAATATCATTACATATCATAATTCCGTGAAACCTTTCAGATGTTAGGTAAATTTACACACCATGGAAATATACAAAATATATGTCTCGCACACTTTTCTAACCATTAGTTTTATTTGTCTTTTTGTGAAGAATGATAAAAGTATTTCGATCGCCGTACTAATTAGCTATAGCTTAAAATGTTGCTGTTCTTAAGCATACAGTGATTCACATCAAACTAAAACATGAACGTAAATTGCATATTAGTTTGCATTTAAAATATATCTTGTACTCCTAATATTTGTTTTTCTGATTGAATAATGTCATCTCTTGCTTCAATTGCTACGTGCATTTTGCATTCGTATATAGCATAGATACTGAATATACTTTTTTCTTGTCGCAAAACGACAATGTTTCTTAGATAAAGTGTATTCTTCACAATAACGACGATAGGAAATCCGGGTCGATCAGTATACAAACTTACCTAAATCAAAATATAAAAGCCGGTTACTTGTTATGCAATAGAATTGAAAAAACTGTTAACATTCTGTTGAGTCACATACGATATTAATGAATACGAATTAGATATTCCTTTAATGAAGATTTCTAATAAACGGAAATATGATCAGTTTTTGTTTAAAAGTACTTCTTCCAATTATTAATAACTTCTTCTTGTTCTGATATCATTCCAACAGTTAAAAAAAATACGTAATTGGATATTCAAAATATAGAAAAATGTATATTTTTCGTCTATTTTAAATATTTCTTTGAATTAATTATTTATTCTAATTTCATATATCGCAAGTAAGTTTAATTATTTTATTCAGTTATGCTTAATTGTAATACAATATACACTTATAACAAACCGTACGGAAGTACACAAATTGAATAAAATCTTATATAGCTTACATATTGTTCACTTCGTGCCTAATTATGAATAATAAAATTATTGCAACTTATGGAATAACGATGCATTTTCTACATACACGGGACTTTACAGTATTCGTCCAATATTTAATTCATAATAATGAAACTTTGTCCAATGGATATTTTTAATTAGAAATGTTTGACTAGATTTCTAAAAATGTTTCAGTAGTCTGAAATATATCTCAAAAATGCACACGTAGAAAAGCTACTCTTATCGTGTTCGGATAGAGCGACGAAAAGCACCTTGATGCAATATTAAGCGCCTGAGGTATAAAACATTAGGTTCCGAAATGATTTAGAAAGCCATTAGCCTGCCATACACGAGCGGACTTTTCGGCGGATCTGGTACGCAGCGGACTAGATCCGCCAAAAAATCCGCTTGTTAATGGACGTTGCCGTGTTGGGTCAAAGTTCACCGGATGTAAGCAGCGGGCCCGATCCGACGAATCTAATCCGTTGTTCCCCACTAACGCACGAGCAAACGACGACACGTGCGCTCGAGGAAAGACATTCGACCTTGGATATATTGCCCCACCCGCTCTCTCAGCACTGTATTCAGATGCGCCGGTGATTTCAAACATGCATAACATCCAGCGGACCAGGTTTCGGCGGACCGGGTCCTCCAAATGTGACGGATTTCCTCCCCACTAACTAGCGGACCTAGTCCGGCAGTGAATTTAATCCGTCGGATTCTTAAAATTTCAATTTTACGTTAGTGGGCAAGCCGACGGACCGGATAAGTCCCACGGACCAGGTCCGGCGGATAAGTCCGCTCGTGTATGGCAGCCTATTTTGCGTGGTCTGGAATCGAGCGCTGCTACAAGAAGTACCACATAAAAATGCATTTTTTTTATTAAACCGCGACATATATTTTTCTCAAAGAATAATATTATCGGCAACATATACAAAACAGGAAACTTAAATGTAGATTGTCGGTCTAAAAACTAAAGAAACATAACATAAATTAATATTTTGTGTAATATCCATTGCTTCCAATGCATTCGGTTACGCGTTTTCTCATTGATTGAACGTTGTTGCTGCAAAACGTTGTGCCTCGGAGTCTCTCCCATACCGTTTTTCCATGATTTGTCAGCTGCTATACAGTTCTTTCCCTGACACCGAATCCAGGCACATCCTTCCAAGACTTCACCATTGCCGTCCACATTTCCTCTATGGGGTTCAAATCCGGAGATTTTTCCATCCAATCCAACAATTCAATATCGTTTTGATCATCGAACCAATTCATAACTGCTGCCGATGTATGTATAGGACAGTTGTCAAAAGTGACCACCTCCATTTCACCTTCTCGGTAGACAATTCTCACCGAAGGGATCACAATATCGGCATTTTTATGACGGTATCTTTAAGAAAAGTTCCAAGAATTTTATGTTCATTGTCCTAATCTTTCGTTTTTCGTAATGAGTACATTTAATATACATCTTTTCCTTACAGTATTCTAAAAATCACTATCACTGTCTCACTGTCAATGTTATATAATACTTAAAAGTGTATGTCTCATTTGAACAAACTAATTAAATTATTTTATCACAAAAAGTTAATATTTATTTCTCGGGTATTAAATTAGAAAGTGCAGAATTTATAACACTTTTTAACTCTAGAGGAGTACATAAAATTTAAACATCGCCATCACTGCAACTCTCTTTTTCGACATTTTTAGGATATTTTTTGCAAAAATGATTGTTTTATTTATGTCATTTCTATAGCAACATGAAAGTCGGCGTTCTCTTAATACAGTTAATTGGACTGTTTGTAAATTTTATCATAACTCAAAATTTTCAGTTGCCCAAAAATTGTTGTGTACACCTTGGCCGCGAAATCCTTTAACATCCTCGAATATAAATTTTGCTGCGTGGTATACAAATAACTATTAAATGCAAACTAATATATATTTACGTTTATACGAATATCTAAATCGTATTTTTAAATACAATCGCAGTTGGGGTAGTAGCGTATTTGCATTTTATGATAGGTCGCCCGGTGTCTGTTCTTTAAAGGGGATAGTTCGAACTGCTCGCTTGTTTTATGACAGGGACATCATGTCTGTTTTTGATAATACGTTGCATATCATTGAATATACAAGACTAACTGTTTTCCAATCGCCAAATCTTCTCATACTTCATTTGGTTTAATAATTCAGTATCGAACTGAATAAATCTCCTTCTTCCAATCTACTTCAGTTCAATTTAATTGAAGTTTTAGTTAAAATCTGACATCCATTGAATATTTTTTATGGAGAGTTTCCAGTGGTATTATAACATGTTCTGTCCAAATCTTGAAATAAGTAGCGGCCAAAAACAAATAAAATGTTGGATAACACGCGATTTTATAAATTTGAATAATGAGGTAAAGAATCTTTTTGGTTAATGAAAAATTGTGACATTCCCGATATCCGTGAAATGTATAAAAATAAGAAACGAGTCTATAAACGAAAAATAACTGAAACAAAACGGCAGTTTTACCGCACCAAAATTAATAAATCATTGCAATGTACAAAGGAAATATGGGCATGTGTAAACAAGTCGTCATAGACGAGGAAATAAGGAGGTAACGTTAAAACAATATATATGTCACAGATAAGAAAGAATTATGTAATGCTTTTGGTGTATTGCTGAGGAAAATATTAGGTCTAAGTTTGGAAACGGCTATAATTTTGTAATTTGTACAGTAATGCCGATTTCGATAAATAGTGTTGCTTTTCATACAGTAACACCAAGTGAAATTCTTCAGGTAATAAAAAACCTGAAAAATTGCAAAAGCAGTGGATTTGACAATATACATGTTAAAGCCATCAAATATGTTGTCATAGCATTGCCGAGACATTAGCTCAAATTTTGAACATTTCTATAAGTACAGGAATATTATCATCCAAACTTAAATTATCACGGACAATTCCAGTTTATAAAAAAATGATCCTGCCAATATTAAAAACTATAGACCGATATCAATATTAACAGTGTTTTCTAAAATATTTGGGGGCATTGTACATAAAAGAATATCAAATTTTCTGAACAAGTACAACCTTCTCTCATCCTCACAACACGGTTTCCGCACAAATAGGTCAACTGAGACCGCATCAATTGATTTTATTCAATATATACATAATGGGTTGGATAAAGGGAAATATTGTGCAGGCATATTTTTTGACCTTTCCCTAGCGTTTGATAGTCTCGACTGTGCCTTCATCATTCGTAAACTCTTTCATTTGGAAATTCGCGGTACATTGCTTGAATGGATAAAGTCAGCTGGTGTATTATTGGAATACAAGTTGGATTTGAAGTCTGTTCACGCTGGGGTTCCTCAGGGTTCCGTATTGGGACCACTAATTTTTTTAATGTTTATAATGTTTAATGTTTGCGGTAAAAGCCGAGAATCCTGAGGAGCTGAAGCGTCGGATAGATTTGGTGACGAAGGAGTTCGAAGCATGGTGTGCTAACATTAAATTAATTGTCAACGTTGAAAAAACTGTTTGCATACACCAACGCCGAAATATAAACTTTGACGAAAACTTTAAATTATCACTATCAATTAACACAACATTTTTGGGCGTGTTTGTGGATACAAATTTAACTTTTGAAACGCATATCGAGTATGCTTGCACAAAACTAAACAAGTCTTTCTACTCTATTCTTAAATTAAAATCGACTTTAAGTTATATCCGATATATTATTGAAAATGTATTATGCCATGGTTTATTCGATACTATCCTATAATGCTAATTTGGGGAAGAGCAGTAAATTGGGAGCGTGTTTTCATTGCCAAGAGAATTATTCGCTTCATATTTAATTTGGCACCTAGAGAGTCGTACAGAGATACTTTCTGAACTAGGCGCATTTTAACATTCCCATCCATATACATATATAAGGCCCTAGTTTATGTCAAAAGTAATATAAATGAGTTTGAAACATATAATCATGAATATAATTCTCGGCAACCAGATTTACTCTTATTGAAACCGCACGCAACATCACTCTATAAAAAGTCACCTCTGTACGCATTCGCCAAATTGTTTATTAGCCTTCCGAAGGATAATAGGAATGTCACATCAACAAAAACAAACATTCAAATCATCGGTTAAATCATTCTTAACAGCAGCGAGTTACTATTTATTTCAAGAATATTTAAATATTTAGACGTGTTTTATATGTATATTTATTTTTGTTTTTTTCTTTTACTTTCCTTATGGAAACAGTGCATATGAAATGTAATATTAGATACTGCAAACACTATCGTGTACCTCTCCAGTTTTTACATAAACGTCTAGTTAAATGCTTTCTAAATGAAGTACTTAATAACCATTCTAAACATGTATCACGCTTACATATTTGCATTAAAAATAATGAAAATATGACCATGTAAATTGACGCAATTCTGTTTTACATAGTCGACATTATTTTGAGCGTCAACTTGCAAGTATGAAATGTATGTATGTAAGTATGTCTGAAATATTTGTCCAAAACCACATTGTAAAATATGTCTTTTGAATACGCATTTCTTTTATTTTGGTTGTGAACTACACAAGATCGATGTAATCAACTTTTTCGTTATTTACAAATAACCCTGAAATTAGAAATACAAAAATCAAAAAATATATTGATAAGATTTCTCGGCCATTGGTAGACATGTTTTTTATTAATTTTGTCGAAGGGCTCATATCAATATAGTGTACTAACATCGGTCGAAAATGTTATTATGCATTGGCTACAGCCACCGTGTGTTCACTTTATAGGAGAGATGCAGCATCAACTTTCCTTTACAGTGTAGCTCACGTCATCTTGGTCTTTACACGTGCTTTTTTATTGTCATTAGATTTAAATTAGCAAATATAAGTAGAGAAATTGTTTTTGTATGCAATTAATGAATTCCTTTCAGTTTTTTTTTCTATTGAAGTGCTTTAGATGTTCTATTCGATTTAACATAAGTGAAGTTTAGGTTATTTATAAGGTGACAATTTGCTACTTTTTTATACAGAATTATGGATTGAAATGTTTGTGTAGTGCACAGTTGCTACGACTTGGACAGTAGAAATCATTCTTTTCCTCATCCTACAAAGAATATTACACTATTCAACAAATGGTTAGAAGCGTGTACAGCTCGCCTTACCAAACATGAAAGCTGAGGGGGCGTGGCGAGAGCGGTACTGCTTTCCAACATACATTCACGTTAAAAAGTATTTCGGGACAAATTTAAAAGGTGGTGTTGCAATGAAGTTTTGTTACAATTTAAAGCTTAATAACGAAATGATGAAATTAACTATCCTATTATAAAATAAGCGTATACAAAAATATATAACATAAAATCTGTCAACTACTGTTTAGTGCAGAGTTTATCACCTTTACTTCTGATGAATGTACCAATCCAGTAAACTTGTGCGTGATTGGTCGAATATTTTCCCGCTTGAAATATTTTAAATAAAATTGTTGTAGTTTGCATATATTTCGACTCTCATGTTCGCTAAGGGGAGCTATAGCAATCCAGAATTATTTAAAGTGTATAAAACCCATGTCAGTGTATAAAAATCGAACAGTTTGTAGGAAACATTTTTTTCCAGCCCAATTTGGTCCTAATGGTCGCTTAAGAACTACATATTTTATAGTGATTTCATTAATACACCAACATTTTTACAGATGCATAACACACACACACACACACACACACACACACACACACACACACACACACACACACACACACACACACACACACACACACACACACACACACACACACACACACACACACACACACACACACACACACACACACACACACACACACACACACACACACACACACACACACACACACACACACACACACACACACACACACACACACACACCCACGCACGCACGCACGCACGCACGCACGCACGCACGCACGCACGCACGCACGCACGCACGCACGCACGCACGCACGCACGCACGCACGCACGCACGCACGCACGCACGCACGCACGCACGCACGCACGCACGCACGCACGCACGCACGCACGCACGCACGCACGCACGCACGCACGCACGCACGCACGCACGCACGCACGCACGCACGCACGCACGCACGCACGCACGCACGCACGCACGCACGCACGCACGCACGCACGCACGCACGCACGCACGCACGCACGCACGCACGCACGCACGCACGCACGCACGCACGCACGCACGCACGCACGCACGCACGCACGCACGCACGCACGCACGCACGCACGCACGCACGCACGCACGCACGCACGCACGCACGCACGCACGCACGCACGCACGCACGCACGCACGCACGCACGCACGCACGCACGCACGCACGCACGCACGCACGCACGCACGCACGCACGCACGCACGCACGCACGCACGCACGCACGCACGCACGCACGCACGCACGCACGCACGCACGCACGCACGCACGCACGCACGCACGCACGCACGCACACACACACACACACACACACACACACACACACACACACACACACACACACACACACACACACACACACACACACACACACACACACACACACACACACACACACACACACACACACACACACACACACACACACACACACACACACACACACACACACACACACACACACACACACACACACACACACACACACACACACACACACACACACACACACACACACACACACACACACACACACACACACACACACACACACACACACACACACACACACACACACACACACACACACACACACACACACACACACACACACACACACACACACACACACACACACACACACACACACACACACACACACACACACACACACACACACACACACACACACACACACACACACACACACACACACACACACACACACACACACACACACACACACACACACACACACACACACACACACACACACACACACACACACACACACACACACACACACACACACACACACACACACACACACACACACACACACATATTTTCCTTTTTTTCTTGTCCTTGGATTATGTGAGTTAATTGGATCTTCGGATTTATAGGGCACGGACAATAATAAAAAACAATTGTCTCGAAATGCTGACAGTTTCGCCTATATTTAATTGGCTTCTTCAGAGCTACATATAACAACAATATAAAAAAATTTCTCTTAGTTAATGATACATTATATATAAAACAATAATTCCCTTACTTTTCAAAACGATATCTTTGCCTCTCCGTTAAATTTTTTTTAAACATTTTTTTTTTTAAACATTTTACATCTATTACAAACATTTTAATAAACATCCTTTTTCTAATGCACGTTCAACAACCGGTCAATTTTAAAATCTACTAAAGCCGAATAATCTTAATCATATACGCAAATATCGAAAAAACGTCAAAGCTATTTTTTCCCCAAAAAAACCCTCTCTCTGTATTAATAAAATATGCTTTTAAATTACTTTGACCATATGCAACCCACTTTACATCATGACAATATGTTACTATACATGGTATAAAGTTTAGATTCTAAATTTTTTATGTTTACAGTGTTATGTGTACTATTTATATAAATTTCCTCTAAAATTAATCTTTTATATAGATTTCTCTCTGTGTCCAAAACTTTCGCCTGTTCAAAAACAAATTGATGCTGATTATTGAAGGTATGTGACGCAAGTGCCGTATGTTCTTTTTTATTTTTGTATTGTTCTTTGCAATCTTGCTTATGGTTCTGTATCCGTCTTTTTAGATATTGTTTTGTTTGACCTATGTAGCACAGAGAGCAATCTTTACAATCAATTTTATATATTACATTTGAAAATAGGTCTAACGGCAATTTAGTTTTTAGTTTTGTGAATAAAGTACCAATTGTTTTTTTTATGGTAGAAAGCAATTTTACATTTATCAATTTCCAAAATTCTGCGTAAGTCCATCGACAGTCCATTTATATATGGCAAAGAAAAGTATGTAATATTTCCTGATTCTATTCTGTCATCTGGTTTGTTAGGGGTATTGGGTGTGTTGTATAGAATGCTATTAACAAAACACTTTGGATAATTATTCGATATGAGTAACTCTGATATTATCTTCAAATTCTTACCCCAAAACGTTTCGTCACTTAACTTTAGCACTCTTTCTTTTAAACTATGTACTATATTTCTCTTTTGCCTAATATCATGTTGTGAATAGAAATAAAATTGATTGTAAAGATTGCTCTCTGTGCTACATAGGTCAAACAAAACAATATCTAAAAAGACGGATACAGAACCATAAGCAAGATTGCAAAGAACAATACAAAAATAAAAAAGAACATACGGCACTTGCGTCACAGCATCAATTTGTTTTTGAACAGGCGAAAGTTTTGGACACAGAGAGAAATTTATATAAAAGATTAATTTTAGAGGAAATTTATATAAATAGTACACATAACACTGTAAACATAAAAAATTTACAGCCAGATTCATCATTGGGGTCTAAGCCGTTAGTCGGACTAACTCGGTTTGCGCCTGTGTAAAGCTATTCATGAAACATACGCCTTTTTTTACGCCCCTATTTACGCCAATATTTGCGCGAAAAGTTAGACCTGCTTGTTGGGGTGTGTAAGTCGTGGCGTAACTGTTGCGGTGTGCTCGTTTTGTTAATTTACGCGAATTTCTCTTAACGAAAAGTACTTTTCAGTGCTATACAACATTTTCAGAGTAATCAAAGTAAGTATTAAATCACATTTTACAAATATGTTTGAGTGTAAAATTTTTTTCGGTTACTAATAAGTTGCAATTAGAACTATTTTATTTCATCAAGTTTCCGCACCTGAGTATTATTCTACATTTATAACGTTATAGTAAACATGGTACCGGGTCCAGGGAAGAATATGCTTGCTCTGGAGGATGAATATGGCCAAGGTTAGGAGCCAGGGCAAGATGTGACTGGGCAACTGCCATTGACAAATATACGAAGTGTCAAATTGTTTCACGATCGATTAGACCCACTACAAGTGCCCGAGGTGAGTAAACACTTCTCAATATGACTAATCAAATTTAAATATTACTGCAATATTATTGTAGGTACTATAGTTTGCCATGGCATATGATTATACAAGCTAATACCACAGCTGGAACACCCTACAATAAGAGAAGTTCTTTATCCATGATGCTACAAGTACTCATTGGCTTAAGATGTGTAGCATCGGATGGCTTCCAAAGATTAATTGCAGACATTGTTCATGTGAGCCAGTCGACATGTAGTCGAGTACTGACACATTACTGTGCACCTATTGTATAAATGATCCTGGTTATATAATCGGTGTTAAGAAAGTATTTCATGGAATAGATAATATACCAAATGTGATAGGAGCCATAGATTGCAGTCCTGTATTGTCGTTGATGCCTCCAAAAGAAGATACACCCAACCATATAAACAGTAAATGCCAAACATCTTTAAATGTACAGGTGTATGTAATGCACAGCTCCAGATTTTTAATTTGGTTAGATGGCCTGGTTACATGGTTTTGCATAATGTGCATTAATGCAAACATTAGTCTAGAGCAGGATCAATTGATTCCTCTGGATGATCAACCGAAGAGGTCGATTACACATTATAGACATGAATATTCACCGTTTTAAATTTGTGTCTAGAGCGTGTGTTGTAATACGTTCTAACATGCATTCCTTTTTTTTGTATATTTATTTGTACGCATCAGCATTATAAATTATTAGCAGCATTATGTGCTGCGAAAGCGCAACGTGTAATCTACCGAATATGTTTTTATTCTGATTTAATAAATTTGTATTCCTAGCAAGTTTTATTATTTTGTATACAAACTAAGTTTTCAAAAAATTTATTTAATACTTTTGTATTAATCCTAATTTTAAATAGACCTTTCAAAATCATGTTTTTTGTAAAGAAAATATTAAAAAAAAACATTGAGTATAATTTAAATAAAATTTTCAATTATTTCAATAGAACTAAAAAAGACCACTATAAGTGAATTAAATGTTTAGAAAAAAAGCTTCCAAATAAACTTGATAATGTTGACATTTGTCCAGAGCAGGATTAATCGATTCTTTGGATGATCAACCGCCATCCCATGAAGTGGTTTATATAAACCTCTCACTGGCGTAAGACTCAACCTGTATCCAGTTGATTGCAGTGCAATGCTATTGGTTTACTTATTATTATAGTATTGTCTTTTGTGCAATTAATAACGGCAGTAATTATAGCTTGTGAAACTTATTGTTATAGTTTGAAATAATCCTTATGTCTGTTACGAGATAAAAAGATACAATCAAATATTTTTTATTTATATTCATTTATTTTATTTATGAAGCCAAACTAATTGCTACTTAAAAAGTCGTATCGCCTGCCTCTGCGCCCCAACTCAAGAATGGCGCTCTCACACAATTGTCAAGGTTAGACGAATTTTGTCTGGTTCATAATGCGAAACGATGACGTCGTGTATATCGTCAGAGATTAATTTGCGCCCGGTCTACGCGATTTTCATGAATAGGCCTACACCGTTTATTTAGACCTGTGCAAGACGGGCGTAAATTTTTGGCGCAAATAGCGTTAGTCCGACTAACGTTACGCCTCGTTGATGAATCCCTGGGTTAGAATCTAAACTTTATACCATGTATAGTAACATATTGTCATGATGTAAAGTGGGTTGCATATGGTCAAAGTAATTTAAAAGCATATTTTATTAATACAGAGAGAGGGTTTTTTTGGGGAAAAAATAGCTTTGACGTTTTTTCGATATTTGCGTATATGATTAAGATTATTCGGCTTTAGTAGATTTTAAAATTGACCGGTTGTTGAACGTGCATTAGAAAAAGGATGTTTATTAAAATGTTTGTAATAGATGTAAAATGTTTAAAAAAAATTTAACGGAGAGGCAAAGATATCGTTTTGAAAGGTAAGGGAATTATTGTTTTATATATAATGTATCATTAACTAAGAGAATTTTTTTTATATTGTTGTTATATGTAGCTCTGAAGAAGCCAATTAAATATAGGCGAAACTGTCAGCATTTCGAGATAATTGTTTTTTATTATTGTCCGTGTCCTATAAATCCGAAGATCCAATTAACTCATATATATATATATATATATATATATATATATATATATATATATATATATATATATATATATATATATATATATATATATATATATATATATATATATATATATATATATATATGGTCCTTATCTTGTAGCCTTTTCACAATGGGAGTTTTGTGGCTTTAATATTAATTTCTAATATTAATTTTGATTTATTAATATTGAATTAATATTGTCACAAAATTCCAAATGTCCAATATTTCATTCATTACAATACATTTTTTGATCATTATTATTACAATTGCGGGTTAATTTATTTTTATCTTATTATATATATATATATATATATATATATATATTTTATCGTTGTGATTTTAAATTGTATTGTGGTGAATTACATGTTGGTCGAATGCCCTAACTATGTTCTTTACAAGGTTTTCCCTAGTTCTTGCAGTAAATACTGGGGTATAAAGAAAGTCGGCCTTGTTACCGCGATAGGTTTTGTTTAATGTCATTTGTCATATTAATGTTTATTGCTTGACAAGGGTTTCCGAAACACCTTATTGCAAAAAAAGGTGTCGCAATAAACTTTAATATTGCTAAAAGTGTTTTATTCAACGACTGACTGCTCATGATACAAGATAAGTACCATTTTAAATGATTTACAGTCGAGAATTTGTACAATAATTATATATTGATATATATATATATATATATATATATATATATATATATATATATATATATATAGTGCGTAAGTATATATATATATATTGTTGGTGCGTAAGTTCTCGCGGCTGAAATCTGTGCTTCTTGGTTCTCGGGTTGTGAACCGCGTTGTGGAAATGTTCCCCGAAGGGTCGCTTCGACGTTTCGGCAGAGTCCCATCTGCCATCTTCAGGAGGCTCTTCTAGGTCTCGCTGACTTAGAAGAACTGGATCGAAAGTTATGATTTAAAACACAGCACTACATAATTATAATTAGTTTAAACAAGTTAAAAGTTTGTAACGTCTAAGACGTAAAAGTCGTTGCAGCCATTGAAACTGTCGAAGGTCAAATTGTGCGATTTTGAACCTTCGTAACAACATGTGCTCCACCGCGAAAAAATGAAAGTTACTAAAAATTTTTATAATTGACAATTATTTAGGTATAGTTAAATTATGAAGGAAACAATTTAATTAATTTAATTTGAAATAACTGAAACACAAAGAATCTGACGAGACCAACCTCTTTTGCGGTTGGTCTCGTCAGATTCTTTGTGTTTACCTACTAATAACCTAGGAGAAAAGACATGGATTGAAAAGGGATAAAAGATACAGGTTATGAGTCGTCGGAAGACTCACTCCACACACAAGTACCAAACAGTACACATATAGACCAATCGCCAAGGACCCTACGTTGACTTATGAAAAATCAAACAATGAATTAATTGCTTCATTTAAAAAGAGGGCCTTGATTGATGACCGTTCTTATAAAACATTAATTATTCATAATTCCTTCGCTCCTAAACTTTATGGACTTCTTTCACTATCTTTTCAGGATTTTAATTGTTATCGTATCAAAGATAGTTTCACGTTCTCTGAACTCATTAATAACTTTCACATCCCTGAAGGCTATGTACTTGCTTCTCTAGACGTAGTCTCCCTATTCACTAACATTCCCATGGATTTATTTTGTGACATAATCACTGACAATTGGGACCTCATCCAACCACATAGTTGTTTTCCACGTTCAACCTTTCTCACTACAATCAACTTCATCTTCAAATCAACTTAC
This sequence comes from Geotrupes spiniger, assembly GCA_959613385.1. NCBI lineage: Eukaryota > Metazoa > Arthropoda > Insecta > Coleoptera > Geotrupidae > Geotrupes > Geotrupes spiniger. The sequence goes on along the minus strand of OY390736.1, from coordinate 6,261,786 downwards.
TTTTCATTTAACAATCAATTCTATACACAAATTTTCTCCGATGGGTTCATCTCTTTCCCCCATAATTGCTGAAATTGTTATGAATACTTTGATTAAATTTGCCATTAATAACTTATCTTTTCAATTTCCTTTTCTGCGTCAATATGTTGATGATATCATCTGTACCATTCCGGTTAATTCCAAAGAAGAAGTTCTACAGGCATTCAATTCCTTCCATGAACGCCTCCAATTCACCATCGAAATGGAAACCGATAACAAAATCCCCTTCTTAGACACTTTGTTGATGAGAACCGAGGGTGATGTCATCAAATTAAATTGGTATCAAAAACCTACCAATTCTGGTAGATATTTGCATTTTGACTCCTACAGTCCAATGCAACATAAACTTAATGTAGTCCTCGGCCTTAAGCACAGAATTTTACACATTGCTCATCCTGATTTTCATAATGTTAATTTAAACTTACTTTATAATATACTTCTAAATAACAACTATCCTTCCTTACTTTAAAAAAAAATTGCTTTTCTCCAATCAACGCCCTCCACCACAACAACCACAGGTCATACAGCCAGCCGAAAAGATATACCACAGCTTATCCTACATCCAACAATTATCTCCTTCCATAAAAAAACTTTTCCATGATACGAGTATTGTTGTCGCCGATCGAATCATTAACCCCATTGCAAAGTTCTTTACAGCTCTTAAGGACAAAACTCCTCTTTTATGACTTAGTAATATCATTTATAAAATACCATGTGGCGAGTGTGACCGTATTTACATTGGCCAAACAGTGCAAACGTTGTTTAAACGTGTAACACAACATAAGAGCGATGCTCGTCTGAAACCTACGTATTGTGCATTGGCATCCCATGCAAATGATAAAGGACATCATATAAACTATGATGAAGTCACGGTCCTGGCACATAATAACAAATTAAATCAGAGGCTCTTTATTGAAATGTGTTACATTGTTAACTCTAATAATGCCATGACTTTCAAAAAAAGACAAAGACAATCTCAGCACTATTTACACAGGCCTCATGAGTAAATGTTCACACCTTGCTTCACATTAATTTTCTTTCATTAATAACTTTTCTTTGTCCTTAACAGTTTGGTACTTGTGTGTGGAGAGAGTCTTCCGACGACTCATAACCTGTATCTTTTTTCCCTTTTCAATCCACGTCTTTTCTCCTAGGTTATTAGTAGGTTCTTTTGCGGTTGGTCTAGTCAGATTCTTTGTGTTTCGGTTATTTCAAATTAAATTAATTAAGTTGTTTCCTTCATAATTTAACTATACATAAATAATTGTCAATTATAAAAATTTTTAGTAACTTTAATTTTTTCGCGGTGGAGCACATGTTGTTACCAAGGTTCAAAATCGCACAATTTGACCTTCGAAAATTTCAATGGCTGCAACGACTTTTACGTCTTAGATGTTACAAACTTTTAACTTGTTTAAACTAATTATAATTATGTAGTGCTGTGTTTTAAATCATAACTTTCGATCCTGTCACCTGTCGCTCTGTGTTTGAGCTTCTGCAATGTTTAAATTTTTCTATAATCTTCTAAAAATTTTCGTGTAAGTACTTACTAGAAATTTGTTTTTACATTAAAATTATTTTTGTTTATTGTTACCTTATAGGTTTTGATAAGGCCTCAATAAACGAGGCGAAACGTTAGCCAGAAAACATTGAAGTGATTTATATTCCTAATCGATCAACACCCCGAATTCTGTTTTCAATATACAGTAACAAAACTTCGTAACCAAATATATATATATATATATATATATATATATATATATATATAAGTAAAATATCGTAGTGAGGTATGTGGTCGGTAATACGAATCGTTGACTTAAATACTCTTTATTTCGAACCAATATTTCGAAGCTCTTTGCTCCTTTTTCAAGGTTCTACAATTGCAAGAGAAGGAACTTAACTATTATAATGTTTTTTTTAACTAATGTTAATATAACTTACAAAAATGTGAAATTATTCGTCTATAAAGATGTTGGTTCATTAGTTAAAGAACCAATGAGAACTTGCGAGGGCACATAATACGTTGAAAAGTTAAAATACAATTTAAAAATGAAAAAGACACACACATTAAACAAAGTAGTACGCACAAGCTGTCATCTGTAAAAGTGAAAAAATATTACCAATTGAAAATTTTAACGTTAAACAAGTCACACTTGCCAACCCTACTACACGGCGGCAAGATTTGAATTTGAATTTAAATTATGAAACTGTAAACATACATACAAAATTACAAGTCAACGACTCAGTTGCCCCAGCAATGCAGTAAATAAGTGTAAATTCGACTCAGACCCTTAATATCCGCTTTGGAGTTCGTGGCGAAGGGCTCCCTATTAATGTGTGTGTATTAATGTGAAAAAGACGTTTATGAAAATTCGATTCAGTGCTAAGTATTGTAACATCGTCGTAGTTCATTTGATGGTCAGTCTTGTGAACATGTGTAGCAAGGGCACACGAATTAGTTTTCATTCTGGCATCACTTCTGTGTTGTGTGAGCCTTTTTTGAAGTTGTTGGGTCGTTTGCCCTATGTACACCTGTTCGCAATCATTGCAGCGAACTTTATACACCACATCACACTTTTGGTAAATGTTGTCTTTTTCCTTTGTGTTAGAAAACAAAGATCGCAAGGTTTTTATGTTATATTTTGCAAATTTAATATTTTCTGATTTGAATAAATTTATAATTTTTTAGGTGAGGCCCTCTATGTAATACAAATTGAATTTAGGAATGTCATGAGGAACACAGTCATCCGGAGGGACAGGGTCCCGACGACCCCCTTGCAGTAATAATTTGTTCAGTAACTCAGACGGATACGAATTCTCAACTAGAATCCTGTATAATCTATTGATATTTTCAGTAAATAATGTTGGATGGGAAATTTTTTTGATTCTGTCCTTCATTGCCAAGACGAAGTTGATTTTCGTTTTCATGGGATGGTACGAATAATAATTAATGTATCTTCCAGAGCTGGAAGGTTTCTGGTACCAATCCAGCATGATGGTGTTATCGATGCGTCTAATAAGTTTCGTGTCGAGAAAAGGGACACTTTTGTTATTTTCTTGTTCAACCGTAAATTGAATATTGTGGTTGTACGCGTTGAAGCTGTTAAGTATTTCGTCCACCTTATCCATCGGAGTGGCGCAGATGATGTCGTCTACATATTTTTTAATGAAGGGCAGAACGAAGGATAATTTAGGAATACAGGAGCCCAGAAGAGAATCCATAACCATTTGAGCAATTGTTGGACTTAAATTAGAACCCATAGGGCAACCTAACACTTGTGAATAGAAGGAACCATTAAAAGTAAAGTAACTGGAATTAAATAAAAAGGTGATAATGTCTATGAAGGTTGTGAGTGGAATTTTGCAAAAAGGACTGATAGAGTCCCATCTCTCCTCAATGACGGCCGTGACCAATGACAATGGGATATTACTGAACAGGGAAACTGATGTGAGCAATAAATTTAGACAGGTTTTCTGTAGGGCAATCGATGGAGGCCACAATAGGTCTTAGTGGACAGCCTTCTTTATGAATCTTGGGTAACCCATAAAATTTGGGAGGTACACCTCTATACATGTTTAGTGATTTAGCCTGTTTATCGTCAATAATTTTACGTCTCTTTAAGGTCTTAACAATGTCATTGTTCTTGTTTTGAAAGGAGGTGGTGGGATCACGACTCAGGGATTTGTAGTATTTGTTGTCGTTAACAATGGCCAAGGATTTCTGTATGTAGTCCTCCCTGGTCATCGCCACAGTCACGTTACCTTTGTCAGATTTCAAAACGAGGAGTGGTGTGTGTGTGTGTGTGTGTGTGTGTGTGTGTGCGCGCGTGTGTGCGTGTGCGTGTGCGCGCGCGCGAGGGCGTGCGTGCGTGCACACACACACACACACACACACACACACACACACACACACACACACACACACACAATTAGTTTTAATCCAATACACACACACACACACAATTAGTTTTAATCCAATACCATAAGAAACTAATATGGTTCGAATTGTAAGAAAATCTCTTTTCTTTTACTTAATTATCATTATCACGTCGTTTGTGTATTTCTGCGCATGCCTTTTTCTTTGTCTTCTTTCTCTTGTTTACCGAATAAAATTTTGTTCATTTAATAGTTGCTACGTAACTATTTGACGTTACATTTTTTTATTCAATTGCAATATTTGTGTAACTTCATCAATCCTTTCTCCTTTATATCTATAACTCACTTGGTTTCAACTATTTTGCCCATTACTGTCACTTTAACCTTTTCTAAATTTATTTCCATTTCCCTGTTATTTACGTCGCTTGTTCACGTATTAAAAGCTTTTACGTAGTCTTTCGTGTCAGTTGACAATACTATATATACAATGACTTCAGCTCATACGGCATGCTACTTCGAGGCAATGATCTATACATGCATACATGCATACATCTTTCTATTATGTCCTCTATATGTGTACATGATCTTGTGTTTGTCACCAATGCAACGTTGCCAACTCAGCTGAAACAAATAAAAGGGAAACAAAAGAATGTTGAACAAAGAAATAAAACGATATGAGCGAAACATTGAGAGATGAGAATATAGGTAAATAAATCAAGTTGTAAAATATTGTCTTTAATTTTTTTATGATTACAGGTCATATTATAAAACGCAGTAGCTTCCTATATGTTTCACACAATATTTTTTAAAATAATAACATGCTAAAGTGAGTAACTGAGTTAGAAACAACTATACTTAAGTAGAATCGTCACTCAATAGAAAAGATTTGGAACAAGTTCGCGACATCTATCGGGTTGTTGCCCGACTAAATTTGTAAATGATTGATACACTGTAAATATAATTTTGAAATAAAAATAAAATTTATCCTAACTACAACGCCGTGACTTTACATTCTGAACAACTTTTCTTAGTAACACTTTGACGTACTGTGCACGGAAAAGGTAATTTACCTAGAACTAAAATAATGTTTGCCTACTTGATTTTAAAAAATCGAAAGTAAACTAAAAATATGTTTCAGACCAAGCAGGGCGGAACCCCAAAATATGAAATTCCAATTCGAAAATTGTTGGTCAATCATACCTATTGTAAACTCAATCCGAGGACATAGGTATATATATATATATATATATTAAATTCATTTAATATAATATTATATAATATTATAGTACTTAAGTTGAAAAAGACCAGGGAAGTAACATTAAATATCCAAATAGTTAAATATGTTCTTTACCTTTAATATTAATATTGATACTTTGGGCCGTTATTTTGCACGTTAAACAAGATTTATACTTGCGCAATATTTTCTGCAATGTATGGCAGTACTGTACAGTGTAGGGATGGGGGTCCTAATGTAGTAGGTGGGTTTAATTCTAACAACTGTACAGTTTCACCTCAACCCTTAAAAAGAAACTAAATATATATATCATAATTAAAATATTAACCCATACTTTGCCATATTATGAAACAATAATTTAAATTTTTTTAATGATAAATCTGATTGTCGACTCACATTAATACTTGCAAGAATGCCTTTGAAAATATGCAGATAATCAACTAAACCTTGTATAATGAAAAAAAAAAATATTATCAGTCCGTACGTGTCTTGATGGAGTTGTAGGTAAATGTAGTTAGTTATTCGTATCGTTTGATTCCGGAACACTTGTGTGAGAGGGACCAGGTTTATCTAACAACATATATATATATATATATATATATATATATATATATATATATATATATATATATATATATATATAATTAGTTATTTTACGGAAACACTCCGTTGGGTTTGCGGTCTTAATAAGGGCGATTTATTCTATATCTTTATTAATAGTCTATATTTCGTGGATCATTATCCACATCATCAGGACTTTCAAATTGATACAATATAAAATTGGACATCCAATACAATAAGAACTAACAAAAAGGTTCAATTCAAAAGTGTCACCAAAATCAAATCTTACAAATTAATTAATTAATTAATTTGTAAGATTAATTAATTAATTAATTTGTAAGATTAATTAATTAATTAATTTGTAAGATTTGATTTTGGTGACACTTTTGAATTGAACCTTTTTGTTAGTTCTTATTGTATTGGATGTCCAATTTTATATTGTATCAATTTGAAAGTCCTGATGATGTGGATAATGATCCACGAAATATAGACTATTAATAAAGATATAGAATAAATCGCCCTTATTAAGACCGCAAACCCAACGGAGTGTTTCCGTAAAATAACTAATTATAATTATTTCGGTCGTGCGTATTACATTACATTATATATATATATATATATATATATATATATATATATATATGTGTGTGTGTATGTATGTGTTGCGGTCGTGGGAGCAACACGTGTATGTAACTGGCTGAGTTGTTTCGAAAATTTTGTGTGTCTTTCATCAAGGATAAATGTAATTATTTGACAGTACATAGTTGAGTTGATTGCGCATCTAGAGGTGTAACTAAAACTTTCATCGTCGCAGAAATAGTGGGTAATTTAAAGTAAAATGTCGTCGAGCAGTAGTGTAAAAATTGCAGATTTAACAGTGCGGGATATAAAAAGTAAATTGAAAAAGCGCCAAATTTCTTCTAACGGAAAGAAGTGCGAACTCGTAAAACGACTTAAATCAGCGGTCGATTCTAGTTTTTTAAATAGTGACTTAGAAATTGCCAATACTGTTCGCTCTACATCTATTAAAAAAAAGAATACGGCGTTGACCCTTTTAAATAGAATAGTGGCATTGGAAAAGAAGTTAAATTTCGTTATTACACAAAATATTAAATTGGTTAAATATGTACAGCAAAACATTAATTCGAAAACGCAGTTAAAGAAACGTGAAATATTAGATAAATTAGAATGTAGTAATAATTGTGAACGACCAGAGACAACAAATAAAACTGCCAATACTTGGGTAAACAAAGAAATAGAGACGAATGTACAAGTTGGTAAAAACCGCGTTCCACAACTTATAAATAAACAAAATGGCAGATTGAGTAAAAATACTATTGTTATTTTAGGAGATAGTCATGTTTGGCATCTCGCGGAATCTGTAGGTGCGCGCGTTAAAAATGATAAATTTAATGTGTACGGAGTTTGCAAACCAAATGCTATAGTGGAGAATGTATTGAGCGGCACTGAAAAGTTAATAAACAAATTAAGCTTCAATGACTTCGTGGTAATAATGGGAGGAATGAACAATGCACTAAGTGGACGTCGTCTAAATGACGACGTATTTGATAAAATAAGGTCCATCGCGACGATTACTAACGTTATTCTTACCTGCGTTCCTTACTGGCATGGCCGCAAAGTTTTAAATAATTTGATTCATGAATTAAATATTAAAATTTATAATAAACTCAGTATGACAAATGTAACACTATTAGACATTAACAATGAATTACAAACGCGGTTTGCATTTAACTGGCGTTGGGAGGAATAAATTGGCTTCGTGCATACTGGAACAAACATCAAATGCTGACAATAGTGGTATAAGTGGGGTTGAACGTGAGCACCGTAAACAGTTTATAAATTGGGACAATATAATATCCATACATTGTGGCCCGCCATCGGGGAAAATTGATGATATAGCAAGATCGAATGAAGAGGAGCGTCTGGAGGCTTTGAGGTGCCAACCTGGTGGATCGACTCGAGATAGATCCTGTTCTGAAAGTGAGACGAACGTGACAGCTCCAATACTTGCTCGTGAGACTCAAAACAATCAGATTTTTCGGGTAGTATAACTACGTCATTTTTATTACTTAACATACAGGGTTTTAATAGCGATGAATTGTATTCTCTCCTTCAAGATCTTGAATATCCTATATTTGTTTGTGTGACCGAATATTGACTTAGAATGTCAGAGCCATGTGTTTTACAAAATTATTATGTAGCTTCCATTTTTAGTAGGGTCGAGCATGCTCATGGAGGTACTGCAATATTATGCTTAAAAGGCATAAATTGTCGTGAAATTAATTCACATAGTAATTTAATTTCAGAATTGGATTTTGAATTTTCTTGTGTGTATATCATAGAATATAAAGTGTATGTAATGTGTGTGTATAGGTCGCCACAGGGAAGTTTTGAAGTATTTATTAAACATCTGGAGCTACTCTTGTCTCGCTTCAACCCTTGCGACAAATTAATTTTAACCGGTGATTTTAATGTAGACTTTGCGAAAAAATCCTCATATGTAAATCAGCGATTGGAAATTGAGAGCCTATTATCGAGTTACAACTTACAAATGCACGTAAATAACCCGACTAGACTAACAAAAACGACCCAGACAATACTAGACTACGTGTGTACTAATTTAGGGGTGACTTTCATGTCAGCTCAAACGTTGTCAGTGGGGTTTTCTGATCATGATGCCGTGTATTGCAAATTTCTTTCGCGAAATAATGAGTGTAAATTCATTGAATCCAAACTAGGACGAAGATATACACGTAGAAACTTTTTAAAATTTTCTGAACAGTGCAGCAATGTGGATTGGCAAATATGTAAGACACTAGATGTAGATAGCAAATTTGAGTCATTTATGGATATCCTAATTAAAACCTTTGAAATGGTATTTCCAGTTGAAACCACCAAATCTAGAAGGAATAAGAATTGGTTAACGGTGGGTATTAAGGTGTCAATAAAAAATAAGCGTGCATTATCTAAAATAAGGAAAGTTGCTGATGAAATATGGTTTCAGGAATACTTTAAAACGTACAGTAAAATTTTGAAAAAGGTAATAAACTTACGGAAGAAATCAGTGTTTGAAGAAAGAATTATTAGTTCTTCAAATATACCAAAGACGACTTGGAAAATAGTAAATGAGATATCAGGTGTTAAAGACAGGGATAAAGGCAAAATTTACCTAATTGAAAATGACTGTATTATACACAATCCGGGCAAAGTCTCATCGATATTAAATAACTACTTTTGTTCAATAGCTGACACCATTACGCAAAATATAAATTGCAATGTAGACCCCACCCGATATGTTAAAAACTTAAACTCTAAATCTTTTTTCATTAGGCCAACTGATGCTCAAGAAGTTTTGTCAATGATTGAATGTTTAAAAAACAAAAGCTCAACTGGAGCTGACGATATTCCCTTGAAAGTTATAAACTATTTACCCTTAAGAGCTATAGAATCTCTTAGTGAAATAATAAATTGTTCTTTCGTAGAGGGAATATTTCCGACTTGTATGAAAATAGCAAAAGTGATCCCTCTTCATAAAGGTGATGACAATTACCATCCATCCAGCTTGAGACCAATTGCTCTATTATCAACTATATCTAAAATAATCGAAAAACTAGTCGCCAAACGAATAACTGATTTCATTAGCTTACGAAAAATATTTGCAGTGACTCAGTTCGGTTTCAGAATGCGTACAAGCACTGCGGATGCAATTTATAGCCACCTAAAAGCAGTGTACGAACACTTAAATAATAAAGAATTTACCATCACATTATTCTGTGACCTAACCAAGGCATTTGATTGCGTGTCTCATTCAATTCTTTTACGAAAGCTGGAACTGTATGGGTTTCGGGGTCGACCGAATGAGTGGTTCGGGTCTTACGTCGGCGGTCGCAGACAACTCGTACATACAAGTGAGCAACGTTGACGGTAGTGTTGTGCGTTCTGAGATTGGAGACTTGCATACAGGCGTACCCCAAGGCTCAATCCTGGGACCAACACTATTTCTTTTATTTATAAATGACCTTGCTAATATAAATATAAATGCAGCAATCACACTTTTTGCAGATGATACGTCTTTTACGTGGCACCACAACAACGTTACTGCAAAATATGAATTCTTTATTTAAGATACAAAAAAGGGCAATACGTTTTGTTTGTGGAAAATCTGGGAAAGAGCATTGCCGGCCCTTATTCAAGGAGCATAATATTCTCACGTTATACTCACTTTTCGTTTTGGAGGTATTATCAATAAGCTAATGAAATCAGTTATTCGTTTGGCGACTAGTTTTTCGATTATTTTAGATATAGTTGATAATAGAGCAATTGGTCTCAAATTGGATGGATGGTAATTGTCATCACCTTTATGAAGAGGGATCACTTTTGCTATTTTCATACAAGTCGGAAATATTCCCTCTACGAAAGAACAATTTATTATTTCACTAAGAGATTCTATAGCTCTTAAGGGTAAATAGTTTATAACTTTCAAGGGAATATCGTCAGCTCCAGTTGAGCTTTTGTTTTTTAAACATTCAATCATTGACAAAACTTCTTGAGCATCAGTTGGCCTAATGAAAAAAGATTTAGAGTTTAAGTTTTTAACATATCGGGTGGGGTCTACATTGCAATTTATATTTTGCGTAATGGTGTCAGCTATTGAACAAAAGTAGTTATTTAATATCGATGAGACTTTGCCCGGATTGTGTATAATACAGTCATTTTCAATTAGGTAAATTTTGCCTTTATCCCTGTCTTTAACACCTGATATCTCATTTACTATTTTCCAAGTCGTCTTTGGTATATTTGAAGAACTAATAATTCTTTCTTCAAACACTGATTTCTTCCGTAAGTTTATTACCTTTTTCAAAATTTTACTGTACGTTTTAAAGTATTCCTGAAACCATATTTCATCAGCAACTTTCCTTATTTTAGATAATGCACGCTTATTTTTTATTGACACCTTAATACCCACCGTTAACCAATTCTTATTCCTTCTAGATTTGGTGGTTTCAACTGGAAATACCATTTCAAAGGTTTTAATTAGGATATCCATAAATGACTCAAATTTGCTATCTACATCTAGTGTCTTACATATTTGCCAATCCACATTGCTGCACTGTTCAGAAAATTTTAAAAAGTTTCTACGTGTATATCTTCGTCCTAGTTTGGATTCAATGAATTTACACTCATTATTTCGCGAAAGAAATTTGCAATACACGGCATCATGATCAGAAAACCCCACTGACAACGTTTGAGCTGACATGAAAGTCACCCCTAAATTAGTACACACGTAGTCTAGTATTGTCTGGGTCGTTTTTGTTAGTCTAGTCGGGTTATTTACGTGCATTTGTAAGTTGTAACTCGATAATAGGCTCTCAATTTCCAATCGCTGATTTACATATGAGGATTTTTTCGCAAAGTCTACATTAAAATCACCGGTTAAAATTAATTTGTCGCAAGGGTTGAAGCGAGACAAGAGTAGCTCCAGATGTTTAATAAATACTTCAAAACTTCCCTGTGGCGACCTATACACACACATTACATACACTTTATATTCTATGATATACACACAAGAAAATTCAAAATCCAATTCTGAAATTAAATTACTATGTGAATTAATTTCACGACAATTTATGCCTTTTAAGCATAATATTGCAGTACCTCCATGAGCATGCTCGACCCTACTAAAAATGGAAGCTACATAATAATTTTGTAAAACACATGGCTCTGACATTCTAAGTCAATATTCGGTCACACAAACAAATATAGGATATTCAAGATCTTGAAGGAGAGAATACAATTCATCGCTATTAAAACCCTGTATGTTAAGTAATAAAAATGACGTAGTTATACTACCCGAAAAATCTGATTGTTTTGAGTCTCACGAGCAAGTATTGGAGCTGTCACGTTCGTCTCACTTTCAGAACAGGATCTATCTCGAGTCGATCCACCAGGTTGGCACCTCAAAGCCTCCAGACGCTCCTCTTCATTCGATCTTGCTATATCATCAATTTTCCCCGATGGCGGGCCACAATGTATGGATATTATATTGTCCCAATTTATAAACTGTTTACGGTGCTCACGTTCAACCCCACTTATACCACTATTGTCAGCATTTGATGTTTGTTCCAGTATGCACGAAGCCAATTTATTCCTCCCAACGCCAGTTAAATGCAAACCGCGTTTGTAATTCATTGTTAATGTCTAATAGTGTTACATTTGTCATACTGAGTTTATTATAAATTTTAATATTTAATTCATGAATCAAATTATTTAAAACTTTGCGGCCATGCCAGTAAGGAACGCAGGTAAGAATAACGTTAGTAATCGTCGCGATGGACCTTATTTTATCAAATACGTCGTCATTTAGACGACGTCCACTTAGTGCATTGTTCATTCCTCCCATTATTACCACGAAGTCATTGAAGCTTAATTTGTTTATTAACTTTTCAGTGCCGCTCAATACATTCTCCACTATAGCATTTGGTTTGCAAACTCCGTACACATTAAATTTATCATTTTTAACGCGCGCACCTACAGATTCCGCGAGATTCCAAACATGACTATCTCCTAAAATAACAATAGTATTTTTACTCAATCTGCCATTTTGTTTATTTATAAGTTCTGGAACGCGGTTTTTACCAACTTGTACATTCGTCTCTATTTCTTTGTTTACCCAAGTATTGGCAGTTTTATTTGTTGTCTCTGGTCGTTCACAATTATTACTACATTCTAATTTATCTAATATTTCACGTTTTTTTAACTGCGTTTTCGAATTAATGTTTTGCTGTACATATTTAACCAATTTAATATTTTGTGTAATAACGAAATTTAACTTCTTTTCCAATGCCACTATTCTATTTAAAAGGGTCAACGCCGTATTCTTTTTTTTAATAGATGTAGAGCGAACAGTATTGGCAATTTCTAAGTCACTATTTAAAAAACTAGAATCGACCGCTGATTTAAGTCGTTTTACGAGTTCGCACTTCTTTCCGTTAGAAGAAATTTGGCGCTTTTTCAATTTACTTTATATCCCGCACTGTTAAATCTGCAATTTTTACACTACTGCTCGACGACATTTTACTTTAAATTACCCACTATTTCTGCGACGATGAAAGTTTTAGTTACACCTCTAGATGCGCAATCAACTCAACTATGTACTGTCAAATAATTACATTTATCCTTGATGAAAGACACACAAAATTTTCGAAACAACTCAGCCAGTTACATACACGTGTTGCTCCCACGACCGCAACACATACATACATATATATATATATATATATATATATATATATATATATATATATATATATTGAAAATGTGTCTTGTCAAATATGACAGAAAAATGTAAAATTTACACGAAAGATGGTCTAATCTTACACCTCAATGGTGTAGTGAACATTAATTAAAACAGGTCCACTACATGTAAAGGTATTTCAACAACTAAGGTTCTTGGTAATCGCTACTGACGAAGGGTAATAACCCAGAAACAATATTGTCTAGCGATCCACCAGTTAGTCTTCATGGACCTGTTTTAATTAATGTTCACTACACCATTGAGGTGTAAGATTAGACCATCTTTCGTGTATATATATATATATATATATATATATATATATGTTGTTAGATAAACCTGGTCCCTCTCACACAAGTGTTCCGGAATCAAACGATACGAATAACTAACTACATTTACCTACAACTCCATCAAGACACGTACGGACTGATAATATTTTTTTTTTCATTATACAAGATTTAATTGATTATCTGCATATTTTCAAAGGCATTCTTGCAAGTATTAATGTGAGTCGACAATCAGATTTATCATTAAAAAAAATTTAATTATTGTTTCATAATATGGCAAAGTATGGGTTAATATTTTAATTATGATATATATTTAGTTTCTTTTTAAGGGTTGAGGTGAAACTGTACAGTTGTTAGAATTAAACACACCTACTACATTAGGACCCCCATCCCTACACTGTACAGTACTGCCATACATTGCAGAAAATATTGCGCAAGTATAAATCTTGTTTAACGTGCAAAATAACGGCCCAAAGTATCAATATTAATATTAAAGGTAAAGAACATATTTAACTATTTGGATATTTAATGTTACTGTGTTCCCTGGTCTTTTTCAACTTAAGTACTATAATATTATATAATATTATATTAAATGAATTTAATATATAATATATATATATATATATATATATATATATATATATATATATACCTATGTCCTCGGATTGAGTTTACAATAGGTATGATTGACCAACAATTTTCGAATTGGAATCATATTTTGGGGTTCCGCCCTGCTTGGTCTGAAACTTATTTTTAGTTTACTTTCGATTTTTTAAAATCAAGTAGGCAAACATTATTTTAGTTCTAGGTAAACTACCTTTTCCGTTCACAGTACGTCAAAGTGTTACTAAGAAAAGTTGTTCAGAATGTAAAGTCACGGCGTTGTAGTTAGGATAAATTTTATTTTTATTTCAAAATTATATTTACAGTGTATCAATCATTTACAAATTTAGTCGGGCAACAACCCGATAGATGTCGCGAACTTGTTCCAAATCTTTTCTATTGAGTGATGATTCTACTTAAGTATAGTTGTTTCTAACTCAGTTACTCACTTTAGCATGTTATTATTTTAAAAAATATTGTGTAAAACATATAGGAAGCTACTGCGTTTTATAATATGACGTGTAATCATAAAAGACAATATTTTACAACTTGATTTATTTACCTATATTACCTCTCATCTCTCAATGTTTCGCTCATATCGTTTTATTTCTTTGTTCAACATTCTTTTGTTTCCCTTTTATTTGTTTCAGCTGAGTTGGCAACGTTGCATTGGTGACAAACACAAGATCATGTACACATATAGAGGACATAATAGAAAGATGTATGCATGTATGCATGTATAGATCATTGCCTCGAAGTAGCATGCCGTATGAGCTGAAGTCATTGTATATATAGTATTGTCAACTGACACGAAAGACTACGTAAAAGCTTTTAATACGTGAACAAGCGACGTAAATAACAGGGAAATGGAAATAAATTTAGAAAAGGTTAAAGTGACAGTAATGGGCAAAATAGTTGAAACCAAGTGAGTTATAGATATAAAGGAGAAAGGATTGATGAAGTTACACAAATATTGCAATTGAATAAAAAAATGTAACGTCAAATAGTTACGTAGCAACTATTAAATGAACAAAATTTTATTCGGTAAACAAGAGAAAGAAGACAAAGAAAAAGGCATGCGCAGAAATACACAAACGACATGATAATGATAATTAAGTAAAAGAAAAGAGATTTTCTTACAATTCGAACCATATTAGTTTCTTATGGTATTGGATTAAAACTAATTGTGTGTGTGTGTGTATTGGATTAAAACTAATTGTGTGTGTGTGTGTGTGCACGCACGCACGCCCTCGCGCGCGCGCACACGCACACGCACACACGCGCACACACACACACACACACCACTCCTCGTTTTGAAATCTGACAAAGGTAACGTGACTGTGGCGATGACCAGGGAGGACTACATACAGAAATCCTTGGCCATTGTTAACGACAACAAATACTACAAATCCCTGAGTCGTGATCCCACCACCTCCTTTCAAAACAAGAACAATGACATTGTTAAGACCTTAAAGAGACGTAAAATTATTGACGATAAACAGGCTAAATCACTAAACATGTATAGAGGTGTACCTCCCAAATTTTATGGGTTACCCAAGATTCATAAAGAAGGCTGTCCACTAAGACCTATTGTGGCCTCCATCGATTGCCCTACAGAAAACCTGTCTAAATTTATTGCTCACATTAGTTTCCCTGTTCAGTAATATCCCATTGTCATTGGTCACGGCCGTCATTGAGGAGAGATGGGACTCTATCAGTCCTTTTTGCAAAATTCCACTCACAACCTTCATAGACATTATCACCTTTTTATTTAATTCCAGTTACTTTACTTTTAATGGTTCCTTCTATTCACAAGTGTTAGGTTGCCCTATGGGTTCTAATTTAAGTCCAACAATTGCTCAAATGGTTATGGATTCTCTTCTGGACTCCTGTATTCCTAAATTATCCTTCGTTCTGCCCTTCATTAAAAAATATGTAGACGACATCATCTGCGCCACTCCGATGGATAAGGTGGACGAAATACTTAACAGCTTCAACGCGTACAACCACAACATTCAATTTACGGTTGAACAAGAAAATAACAAAAGTGTCCCTTTTCTCGACACGAAACTTATTAGACGCATCGATAACACCATCATGCTGGATTGGTACCAGAAACCTTCCAGCTCTGGAAGATACATTAATTATTATTCGTACCATCCCATGAAAACGAAAATCAACTTCGTCTTGGCAATGAAGGACAGAATCAAAAAAATTTCCCATCCAACATTATTTACTGAAAATATCAATAGATTATACAGGATTCTAGTTGAGAATTCGTATCCGTCTGAGTTACTGAACAAATTATTACTGCAAGGGGGTCGTCGGGACCCTGTCCCTCCGGATGACTGTGTTCCTCATGACATTCCTAAATTCAATTTGTATTACATAGAGGGCCTCACCCAAAAAATTATAAATTTATTCAAATCAGAAAATATTAAATTTGCAAAATATAACATAAAAACCTTGCGATCTTTGTTTTCTAACACAAAATACTCAGCCGCAGCACTGAAAGCGGAACTGGAACCCAAATTCCTCCACTTCTTAAACTAAGGTGGCCCCCGTGTTATAGCGTTGGGGGTTTGGTCCTCTGACGTAATTGCTCGGGGCTGGCACGGCTGGTTAGGTTTTCGACGTTGGGTGTTGTCTGTGGCCCCAATGCGGCAGCAACTAAAAGTGCGCGGGATGGGATGGTATCCTACTACTACCTAAGAGGTCATTCACAACTAGTGACAAATAATGGTTTCACAAAATGCACCCAGCCAAATGGTTGTAACGCTTAATATTAAGAAAATGAAGACACAGTTACTTACACGCACTTGGACGACACAACACAAACCCAAACAAGAATATTCACCACAAGTTGGCTGGTTTACTGGCAATGTAACTCAAGAAAAAATAAAAAACTCAACATGTATAAATTGTGCCAATTTTGAGAGAGTACACCTCGGCGAAAAATGTCGGCACCACGTGCAAACGGCCGCACGTAGACCGTATTATCGAAGTCTCGGACCACGTCCCCAAGACACTTTACCGATCCCAAACTGAATATTACTACAACTCGTACTCTCTCAATACTTCCGCACACCCAAAAATAATAAGTAATTTCCTTTATTTGAAAAATAAAAGCTGCCAAAATTGTCCAGTTCCCCAGGCCAACTGTCTTTTTCAACCTCCACGACCTCCGCGATCTCTCTCTCGGTGCGCGGTCACGCCCAGCGTACCGAGCGCGCTTCTTACTCGAAAAACAACCACGGGATCCTGTGCGGCAGTCACGAGCGTAATTATTAATTTATTACAAGTTCGAGGTATAAATTAGTGTTTAAAAATTAACCGTTACAATATATACAGTATCTTTCACTTAAGGGTGTAACAAACACCATCATACCTTTTTTATTTTTAGTCCAATTTTGGTAATTTTTTACCAAACGTAGAATACTTATTGCTCTATTTACTCCCAAAAAACCAATTGTCTCCTTTAAATGCAAAGCAACCTGCGATGGCAAAATATATGGAAAAAATCAAGAAATCACTGATTTTTTTATAGAAAAATTTTACTAGTAATAATTGTTAATAATTGCCCAAAAACCCTAAATCCAAAATTTCATGAAAATTGAAAATATTAAAATTTTCTTCAAAAGTAATTCCAATTCGGTAAATGTAATTTGCACAGGTGGCTGCGCCTAAACAACAACAACTTTGACAGTTCAGAGTTTGTTTCAAACAAAATTTTCACAGCATCATTTTTTCGGCGCAGCTAATAATAAGTATTTATGGACTTTTTCGGGAAATTTTAACATTTTTAATTTTCATGAAATTTTGAATTTAGGGTTTTTGGGCAATTCTGACCAATTATTGCTAGTAAAATTTTTCGATAAAAAAATCCCTAAAATGATTTCTTGATTTTTGCCGTTTATTTTGCCATCGCAGGTTGCTTTGCGTTTAAAGAAGACAATTGGTTTTTTGGGAGTAAATAAAGCAATAAGTAATCTACCTTACGAAAATTGGACTAAAAATAAAAATGATATGAGGGTGTTACACTCTTAAGTGAAACACACTGTATATTTTTTTTGTGGTGGTGCCCCTGCAGCATGGTAGTGTGGGACTCCTACGCCCTACCCACTAAAAGCTACCCTATAACCTCCAGGCGCATTTCATGGAACTATCTTTAAAAGATATCTACATCATGAAAAACGCCGAGTAAATTGTTTTCGTCACTTACTGCTGCGTATTTGGCAGTTTGCGCTCTTCCTCTTCCTTTGTTTTCATTATCACTTTCATCATATTATGCAAAGTGTCCCAGTATTCCTTGCTTCTCATCATCGTACGAACAAGGTTTTTTGGCGTTATCCTACCTTCCAGTTTGTTACCTGTCTGAGCGCCTCCCACCGTTCACAATGAAATAGTAATAGGTAATAGTATACCCTCCTATGTTCACATACAATCCACGTTTTTATGTGTGGTATTAGTTGCTTGGTCCATTGTCCTGTAACTGTATTACCTTGCCATCTTTCCTACCAGATGACTAGAGTCCTGGTTTTCGCTGTTTCGTGTGTTTCATCACCCTATGTACATACATATGGTTTCTTTTGTGTGCCATAAGATCAGTAGGTGCGATCCTCGTAATAACCTGCAGAGCCACGGTGGGAACGGTTTTATAGGCAGCCGCAACTCTTAATAATACCTTACGCTGTAGCTTTTGCAGTGATAGCCAATTTCGCCTGACTCTTAGCCACCGATATTTGGCAACAGCCTGGTAATTTTTGCTAACTTGTTCTCTGCCTTTTCAGATGCTTTCCTAAGATGCTGTAAAACTGCCTCCCGTATCAAAGAAGACCTGCAAGTATTTAATGCGTTTTTTCGGCACTATATTTACATTGCCTATTTTGAAGCTTAAGCCGTCTCTTTTTCTTTGCCAGGTTATAATAAGCGCTTCTGTTTTCTCCGGTACCAGCTTTAGTTCGTTTTCCTTCATCCATCTATCTATACGTTTAAGATTTTCATTTGTATTCCTGATGAGGTCTGCTTTACTATCAGCTGTCACTATCAATGCCAGATCATCGGCAAATGCAATACCTTTAGCCCGCTCCTGCAGCACAATTTCTAGCACATCGTCATAAATTCCATAGGTAGGTCCTAATACAAAGCCCTGCGGCACCCCTGCCTGAGTTTTCAGTGTATCCCTCTTCGTAACTTGGATATATCTTTCTTTCAGGTATTCATCTACGATGTTGATGAGATACGCTGATATTTTGCTTTTATGCAGTTTTCTCAGAATTAAGTTCCAGCTCCGTTGTATTTTTAATTACTTCCAATGCTTGTAGCGTCGATCGCCATTTCCCAAATTCATATTGATTTTTCGCCAGACCTTTTCTTTCTATTTCCTCATCCAACCTCTGTCGTATCATTGCTTCGTATACCTTGCTCAGCGTATTTAATAGACAAATTGGTCTGTAAGAGCTTGGTTGTCCCGATTTAATTTCCTTTGGTATCAATATGACTTTCGCCACTTTCCATTCGACTGGGAATTTTTGGGTTCTTAGGACTTCCAAGAACTATCCACCGTTTAGCCTCTCCGTTTCTTTTATCGCTTCCATGAGGATTCCATCTAAACCTGGAGCTTTCCCTGATTGCATCCTCTTTATACTATCTTTAAATTCTATGGCGGTGAATGCTGAGACTGTATTTGTTCTAGTTCTATACTCTTGTGCCCCTCTTTCTGAGCGCGGAAAGAGATTTTTTACAATTTCCTTTCTCTCTTTATCCGGTATATCATAAGGCATAAGGTTTTTTAATCCTTTAACTGCTATTTTATAACCGAATCCCCAGATGTATCTATCCAAATCCTTGCATAATTTATTCCAATGTTCTCTTTTGGATAATCTAATTAATTTCCAAAGATTCTTCTTACACTCCTTATTAGTGATGGGCATAATCGAGATATTTCAATAATCGATTATTAGTAATAGATATAATTTAATAATCGACTAATATTAGTAGTTAAAATTAGTAGTAGTCGTACTAATACTAATTAATGCAACGTACAACATAAACGTTCTAATAGCACTAACAGTGTGTTTTCTAAAGCCGTGCAACTTACAAATTTACATCGAAACAAACTATCGTCTAAAAATTTAGATCAAATTATATTCCTTAATACCACATTCTTATAAATTTGTTTTTTTATTTTTATTATTATTGTTTAATTTAGAGTTATTAATTTATTATATAGGTACCTTTGTTTCTATTGAGAATTATACTTTTGTTGTTATTTGCTCATATTTTTTATATATTATTGTGGCAGTTTATAAATATTATTGTAAATTTTGACGCGTTTTATTTACTAACGCAATATCATCAACACCATTGTACTTATTTAAATTATTGTATTCTTCAATCCGACAATGACGATCGGTCGAGACTACAAAAAATAATTGAAAGAAAGCTTCGCTTAGCGATACGACTAATTAGTTGCCACAATCGAACGAGTCCAATGTTAAAATAAAATATCTCGAACCTGGAACTACTATTAATATTTAGTGGTGGGGTTAAAATATATCGAGATATCGGCCTTCTCGGTCCGCTGCCACACGTTCGTGATCGACGTACGACTACTAATTTAGTACTACTAATTTTCAGAGTGCATAGTCGATTATCTCGAGAGATTTTAATAATCGACTAATTCGTGTATCGCATCTCGATTATTCCCATCACTACTCCTTATATACTCTGTTTGCTCGCAGTCTCTCCTCTTCTCCCGCATTCCCTTTGGACATTTTGGTGTACCATCTCCTAATCGCCGTACATTGCTTTCTTTTTTCGTGTATTTCTTCATTCCACCAATATGGTATCTTTTTATCTCCTCTTGGACCTTGGATAGTGCTGTTTAAATATGCTTCCTTTATCATCTCTGTGCATGTTCTGTATGAGCTCCTTTCGTCCTTTGCCATGTTATAAAGTCTAATGTTCACATTGGCGTTATAGGCATTCCAATCTGTCATAAATTTTTGTTTTCCAGACGTCTTCTTTTGGGCTTTATATAATATATATATATATATATATATAATATAAATATATATATATATATATATATATATATATATATATATATACTTTGTTATGATATTTATTTATAAGCGAATAAAAAATGTATAAAAAATTTGCAGTAAGTGGGTGTGGGTGCACCCGATGTAGGTTATGATGACGTCATGTGACTGGCAAGAAAAACATATATAAGTATAAAAATTAAACCTAAAATGGTAGCGAGCAAATATGTACCAGTGATTTACAAGCTAGGACGAACAAATATTGAAATATCTGTTTAGGGTTATGTTGACGAGCTGTCATATTTACGAAAGCAATATGTAAATGTCGATAAAAATATAGTGCAAACAGAACTAGGCATGGAGGGCTATAAAAGAATAATCAGAAAACGATGGGAGTAGTACCAACTTGATTGTTATAGTGCCCATGACGGTTGTCTTCAAATAAAATGTTTCTAAGCATCGGTGTGTTTATATGAAAATCAAAGTTATGGTGTTTAATACAGACTGTCCCAACGATCTGACAAAGTTCCCTTATGGCGTTATGTTTTCGAATTCGAAAACGGTAAGTATCTATGTAGTATGTATAGAGTGTCCCTAGTTTCGTATTCTAAAAATATTTTGAGCCGGCATGGGCGGTTCGTCTGAGGGGGGCGACATAAACTTTACTTTGTTTAAATGGAACACACTGTATATTTTTACATTTTTGAATTCTATGAAGAATTGTGAATACATACATTTACAACTTATGAGTCAAAACTCAGAACTGGTGATTTTCAATTTTTTTAGTGAAATTTTAGATATGCAGACTATGCTTCAAAAGATCATGTAACTGAGAGGGTAGTTGGTGGGAGGGTAATTTTTTATCCGTGGTCTAAGGGATCATCAATGTAAGTGTTAATGCACCCAAGGATCCCCTTTTGTATACAGGGTGTTGTCAGTGAATTTTCAATCTCGCGTAACTTTAAGAGGCAAAATATCATTATTTTCAAATTACACCTACTATCAAATTTACCAATATACGATTCATAATCAAATTCTGCGTCGACTGATGCTATATTCCTATACCTATCACTTCAGGTTATGGAGTAATTTCAGAAAAATACTTTATTTGTTCTCAAAATCGATTACATTACATTACAATTTTCGTAATATTAAACAGCCTAGCCTAGTGTCACTTTAACGTTTTTATGACAGTGGCAGTCTATATCAATAAATTTAATAGACGCCTTAGTTAATTATTAGTTAAGCTATTCTCCCAAGCTTGATTTTGAATGATGAATGTTTCAAAGGAAGAAATGGCAAATATGATTTACACAGCGGGTGAAGCAGACAAGACAACCAAACGTTAGATGTCTGCAGAAGCTAGTTGATTGCTTCGAACGCACCGGGAATGTGGCATACGAGAGTAGGAGGGTGATTAATCGTGCTATTATTAACGAGAACAATTACATTATTATGCCACCGAAAACTCTCATTGGATGAGACAAGTTGATCACCAACACCAGTGGTCTCTTAATGTTTGGGGCGGATTATTGGGTAACTATGTAAGCGGTCCCTATTTTTTTGAAACCCATCTTACTGGTACCGATTATTACCGGTTTTTGCGAAATGTACTGCGTACTTTATTGGAAGATGTGGGTAAGACGATATTTAGATCGTTGGATGCCAAACAGATGAATTGGGAGAGGTGGTCCAGTGTTGTGGCCTGCCCGATCACCTGATCTGACCCCGTGCGACTATTTTTTCTGGGGTTTTATAAAATCTCACGTCTACATCGGAGCTCCTACCACAAGAGAAAATATGAAAGTT
Organism: Geotrupes spiniger; assembly: GCA_959613385.1. Taxonomy (NCBI): domain Eukaryota; kingdom Metazoa; phylum Arthropoda; class Insecta; order Coleoptera; family Geotrupidae; genus Geotrupes; species Geotrupes spiniger. The sequence continues at coordinate 6,239,019 of OY390736.1, read as the reverse complement.
AGGATTGAAGAATCTTTTAATAATATTACTCCTGAAGTCTTACAACGTGTCAGAACTAGATTTAGACATCGACTGGATATTTGTGTTCAACAAAATGCATATTTGAACACCTTTTGTAAAATAAACTTTTTTTGTATATAAATGTTATTTTAGCGTTTTTTACATTTAATTATTACTTATCATTTGTCAGAATTAAAGTTGTTATTGCTTGTACAGAGTACATTTCATTATTTTTAGCAACAATCAGCTTATGCGATTGATTTTGAGAACAAATAAAGTAGGTATTTCTTTCCACCGTATATTTTCCTTAGTATTTTCCTTTCCCATACTTTTAGCATTTTTTGTTCTACTATTCCTAGTGTCCAGACCTCGCTGCCGAATATTGTTATCTGTCTTATTATTGTTTTATATATTTTTAGTTTTAATTTTCTCGTGACGTTCTTGTTATGTAGTATTTTTTTCAGTCCATATACACAGTTGTTGCCTTTCATTATTCTTGATTGTATTTCTCCTATTGTATTTGGTTCTCTACGAAATTCTGTGCCTAGATATATGTACCGTTCCACTTCCTCGAAATTATAAATTTTTCCTTTATTATTTGTTACTGTCAATTTCGCTAATTTAATATAATCCTTGTCTGTCCACGTCATAGCTTTCGTTTTGTTTTCGTTTATTTGTAGTCCTATTGTTTGGGCGGCTTCTTCCAGTTTTAGCATACATTCATGCAGCTCATTTTTACTCCGTGTTAGAATCACTAAGTCATCTGCAAATGCTAGGACCTGGTGTTTCTTGTGATACAAAAGGCCATTTCTATGGAGTCCTGCTCGTCTTATTACTATCTCTAGCGCGCTACTAAAAAGTAGCGATGACAATGGGTCGCCTTGTCTTACTCCTTCCTTGACTGTGAACTTGTCTGATGTGCTGTGTCCTATTCTTCCTCTATTTTTTGTTTCTTTTAAGGTTAGTTTTATTAGTCTTACCAATTTTCCTTCTATTCCTAGTTCTATCAGTGCATTGTATAATTCATTTCTTTTAATTCTATCGTATGCTTGACGAAAGTCTATAAACATTAAATACGTTTCTTTCCCATATGCGTGACTTTCTGACTGGATTTCTCTTAGGGTATATATTTGGTCAATTACTGACCTGCCTTTTCTAAATCCACACTGATATTCTCCTATTTCCTTTTCAATTTTACTAATTATTTTGTCTTTTAGGAATGTGGCTAGGATTTTATACGATATATTTAACAGCGCTATTCCTCTGTAATTTGCACAATCTGTTTTGTCACCTTTCTTATATATTGGTACCAATATGGCTTCATTCCAGTCCTTTGGTAATGCCTCTTGTCTCCAGATTTTCACTATTAATATGTGTATCCAATTATTTAGAGTCTCTCCCCCGTATTTATATAGTTCTCCTGTTAATTGATCATTACCGGGGCATTTGTTGTTTTTCATGTTTTTGATTATTTCCTCTATTTCCTTTAGGGTAGGTGGTTCTTCTACATTTTGTTCTTCCTCGCCTATATGTTGCATGCTTTCTATCTCCTCTTCGCTTATTGATTCATTTAGTAATTCGCTGAAGTGTTCTTTCCACAATTCTAATACCTCTTCTTCCTCTCCTATTAGGTGACCATCTTTACTTTTATAAAATACCGGTTTTGTAGTAAATTGTTTTCGCTCACTTTTCAATCCTCGATATAAATTCCTTATCTCTTTGTTTCTGTAATCTTCTTCTATTTCATCAATCAGTTTTTCATTGTATGCCCTTTTTTTTCTTTCTTAGTATTGCTTTACATTTTCTTCTTGGTGTTGGTATTGTGCTTGTGTTTGTGTGTTACTGTTTTTTACCCATTTCATTCTCAGCTTATTTCTCTTATCCAATTCCATTAGGCATTCCTCATCCCACCAGTTTTTATGTCTTTTGTGTTCCTTATTTATATATTTACTTGCTACCCTTTCTATTTTCTCCTTTATATTGTTCCATAACTGATCTATTTCTTCCTCTTCCTTCATCAAACTTAACTGTTCTTCTAGCCTGTTTTTATAATCTATTCTATCTTCCATGTCTGTCAGTCTTACCGTCATGTTTCCTGTTCTCTTATTTTTTTCGTCTGCTTCTTTCGAACGGTAATTCCTGTTTCATTCTAATTCCCACTAAAAAATGATCTGTGTCTGCGTCTGGTCCTCTGTAGCTTCTTATGTCCTTTATGGTCATTGCTACGTCTTTCTCTATAAGTACATGATCTATTTGGTTTACATATGTTCCGTCTGGTGATTTCCATGTCCCTTTATGGATATTTTTCTTATCAAAATATGTGCTCTTTATTACCATCCCTTTCTCTTTAGCGAAGTCGATTAACATCTGCACATTCTCGTTTGTTTTCTCGTGTTTGCTAAATTTTCCTACTGTGGGTTTGTATATTTCTTCTTTTCCTATTTTCGCATTCGTGTCCCCTAATATTTTGAGATCGTATCGTGGAATCTTTTCGTATTCCTTGTCTAATTGATTGTAAAACTTTTCTTTCTGTTCTATTTCTTTTTCTTCTGTTGGCGCATGGATATTTACAAATGTTAATTTCTGATATTTTCCGCGCATTCTTAGTAAACATATTCTATCTGTTATGGGTTTAAACTCAACTATTAATGACTTATATTTTTTATTAATGAGGAATCCTGTTCCGAATCTTCTGTTTTTACTCCCACTGTTAAGGAATATATATTCATCTATTTCTTTAATTTCAGTCCCTAGTTGTTTCGTTTCTTGGATCGCCACAATATCGTATTTATATTTTTTCATTTCATTTACCAAATGCTTTAATTTGCCCTCCTCATACGTTCCTCTAACATTCCACGTTCCTACTTACATTTCTTTATTTGTTTTTTCTGTGTCCTTGTATGTCGTTTCCTTGTCATTGCCAGAATTCGTCCCGTTTTCCTTATTTCCTTCATAATTTGCTAGTTTTTTGGAATTTGTCTCTCGATCTTCTCTGTTTTCTTATTCCATCTCCATTCATCACCGTCTACTATTGCCTTACTATATCCCATTTTAACATCCTTTCCTTTTTCTCTTTCTGTTCTGGCGAAAATTCTTATTTGTTTTTGTTTGCTTCTTTCCATTGGTGTCATGTCATTTATATAGACACGATCCCGTTCCATGTTCTTCAGTTTTGCTTTGTTTTTCATAACTTTTTCCTTTTCTTCTTCGTTGCTTAATTCTATCACACATATTCGTTCTCCTATTTTTTTTTAATGATTTTGGTATTATGTCTATTTCCATTTGTTCTTTTATGAATCCTGGGATATATAGCATCAGTCGACGCAGAATTTAATTTTGAATCGAGTATTGGTAAATTTGATAGTAGGTGCCATTTGAAAAAAATGATATTTTGCCTCTTAAAGTTGCGCGAGCTTGAAAATTCACCGACAATACCCTGTACACAAAAGGGCATCCTTGGATACATTAATACTTACATTGATAAACCCCTTAGTCCACGGATAAAAAAATACCCTCCCACCAACTACCCTATCAGTTACATGATTTTTTGAAGCATAGTCTGCATATCTAAAATTTCACTAAAAAAATTGAAAATCACCAGTTCTGTTGAGTGTTGACAATCAAGTTGTACATGGATGTATTCACAATTCTTCATAGAATGCAAAAATATAAAAATATACAGGATGTTCCATTTAAACAAAGTAACATTTATGTCGCCCCCCGCAGACGAACCGCCCATGTCGGCTCAAAATATTTTTAGAATATGAACCTAAGGACCGTCTATACATGTAGATGTATACTTACTTTTTTCGAATTCGCAAACATAACGCCGTAAGGGAACTTTGTCAGATCGTTGCGACACTCTGTATAAAAGAAAGTGAACTGTTGGTAATAAAGCTAAAGTGCTAAAATTTATTAAGATGATATATAAAGAAAAGAGCAGTGATTTGAGACATTGATATAACACCAGGAATAACCGTAGGTATTAAATCAAGTTGATACTCCATCCATCGGTAAATTCTACGCATTTAAAATAAATTTCAATAACGCAATCCGAAGAACTCTTAAAGATATTTCAAAATGAGTTATATTATTCACTACACGAACCCACTGAATTTATTTTATAAATAATTATAATATTTAAAAGGATAAAATAAAATTTAAATGTAATTAAATGCAAATATTGAGCCCAATTTTTTGTAAAATTGAAACATATCAAAATTTTTGTTGTGAAATTTTTTTTGAAAGTTAAAAAATAATGTTTTTGTTTTGGTGTTTAAAATTGTCCATTCTACAAATGTGATTAATACCTTCATATTTAATAATTTAATATACTCATTAATATTTCAGTAAGGGACAACCAGTATCAGAAAACATTGATTTCAATAAATTACTATTTTCATTCTCTTTAAGAACTTACAAGTTTCACGTTTTATTTATTAAAACTATGAATTACACTACAAATTACAATTTAAATTAATTTAATCACTAGACTTTCGGTATTGCATCATTCTTTATCAACTTTTGTGGAAGTGTGTCACCAGCGTCTTTTCTAACAGATTCTTCAAAATCAGCTGGTTCTATCAGTCTCTTTTTACCAAAAGGTGGCGGTCCAATTAATGCTTCAACATCATCATAATTCAGAGTTTCTTTTTTCAATAATGTTTCCGCCATCTAAAAGTATTAAACTTTATACTCAATCACCAATCCTTATTACTTACTAGTTCTAATTTATCTTTGTGTTGCTGCAATACTTCTTCAGTTTTCTTGTAAGCTCGTGTGACTAATTTCCTGGCTTCTTCATCTATAATGGACGACAATCTTTTACTGTATGGTCTTCTTCCTCTTTCTTTTGTCTCTTCTTCAGGAAAACATATTAGTCCAACAGTCTCACTCATTCCAAATTCTTTAACTTGTGCATACGCCATTTTTGTGACTTTTTCCAAATCATTCTGTGCTCCTGTTGTAATTTTGTTAAATGTCAATGATTCTGCAACTCTACCGCCTAATGTCATACACATTTTTTCAAATAACTGAAAATAGATGTTTAAAATTGTTTTCAAGAAAAAGCTTACTTGTACTTCTTCTTTGCTATGTAATTTTTGGTCTCTAGGTATATATTGAGCAAAACCCAGTGCCAAGTTAGTTCGAGGTACAATCGTTACTTTCAATAAGGCATCAGTATGTTTTAACATCCAACCAACTAACGCATGCCCAGATTCGTGATACGCAACAACTCGTTTTGTTTCAGGAGTCATCGCATGACTTCTCTTTTCTGTTCCACCTATATAGACGAATAATGAGCCATATATTAAGCATATACACATTCTTATTGCAATAGTATTACCAACCACTCTTTCAACAGCATATTCCAAATCGACTTTTGTTACCTTTTTCTTTTTTGATCTAGCGGCATGTAGCGCAGCTTCATTACAGATGTTAGCGATGTCAGCACCACTAAAACCAGGCGTTAAATATGCTAAATGTTTTGAATAATGATTCGGTGCATGTTCCAAGGCTATTCCCTTTAAATGTTGTTGGAATATTTGTTCCCTTTCTTCCAAATCGGGAAGGTCAATCAGAATATGTCGATCAAATCTACCTGGTCTTAATAAAGCCTATAAATGAAAAATTTGTCCAATTTTAGAGATATATAAACAAGTTAATAATAGCATATGTACAATGGAACAATTTTAGTGAATCCAAAGCAGATGCAAACCTCAAATTGTTTAAAAAATTACTAAACAAATTCAGGTGCCATACGCACCAAATATGTAAAAATATACAGAATGTTTGTATATATTAGCCTATTTTTTATATATAATCCGTGAGAAAGTGGATTTTGTGATTATAGCTTGTTTCGTTCTGATAAAAATAAAACTACAAAGATGAGTCAGGTTTGTCACCTTTTTTTGTGACGCTGGTAGGGGATGTTAAAGTTTATTACATTTCCTTGCAAATTGAACATCAATAACCTAATTTCATATGTTTGTATCAGTACTTATACTCGTACATAAAATTGGACCGTATTGATTTTTTTCAGCCATCTCAAAAAGAACTTCAAGCTTTATATGAATTCTCGCTACTCATCACAAAGGCCAAGAAAAGCCACATTATCGGGGAAATATTCATAAAACCTTGCCTGTAGAAAGCAGCTGATGTCGTTCTTGAACCAGAAATTAAACAAAATGTTCACAAATACCGTTTTCTGGCAATACTGTAAAACGTCGCATTGATGATATAGCCAAAGACATAAAAATTCAGGTAGTGGAGAAGCAGTGAAAGACCACATTGTAAGGTGGTGTTTGGTCTCGAAAAATATTTGTTTTTCGAAATAGTAAAGAAAATGCTAATGTTAAACATCAAAACTTTAAGCTGAGATATCATTATCACTAATTTCACTGATTTCAATTTACAGAAGTCAAATGTAGATGCTACCAAATTTAGGTAGTATATTGATCATCGGTGTTAAGTGTTTGTGCAGAAGATGGTTCAAAATAATTCTTAACAGAGATTTAGATTTGCTTGTTTATCAAAAATTTTGAAAACGAGAAACTGTGAAGAATGATGTTTGTCAAAATTGCAAAATGCTGTAAGTTAGCTGTTAAAAACATTTTCAAAATTATGGAAAATTGAAGCATTAAATATACAAAAAAAAAAATTTAAAAATTGCTAAACAAATATCGATCTGCGTGTGAAAACGATGATATATGTCAATTATGTGCGTAGAAGAGCACAGTAGCTCAAACACATGGTGACAGAGAAGCATGAACTAAATATCATTCAATGTCAGTGATCATTGAAAAAGCTAGGAAAACTCTGTGTCCATAGCTTTTACTTCCATGTCCATGTCTATGGATTTCGTAACTTCACCAATCATTGGCAGAGTTACGAAAGCAAAAAAATGATTACAAGTTGACTACTATTTATTGTTTTATACACACGTCTTGGCGGCTTAAACACAAATTATTCATCAAAATTGTCAATTATGGAAAAAAGTGCGTTAAATCTTAAAATTACTTCAAGATGAAGTAATTTTGTGAAAATTCAAAAACGAACTGGATGTGGAATTCAGAAAGCCAAGTGTCCTAGCAGTATAGGCTTATCTATTAAATATTTTCGATTCGTTGAACTGATTAAACTTGAAATTTCAAGGTGGAGACTCGAACACAATTTATCATTAGGGTGCCATGATGACGTATAGTGAGAAGTTAGAATTCTGGCGTCGTAAAATTTTTCTTTTTCCATTTATTTACACTCAGAAAAAGGGTGCTTTAAGAGAGGATTTGAGGATAATGATATGAAGAATAAAACATTAAACCATTTGATGCAAGATTTCCACACGAATAGCCCGTACCTCACCGATGAATTCATGCACTACTTGCATGATAATGATATTTATAGATTGGTGACGCGTTCTTTTTGCTATCAAACATGGTGTTGAGAAGATGGATCGGCCACTATTTTGGGTAAAATATCTGAAATTTTATCCCAGCATAGCAGAGCATGTGCATGTGCATTAGGGCGGTTTTGCAGTTGCAGCAACAAAAACGAAATATAGAAGCAAATTTAATATTACTAGTGATTTACGTTGTGTGCTTTCTTCTATTCAACCAATAATTGTAAATCTTCTTCTCCTATAATAAAAATTTCTTGATTTTGTTTTTTATACTTATTATCCTTATATTATAAAATTGCAGCGACAGGAGCTTGGGCGTTTTCAATTTAGGCAGCAGGGACGCGTTGGAAACTGTTGATCAAGTTGTGTTAATCCCCTACATTAATACAAGTTGATATACTGGCATGTCAGGTTTTCCATATAGCTTCGCGGGAAGATCGTTCGGTATGCAGGCTAGTGTGCAGAGTTGACCGTCAATAAATCAACCCAGGTGTTGGCATAAGCAGACGACGTCAATATCACAAGAATGGAAATGAGGAGCTGAAAAAGCATGCTCAAAACTAATGATCAATGCTACGAAAATGCGACTATATGTGAATGTAGGAAAACAAACTACAGGGTGACGTAGAGAGATCGGACAATATTATTAAAAAAACATTAACAGCACTTTGTTAACATTGCAATAGTATTTGACAAAATCAACTTCGAAAACACCTATCAAGTGGTATCCGTTTTCATGTATGCATTTCTGAAGACATTATTGTAAGTTCGTTTCCAATCCTTCCAACAGTGCTTAGTCAATTAGCTTTAAATCGTCCAATATCCCTTGTTCTCAACTTCTACACAATGACCAATTTATAGAGGTGAAAATGACTCACGCTTCCACGCAGAGCAACTCAGGCAGTGCAGCAATTCTTGTCTGGTGCACTCCACATTTTCTGGGGTTTGAAGTACTTGTGTCTTTTATTCATTAATGTACCTTGTATACGAAGTCAATGAATCCATAGTGAGATCATGTTACGAGTAGGTACAATCTGATTTCGATGAATGTTAAATCGGCAATAAACCTTCGCTGAACTGACGTGACCGATTCATTAACTGTCACAAGCAAAAACAGAGTGCTCTATCGTCCACTGCTCCAAGACTTCAACTCAAAAACAGACACTGAGATCCCACGAACAGAATGGAAGTAATACTATCAAAATGAGTCTTGGAAACTAAACCGATTGGCTACAAAAGAGGCAGACTGTGAATTAGATGATCTCAGAGTATGTATGTGTGGTGATCTAAATTAGAAGAAGGGTGCATGGGAAGCTTGAAAGAATTGAGGTTGTACAAGGGCTGTAATGCTAGGATAAGTAAATTATAACTAAGAAATTGAGTGCAGAGTTTTTTGCGCCTATTCTACGGGAATGGTCATAGTGGGAACATATTGGAAACCTTGATAGACAATCTCAACAAGTCATGCGACATAAAGGACCTTATTTTAATTTTATAATTGTTGTTCTTCTTAATTGTATGGAGGTGGTCACTTATCGTTCATTCACCTGCTTCTCATCAAAAATTAATTTTTTTAGTGAAGTTGTCAAATTCAGTCGAAAATAACCTGGCAAGTGTAAAAAATGATTCTGCTCAGGAAACGTGCCAAAATAGATTACAGCTTTTCAAAATCTGGTAGCTCTTTCTAAGCTCATCACTTTCCTTTTTTGGCAATTTGAAAAAAATCAATTTTGAACCCATAAGGAACACAAAATATGACATTTGAATTCAAACGTTAGTAATGCCTTCCATTTTTAAGTGCGAAGATGGCTAGATTATATTGATTATATTGTGGTGATCATGTTCTTTTTTTGAACATCAATATCATAACATGACATGCTCTTCAGTCAATGTTGTAGTAATGATTTGCATAGTTTGCCAAACCCGCCTATTTGCCATGAGCTCCAGAATTTCTGTCTTTATTTACGTGTATACATAGTATTTGTATTTCAACGTGTACATTTCTTTCTAACTTAGTTATAACAGGTATATTTATAATATAATTTACATAGAACCATACGAATAAATTTGGTGTATGAAAAAAATTGCATTACTCGCGTTTGAATTCAAATGTCTCATGTTTTGTGCTCCTTAGGTTCAAAATTGAATTTTTTTTCAAATCGGCAAAAAAGGATAATGATGAGCTCAGAATGAGCTACCAGATTTTGTAACGCTGTAATTTGAACTATTTTACATACAAGTTACTACTGTAGCTGGTGAATGACGTACAATAAAATTCTTTGTATAGTTCTGAAACATTTTTCTCAAAATATTGTTTATCATGCGTTTGATATTTCAGTAATGAGAAAATATAGGCCCTAAAAAACATCAATAAAAATATAGGTAATAATTTAAATAACTGATTGATTGCACAGTTATGTGTTGAAACTTCATTACACTAAATAATAACACTGTTTAGTTTCAAAGATTTAATACAGATGCTGCATGTTTCACACTGTGGCTTCATCAGGTGATGACAAATACCCATTTGTCATCATCTGATGATGCCACAATGTGATGAAATATATGTAGTGTCTACATTAAATCTTTGAAAGTAAACAATTGTTATTATTCAGTAATAATTTAAAATTAAACTCGTCGCGACATCAATTAGAGTGGAGAGTATTATAAAAGTAATTCGACAAATAATGCTAATTGGCATTCTTCCATGTCGACATTTTTTTGATTGTGTAGTTTTCCATGCATATTTTTCTGTACGAACATTTTTTTTGCAAATTTGTGACTGTTAGACTTTATCAGTTTGCAATGTTTGTGTGCACAATTTCTTATTTTTGTGCTTTTTTTCTGGTCACTTATATGATTATACCAGAGTAAAAATAAACAAGCCGTGGTTGTTCCCTGTATTTATACAATATCTACCCTCTAACCTGCGGCAAACTCTGAACTAAAAAGTAGATTAAAATCAATAGATTCGATTTTAATCATTACCAGCAAGCAACCTGAATATGTCGTTTTCAATTTTCACAACAACTGAACTTTAATAATAAATTGTATTACTTGATTGGTCAAAGCAGACACTTTCCCACATTTTATATTATTATTTTTATTCACCTTGTCTAATATATCAGCCCTGTTTGTTGATGCTAACATTATAACGTTTTCTTTTGTTATCATACCATCCATTTCAACTAACAATTGATTTAATGTTTGTTCACTTTCGCCTGTAGCTCCAGTTGCTCCTGTAAGTTCCCCACTTCGTTTGCGACCAATTGCATCAATCTCATCGATGTAAATAATACAAGGACTTCGTTTCTTGGCTTCCTTAAACAAGTCCCTAAATATAAACAGTAATAAAATCAATCCTGAAATAAAATAGAATTACCTGACTCTCGCAGCACCTAATCCACCAATCATTTCAATAAATTCCGATCCGTTCATTGACAAAAACGGTACTTTGGCTTCAGTAGCTACAGCTTTAGCTAACAACGTTTTTCCACAACCAGGTGGACCCAGTAATAGTGCGCCTTTCGGAACTTTTGCTCCTAAACTTTTATAGTGCTCAGGTCTTTTAAGATAATCAAGGAATTCCATAACTTCTAGTTTTGCTTCCCGTAACCCTGCGACATCTGCGAAAAGAACACCTTTTCCGTTGCTCAATAGAGGGTCGACTAAAGTGAATTTAGCTTTTCCCATTTGAGTCTAAAATGCAAGATGTAAATATCTAATAAAATTTACCAATGGAAAACTAACAAACCCATCCATGCTGATAGGTGGACGAATGTTTCTACTTCTTGCGATTATTGAAACCAGAAGACCAACAACAAATAAGGACAATATCAGTTTACCAGCCGAGTCACCTCCACGTTCGTAAACAACAGGAACTCCATCCGTAATACCTAATCTCCTTTCAGCTTCACGTAACTTATCTTCAAATTTTTGTATGTCAACTACGTTCATGTGATAAGTTTTATGGTCCGCCTGCAAATAAGAATTATTTCAAAAAACAAAAATCAGTGTTTTTAAGGACTAAATTCATATTGAATATCTTTTCAAGGACCACTTCCTCATATTGGTGTAAAATGGAACTACCTTACTTGCGTGGCATAGTGAGTCTCCATCTTGATATATCATATTTTATAAATTTAAATAGATGTCACCAGTTATATTTCAATGAAAAAGGTACCAATTAGCAGACCATCAAAAGTGCTTCTAACAGAATGAGAAATGAAATATAACCTAAGATCGCAACTTAGTTGTCGAAATACGTATATAGATTTGTTAAAATCAAGTGCAGTAGGGTTTTGTTAAACTTATGAATTTTTTCTTAATAAGTTATTTTCATATTTAAAAACCACCCTCTCAATCAATTTATTAAAGAAGTGAAATGCTTTATCGACAAATTACCAGTGGTTGCGATGAATTACCAACTACTGTATTAAATTCGATCCCTAGTCACTGGGAACTATGGAAAATAAGACAGCAAATAAAATTCATAAAAAAGTGTAAAAAAAAATTCGGGAAAGTAATTTTTCATACAATGACAGAACGCTAAAATGTTATAGGAAACATAATTGCAAACAATTTATAAAGAGTTAATCGGCGAATAGAAAATATAAAGCGATTTTTTTATAAAAAGAAACTTGTCCACGTGGTTAAATTTCACTTTTAAAACCAATAAAAATTAAATACTAAGGTTGTTTTTGTTGCATTTAAATATATTAATATTATTAAAAATAATCATCAAATTAAGACGTTTCAAACTTTCATTTCGTTTTAAATTTAAATTTTACCCTGATTTCGATTTAAACGGTGGTGGAACATTCTTAGTCATTTAAATCATTCCATGACTTATTTGAAATAAATTAAATTGAAAAACCTTTTAATTTTAAACCTGGCTTTTCTGTGAAATAAACTTCATAAATTTTGATCATCTTAACAATGAATTTCATATGATCTTTCAATTTTTAAAATGAACGTTTTTTTTTGTTCAAATTTGATCAAATTATTTATGTATGAAACAAAAACCAAACAAATGCTCAGATGTCCTCGGGAGCCACGCATCCTACTACCTTTATTTCTAACATTTTTAACATTGATTAACTATCAGTTGATTCTTATTGTCGAATTTCACATTCATTTACGATTTACATTCACATGTTTCGTGAACAATCAGTTCTATTAAGCAACTAAGATTTTGCAGACACTTTCATATAATATTTTACTTTCACAGATTACAAGGTGGCGAACTAAAAGTGAATTATGCAGCAATATTAGGTATTATTTCATCCGACATTGGATACTCGACTGTTAATGAATTGTCTGTTAAATGGATATTTTTGCCTTATTGAACTTTTAACAAATAGTCAAAATAATGTGACCATTGCAAGTTATAAAACTCTTTGGAAACGAATTGGTAAAGAGGAAGCTAATAATTCATCGAAAAGTTAACTCTAATGAAATTCCTAATGATGATTGCAGATAGCAAATGGTTAAAGGGAACGTATATTAATAACACTTTATCAGGAGTGGCAATATTTTATATCAGTACCTTGTTACCATTTCATCATCGACCTAATATATTTACTTTGATGGTAACCATTAATATTTTTGTATCATAAACTTCTGTTGAATTTAAAACGTATTTTTTAAAAAATGTATAATTGTGATGAGGGCATGGAAGGTGTTGCTCTTAGATGTGAGACATAAAAATTGGTATATGTGCACATTCGGAAAATAAGAATAAGTTCTACATTAATGGAATCAGACATGACCATGGAAATGTATGGTGTCAAATATATGAGGCTGATAAGAGATGTGAACTCACCACGAGGAAAATAAGTAACTCATAAAACGTACCTGTCTCTCCTGAGCTAGGAGAAATTTTACTGCTCGGTCTTTCTGGTTTGTAGCTGTAGTTAATAACGCAGTATAGCAACAAAGATATAAAAACACACAAGTATTTGGGCAAGTGGGGACGGGGACAAAAAATGTGTAGAGATAGTCAATTATGTTGATGCTAGATTGTGGTCTCTATGAGGACATTTACACTTGTTTCCACCTATTAATTGATAATTAATTGATTTTAGTTTGATCTTAAATATGATACACAACTCTGTCGTTCAGTACAACTCATATTGTTTCCAAATTTGTTGGAGGCAAACGAATAAACTAGGCTAGATGTGAAGCTGCAACCATCTCTTTTAATAGCAGAATTGAGTTTCGCAGACTACTACATAAAGAACTAGTTCAGAGAAATCCTCAAAACTGCAAAAAAAATTGAAAAAATAAGAAAGAGAAAACCCTGCTATGAAAAGGATGAATCTCTAGTGTTAGTTGATGATAGCAAGCAGAGGAAGGAGGAAACCCTCTGTGGTTCAGTGAATGGTAATGTCGTGTAACGGCTTTCAGCTTCAATACACAATATTTGATATGGTAGACGAAATTAGATGCGATTGATTACTGAATTTGAATTTAATTTGTAGCTAATTTTTAGTACCACTGAATATCACATATTAGGTGCCAGTCCTGATGATTTAATAGGTAAGCTACTATTGAAATTAAATGCCATGCATATGTTGCCCATTTGACCCCAGCTGATGCAATTACCAAAACATTACATTTGAAATTTAAGACTAATTTCACATTACATGGAGAAGCACTTATTATGTTGATGTTTAGACATCCTTATGCTATAGGTTGAAAAGGTATAAATGAATCAATTGCCTAACATGATTTTGATATATATTTCAAATGGTCCACCAACCTAAAAATTTCTATTAAAAATCTCAACCTGAAATTATTTATCCAATAAAATGTAGAAGAATGGAGACTCATCTGTGATTGACATCATCGTCATCATCATCATCATCATCACTTTTGATATTAATTTCTGTAAATTGTTACATTGTATTTTCACCTAATAACACTTGCATGTTTTTGATTTCAGAACTGCTTTAGTAATATGCTATTTATAACATGTTCTTGATAAAAATAAGCAAACTAATTAATTAAAACTTTGATACCCATGTAAGTCTTTACTTTGGCATTTTCTGTGGAATGCAGACGAGGCATTAATTCCAATCCATTTCGCGCTAACCGAAATTAAAAACCCCAGACCCAACACTTGAAAGGTGGATTACCAATGTCACGACAGTCTCTTTTTTTATAAATTGTTGTGCCTGATTTTGATCCATTGCAATCATCAGATTCGGTTATTATAATGGGCATATTTATCTGTCTAATAATATTTTTTTAGGCGACCGACACGAAAAATTGAAATTTCAGTCGTCAAACGCGGACGAAAAGTAATCGTTTATCGTCCGCTTTCATTTTTCGTCCGCAATAGGGTGGCGCCATCTACCGACAGTTACCGAAATTGTATAAAAATAACCACATTGCCGTCAGTGTCAAACTGTGCATCTTGTTTACATTAGTAAATACGTGTTGGTGATGGACTTTTTAACTGATTATTGGGTAATTATTGTTTATAAAGCCGAAATAACTTCGAATGTAGACAAAGAAAACATAAACATGTCTGAAGGTGTCACAAATATGTACAATTGTTCAGTTGTCATAAATGACTATGTCAATAAATTGTAAGTAAATGTTGCAATAAATTTGAAAATTTTATGAGGGTCGCCTAAAAAATGTTGTGTGCACCACGGCCAAAAAGTGTTTTTTCGTCCTCGTTTGCTTTCCGACCTCGGCTACGCCTCGGTCGTAAAGAAAACTCGGACGAAAAAACAGTACTTTTTGGCCTTGGTACACAAAATACTATTATTTCAACATTAGTTCTGCCTCGGCTATGAATATCACACCTATCCGCAGTTTTGCAGCAGATGGAGCAGATTTACAAATAAAAAAGTTATGAGCATTTTTGGATGGCATACATATTTTCAATTTCCGGTTGTAAGGAGAAAATGGTAAGAGTTATTTAATTATTTACATGAATTGGTCATGAAAAATCATATCTGTTACTTGCACATCGTTTCCACCATCATTGTAGAAGTTTTAAACCTATTTAACTTACTTATAAACTTATATAAAAAGAGCATCTACCAACTAAAATTTAACAAATTATTACTGCATTAAATTTTATAACCTAGTGTCAAATTCAGTAGAGCATCCTCTACACAATTACAAAGGGCACTTTGTAGCATAAATGAATTGATAAGTAATGACATAGGTGATTTATGATAATTGTTGACGACTAATGATATTGGATTTAAGTTTTACTAAATTATGTACCTATACTCTGTATTCTTAAACCAATAAAAAATATTATTATTATATATTTAGCATCTCTGCTGGATGCTAAAGAATAATGATTAACATCACTTGGGTACCAGAAAGGCTAAAAATTACCAGAATTTTCAAGATAGGCTATATAGATGATGCTAAATAATGTCCAATAATGCACATGAGTTTTTAAGAACACGCTGCATTGGCAAACCGCGTATGACTGCTTGAAGGAACTGCGCGACTTCTCAAAGGTTTGTGATAGTATGAATCACATTTTATGGAATGGTATTAGATGAGGAGTTACTGTGGACATGATTACATCAAAATTCATGCTAGAATTCAATAATATGTCAAGGACACTAGCAGCCTAACTGAAAAAATACGAAGCGTGTATTTGAATGATTGATCTCAGGTTCCCATTTTTTATATACGATTCTAACAGAATAATGTTTGTAAGTAACTCTGATTATCTCAAAAAACTACTAATTTAATTTCTTCAATAGGCAATTATCTAGTTAAAGAAAAGTTAACTAGTACTAAGCCACTGTATTAGTCACATTTAGTAGAAAACATTAAGGATTGTGAGAGTAGTTGAAAAAAGTTACTTTAAGTTTTCATGGAATTAAGGTTGACCTCAAAGATACATATAGATAGAAGTTATGTTTAAAATTTGTGCCTTTAAGGACATCAAATGCAAGAGGTTGGATGTGCTTGCTTGTATTTTCCTATAGTAAGACAAATTAAAAATGAGTAGAATTTATTGGTGATTTAAGGCACCATTGGTGATCAGTGACCCCAGTAGATTTTACATTTTTTTGAATAAATGCCCCTTATTTTGCGCCAGCAATGTGTTTCAAAGCTATGCCTCCCTGAGCATCTCCCTCAGTCAGCATTAGTTTATCGAAGGCAAACAATATGTTGTATTTGCAATTTTATTCCCCATGGTGCCGGCGGCTTATCAGAGCACAGTATACATAACACAGATACGGAACAATCGTATTTGGAAAATGATGAATCTGTTGATGAATTGTTAAAAACACTAAAATTTTTTCCTGATGAAATATTCGAATATATTACGCACTGCACAAAGCAAAAAGTTGATAAAAGAAACCGTCATATAAGCATAAAAAGTATCGAAAAGCATGAGCTCAACATCTAAATACATCGAAATTGTGTAGCACAGATGGAAATGTCTCAGAATTCCTCACAGCCCTATTCTCACAGCAATGGTTTCATACTTTACTGTGAGCTATACAATGGAGAGACGAGAGAAGGTAGAGCGAAAGTAGAGACTCTAGCTGCAGTGCGATATGTACTGGATTAGTTTAATGAAAAATGTGTTCAACTTTACAAAGTTTGTTCGTACACAACGATAGATGAAATGCTTGATGGGTTTAGGGGTAGATGTATGTTTTGGTAGTATATTGCCAATTATTCAGTGGTTCACTCAAGAATATTCTATACTCACTATGTAGATATTTACGCTGGCTAGGGGCCCGAAGGTCCAATGATACACAAAGTGTGGTAATATGATTTCTGAGACAATGCAGTGGCACAGGTAGAAATATAACCACTGAGAGCTATTTTACTTCTGTGCTACTGGCCAGAAATTTATTGTGTATTTACACAAATAACAAAGTAACTCAAAGAATGTGTCTAATGCCCGGTTTCTGAAACAAATTTTTAAGTGAGCGTTAACTAACTGGTTCATTAGTTTAACGAGTCCATTAAATTACATTGGGTTTCTGAAAGCGATATCGTTAACTAATGAATCCGCTAACTAACTCCAGGTTGCAGTCTAAACTATAAAGTAATATTGAATGTAATAGATGGCGCTGCAATCGCTGTTGTCAAAATACCGGTAAATTTGTTTGATTACTCATAACATAGGCTGTTCAAAATCAATCCGAAGAGGATTAGAGGTAAGAAGTTTACCGAATTTGAAAAAAAAATTACTGTTAGATAATCAACATACAAATACGGTGACACTAACCTAACAATTTATCGAAACGTGACAGAAACGATATCATGTCATAAGTTTGCATTTGTAAACACAACTGCGCATGCGTCATTTAATTTAACTGTCCATAATGCTGCCTTAACTTAATTGAATGACATCGCCTAGTTAAACACATATTCAGCGTTTCGGAAACCCGTTCCCTGTTTTATCGAACAGTTAAACTAACTGGCTTATTAAACTCGCTTTCAGAAACCGGGCATTAGTGAATTAGCCAAACAACTTACAAAACCCAACATCATTAATCTAGCTTGAGAAGTTTATCAATTCTTTTACAACAGAAAATAAAAAATATAATACGTCAAACAGATTCACAAGTTTTTCTTGTGATACATGTTCGAATCCGGTCTGCAAGGAGCATCCAGCTAAAACTATTTTCACCTGTATATTTAGATGTTAGATTAAAGAAAAGTTGTAAATTATCAAACTTCTATGTTAAATGAAACCTAACATGTCACCGATCATATGATTCTCAGAGTCATCACCGATTGCGACTTAAAAAACAAAAATATCCTAATTACCTTTTTCCCTTTAATGATTGCTCCATCGTAAAGTATTATAGTAACAATTTCAACATCTGGTCTGACAATTATTTCTTCAACTTCACCTTTTGAAAGCATTTGGTACAAGAATTCGTTCCAAGATACGTATCTAACAACCTGTAAACAAATTCCTTGACATTATTATGATTAATGACCAATTATTGCCCTTACCTCAGGTTGGTTACTGCTTGGAAACATTAATGAAATTATGGCTATTACCATGTAAGCAGACAGCATCCACAGAAACGCTTTGGCGAGCAAGGAAGATATTTTGTTATCTTCGTCGTCATCTTTGTTTGGTTTTTTAGGATCTCGAGGATTATTGTCATTCTGCGAAGGAGTTTGATTCCTTTGCAATGTAGAATGAAAATGTCTAGTGCTTAAGTATTGCGGTAGTTTATTTATGTCATTCAATCCTGAACGTTTTATTAACAAACAAACAGCTTCATATTCTTTGTTGATAGATTTAGAAAACTATAAAAAAAGGAAACATAATTTCGGCTTTCCGTAATTTGCATCAATAAAAACAATAATCATAGAAAGTTACCTTGGTATTAATATTGTTGAAAATTAAAGGGTTGCTGCAACATCGTATAGTAGATAGTAATTTATTATGTGCTACATACAATTCATTAAAATGCTTGTAGTTTTGTGTACCATTCAGTATGTTCCTCAGAGGTATTTTCAATTTATTAAGCTGCGTATACATGATTTGTTATAATTTATAATAACTTGACATTTTAATTTTAGGTTATTTTGATTTAGAATTTCAGGATAATGATGATGTGATTTGTTTCTGTGCCATGTCCAGTACATGTTGCGACATCTATATTTTGTTAGTGAACGGAATATCGTAGCATCAGTTTACATCATTAGGTTTCGATACAATCTTCATAATTCAGATTTAAAAGAAAATTATATGGTGAAATTGACGACGTTCAATAAATGAACTCGTCGAGTATTACCACAAAAGGCAATGTCACAACATATTGAGAATCACTGAATGGATATTTGTTGTTTACAGCATTGCTATCGGTTAATTTAACCACTGACCAATGCATGTCGCTTATGTACAATCGGTGCCCATTATAACTAGACAAAACTGTAAAAGAAAATTGTGGGAAACCAATAATTTATTTAATGTAAATGTTTTGTTTACGCCAAGGCTATGTATGTGCTATGTCAAATGTATGACATTGAAACGTAGTTGTAAAATACGTTTTCCGGAAATCGTCTCGAAAACAACATTTTCCTGCTTATTTACGCGCAGGAAAATTGAATTTTCCGGACTAGTACTGTAAAGACTTCACAAGACACAATTTACTTTGTAACTATAGTTGCCAACAAAATTGACAAACTTGATTTTTGTGGAATTTGTAAAAACAATTTCTAAAATATGTAAAGTTCGTGTTTTTTACGATTTCCGGAAAAATTTAATACAAAACACGTCAGTAAAATCTCTTACTTGACTGGGAGCTTTAAAATACTCTGCACGAAGTGCCTCGTATTTCAATTTAGCTCGTCTTCAGTAATGTGACTTTTATGTAAATAACTATTTCCGGAAATCGGATCGAAAACATTTTCTTGATTATTGAATTTGAAATTGAATTTTCCGGACTAGTACTGTAAAGACTTCACAAGACACAATTTACTTTGTAACTATAGTTGTCAACAAAATTGACAAACTTGATTTTTGTGGAATTTGTAAAAACAATTTCTAAAATATGTAAAGTTCGTGTTTTTTACGATTTCCGGAAAAATTTAATACAAAACACGTCAGTAAAATCTCTTACTTGACTGGGAGCTTTAAAATACTCTGCACGAAGTGCCTCGTATTTCAATTTAGCTCCTCTTCAGTAATGTGACTTTTATGTAAATAACTATTTCCGGAAATCGGATCGAAAACATTTTCTTGATTATTTACGCGCAGGAAAATTGAATTTTTCGGACTAATACTGTAAAGACTGTAAGACGCAAAATAAAAAAGATACAATTTATTCAAAACTATTAATTAGAAACACTAATATGAATTGTGGAACTTGTTATGTTTGAAATATTGATTCCCGATAGTGATTTATCACCGAGGTTCAAATTTTGAGCAAGTCCCAGTCGAAATCTCATTGTCAGCGTGATCGTAGCAGATTGTGGATAAATCATTACTAGTAGAGGAATTATTGCCCATACTAGTAGTTGTGTTTTTTGCTAACCCTGATTGTATTTTTCTTGCTATATATAGCTTATTTTGGATCGAATTTTCGATATAGCCCTCAGCCACCATTGTACTTTGCCATCCTCCATGTCTTTTTAAATTGGTAACGTCGCCCCCGGCGTTTACTAATAAAGTGGCTGAACTACGGCGCATACAATGCCCCGTGTATTCCAGAGGTGTAGGTAACTCACAAGATACGTTGCAATTTTAGAAGGGAATTTTGTAAATGAATGTAGCCCCACTGGTTAGACAATACATTTCCCTTGCTTGTAATTTACAAATAGACGCCGGTGTGGAGCACGAACGGGGCGTAACGCCACCTAACGTCTGTACAAAGCACGATTTCCTTCATCAACAATTACGAAACGACGTTTGTTTTAGAATCAGGAATGTGTATTAGAATGTTATCTTGATCTACACTGTCATCCAGTAACATCTTTGATTCGTCGCATCGACAAGCTCCCGAAACATCAAAAATAAACGCGACCTGTAAATACATAAGAAAAATTGATTTGAGGTACTTTACCCATTGTTACAACTTCCACCAATAAAAATTCCTTGTCGGGAGCTTCAAGAAGAAATTTATCAATGTGGTCCCGGGACAAACATTTCGATTTTTTTTCTTGGTAACCAGTCGATTTTCACTTTAAGTATGCAATAAACTTATAAAATAAACTTATAAAATGTTCAAATTCTGCTTCAATAAGAACACGGATTTTAACGTAGAATAAATTTTCTAAAGATTTGAGGGTTTCTGCAAACGTGCTTTTTCCGCAAAATACACAAGAAATACTTCTTCGGGAAGTGAAGTAAGTTTTTTCTCGACCACGCCAATCTTCGAAAATTTGGAATGCCCTTTCATACCGCTCTTTTGATTTACCCGGTAATAGATCGTCAGTAGCAGCAGCCGCAGCTTCACTCACATCAAATGGAATGCCATCGCAATGATTTTCGTCTTCTTTCATCGTCTTCATTCGTCTTCACAACACACTCACAAAATTGATGACATTTTTTCGATGTTGTTTACTTTGTAACTATAGTTGCCAACAAAATTGACAAACTGGATTTTTGTGAAATTTGTAAAAACAATACAAACACGTCAGTAATAGTTATTTACAGTCGAATGCGCGAAGTTCAATTTTACAGCGCGACGGCTTTGTTTGTTTTCATTTGCCGGAGCGCTGTAAAATAACTTAACGCATGAGATTTGTATAGAATTTTTTGGCCGATAGTTTTATTTTAAATTAATAAGTCATCTTTTTATATTTTATATTTTATTTATTCAACTTGGCAACATTGCATTGTTTATGACAGATTTGACAGATTTGTTACATTTAAATAATTGTATAAAAGTTAATGGTTATTAGGTAGATAGGTACGTTTATTATTAGCTATTTATAATCGAATGTAGGAAATTTCATTTTGCTGCATGAAGTTTATATCTTAAACCCGATGCCCAGCGGAGTGTTTGGACTAATTTAATATTAAATTAATATTTAAATTTTGTGTATTTTGTTATACTTATTGCATTAGAAATTAATACATCTCGTTCTCCTGAACATCGGCTTCATGATTTCAAAATTGCGTATTTTCTCTACGTCTCTGGAGTTTAAAAAGAAGGATTATTTACTGTTTGGCCTCCCGACATGTAAACATTGTAACTATGCACCGTTCATGTCACATGTAACTTCGTGTTTACCACGACTGTGCGTTTTCCCGCATAGTATGCGGGAAAGTAAATAATCCTTCTTTTTAAACTCCAGAGACGTAGGAAAAATACGCAATTTTGAAATCATGAAGCCGATGTTCAGGAGAACGAGATATATTAATTTCTAATTCAATAAGTATAACAAAATACACAAAATTTAAATATTAATTTAATATTAAATTAGTCCAAACACTTCGCTGGGCATCGGGTTTAAGATATAAACTTCATGCAGCAAAATGAAATTTCCTACATTCGATTATAAATAGCTAATAATAAACGTACCTATCTACCTAATAACCATTAACTTTTATACAATTATTTAAATGTAACAAATCAGTCAAATCTGTCATAAACAATGCAATGTTGCCAAGTTGAATAAATAAAATATATAGGTATAAAAAGATGACTTATTAATTTAAAATAAAACTATCGGCCAACAAATTCTATACGAATCTCATGCGTTAAGTTATTTTACAGCGCTCCAGCAAATAAGGCACTCGCCCTTCGGGCTCGTGCCTCAAACGAAGCCGTCGTGCTGTAAAATTGAACTTCCCGCATTCGACTGTAAATAACTATTCCCGCATAGTATGCGGGAATAGTTATTTATGCCGATGCCCAGCGGAGTGTTTGGACTAATTTAATATTAAATTAATATTTAAATTTTGTGTATTTTGTTATACTTATTGCATTAGAAATTAATATATCTCGTTCTCCTGAACATCGGCTTCATGATTTCAAAATTGCGTATTTTTCCTATGTCTCTGGAGTTTAAAAAGAAGGATTATTTACTTTCCCGCATACTATGCGGGAAAACGCACAGTCGTCGTAAACACGAAGTTACATGTGACATGAACGGTGCATAGTTACAATGTTTACATGTCGGGAGGCCGAAAAATCTCTTACTTGACTCGGAACTTTAAAATACTCGGCACAAAGTGCATCGTATTTCAATTTAGCTCCTCTTCAGTAATGTGACATTTTCCTGTCCTTTATGTAAATAACTATTTCATAATTCTGCTAAAGGTAAATTTGGCTTTTACGAACTAAAATTGAATTAAAAATATTGATTGACAATTGACAGTTGAGAGCTTGATTCACATTGACGAAATATTAGGTTACTTATTAGCATTATCTCAACATGTTTGTTCAGGTTATCCTTTAGTCAAATTCACAACAATTCCTGAAATACAAGATACATACAAGAATGGTAAAATGCAGCAATCACTAAATTTTGTATTAGAATTTTTTGAATTCTGATTATATATTTTAAAATATTATCTGAAAAGAGTATATGTATTATTTTATATTACGAATGATAACGGTAACAGCAAACGTACCCTCGCATTCAGAGAAATGCGGAATTATGTTAACACTCGACGCTGTCAGATGACTCGAACTGTTGAGCTCAATTGATATGTTATATTGGCCCCAGGGTATAAAAATTGCTAACATTTTAAATTGGAGTTAATCAATACTATGCAACTCAATGCTATACCACTTTATTATTCCACTGTCAAGGACACGCAAACAGATTTCTTTATTCACATACACAAAATAAATGCCACATTTTATATTTTTAACGATTCGTAGTTTTTCTACAATAAAATGTTATCAAATTAAATGTTTATTTGTTTGTGGCGGTCCTATCAGCAGGTGTTTTATTTATGGTGTACCGGATTAATAGCATAAACACAGCTCCGTGAGTTTATCCACCCATAGCTGGACGTTATTTTAACGTACTGCGCACTTCGTAAGGTTTCTTGTGAAACAAGTAGATTATTTCGATTCAGCTCGATGCCCGGTCGTTTTTGCTCGATGTATAAGATTTTAAGGGGAGTAACTATCAAATGAATTTATAATTTTAAACGAACAAAACGCACGGGGCAGGCAGTTTCTTTTTTTTCTAGAGGAGTATTTCTGCTGGAGATATATAGTTGTCGAAATATATATTGAGATAGCTTAAAGTGCTGTGTGGTAAGCTTAATATTTATTTTATTTTATGAGAACAGGCATATTCTTACTTTCTATCATGTTAATAATTTCATGTTAAACAAATCTCTCATTACATGCAATAACTTCATTGTCCTTCGATATTGGGCTCGGGTCTGGAATGGCCCAGGTCTCTGCAGAGCTGCGGGTTTGCAACTCTATGCATTGCCATATGTTAATTTTACAATTCTCTAGGCTTCATAACAAAAATTTCCTAAATTCTCAAATAATTTTTTTATGCCTTTTCATCTTTCACCACCCATCAAAAAAACATTTTTGTATACACTTGTGAATTATGTCTTTTGATTAAATTTGCATTGATTTCAAAATCATGACAATTACTATTTTTCATAAGCTCCTTACTCTGTGAAATTCCCGATAGTATCTTCGTAGATAGCTTATTCCGAATTTTTGGTTTGTTTTATTTTGCGAAAATCTTCGTTCCACTTGAGTGTGCTACAAATGGGCACGCAAATGAATCTTCATCTAATTTGAATTTGACATTTTATCCAAAATTCTTGAATATTTAAATATTGATTTCTTAAACTTTGCTATACTTCGCTATCTATTTCATTAAGTTTATTCCTTGAAATTAAGTTGGGAAACTGCCTTTCCAAAGGTACTACAGGAGTATGTTTTTTGGAAACCACCTCATTCGGTGAAATCATTTGGATTTGTTTAAAAATGATTGTGGACTTATTTGTTATTTTAAATCTTTTATATATTTCCCCACCACACTTCATTGTTTAATTCGTGGTTATTATTAGCCCCTAACTAGACATTTCCTAAAGGAACACAATTTTGGGGATATTTATATTCTATATTTTCTACCACAGTATCATTCGACGTGAGCAAAAAGGCCAAAAAATAAATATTATATAATTGAATGCTTGCATTTTTGTTTTAAATATTTATTTTAATATAAATATTAATTATATATAATTATACGTACTCGCAACAATGAAGAAATACGAAGAAAAATACAATGCGATGATTAAAAAATTGACTTTTAATACTTGTTCACGGAGGCGAAGCAACAAGCTGTTCGGAAATGAAATAAATTTGCCTAGAGGTGTATTTGCAGCTTCGGGTCCAAACGTAATTTTTCCTCGGGGATTTACTCTTCTGCATTCAAGTCATATTTCCGGTAAGAAAGGAAGTTCGGACTCTGTTGAAGATCGCTAATTCTAATTTACTGCTCATCAACAGATGGTATCTTAGACAAAAATAAAATTACATTACTAACATTTTTGCGTCTAATAACTTGAATTATTAAAAGCACAAAGAGTATTTTTTAAAATAATATATGGAACAAGTTTTTCTTATTTTTCGCTAGATTTTGATAAAAATTCCCTTCGTTGATCCAGTCGTCGAATAACATTAGCATTTGGATGCCTTCTGTTTGGATACCGTTCAGCATATAAATTAGCAGCAGCGTACAAATTGCCATGACATTCTCCTAATATCAAATACATATCTGCATATTCCACAAAACTGTACTCCATGACGCTAATTATTAAGATAATAAACAACAAGACAATTCAACACGTCCTTTTTACAGCAAATTGTCACAGATATGTCAAAACGTCAAACGTCAAATTATTTAAAGTAAAAAGTACGTACATAAGAGCCTACGTTTATTTCAAAAAGTGAAAATTGTATTGCACATTGTTGCAACATATTTGGAAAACTCAAGCATTGCAGAAAGTTCAAGCTTCTAATGAAAATTCTACGTAAACTAAGAGTATGATGACTACAATTAGAGATTGGTGATTCCTTTTGTTGATTATACTACAGCTAAAAAACATTATTTCATAAAAATATAGTACGATGAGCAACCCGTAATTTAACTTAAGACTGCCAATACCTCATCCATGAGATTCACAACAAATTGTTATAAGACTCTATTACTCCATCTTTGATGCAGAATCGGATGTTATGAATATTATCCGCCATTTAGGATTCACCCTGGTTATTACCTTTCGTCAGTAGCGATTACCAATAACCCAGAAACAATAATGTCTAGCGACATTATTTAATCACTGTGATTCTGTGTATGGTCCTTTTTTAAGTTGTGAAAATCAAAACCGAATTCAATTAGTACAAAACTCCTGCCTGCGTTACACCTACGGCATTCGTAAATTCGACAGAATATCACATAAGCTCAAGGATTGCAGATGGCTGAATATGATAAATCGTCGTAAATTTCATTCAGGTTCAGTATTTTATAAGATAATCCTTGAAAAAACGCCTACTTATTTATATAATAAAATCACATTCCGCACTGATATACACAATATTAATATTCGCCATAAAAATGTTATATCCATACCACGTCATAACACTGCCCTGTTCACAAAAAGCTTTTCATATTGTATGGCTGCGTTTTGGAATTCCCTGCCAATGTCCATGAAATATCTTAATTATCCTCATTTTAAAAAGGTATATAGACAACATTTATATGAGCAACAGATACAACAGATGTAAGTGTTTTTTTTTCTTTGTTTTTTTTCTTCAGCTCGTGTGCCCTTCTTTGATTATTTTATTATTAAATTATCTCTATTATGTAGCACAGGAGAAGGCCATTGATCAGATGGTTTAAACCAATCTGAGTCTTCTCCTTTTAACCTTAATGTGATTGCGATTCTCTTTTGTATTATTGTATTATATTGTCATATTGTAAGGTTAATAAAGTTTATTATTATTATTCGGTTCTTCAAGGCAAGATGCCTGTTTAGGTTGATGTATCGGTCGAAGACAAGATACATCACCTCATATTGCTGCCTATTTGTGCACTTTGCTTGGTCACCGAGAACTTTTCTCATGATACTGCATGTGTCAATGATCACTATTTTCTGCAGCAACATGTATGTGTTCTTAGGTATGCTCAGTTTTGATAGGTTTTCGTGCAACTTTTTGGGTATCTCTCCAGTGGCGCCTACGATGATGGGAACGATTTCTACACGTTTCTTGTGCCACATATCCTTTATCTCAGCGGCCAGTAGTAAGTATTTCGATATCTTTTCGTTGTTTTTCTTCTTTAGGTTTGCCGCTAGTGGGATTGCAATGTCGATTACGAAGGTGGTTTCCGCTTTCTTATCCACTAGTACGATGTCTGGAACGTTATGCTCTATGTACCTGTCGGTTAGAATTTTCCAGTTCCAATATATCTTCCAGTTGTCGTCTTCTATTACGCTCTTCGGTTGGTATATGTAGTAAGGCGATTGGTCTTCTGTATGGTTGCAATTTTTGCATATCTGCTCCTCACGTACTCTGTTGGTGCTAGCATTTGACAACTACTTATTACGTGGTCTCTTGTCTCGTCCTTTGTGCCACAGAGTCTGCACTTCGTGTCGCTGTTGCTACCAATTATATGCTTTTGGTAATATTTTGTCGCAACAACCTGGTCTTGGATGGCGATCATGTAGCCTTCGGTTTCCGCGAAAATATTACCATTACGTAGCCATTGATGGGACGCTTCTTTGTCTACATGGTCTTCGTCGAGGAGGTTCATGTATTTTCCATGTAATGGCTTCTCTCTCTATCTCTGCGCCATGTGCTGCACTGACCGTTCGTCATTCGGAAGTTCATTTTTATCCCTAAGATTAAGCTCTGATATATGTTTATCGGCAAGAGTCACTGCGTGAGTAGTTAGCTCGTTTTCGCTTTTTCATAGAAATATTCCCTGAGTTTGTGTATTTGGGAATGGTGTAGGTTTTCTATTTTTGTGATGCCTCTTCCTCCCTCGTATCGAGGAAGATGGAACCGTTCTATGCAACTCTTCGGATGGTGGGCTCTGTATTTCGTGCACATTGTCCTTGTTGTTGTATCCAGTTTTTTTAGCTCCGTCTGCGTCCAGGGTACCACTCCAAGGCTGTAGGTTATTGCCGATATAGCGTATGTGTTTACAGCCTTGAATTTATTCCTTGCCGACAGTTCAGGATCCAGGACTTGCTGAAGTCTTCTTCTGTATGTGTGTTGAAGTTTTTCTTTTGCCTTGTGTTTTTCTATGCCTTTTGCTTGCTGATATCCCAGATACTTATACAATTCTCCCTCGTCTAATCCATGGATTTGTCCTTTCTCATGTCCAACATCGTAAACATCTGTTTGTACCCATTTTCCACCTTCCATAGAGTGAGTTCGGCATTTATCGAGTCCAAACGTCATGCAAATGTCGCTACTAAACTTAGTCGTTATTTTCAGTAGATCGTCAAGGTGCTTTTTGGAGCTCGCGAATATCTTAATGTCGTCCATATACATTAGATGTGTTAATTTCGTTCCACTGTCACTGATGTTATATCCCTTTTTTGTTTGATTTAACATTGTTGTTAATGGATTGAGGGCCATACAAAACCATAGGGCACTCAGCGCGTCCCCCTGGAATATTCCGCGTTTGATCTTTATACGTCCTGCTTTGATAGATGTTGTAACAGTTTTTAGAGTGAGTTGAGTTTCCCAGGTTGTCATGGTCTTCTGTAGGAATATTATGATCTGCGGATTGACACAGTACATTTTTAGCACCTCTATTAGCAAAGAATGTGGGACGCTGTCAAATGCTTTCTGGTAATCAATGTATGCGGTGTACAGTGGCTTCTTGCATTTTTGCGCTTCACCTGTTATGACAGCATCGATTATTAGCTGTTCCTTGCAACCCTGCGACTTTCTTCTGCAGCCTTTCTGTTCTTCACTTAAGATTTTGTTATTTTCAAGGTGCAGATAAATCCTGTTGGAGATGATTGATGATAGTGTCTTGTAGAGTGTTGGCAAACATGTGATTGGACGGTAGTCGGAGGGGTTGTTGGTTGGGGGAGAGGTTTTTGGAAGCAGGTGGGTTGTTCCTTTTGTCATGAAGGACGGTAGCTTTTCTGGGTGATGGAGTATATCAGTAAAAAGGCGGGCAAGAGCGCTGTGCGTTGTTGTGAAGCGTTTGATCCAGTAGTTGCGGATCTTATCCGGTCCAGGAGCATTCCAATTAGGCGTCCTGGCTACAGCATTCCTTATTTCGTTTTGATCGATGTCGTAAAGGAGCATGGACATGACCTGACCTTCCCTTTTTTCCTTTCTGTTCGCATCCATCCAGCTTCCTTGTGTTGCGCCTCCTGCGACCATATCTTTCCCCAGAAATCGTTTATCTGCTCTACCGTTGGTGTTACTTCGTTACTGGGATTTGGTTCTGCTTTATTTTTGATGTTTCTATAGAATACTTTTTCATTGTTGTTAAACAAGTTGTTTTCTATTCTTCGGTCTTTGCTTTTCGTATATCTTTTTAGTCTTTTGGCCGTTACTGCAAGAGTTTGCTTGAGGTAGTCTAGTATCTCAGTGACGTTGTTGTATATGTCGTTTCTGTATTCCTCTGTTATTCTCTTGGCAGCCTTTTTAGTTTTCTGACTTGCTCCATTTGTGGTTGCCTGCGTCAGTT
Organism: Geotrupes spiniger; assembly: GCA_959613385.1. Lineage (NCBI taxonomy): Eukaryota > Metazoa > Arthropoda > Insecta > Coleoptera > Geotrupidae > Geotrupes > Geotrupes spiniger. The sequence goes on along the minus strand of OY390736.1, from coordinate 6,209,495 downwards.
GGCCAATATACTTTCTTAGTTTTGCAACCTTGTCCCTTAGTCTTCGTTCCCATGGTGGGATGATGCTGTTATTGTTGGTGTTTGGTGTCCTGTCGTCGCTGTTTATTTTTTGTCCATGGAGTACTACAGCTGTGTATGAACCCGCATATATCAGTGTTTGGACTTCTTCTAGTGTTGCTGTTATAGATAGCTTGTTTGCTATGATTCTGTTTATTGCTGCTAACTTGCTGTTGGTTGTTTTATTCAGCTTCAATTTGGGGAGACTAGGTCTAACCGCAGGGTTTAGTCCATCATACAGCATAAAGTTCTTTTCAAATTCCAGCCTTATGTCGCTGTCTGCATCATCTTCTGTCTGATGTTGAGTGCGCTCTGCTTCTTCTTCTTCTTGGGATGGTTCATTGGTTTCGACAGTATCTTCCACTAATCCCAGTTCGATAGCAGCTTCTCTTCGAATGGTTACTAATTTTTCTGGCTGCATTCTGTTGTTTATCATTAAAGATCTCCTTTGATCTAGAATATTTTGGAGAGTTTTCTCTGCAAGTTCGGGAAATTTCTCGGTGACTAGTTTGTGTAGCCTCTCTCCGTACGGGGAGTTGCTAGTCTCTAGTTCTGTAATAATGTAGAAGCTTCGGACGATGAATTCGTTCATTTCAGTTGACCATTTCGTCCTCCGCTGTTTCCTGACTGCTTCAGTGGGCTGAGGTTCTATGACCTTCGCAACATCTTCAGCAGTTGTTGAAGTTCCTGGTCTTATTGGAGCTTCTACTCGTGTCCGGGTACTTCGCGTAATTCGTCTGAGAGGCTGAGAACCTGCTTCATTGGGCGCAGCCTCAACACCCAATGCATCCGAGGCAATTCTGTTCGGTTTAGGAACTTATATACACACCAGGGGGTAGTTGGCCCACTCTGGCGGTTGACTAGGTACCGCGATTGTCACACCCGTAGGCCGGTTCAGGCCACCCTTGCGGTATATTATTATTATTATTATTATTATTATTATTATTATTATCCACCAGTTAGTCTTCATGGACCTGTTTTAATTAATGTTCACTGCACCATTGAGGTGTAAGATTCGACTATCTTTCGTGTAAATTTTACATTTTGCTGTCAGATTTGACAAGACACAATATATATATATATATATATATATATATATATATATATATATATATATATATATAATTATTGTACAATACCCTAACTAGGTTCTTTACAAGGTTTTCCCTAGTTCTTGCAGTAAATACTGGGGTAATAGAAAGTCGGCCTTGTTACCGCGATAGGTTTTATTTAATGTCATTTGTCATATTAATGTTTATTGCTTGACAAGGGTTTCCGAAACACTTTATTGCAAAAAAAGGTGTCGCAATAAACTTTAATATTGCTAAAAGTGTTTTATTGAACGACTGACTGCTCATGATACAAGATAAGTACCATTATATATATATATATATATATATATATATATATATATATATATATATATTGAAAATGCGTCTTGTCAAATTTGACAGAAAAATGTAAAACTTACATGAAAGATGGTCTAATCTTACACCTCAATGGTGTAGTGAACATTAATTAAAACAGGTCCATGAAGACTAACTGGTGGATCGCTAGACAATATTGTTTCTGGGTTATTACCCTTCGTCAGTAGCGATTACCAAGAACCTTAGTTGTTGAAATACCTTTACATGTAGTGGCCATCAAAACTTCTTGGCGCGAGCCAATCACTCCTAACGAACCACTGACAACAGAACACTTTTATATGTTGACACTGGACATTTGATAGTCGTCTTGTTTATTCGCCGCAAGGTGTTAGACAAGGTATCGTCTTGTCAGTGTTCTGTTGTCAGTGGTTCGTTAGGAGTGATTGGCTCGCGCCAAGAAGTTTTGATGGCCACTACATGTAAAGGTATTTCAACAACTAAGGTTCTTGGTGATCGCTACTGACGAAGGGTAATAACCCAGAAACAATATTGTCTAGCGATCCACCAGTTAGTCTTCATGGACCTGTTTTAATTAATGTTCACTACACCATTGAGGTGTAAGATTAGACCATCTTTCATGTAAGTTATATATATATATATATATATATATATATATATATATATATATAGATATATATATATATATGAGAAAAGATAATTCTTCGGGAAAATTTGGACAGGTAAATCAATTAAACAATAATTACATCAGTAATGTTTCGTCTTTAATATAAAAGACATCTTCAGACTAAAATGAATAACACATATGGTAATACAACAATATTAACGTTAATGAATGACTCACCTAATGTAATATTAATTTAATACGCGCATGAAAATTGACTAAAATACACAATCAAACATAAATAAATGTAAAGATTGCTCCTTAAACACTTCACGTAAATACACATATAAACAATTTAAAATTCGATGCGAACTCGACGCAAGTCAAATGCAGAGTAAAATGCAACGTACGCAAATTTTTTAGGAAAAAAACAGGGTAAAAAACGATATTATTTCTTCAATCTAAATAAATTCATTAAGCGATCGAAACGGAAGGTCAACTACCTAAGTAATATTTAAGGCATTCTTATAAATTGCTGAAGTTAAATTATTTTCACTTATTATTGTATATCGCCATGACCCCCAATACTTGCAATATAAAGAGTGAAAATAATTTAACTTCAGCAATTTATAAGAATGTCTTAAATATTACTTAGGTAGTTGACCTTCCGTTTCGATCGCTTAATGAATTTATTTAGATTGAAGAAATAATATCGTTTTTACCCTGTGAACTGTTTTTTTCCTAAAAAATTTGCGTACGTTGCATTTTACTCTGCATTTGACTTGCGTCGAGTTCGCATCGAATTTTAAATTGTTTATATGTGTATTTACGTGAAGTGTTTAAGGAGCAATCTTTACATTTATTTATGTTTGATTGTGTATTTTAGTCAATTTTCATGCGCGTATTAAATTAATATTACATTAGGTGAGTCATTCATTAACGTTAATATTGTTGTATTACCATATGTGTTATTCATTTTAGTCTGAAGATGTCTTTTATATTAAAGACGAAACGTTACTGATGTAATTATTGTTTAATTGATTTACCTGTCCAAATTTTCCCGAAGAATTATCTTTTCTCAACGTATACCAGTGGACAAGAAATAACAATTATATATATATATATATATATATATATATATATATATATATATATATATATATATATATATATATATATATATATATATAGATATATCTTCCTGTGTTTATTGATATAATGGTACTTTACGTCAGGTATGATTTAAAAAAAAACAAATGTAAATTTTTTTACATTTTATTAATCGTTACGTTTCGCAACTCTTCAGTTTGCTTCATCAGACGCTGTTGGATAAGAATGCAACTAAATAACTTAACAGAGCAATAGTTCGTTATACACTTACGTTTTGTGATATACTTATGCAAGTTGACATATTTTGCCGATACAAAATTGTGACATTGTTAGAATATCCCACTTCGATATTTCTCTACTACGTGTCCACATTAATTATTATAACTAATACATTAACAAAAATACGATTTACAGCCAGGTTTCAGTACTAATAACAAGGGAATTACACTTATGACGGTCACAAAAACAAAATTCGAAAAAACTTCTAAAAGTAATGTTGTGTATAAAATAAATTGTGAGAATTGTATAGGGACATATATTGGCACTACATCGCAGCCACTAAAAAACAGAATAACTCAACATAAATCGGACGTTATACATAAACCAAACAGCACCGCCCTTGCGAAACATACTGTAGATATGCATCACAAGTTTGACTATGAAAAAGTAATAGTACTTGATGTAGAAACAAACGAAAGGAAACGGCTCACATCTGAAATGCTCCATATTAAGATTGAGAAAGATTCCATAAACAGCAAAAGAGACGTAGGGAATCTCCCAAAAGAGTATGACAACATACTATCCAAATTCAAGAAGAAATAGGTAGATAGTTAAAATTGCATTCGCTTTTATTTGTCTGCCTTTGTTCGTTATATCAAGACTAAAATTAACGCGATTCATCTTTGACACCGAGATCAGGTGGGGAGTGCAGAGTAGCTGACTCTTAAATCTGTTTTGTTAATGTATTAGTTATAATAATTAATGTAGACACGTAGTAGAGAAATATCGAAGTGGGATATTCTAACAATGTCACAATTTTGTATCGGCAAAATATGTCAACTTGCATAAGTATATCACAAAACGTAAGTGTATAACGAACTATTGCTCTGTTAAGTTATTTATTTAGCAAAGTTAAAGTTAGCAAACTGAAGAGTTGCGAAACGTAACGATTAATAAAATGTAAAAAAATTACATTTGTTTTTTTAAATCATACCTGACGTAAAGTACCATTATATCAAATACGATTATATATATATATGCGCTTCTTGGTTCTCGGGTTGTGAACCGCGTTGTGGAAATGTTCCCCGAAGGGTCGCTTCGACGTTTCGGCAGAGTCCCATCTGCCATCTTCAGGAAGCTCTTCTAGGACTCTTCTAGACCTAGAAGAGCTTCCTGAAGATGGCAGATGGGACTCTGCCGAAACGTCGAAGCGACCCTTCGGGGAACATTTCCACAACGCGGTTCACAACCCGAGAACCAAGAAGCGCAGATTTCAGCCGCGAGAACTTACGCACCAACATATATATATATATATATATATATATATATATATATATATATATGTTGGTGCGTAAGTTCTCGCGACTGAAATCTGTGCTTCTTGGTTTTCGGGTTGTGAACCGCGTTGTGGAAATGTTCCCCGAAGGGTCACTTCGACGTTTCGGGGAAGTTCTTTTAAGTCAGTGAGACCTAGAAGAGTTTCCTGAAGATGACAGATGGGATTCTGCCGAAACGTCGAAGCGACCCTTCGGGGAACATTTCCACAATACAGTTCACAACCCGAGGACCAAGAAGCATATATATATATATATATATATATATATATATATATATATATATATATATATATATATATATATGTTCTGCTTTTTTCTCGGGTAATGAACCGCGTTGTAGAATTATCCCTGTAAGGGTTGTTCCGACGTTTCGGCAATGTCACAATTGCCATCTTCAGGTTGGTCTTCTCGGTCTAAGCGATCTAGAAGAACTGACGTTAGAAGTTACTGCTCCGTGTTTATATGCTGTGGAATGTGGAAGCAGCCTCACAAAAACTGAGCAAGGACACAGCTGAGATAATTCGTCAAGAGGTATCACGAGTCCTACGGTACAGCACACCTCCAAAAAGAAACATCACAAGAGAGGAATATCTTGCCTTAAAAAGTCTACGAGGAAACAAAGACATCATCATTCTTCGGGCTGACAAAGGCAACGCTACGGTCGTCATGAATACCGACGAATACAAGAAGAAAATGAAGACAATATTAGAAGATCCTGCATATAAACCGACACCAACAGATCCTACAACATATTTAGAGAAGACCACCAAGGACAAAATTGCAGCATCACCAATCGACCCAGAGACGAAGAAGCTACTTATACCAAGAGAAAAAGCACCAAGATGCCCGAAACTATACGGACTACCCAAAATCCACAAGCAGGATGTACCATTACGGCCAATTGTGAGTTCCAGAGGATCACCAACTCAACCACTAGCAAGATATCTTGCAAAACAACTCCAACCGTACGCTGAACAATCAAAGTCATATGTAAAAAATGCAGATCATTTGATTGAACTGTTGAAGAACCAGGTAGTACGGCCAGACCAACTGTTAGTAAGTTTTGACGTCGTGTCACTCTTTACTCAAATACCGGTCAAAGAAGCCATAGAGATAATCAAACAGACGCACAAACCAGCTAAACATATAATGGATTTAGCAGAACACTGTTTGAAGAATACTTATTTCATGTACGAAGACCAACGGTACAAACAGATGGAAGGAGCACCAATGGGATCACCGCTGTCACCAGTAATTGCAAATTTATTCATGGATCACCTGGAAACCACAGCATTGCACACTGCGAAACTCAAACCTGATCTATGGCTAAGATATGTTGACGATACTTTCGTAATATGGTCACACGGAAGAACAGAACTAGCTACTTTCCTCAACCATCTAAATGAACAACACGACCAAATTAAATTCACAATGGAAGTGGAGGAATACAATCAGCTGCCGTTCCTAGACGTCCTACTTACGAAGACAGAAGACCATCGCCTGAGCCATACTGTGTACCGAAAGAAGACCCACACCAACCGATATCTCAACGCCGAATCACACCACCATCCAGGACAACTCCACTCGGTGATAAAGACGCTCATTACAAGATCGGAAAGGATTGCAGACGACACCAACAAGGCCGAAGAAATGAAGAATATACACCAGGCATTAGAAGCAAATGGCTACACCAAACGAGAAATACAAAGAGCAACTAAACCAAGACGGAAAAAACCTGAAGATGCAGACAGGAAGCCTATAGCAACAGCTTTCTTGCCGTATGTCAAGGGAACTACGGACAAAATTAGTCGAATCTTGCGCAAGGAAAATATAGACACGGTATTTAAACCACACCTGAAGATAGAAGCGCTATTGAGGAATCCGAAAAGTAAAATTCCCTTAGAGGAACAAGGTGTGTATGAAATTCCATGCAAAGACTGTGACAGCAAGTACATTGGGCAGTCTAACAGAAGAATTGATATCCGAAAGAAAGAACACATAAGAGCAGTGAAACAAAAGGATACATCATCATTTCTAGTGAAGCACATATTAGACACGGGGCACAACATAGATTTTGAGAACACGAAAACCATAGCTAACATACCACACTTCTCGACACGGATAATACGGGAAGCTATTGAAATAGAAAAGCAGCCACAAAATATGAACAAACGGGATGATGCTCAAAGACTTCCAAGAACATGGAGACCAGCACTTGCTGGCCGGACAAATAACAAGTCCGTGACAGACAAAAAGAAAATATCACCACCCACTGAGCTACAAGAACGACACGGCCCACTGACCCGAAGCCAGAGTAGAAACCAAGCATGCACATCGACCCGGAAGATCGCTTAGACCGAGAAGACCAACCTGAAGATGGCAATTGTGACATTGCCGAAACGTCGGAACAACCCTTACAGGGATAATTCTACAACGCGGTTCATTACCCGAGAAAAAAGCAGAACAGATTTTACCCGCGAGAATCTACGTATCAACATATATATATATATATATATATATATATATATATATATATATATATATATATATATTGTAATGATATTTATAGCATTAACAATAATAAAATAGTAAATATACCATCATCGGATAAAAATAGCCAGTCCAGGGATTATTGCCACAAGACTATCAGCAAGGAGTCAGATTTTGTATATGGCTACTTCGTGAGCAAGAAAGGAATGCTAGTTTTATTGGACGTGTCTTGTCGACTGATGAAAGTACGTTCACCAGAAATGGAACATTTAATATCCATAATATGCACCAATGGAGCGATGAAAATCCCCATGCATTGTACCAAACGAATCATCAAATTCGTTGTAGTGTTAATGTGTGGGGTGGTATTATTGGTAATAGGCTCATAGGACCACATTTTGCCTAACAGACTAAACGCGAATAATTTTGTTGAATTTTTAGAAACTGATTTTAAGGATTTATTAGACGATGTGCCACTAGATTTAAGAAGAAATATGTTTTTTTCAAATGGACGGAGCACCAGCACAATGGGGAATTCAAACCCGAGAATGGTTAAATCAGGAATTTCCAGAGCAATGGATTGGTCGTGGCAGTGTTGTAATACCTTGGCCACCAAGAAGCCCAGATTTAAACTGCCTAGATTTTTTCTTGTGGGGAACATTAAAAGCATTTGTGTATGAAGTGGAAATTGATACTCAAGAACAACTTCAGCAACGAATCAATGAAGCAGTTATAATGATTCAACAAAACAATATGCTTGAAAATCTAGAACATAACATAATACGTAGGTGTATGAAATGCATAGAGGTTGGGGGTAGCCACTTTGAGCACTTATTGTAATTTCAAATGTATTTACAAAATAAAAAGCTTATGGTGTAATCGATATTTCCTTACTAGTTATGTGCTGTTAATCTGTTAAAATTAGAATATTACTGTGAAAGAAGTTTAGTATGCATGTGTACATACATTCTCCTTAGGTTCCTAATTAAATTAAGTGCGTTAAGTGTGAATCGCAGGAGACAACACTCAGATTAGTACAACTTGCTACACAGTGTTGCCTAGTTTGTAAAACTTAAGAATTCTTCAAAAACTAAATGGTTCCGAGCAAAACGCTTGTAAATTTTTTTGCTCAGTTTTTGATGCAGAATCACGTGATGTAAATATTACCCGTGATTTAGGATTCACCCTGTATATGTGTGTGTGTGTGTGTGTGTATATACGATGGGGGACCCAAATGTAATGGGAATTGGGTTGTAGTGGGGAGGGAAACTGGGGGAGCCAATTGCTCGCCCAGGTGTCCGTTACGGTTAGGCCACCAGAGTTACTGTGCGAAGTTGTGACGTTGTAAGTGCATCGGTTCGCCCATGAGAGTAAAACAACTTTGTCCATTTCAAAGAGAGCAACACGCGGCTGTCAAATTTTGCTTGCTTTTGGAGAAATCGACCGCAGATACTATTGTAATGCTTAAGACTGCTTATAGGGATGCTGCCCTAACTAAATCAGAGTCTACGAGTGGTTTTCACGTTTTAAAAATGGAGAAATTTCAATTGAACACCAACCCCGTTCAGGAGGCTCCTCAGCGTCAAGAAGTGACGAAAATGTCGACGAAATCCCTCGCTCGTGAAGACCGTCCCCGGATCTAACCCCCCCGTGATTTCTTTTTGTTACCAAACTCAAAAGGGACATGAAAGGAAAGCGTTTTGTCACTATGGAGGAGGTAAAACAATAATCGTTGGAAGGTATAAAGAACATCCCGATAATTCAATTTAAAACAATGGAACAGTCGTTTGAAGAAGTGCGTTGTGGTCAACGGAGGATACTTTGAAAGTGATCAAAATTTAGTGTAAAAATGTTAAGAAATAAAGACGTTATGACAAATGTCCCGTTTCATTTGCCCCCCCCCACCTCGTATGTATGTTTGTGTATGTATACAGGGTGTCCCAACGATCTGACAAAGTTCCCTTAAGCCGTTATGTTTGCGAATTAGAAAAAAGTAGGTATCTACATGTTTAGACGGTCCCTAGGTTCATATTCTAAAAATATTTTGAGCCGACATGGGCGGTTCGTCAGCGGGGGGCGACATAAATTTTACTTTGTTTAAATGGAACACCCTGTATATATTAAAATTTTTGAATTCTATGAAGAATTGTGAATACATCCATGTACAACTTGTTTGTCAAAACTCAACAGAACTGGTGATTTTCAATTTTTTTAGTGAAATTTTAGATATGCAGACTATGCTTCAAAAAATCATCTAACTGAGAGGATAGTTGGTGGGAGGGTAATTTTTTATCCGTGAACTAAGGGATCATCAATGTGAGTATTAATGCACACAAGGATCCCCTTTTGTATACAGGGTGTTGTCAGTGTATTTTCAATCTCGCGCAACTTTAAGGGGCAAAATATCATTTTTTTCAAATGACACCTACTATCAAATTTACCAACACTCGATTCAAAATCAAATTCTGAGTCGACTGATGCTACATATTCCTATACCTATCACGTCAGGTTTTCGAGTAATTTCAGTAAAATACTCTATTTGGTCTCAAAATCAATCGCATTGCAATTTTCGTAATATTAAACATAGTAGTCTAGTGTCACTTCAGTAAATTGGATAACACAAAACTACAAATTGCATCGAACAATTAAAGTCATTTTAAAAAGTCACATAAAATTAATTAATTTAAAGCAACAAGGGATTCTTAGCTAAGGGGGCCCACTTCATCAGAGCCCACTTACCATCGAGTGAGCTGATCGTTGCTAAAAATAATGAAATGTACTCTATACAGGCAAAACCAACTTTAATTCTGACAAATGACAAGTAATAATTAAATGTAAAAAACGATAAAATAACATTTATATACAAAAAACAAAGTTTATTTTACAAAAGGTGTTCAAATATGTTCTTCAAACTAGTTCTGACACGTTGTAAGACTTCAGGAGTAATATTATTAAAACATTCTTGAATCCTAACTTTCATATTTTCTCTTATGGTAGGAGCATCAAGGTAGACTTGAGATTTTATAAAACCCCAGAGAAAATAGTCGCACGGGGTCAGATCAGGTGATCGGGCAGGCCACAACACTGGACCACCTCTCCCAATCCATCTGTTTGGCATCCAACGATCTAAATATCGTCTTACCCTTCTATGGAAATGAGGTGGAGCTCCGTCCTGTTGGAACCACATATCCCGCAACGTTTGCAAATCCACATCTTCCAATAAAGGATGCAGTACATTTCGCAAAAACCGGTAATAATCGGTACCAGTAAGATGGTTTTCAAAAAAATAGGGACCGATTACATAGTTACCCAATAATCCGCCCCAAACATTAAGAGACCACTGGTGTTGGTGATCAACTTGTCTCACCCAATGAGGGGTTTCGGTGGAATAATAATGGACATTATGCCTGTTTACCACACCATTATTGCGAAACGTTGCCTCATCCGTAAAAAGAATATTATTGATAAATGCCGTATCTTCCTCGATACGTTCCATCATTAAATTGGCAAAATTAATTCGATTATCGAAGTCGTTCCCGTTTAATGCTTGATGCAATTCTAGATGGTATGGGTGGAATTTGTGGTTTTGAATTATCCGATGTACTGAATATCTGCTTAGATTCAAACTTGAACTGATTGTCCGCACACTTCCATGTGGGTTCTCTTGGAGTTCCAATAAAACGTTTAAGTCATTGTTCTAATTAATAATAGCACGATTAATCACCATCCTACTCTCGTATGCCACGTTCCCGGTGCGTTCGAAGCGATCAAGTAGCTTCTGCAGACATCTAACATTTGGTTGTCCTTAATCAGGGTACTTCTGCCTATAGAGCCTCATTGCTAAAAGGCAATTCTTGTCTGCTTCACCCACTGTGTAAATCATATTTACCATTTCTTCCTTTGAAAAATTCATCATTCAAAAATAAACTTGGGACAATAACTTAACTAATAATTAACTAAGGCGTCTATTAAATTTATTGATAAAGACTGTCACTCTCATAAGAAAGTTAAAGTGACACTAGGCTACTATGTTTAATATTACGAAAATTGTAATGCGATTGATTTTGTGACCAAATAAAGTATTTTACTGAAATTACTCGAAAACCTGAAGTGATAGGTATAGGAATATGTAGCATCAGTCGACGCAGAATTTGATTTTGAATCGAGTGTTGGTAAATTTGATAGTAGGTGTCATTTGGAAAAAAATGATATTTTGCCTCTTAAAGTTGCGCGAGATTGAAAATTCACTGCCTACACCCTGTATACAAAAGGGGATCCTTGGGTGCATTAATACTCACATTTATGATCCCTTAGTCCACGGATAAAAAATTACCCTTCCACCAACCACCCTATCAGTTACATGATTTTTTGAAGCATAGTCTGCATATCTAAAATTTCATTAAAAAAATTGAAAATCACCAGTTCTGTTGAGTTTTGACAAACAACTTGTACATCGATGTATTCACAATTCTTCATAGAATTCAAAAATGTTAAAATATACAGGGTATTCCATTTAAACAAAGTAAAATTTATGTCGCCCCCCGCTGACGAACCGCCCATGTCGGCTCAAAATATTTTTAGAATATGAACCTAGGGACTGTCTAAACATGTAGATACTTACTTTTTTCGAATTCGCAAACATAACGCCGTAAGGGAACTTTGTCAGATCGTTGGGACACCTGTATGTATATGTATATGTATATGTATATATATATTGAAAATGTGTCTTGTCAAATATGACAGAAAAATGTAAAATTTACACGAAAGATGGTCTAATCTTGAGGTGTAAGATTAGACCATCTTTCGTGTATATATATATGTATATATATATATGTATATATATATATATATATATATATATATATATATATATATATATATATATATATATATTCCGAAGAGTAGTTGCCGTTGATATATTATATCATAACAAAACAAACATCAAATTTGTTTTTTTGGGGGATTGCGGCAATTAAACGACGAAGTATCGTATGTTCTTTATTTATTTATGAATCAATATTTCGCACCCTATACGGATGCTTCATCAGGATTACTAAATAGAATTTAATTAATGAAAGTTATGTTGTTGCAATAATAATAATACAAAAAATTGAACATAAAGTTGAACAACCACCAACAGTATAAACAAGCAGGATACACATTAAAATTAATTAATTGATAGTATAAAACTTCAACGAAGACAACGGAGCACGTGTACACATTTTACATTATTCACGATTGACACACACATCAAGGTGAAACTTGGCATGAAAAAGATATTTTTATATTTATTACCAACCAAAAACTCAATTTTGACAATTATACACTAACGAACAAATATTTAAGTCAACATAATTTGAATAAAAGCAATCGTACGCAAGAATTGATAATTGAGGAACCGATACTAAATAGATGTGTCATTATTTTTATTAAACCGGCCAAAATCTTATTTGTTGATGGTCAGTAAAAATGAATAAATGACATTTAAATTATCCGTGTCCGACTTAAAGTTCATGGAATTAGGGTTTTTTTTTTTTAATTTCCACCATTTCTATAAATTCTCTGGATTTTTTACTTTTTGCAAATTTTAAAATATTGACGTCTTCAAAACTAAAAGAATGGTGCTCGTTGTTCATATGTTGTGATAAAGCACATCTATTTTTCTTTGTTTTTATGTCGCTCAAATGGAGAGTTAATCTTGTCTTCAACCAGTTGGAAGTGTGTCCGATATACACCTTATCACAATAGCTGCATGGAATAGAATATATATATATATATATATATATATATATATATATATATATATATATATATGTTGGTGCGTAAGTTCTCGCGGCTGAAATCTGTGCTTCTTGGTTCTCGGGTTGTGAACCGCGTTGTAGAAATGTTCCCCGAAGGGTCGCTTCGACGTTTCGGCAGAGTCCCATCTGCCATCTTCAGGAACCTCTTCTAGGTCTCGCTGACTAGAAGAGCTTCCTGAAGATGACAGATGGGACTCTGCCGAAACGTCGAAGCGACCCTTCGGGGAACATTTCTACAACGCGGTTCACAACCCGAGAACCAAGAAGGTGTTTCGAAAACCCTTGTCAAGCAATAAACATTAATATGACAAATGACATTAAATAAAACCTATCGCGGTAACAAGGCCGACATTCAATATATCCCACTATTTACTGCAAGAACTAGGGAAAACCTTGTAAAGAACCTAGTTAGGATATTCGACCAACATTTAATTCACTACAATACAATTTGAATTTATCGTTTCTGTGATTTCAAATTGTATTGCAGTGAATTAAATGTTGGTCGAATATCCTAACTAGGTTCTTTACAAGGTTTTCCCTAGTTCTTGCAGCTAATACTGGGATATATAGAAAGTCGGCCTTGTTACCGCGATAGGTTTTATTTAATGTCATTTGTCATATTAATGTTTATTGCTTGACAAGGGTTTTCGAAACACCTTTTTGCAAAAGGTGTCGCAATAAACTTTAATATTGCTAAAAGTGTTTTATTCAACGACAATGATACAAGATAAGTACCATATATATATATATATATATATATATATATATATATATATATATATATATACATGAAAGATGGTCTAATCTTACACCTCAATGGTGTAGTGAACATTAATTAAAACAGGTCCATGAAGACTAACTGGTGGATCGCTAGACAATATTGTTTCTGGGTTATTACCCTTCGTCAGTAGCGATTACCAAGAACCTTAGTTGTTGAAATACCTTTACATGTAGTGGCCATCAAAACTTCTTGGCGCGAGCCAATCACTCCTAACGAACCACTGACAACAGAACACTGACAAGACGATACCTTGTCTAACACCTTGCGGCGAGTAAACAAGACGACTATCAAATGTCCAGTGTGAATATATAAAAGGATTGCTGCAATTAAGTTCAAAAACAATTCAAATTGAAAATGCGTCTTGTCAAATTTGACAGAAAAATGTAAAATTTACATGAAAGATGGTCTAATCGTTAGGAGTGATTGGCTCGCGCCAAGAAGTTTTGATGGCCACTACATGTAAAGGTATTTCAACAACTAAGGTTCTTGGTAATCGCTACTGACGAAGGGTAATAACCCAGAAACAATATTGTCTAGCGATCCACCAGTTAGTCCTCATGGACCTGTTTTAATTAATGTTCACTACACCATTGATGTGTAAGATTAGACCATCTTTCATGTAAATTTTACATTTTTCTGTCAAATTTGACAAAACGCATTTTCAATATATATATATATATATATATATATATATATATATATATATATATATATATATATATATATGTATGTATATTCTATCGTTGACCATGTAAAGGTTTATAAGCTCCTAATAATTAACGATGAAATAAAAAGTTGGTAATACTAATTGCAAGTGACTTTTGGAAGTATTTCGATGGCGATTTCGTTCTTCTTTTATTCTCCGTAGAAATTGATAATTGATACACGTAAGTATGAACATAAAGCTTCTTGTAAAGTCGAGTACACGAGCAGCACATGCATCTCTTGCCATCCATAAACCTACAAAAAATATAAAATACACCTTAAGAAAGAATTAAATCATAAACACAATTTACGAAATTAATTTTATTAAAAGTAAATGGCGAATTCAAAAATTGTACATTGAATTTAATCTATTAAAATGTGATAGAACAATGTGGAGTTATAATAAAATCGAAATTATATTCATTAAAATATATGTTGACATAATAAACGTTTTTAGAATATAATATAGTATATGAATACCATTAAATGGATTTACTGAACCTAGTAGTTCAGCGGTTCATCAACTAGAAAAACAGTCGTTAACTAAATTGACAACTATTCGGAAACATGTAAATATGTTGTGCGTAAAGTGAGAAACCCTTTCATTGACATTCAGTCACATGTGCGAGCGAAACGGGACGAACCAGCGGTTTTCAGGATGAGTGTGATTGCTTTTGATAACTGGACAACAATGCTGTTCGGGGGACTGGGCGAGGGGCGCTAAAATAATATTGACGCAGGCTGCCGCGTGAAGTGGAATATAGGGGCCTCTGGCACTGCCCTGGTATTGTTAGCTCTTTGTCCTCATTGGTCAGAACGGCCATGTTGGTGGTTTCTTTATATTCGCTCTTCATTTGCGACGTGCCACTGCAACGGATAATAGCATTGTCAGAAGTATTTATCGTGTTTAATTAATATTATAGTAAGTTTAAGTCGCATCGGCGATGGTTTATTTTGATAGTTAAGGTGGATATATTGATTTTCAATCATTATTAAATTATTCTTAAAGCACGACTAATGCTCAATTTAATTAAAATTTAAGTGACAGTTTAAACATCAGGATGTTTAATGCAGCGTTTGAAACTACACCCGCTTTTTAACATTTTTAGTTTTTTCCGCTGTATTAAAAATTTACTCTTTTCATTAATATTCATTTTGGGAAATAATCAATATGATTTTATTTTAATTTGTATGAGCAATGCAAGTAAAATTGCTTTGAATACAAATATTATCAGGTATAATTAATATACAATAGAACATATAAAATAAAATAAAACAGATAATAAATAGTAATGTGTAGTAATCGAAAGAGCAAGGTTATGATGTATTATTCTGAGATAATGGGTAACGCCATACGTTCATAACTGATATAATGAACTCGTAGTCATCAGAGTTATCATATTAGTATTTTGTGACTGAAACTCAAAATAAAACTAAGAGTTTCACCAACGTTTATTAAACAATTGATGCATAGCAATGACAATGATTACATTGTTTATTATTTTTTTGTCGCCATACATCGCCAACATATATGCTTACTTTTCATTTTAATCGCTATTATCAAAATTTGTACTAAAAATTTAAATTATATGTGACTTTATACAACAACAACGTTTTTATATTATTATTATTATTATTTATTTATTTGCAATCCGATTATTTTCAAAATATATACATATTGTCATTGTTTTAATTAATATAACAAAATTTGCCGGAAAATCGGTAGTCAATAATAAACTAAAATAAAATGAAATGTAGATGACGTCAACTCATATCTGCACTCGTATATTCAGTCACACACTAAAAAGTATGACCTACCAATAGGGATTCGATTTTACTTTTGGATGTTTTCACACCTGCAATCTCAGTCACTGATACAGGTAATTTTTTGTATAGTACGAGCGTTGCTCGATATGTATCGCGAAAAACAAACAAAATAAATGTTTCGAACTTGGAAACTTTTATATTGTTTTTCAAAATATTCTGCCTGATGATCAATATACTTTAACATACACTGGAACCAACTTTCATAGTATTTTTCCACATCGAATGTATCTCCGAAATACGGGTTGCATTCATTCTTCGGACGTCGAACATCGTAGTCACGTGCTGGAACAAAAAGAAATCATTAGATTGAATGATGGATTACCAATTAATTAGACGTCGTCAGTCTCAAAAAATTCAATTGTCTCGTCATGATGAAATTTTAATCATTTATTCCTTCATTTGCGATGTATATACCACTAAAATTTCTAGTTCGTACGATCGTCCCTTCTCAGTGCTTTGCTTTTTTGCGATCAGTGTATATATGGACATTTTAAACCAATGTTATAAATCAATAATAAAATCAATCTCAGATCAAACTCAAATCAATCGCCGCCATCAAATTGCAGCGCAAGCAGATGCTGTTGCATGGTTCTCTTAAACCTATTTTGAGTTATGCTTTACATGGAATCAGGTATTGCATTGTATAGTTTGTAAATGCTGAGCGAAAAAGATTTCTGGTACAACGCAGTTCTGTGGATAGGTGGAGTTATGAGTCCCTTGCTCCTATTATTTAAGTTATGCACATCCGTTCTAAAAGATATCTTTTCGTACAGATAAATAGGGGATTTGAATTGAAGATGGAGCGATAAAGGAATGCAGCCTGCAGAGTTACACAATTACGTATATTCAGCTAATTTCAAATAAGAAGAGTATGCGATCGTATTTCCTAATACCATAATCATACCGGAGGCACGCATTCTGTACTCTTTGAATTCTATTCTGATTACAGGCATCAACACAAGGGCCATATACTGTGGCACAGTACACGAAATGAGACGACATTAAAGAATTACATAGTAGAAGTTTAATATCCTTCGCTAGATAGGATCTGCGATTGTACACCATTCTCAAATTGAAAATGAAAATGAAAGCACGCTGTATATATTTAACTACTTGTGTTCTATACCTTAAACCAAGATTTTTTGCCTCATCAATAATATAAATTTTTTGCTACCCAATTTTTGGTTTCCAAATAATATTATTTAGATGGGTTTAAATAGAGTGTACTGAACACACAGAAAAGAAATTGTTTGCCACCCAATTCTTGGTTTCCAAATAATATTATTTAGATGGGTTTAAATAGAGTGTACTGAACAGACAGAAAAGACCACATCCAACTCATTTTGAATATCTTGAAGAGAAATGTGTTAATTGCTTAAAATTAAACCCTGGGGAACTCCAGATACCATGAAAACTGTTTTAAAAAAGGAATTTTGGCGAGTTCTACTCTTCAAAAAACAATGTGAGAGACTATAATATCCACAAATGTAGTAGCGCAACTATGTCTCGCGCGAAACCTGACTGATAGACACGTAAAATGTTATAATTGTTAACATGCTATCTTAACTGCATGTTTATGGTTTTATCAAATATTTTTGATAAAACAGAAAGCATGCTAATTGGGGTAAGATCAGAATACTGTTTTGGATTTACTACTAGAGGAATAACATATGCGTGTTCCAACGCGCCCGGAAATGTATTCTTCAATATACAGCTGTTTAGTATATGAACCAAATACTTCAATATGTTGCATAACTTTCATTTGGGATACTATTCATAAAATATTTCATCTGCATTTTGCAAACTTTCGGGCAAAACCACGTAATTTTTATTTGAAATATTTAGCCGTGTGAATTCTTTCCATAATGTTTTTGAGTCGGTGGCCTGTAGTATATGTTTAACGCCTAAACGTTTAAAGCTTTTTTCTCATTTTAAATGCAATTCTTTACGTAATATCTTATACCTTTGTATGAGTTCGAGTGTGCTACCTACGTTCTTAGCCCTTCTCTATTTCACTGTTGACTTGCCTCTTAGACATATGAGCAATTTTATATTTTCCGTAATCCGCGGAGCTTTAGGTTTTGTTATAGCAACCGTTTTAAACGGAGCGTCGATATTAAATAATTCTATTAACCCCTGGCTGAAGATATCGATTTTTGCGCTTATATATGTGACGCGGAAAATATCATCTATTTTAGAAAGTACCAAGTGCTTCCATAACAATATCGAAATACATGGAGTCCCGGTACCTGGTTTAACGATCGAACCCGTCATAAGTATTTCACAATAAACAAATTCATGATCTGATATTTTTACATTATGTACTCCAATATTCTTTACGAAATAAATGTTCGTAATCATTATTAGATCTAACAGCGAAACTAGGTTCTCGATAATTCTTGTGGGTCACCCAAGCAAATTACTTGCTCTGCCATCGGTAAACAATTTGGAAATGAAATTGAATGAACGATTTCCTCCACAAAACGTCTATATTGAGTTTTCGGCGGTCTGTATGCAACATCAAAAACAATTTTTTTGCGTGAACCTTAAAGCTCATTACAATTGCTCAATATTAGTATTAGATTGAATCAACTTAAAGTGCAAGGGATCCATAATATAAAACCCAATCGCCGCCAGTACCCCGATTGTACCAAGTTTCAGCGATTACATATTTACATTCTAATATAGGTACCATCAAATTCATTAAAATAACAAAGCATTGAGCGAACATTCATGTGAGCTATTTTCATATTACTTTACGTAGATCAACATAATCGACAACCAAATAATAATTTATGGCAGCAAGCAAACAGAGAGTAACTTGTAAAATAATATAATACAGAAAAAGTGTGTAATAATTTCTTACGCTATACAGAAATACAGCAATAGGCGCTTTTAATAGAGGCGAGATTGTGCAGTACTAGTTTAAATTGAATTTATTTTTACGAAGTCCGAATAATTTGTTATTTTATAAAATTATTCCCTTATTTTGCCGAAAATGTTTCCTTCACTAGAACAAACAGTTCCATATTTTTTCTGCACTACCCTTATCTAGGCTAAATTTTCTCTTACGATTACATTTAAACTTGCGTTTTCTAGACTTTATGTTATATCGAATGTATACCAAGGATGCCTGCGAATACCTGAATTTCACGATAATATGACGATTGTTTCTCCACGGTATCGATGTTTGCTGGCACCACAACCGACTTGTTATAGTTAGTGCCGTTAAAGGTCCACTGTTTATTCATTGCAGGTGCATAATTTTCGGTATGCTTATTGTCACACATTGAGCCGTGTGGTCTGAAAAAGTGGAATCAATTAAATCATCAATATTAATATCTGTAGTAGCACATATATAATCAATACACATCTCCCTCTCGGAAGTCTTACGTGTAGGGTTTGTTTATTGAAGTGATTAGAGAAAAGATGCCAGTAAGTCGTTTAATTGTTGTAGTGTTCGTTTCATATAGTTTATGTTCAAATCACCACATATGACATGATTTGAACCGATTACTTTAATCCTTTTTATTTGACGTTCAAGAATATGATAAAAAGGCTTTACATCACCAGCTATCTATCAATACGAAGTTACTATGTTAATTAGATAATTATTATTTCTCACAAATCGAGTGCATACACTTATTATTACAAATTATTTCTGTTGAGTATATTTTGTATAGATTTTAGTTTTAGATCATTTCTATGTAGTATGATTATACCCCCATATGCCCATTTCTACAATAATAAATGGAAATTACTAAATCCCTTATTTAAAAAGTTATACCGCCCTCTGATAGCCAGCTTCCAGTTATACTCCAAATGTGAAGATCAATAGTTTGAAGAAAAACCATTAATAATTTTATTTTATTCTTAATATTCTGGATGCTGTGTGTGAAAACAGACTACGACAACGTTATATCGGATAACCCTTCCTGCAAAGTGACACGAAGTCAAACAAAAAAAAAAGGAAACACATAAACACATAAATAGAGTCTACACGTCGATAAGCATTCAATTGAAGTCAGTATATTGACAGCAAAGCACTCTAAAGATGATGGATCAGATTCCAACGAAACGTCGGACAGTTCGTTCTATTGAGAACTGTGCATCAACTTCGCAGGGAAATTACCATTACCTTTATTTAGAATTACCTTTACATTTATTTAGAATAAACATACATAAATACCTCAAGTGCACTATTTAATTAAATTGGAACAATAATCTCTATATTATCCATACTCAGACATTGCCTGTGGTCAGTTAATTTATTAAATTTCCATCTAAAATCCCATTTTTCACTAAGATAGTATTGAGGTAACAACAAATACTATTTGCTTTTAATTACAAATCTACTGTAGCTGTTAGCAATAGTATAAAATAAAAAATAATAAGGTTTCTTTCAATTGATAAAGAAAGCGTGATTTTACAACATAACACCAAGAATATGGGTAACAGCTCTAAGCAATTCACAAAAGATGTTCGAAGGTTTCAGTTTGTTCTAATCAGAAACCCAGACGATACCTAAACGCGCCGACAGTGTTTCTTAGAAAGATGGGTTTCATTCCGTTACAGGCTTGAAGTATTCTTATTTTAATTCTCCTACATATCACCATCAATACCAATGTTGGATTTGGAAAATCTATTGCACAATATCTTGCAATCCAGCGACCTGGAATATTTCGCCAAGATAACGTGTAACACACCTGGTGGTGTGGTGTTCCATACATTTAAAAATGATTAATATTATGGCGTGCCCGGAGCAGTTCTAAAAATGTCGCTGTGTTGAGTTTTCCCTCAACTAAACGTACCCGGGCATTGTCGACAATTCCTGCCCAGACATTAACTTTTACTGGTTATGGGGCATGGCTTAGTTTTCTACGTGTTCATTTGGCGATGTAAGTGTAAGTGGAAATATGGTTAACATAACTACCCTGCACTACATTGTTAATGGAATGGATGAAATCCGATAATTTTGGAAATTTAGAGAACCATTTATGCAAAAGTTGATTCGCCTGTAAAAACTATTTCACTTAATTTTCTTCATTTTCATTTAACAAATGTGCTTTTTGGAGAAAATTTCCCTAATTCATTATATGGACAATGCCGGTCTTTAGGTTTCCAAAAATAAGAAGGAACATGAGATTAGCACACAAATACCAGGTTTGTAATATATGGACTAAAAATGGATTGGTTGTGTGAGTTCGCTTCTGCATATGTTTTACAACTGTTTCACTGGTCACCTATTTGTTAGACAAAAAATATTACCAGCGTATGACATTTCACTAGAGTTGAAGGCTTCAAAAATTCCTGCTTTTAATTCCTCCTTATTCTCGTTTGGACAATATCTCACTATGGTTTGTTACATCCAAAATTCGTGATATCGGACAGGACTATGCAGTATAATGAAATAACACAATACGATGGCACGAAGCCAGAAATAATGTTAAAATACAACAAAACATGTCGCCTTGATCCAATGGGTCAAAAAGTAGTAACAAATTCCTGTAAAAAATATTCTCATATATGTCTTTTTTAACATAATTGGCTCAAGCCAAGAACCGGAGAAAGGAATGCGAAGGTCAGTCGTTGGTTGCCAAAGCCCTAGATGCTAAGACAACCGTCACAGGAACCCTGGTGCAAACTTGCGGAAAACACAACTTCATCCCACATAACTACCTTAAGCGCTTTGTTGACACATCGATAGGACAATATACATCATCTTTTGGCTCCTTCTCTCTACCTCCTGGTCACCTCATCTGTAACAACTTTCTTTCTGCCTCCCTCCTTCTCCTACCCTCTTCCCTCCTCCCCTTTAACTCCCCTAGCAGCTCCCCTCACCCTCCTCTCCCAACGCCCACCTCCAATTTCTACCCCTCTCCACCTCCTCCCTGCTCCATCCCATTTCATCGCACTCCTCCCACCAGTGCCTCCATTCGTCTAACCCTCTTTCGCACGCTAAGCACCTCTTATATTCCTCTCCCATCCAATACTTGTTGTTGCTTTCCTCATTTCCGCACCTGAACCTCGCCACTAGCTTCTCCTCTTCTGCCGTCTTGCCCCCACGTAGGTATCTCGGTCTTCCCCTGAACATCTGCAGCTCCTTATACTTCTCATTATATCTCGCTCCTACTATTTTCCCTTCTCTCCCCTGCGCATCCACCTGTGACCACCGCTCCACCAACTCCTTCTCTACCTGCTTCCCTTCCTCCCTCCTCCTTTCCACCTCCATCATCGACATCCCTGCCTTCTCATACAACTTTCTTCTCGCCGCTTCCCATTTTGATAACCCTCCTCCCCTTCTCTCCCTCTTCTCTAGCTCCTCTAACACTTTCTGCCCTAGACTATTCTCCCTCCCCCCTCTCACCCCCATCTCGTACCTTACCGCCCTTCTCCCTGCCTCCACCGCTATCCTCTCACTCCCCGTCTCCTGTCTCACTATATAATCAGGCGTTGACCTCTCAAGGTGCAACGCCCTTTTTAGCTGCCTATCTGCGCCCTCTCCACCCTTTTCTGTTCCTTCATCCCCCAAACTTCCACTCCATACAGCATAATGCTCTTCACACATATGTTCCATATCCGCCATGATTCCTCAAACTTCCCTTTCCTCTTTCCCCACAAGCATTCCCTCAAACCCTCCTCTGCCAACTTCGCTTTTCTACACACGTGCTTTATGTGTGCCTCGCTGCCGTTGCCTTCGTCCAACACATATCCTAGGTACATCCATTCCCTAACCTGTTCAATTTCCTCTCCTTTCCACCTCATTCTTATTTCTCTTCGTTTCCCTCCTCCTTTCCTGAACATCATCACTTTGGTCTTCTTGGTGTTCAACTCCAGCCCCCTCTTGTCCAGAAATCCCTCCAGTCTCCTCGCCATCTCCTTAAGTCCCTCCTCCGCCTCTGTTCTCTATTTCAATAATAATAATACCTTCCCCTTCTCACATATTTATTAAACACTTTTAATATGTACATATTTCAACAACTATGTTGTCATCTTCAGAAAAATTAGGTATCTACGATAAACAAAACAAACAAAAATAGCAACCAACACTAACGCTATAAAATAGTAAATAAATATGAACCTTACAAGTTAAAAATTGTATCTTATAACAATTCATAAAGTGGTGACCTCGGAATCTGTCCATAATCTGAATGAATTAAATTTAATCTGTTCTTAAAAATAAAAATACTTTCAAAAGAATCTAACTGATTGTTATAAGATACATTTCTTAACAATTTTAAATTATTCAAACTTATAACACGTCCAGATTCCAATATATGTTGGGCAACACTAGATTTTTCCATTCTATTATTTTTTAAATGAGCCATATGTTCTTTGCAACGAATTAAAATAGAACGTCTCGTTTGCCCAACATATATTCTATCACATGTACTACAAGAAATACCATAAATTCCCGATTTTTGAAAAACGTCTACTTTGTCTTTAGGTATGCCTAAAAGAATTTTCAAACTATTTAACGAAACGAAAATTACTTTAAAATTTTGATGTTTAAAAATCTTACCAAAACCTTTTGTAGAATCGTGAAAAGGAAGCTTAATAAATTTATTAATTGACCTTTCTAAATTTAAAGTTGTAGCATTTTTAACCAATAAATTATACTTACATTTTCGCAGAATATTGTTAATTAAATTATCAGAATAACCGTTATAACTTGCAATTAATTTTATGTATTTTAATTCATTATCAAATCTAACACGCGTTAACGGAAAATTTAATAAACGGTTAATTAAGAAATTAAAAGCAGCCATTTTATATTGGAAACAATGGTTAGAATCTGATGTTATAAATCTATTAACATTAGTTTCTTTTCTGTATATATCAATTTCTAGTTTATTATCATTTCTGATAACCAACGTGTCCAAAAATGGTAATTGATTATTCATTTCCAGTTCATATGTGAAAGAAATTGTTTCAAATTTAGACTTTAATTCTGATACAAAAGATTTAATATAACATTTAGAAGTATCAAAAATCGAGAAAATATCATCAACGTATCTAATCCAAACCCTAGGAAAATAAATAGCGTCTTCTTTAAATTTAAGTTCGAACAAATTCATAAAAAGATTTGCCATAAATGGAGATAAACTATTACCCATGGCTGCATTTTGTGTTTGTTGGTAAAATTTACCATCTACTTGGAAATAATTTTGATACATACATAGCTTCGTAAGTTTAATATATTCCTTAATTAAACAAGGTTGAATTTCATTAATTTCTAAAAAATGTTCTAAAAATTTAATAGAATCTGGAATAGGTACGCTGGGAAACAATGAACAAACATCAAAAGAAACTAAGATTTCACCGACTTCTAACTGTAAATTATTAACTTTCTTTATAAAATGTAAAGAATTATCTACTGACAAAGTGTTGAAATTGGTCGGTAAATTCTTAAATTCCTTTACAAGCCACCAAGAAATTAAATAAGTTGGCGAATTAATATTGCAGACAATGGGTCTCATTAAATTACCAGTTTTATGTATTTTTGGTAAACAATACATTTTCGGCATGACAGGATTAGACACTGATAACTTATATGTAACCGTAGGCGTTAGTAATCTTGGACAATTTCTTTCACATATAAAATGGAAATGAATAATCAATTACCATTTTTGGACACGTTGGTTATCAGAAATAATAATAAACTAGAAATTGATATATACAGAAATAAATTTATAACATCAGATTCTAACCATAGTTTCCAATATAAAATGGCTGCTTTTAATTTCTTAATTAACCGTTTATTAAATTTTCCGTTAACGCGTGTTAGATTTGATAATGAATTAAAATACATAAAATTAATTGCAAGTTATAACGGTTATTCTGATAATTTAATTAACAATATTCTGCGAAAATGTAAGTATAATTTATTGGTTAAAAATGCTACAACTTTAAATTTAGAAAGGTCAATTAATAAATTTATTAAGCTTCCTTTTCACGATTCTACAAAAGGTTTTGGTAAGATTTTTAAACATCAAAATTTTAAAGTAATTTTCGTTCCGTTAAATAGTTTGAAAATTCTTTTAGGCATTCCTAAAGACAAAGTAGAAGTTTTTCAAAAATCGGGAATTTATGGTATTTCTTGTAGTACATGTGAACATATGGCTCATTTAAAAATTAATAGAATGGAAAAATGTAGTGTTGCCCAACATATATTCCAATTTGAACATGTTATAAGTTTGAATAATTTAAAATTGTTAAGAAATGTATCTTATAACAATCAGTTAGATTCTTTTGAAAGTATTTTTATTTTTAAGAACAGATTAAATTTAATTAACTCAGATTATGGACAGATTCCGAGGTCACCACTTTATGAATTGCTATAAGATACCATTTTTAACTTGTAAGGTTCATATTTATTTACTATTTTATAGCGTTAGTGTTGGTTGCTATTTTTATGTTTGTTTTGTTTATCGTAGACACCTAATTTTTCTGAAGATGACAACATAGTTGTTGAAATATGTACATATTAAAAGTGTTTAATAAATATGTGAGAAGGGGAAGGTATTATTATTATTATTGAAATGCAACTGATTGTTATTTTTGCTTGGAGAAAGTCTACCGTTTTTCAAGAAAGAATAAAAACTCTGTGCAATATCCTGATGTGCCTTCTGTCAATAAACCATCTCCACATTGCCCAGAACTACCTATTCAAAAACCTATATCTCTCCTTACTAATCTTCAATGTGGTCGCGCCGTAGAGCAAATTGAGCCAGAAACCGAAGATAACTTTTCAAATTTAGGCAACGATCCGCCTTATAAGAACAAGCCCACTTGTTATGGTCACGCTTACAAGAGTGGAATCTTCTTAACAAAAACACTACAATATCGATATATAACAGACGACATGAAAACCTGAGTATCTTTTATGAAGTCAAAGATGGATTTTGTTTTTGTAATAACATAGATGATTTAATGCAAGAACTGGGGTTTAACTATAATCCCAGAGAATGGCGTCTATTCATAGATTCATCTCAATTCCCCGTTTTATTACATGATGGTAATAAAAAACCATCGATTCCCTTGGCCCATTCTACAACCAGTAAAGAAACGTATCAATCTATGTCGACAACTTTAAATTTAGTTCAGTACAAACAGTATCTTTGGCATATCTGTGGAGATCTTAAGGTTGTTGCCATCCTGCTTGGATACAAGGTGGTTTTACCGAGTACTGTTGTTTTCTCTGTCTTTGGGATAGCCGTGCTATTCAATCACATTATAACGTTAAACAATGGCAGCAACGAGACAACTTTGTTCCTGGCAAGTATAACGTAAAATTTGAGGCATTAGTAGACCCAAAACTTGCAATTCTTCCGCCACTGCACATAAAATTGGGTTTAATTAAACAGTTTGTGAAAGCATTAGATAAAGGCGGCGAGTATTTTAAGTAGCTCAGGAGTAAATTTCTAAAGTTGAGCGACGTGAAAATTCGCGAAGGAATATTTATTGGCCCACAAATAAGAAAGTTGTTCAAAGATCACAATTTCCAGGAAAAAATGAACAGTTTGGAACTTGCTGCCTGGACCTCTTTCTCCCAAGTTTGTTCAAATTTTCTTGGGAATAAAAGAAATTTGAATTATACAGAATTGGTGAAAGATCTTTTGGTCAATTACAAAAATCTGGAGTGTAGAATGTGGCTGAAGGTTCATTTTCTGCACTCTCATCTGGCATTATTTCCCGAGAATTTAGGTGCTGCCAGTGACGAGCAGGGTGAACGATTCCATCAAGACATCAGCATCGTGGAGAGACGGTACCAGGGGAGATGGGATCCTGCTATGATGGGTGATTTTTGTTGGGTTCTCCAAAAGGAAGACGATAGCCCTCATAAGAGAAAAAAAATAAATTAGTTTTGTATTGGAATATACTTAATTGTCCTTTCTGTGTTAACGCTATTTCGTATGTATAAAACATTTTTGAATAAAATTATTTTTGGTTTTTAACTTTTATTGTTTTAATAAAAAATCCCATTAATGCATATTGGTGTTAACGGATAATGTTGTTCCTAGCTCGGAATCTAGACGTGCTAGAATAAATCTGTTTATAGATTCAGCAGACCCTAATTACCCCAGATTAGGTGATTTCACTGCAGTTATAATTCATTTTTTTATGTCGGGTCGTGATATCAGCCTATCTGCTTCCGCAGTTCTCCAATGGTGATACAACTACAACAATCGATCCTTGCCGCGGTTTACCTATCTCGAGACTCTACTCAGTCTCCACCAATGACGGACTGAACTAGTTGGTGGACCATTGCTGCAAGGAGAAGCTGTACCTGGTCATTGGCTATGGCATTAACACATACCACACGGCCTGGGGAAGGCAACCAACAATGTAAGTATTCTGCATGATTTCATACTCAGTAATGATCTAGAAACACTAAGTCGTGACACTCAATCAACGTTTGTCAGCAAACGGAGCATGTAGGTATGTTAATTGATAATATCCCGGCATCCAAGGGGTATTTCAAATAAGGTCCAAATATGCGAGGTAAGAAGTGAAGTGTATATGTCTAAACCACAGATGAATCCAGTTTCAGATAAATATGGCAAGAATGATCAGTAGGCCCTATAGAGATTCGAAACAAACGTACAAGGTTTTATATAAAATTCACCTTGAAGGCAGCATCTATGGAAACTGTGATACCGAAGGTGTGGAGAAAATTTAGAGTTGTTTTCTTGTAAAGACTTTGTAGAGACTGTGTGAAATTTTAAACGGGCTACAGTTGTTGCCAAAATGTCCGTTGCAACATGCGTACACCCAATGGCGATCGACCGAAACAGCCATACATTCAGTAGTGAGCTGTATCGAGAAGTGCCCTCGACTTCTCGTTTCTTCATCATAGCAGCCTACGCGGATAATGTGGCGATCCTGGTTAGTGGCAGATGTGAGGTTACCGTCTGTGAACGAATGCAGATAGAACTCAAAATAATAAAAATAACGGTGAATTCGCCAACGCTTCTACGCAGACTTCAATTGAGTGCAGAGATTAAATGCCTTGGTATATCCATAGATAAAAAAATTAAAAACAAGGTAAACAAAGCCGTAATAACATTCTCGCGGTGTCGCAGAACTGTAGGCAAAATCTGGAAGATAAAGAAGAAAACAGTGATTCGGATATACATTGCCATCACAAGGCCGACGTTAACATACGGTGCTATTGTATGGTGGTACAGAATCAAACAAAGCGCAACAACAAAACAAATTATACAAGTTCAGCGATTTGCCTGCCTACATAATATAGGTGACATGCATACTACACCCATGACTGCACTAGAAGTAGTGTACAATAAGGCTCAACAATTTCGAGATTAGCCCGGCCAGTAACTACATGCACGTCAGTTATGAAGCTAGCGTCTTTTGCATCTATCTCTGAAATGCCGGACGGTACGCCGATTTATTTGCATAATTTGTCACGTAAGGGAATATTATAAATTGTTTAAAAAATGTTGCTAGAGTTTTTTAAAACAATTGATTATATCATGTATTATATTTCTTTAACTGCACTGCATTTGTCTTTAATTATTGTCAATACGTCTGACCGTCATAGTTTCCAAATGTATGACAAATATGTTTTATCTCTAAAACTACGAGGATAATATCCTCTTTATAGGAGCAATTCATTTGTGAATGTTTTTTTTTAATTTTATTGGAAATAAATCTTGCTAATGGTTTTTAAAATGTATTTTGCGAGTGTTTTTAAGCAACTATAAAAGGGGTGTTTGCTTTTAAAAGGGTTTTATACGGTCTTAAAAAATCACAAATTACTATTTACGATTGAATTACACATATTACATAGTAAATTATCGGTGATAACGATCGTTGTGGACACTTTTATTAGACGAAATTCAATTGGTTCTATTTCAATATTTCGTAATAGATTTCTTTTTCAGGAACATTACATACATGACAATATGACTGTAATAATAACAAAAGGAGTTGCATAAATACCTATAACGAGAGACGAAAAACGAGCTTGAAAAACAAATAGTGTGAAGATAAAACAGTAACGTGGCTCATGTTAATATAAAATAAAATCCGCGGTGGTCCGCACGAAACTTACTTATACTTAGTTATACTACGTTTTTCGAAAAAACTTTTCAAATGAAAGTTGTTTATAATTTCCATGTCTTTAACTTACACACACACACACAAACACATACCACAGACGTCATTCCAAAAATAGTCAGGATCGATTCAGGGGACCTCAAAACGCGTATATCCGTTAAAATCACGAGGTCGAAATTTTTCATGATTCCTATACTTACTTATACATAAAGTATAAGTTAGGAACAAATTATCTGTTAATATTAAAAGTTCATGAAAAATATGAAAATAATATTTCTTTAGCTTTCATATATCTTTTTACTTACTTATTACTTTCTTATACATTATGTATAAGTAAGTATAGGAATCATGAACATTTTCGAACTCGAGATCTCAATGGATATACACGTTTTGAGGTCCCCTGAATCGTTTCTGACTATTTTCGGAATGACGTCTGTGTGTCTCACTGTGTGTCTGTGTGTCTGTGCGCGCTCTAGCGTCCAAACGATTATAGCTAGAGTTCTGAAACTTTAAACTTAACATTTGTATGTAGTAAGGAGGAAAACGACCTATTTTGAACGCAATCTCTCAACCGGAAGTGATGGTTTACTCTTATCACCTTTTTCCATATCTCGAATACGGTACACGTTACGGAAAAAAATATTCTTACATAAATTATAGATATTGATATTTTAAACAACTTTCATTTGAAAAGTGTTTTCGAAAAACGTAGTGTAACTGAGTATAAGAAAGTTTCGTGCGGACCACCGCGGATTTTATAATATTGCGATCGGGCAGCTAAACATACGTGTGGTTGTGCGCGCTCCAGCGCCTAACTATTGAAGGTCAAACTATGACACTTTACGC
Source organism: Geotrupes spiniger (assembly GCA_959613385.1). Lineage (NCBI taxonomy): Eukaryota > Metazoa > Arthropoda > Insecta > Coleoptera > Geotrupidae > Geotrupes > Geotrupes spiniger. Next base: position 6,179,250 of record OY390736.1, on the reverse strand, counting down.
TTAGAATTAGTATATAGCGTAGAAAGAAACACAATATCTCAAACTGATGGTTTAATCAAATCAGCGTTATCTATATCTCGAAAACGGTTCGCGTTATAGCAAAAATTGTTCGTATAAAGGTTATATACTGGAATTTAAAAAAAAACATTTGTTTGAAAAGTTCTTTCAGAAATAAAGTATAAGAAAGTTTCGTGCGGACCACCGCGGATTTTACTTTATGTATAAGTTGTGTGTCTGTCTGTGTGTCTGTGCGCGCTATACGGAGCTAGAGCTCTGAAATTTTAAACTTAACATTTGTATGTAGCAATGAGGAAATACGTAATAGCTCAACCGGAAGTGATCGTTTACTCTTATCACCATTTTCATTATCTCGAAAACTGCAATTACAATACAATTTTTTTTTATATAGAAGGACTTCAAAGGAAAATTAAAATTTCAGAGAAAATAAAAATTTTTAGCACAAAAATCGCAATTGCGTTATCCATTACTATAGATTACTCTGTCAACAAATTTCCTACACTGTACATTTAAATCATTTTATCTACCCTTGCGGTTAAAGTGCTACTTTATCTACTCAAAAAAGTTGATAAAATAATAGTTTAACATCTGCTATAGAAAAAAGGAAAAAAAAACTTAATACATAGTTACACATTTCAATATGCTAATACAGTTTTAGAGAAAATATTGTTAGCACACGGGCGCGATGTCTTTGCATTTCGCCCTATGGCGTTAAAATGTGAATCAAAATCCATCATATAACTATCTATCTAATTTGCTGGTTTTGAAACTTACTTTGGCAGGTCTATTAAACTTTATTTTTCACTTTATTTATTTTGAAAGCCAAAACAAAATATACACTTAGAATGCAATATTTTGGGATATTATAGAAAACTGTATCTTAAGTTGAATTTGTTTTTAAATCAGTGCCCGATTCGTATCCAATTCTACGATGAGATGTTCAAGTAGATTACTAAGTTATCAACTTATTTACCTCCGTCAGTTTTTGATGTTTTTAAATAAAAAATATAGATCTATGTGAATACGCAGGTATGGTATTTCAAATTATCAACATAGATTTTTAGTAAATGTTTTGAAATTATTTGACGTGACAAGGCTATATGTAGTAAATAGAACTGCCACCTAGACTAGAACACAAAAAATATCTAAGATTTTAAAATAAAACATTGCCGTACGCGAAATACATGAATGCCGCGTACGGCCAACCTATTGGCAAAATTTCCAGCTGTAAAAATTTTTAATTATTTTACGCAAAAAATAATACATCGAATGTTAATAAGTCGGAAAAAGTATACTTCATCCACAGATTGTAGCTCCAGCACGTCGTTAAAATTTATTTAAGCATTTTTTAAGCTAGCGCGTATTCTTTCTTTGGTGACAAGTATATAAAATTGAAAACAATTCATTCATTCAGAGTGCGAATTAATTTTTACATTGCCATTTGTCTTTCAGTCGACCGATATCTACTATATGTATTTTACGAAACTATTTACATATTTTGATGCTATACAACTGTTGTTTAGGTAATAAAATGCATTATTTTAAAATATTTAGTACCTAGAATGGTACTACATCTGTTGGCAGTCCTTGATTTTTTTTAGTTGTAGGTAAGTGGTATGTCGTGAGAAAGGCATGAGAAACCTTGGTGTGAATAGGTACTTCAGAATGTCGTGAAATTTACTTTTGTACTATAAAATAACAATCTATTCTTGGCATGTTTCAGCTGTTCATTCATTCATATCTTATTTGAACTAAAATGCTTGACTATTTCATTATAATATTAAATAAACAACAATCCGTTAATTACGGTTTGTATGTATGAATCTATATTACCACTGGCTCATGCGCTTATTCATATACTTTTTTCAATTTCTTGTTATTAGTTAATTCAGATCCGTAGATATATTTTGGAATTTAATTTTTTAACTTTTAAATTCATATGTTTGATAGTTTTGCCCGCCATATATTTAATATTATAGTAATTTAATTTTCGGGTTTAGTTAGTTTCCAATACCAAGTAATCGAAACATACAATTTAAAACTCGCGGATAAAATATATATTAAAGGCATGGTAATTCAAACAGACAGACGCACCCGAATTTATGACCCTATTCATGATTCACAAACCATGTTTCCATGAATTACTCTTAGTGCACAATTGTGTAAAAATAAATAATAAGCAGTTTTATTTTCCCCGAATATGAAATGTATCTATTTAAATTGCACACTCCTATAAATTTATTTGTATCGTGGTGAGAACAATATGCTGGATGAAACATAGTTTATTAATGTAATGAAGAATATTTATACGGAAATTATATCAATAACATTATTGACGCCAGAACAGTAACATGATTATATAGGCATCAAATAAATTTCGGACATCAAATTTCCTGTAATTTTAAAAATAAAATGTGGTTTAGGCTTTAATGTCATACTTTAATATGTATGTTTTAGAAAGAAGATAATAAACCTCGAATGAAGAATTGGAAAACGAAACATGCTTTCCTCAACAAAAATAACAACTAAAATTTAGGAAAATATTAATTCTTATTTCTACATAAATTATATATATTCAATATTTTTGACTCCTACATTAAAAATAAAAATAAAATCAATATTTCATATATTTCATATTTCATATATTTATATTTCATAGCCCCATTTGCTGCTATCACATTTTCCAACCTTCTAGGCATTGAGAGACATTTATTTCACAGCTCCTTCCTATTGTGAAAAATTACCCTTCTGCTTTGTAATTTCTTTCGTGTCAGTCCCCACAGATTCTCAAAAGGATTGATATCCGGGCTTCTACTAGGCCAATCTAGAACATTTATGTTTTGGGCCTGGAGCCACTCAACAGTTCTTCGTTGTACGGTACAATTATCATGTTGGAAAATAAAATTGTCATTAAGATATACTCCTCTTACCGATGGAAGAGTGATGTGCTCCAGGATCCTAACATAAACATCACTGTTTAAACGATTTTCAACGTTTACTGTTACACCAGGACTAACCGCAGAAATCTAGCCCCATAAATTAACTGAAAATCATCCGCTTCGATCTGTACTTGCGATGTATCATGATATCGAGAATTTCTGGGTCTAGATACCCTGATGTGGCCATTGTGAGAAGATTGAAATACCTTATTATCTGAAAATACAACTCGCCTCCAGAAGTCATCGTCACGAGCCAAATGCTCCAAAGCAAATGTTACAAGCGAGGTGTTGAGGTGTTAATCCAACTTTTTTTGCGGCGGCATAGCTTTTTACATTACTAACCCTTATACGATTCCGCGCAGTCGAAATTGAACCAGGAAAGTTACTAATTATTCTTGCGTTAACGGCATTGAAAGGATGATTCAGTAACACATCAACCAAGGCTTCATCTTGTGCAACAGTTGAAATTCGAGATCTTCCGGACCCTGGCCGACGTTCTATTATTTGAGTTTGTCTCCATTTCTGTATAATGCAGTGAATAGTGCTTTTGGGTATACCTAACATTTCTTGAATCTGCCTGCATGATCTACCGGTCTGCATGAGAGCTATTACTCTAGATTTGTTAAATTCAGATACTGATGGCATATTAAGATTTCAGTTAATCTGACGTTACTTTGCCAGAAATTATAACATTAAAGCCTCAACCACATTTTATTTTTTAAAATGACAACAAATTTGATGTCCGAAATTTATTTGATGCCATTGTACATATGTACGTAATGAAAACAATTATGCAAAATATATTCACTGAGATTACAAGTGTTACACCTAGAAGGAATAATTTCTTCATTCGTTGATTTGTTGGAAACAGAATGACTCTATTTAAGCTATGCTAATGTAAGTAGGCTATGGTAACAATGTTAACGTTTTGACTTTTATAATTGTTTACGAAAACAAAATTTTATCTCGTAGTGGTTTGTGAAGAAACCGGTGTATGAGAGCTGAGTAGTACAGAAATTTTTAGTTATTGCGCCTCCGCGTAATAGTGTTAAGCGTAACAAAATGCCTCGAGTTCGAAGACTCAATTATCACCATGTTAATGACTTTGATAGGGGTCGAATTGTTGCCTATGTTGGTTTGCCCTATCGCGAAATTCCCCGCCGTTTCAATTGTACTGCAATGACGGTAATGCATGTTTGTCGTGCGTGGACAGAAGAAGGCAGAGGAACACGATAAAGACCAACTTCATGCTTGTAAAATTGTCAATTTCTATATACAGGGTGTAAAAAAAGTGTCACAAACTTTGAGGGCTGATAGTATGACCTAAAATATGCCGAAAAGTCTTAATGAACATGGGCCCGCAAATTGACGGTTTCGGACGAAAATCCCCCAGCTATTATGGAATCCAGACACCAGGTAAGTTTTTCATTGAACAGTTGGATGGGTATTTTGGGCGAAAGGTTACTAGGCTCGGTTGTTTACGAAACCGATTGCTTATCTATACTTTCTGCAGAACACACTGGGTTATCTTTTAGATAACGAGATGAGACGAGATTCCTTTGAACGAAAGGCAACAAATGTTGTGCTCCGGTACATTTTTCGATTGTAGTTAGAGAGTATTTACACGGAACTATTGGACGCAGATGTGCAGACCTGCAACATCGCCCGATTTAAACCCCCTTGATTTCTTTCTTTAGGGATATTTGAAAATGTTAGTGTATGATACGCCTGTAAATGATCTCCCGGAGCAACGAGTATATCAAGGATGCCACCGAATCCGAGTCACTGTAGATCTTTTCGAACGAGTTCGAAAGTCGGGAGATGTGGTGTAAATGGTGTAAACGCAAAATGTTACGTATCTCCGAAACCGCCCATTTGCGGACCCATGTTTATTATGACTTTTCGTCATGTATATTGACTAACAAAATACTAGTCCAATAATATAATACCCTCACTTCTAACAACAGCTTTATTCAAGAAAAATTACATAACTCATCTAACGCATCACATCATCATAGGAAGCGAATTATACTCATTGACGTCAGAAGGAATAATTTCTTTAATTTGATTTTTTGGCAATGTGATAGTCTTAAATCAAGAATGAAACGATAACATTGGTAAGAAATTTCATTAACATGTAGTAAAAAAAATAATAATGTGTTTGGCGACCCCGTAGCTGAGAACTTAACTATGCCAGAGTCTCTCGAGGATGGTGCAAACTGGTCAGTCTTCTCCCAATCATATCCCACACATGTTCGATGGGATTTAAATCCGGTAAACGGGGTGGCCATGGCAAAACAGTAAGGCCTGCTTTTTTGGAGAAAGCCCATAGTTCGACAAGCAATATGGGGACTTGCGTTGTCTTGCTGAAAAAGGAGGTTTGGACCGTCTACATAAGGCAGTAGTGATTTGTAGGACATCATCCACATAACGATGCAGCTGCTATACTACCTCGAATAAAGAGGACAAACCATTACTCTAACAGTCCAGTGTACGCCACTCAACAAGCATGCAGTTGGTCTTTATCGTGTTCCTCTGTAAGTTTATAACTAAGCATATATACCAAGGAAAGGTTGCTACTAATATATGCGAAATTGACACTCACCCACACATTTCCGTTTCTCTATTTCTATTGCATCCCGTATTATTCTGCTGCTGAACTGTTCGATGCTAGCAATTGTCCTTGTATTGTCGAAGTCGATGCTGTGTCCCGTGTCTAAGTAATGGCTAGCCAATGACGACGACGAATTTCTTTGTTTTACGGTGCGGATGTACTCTTGTTTACGGACTTCGATGCGCGTATTGGATTGACCGATGTATGTCTTCTTGCAGTTTCCACATGGTATTTCGTATACACCCTACGTTTCTAATGGAATTTTCGTTTTTGGATTCCGTAGCATCGTTTCTATCTTCCTGTATGGTCTGAAAGTTGTATCGATGTTTTCTGTACTAAGGATCCTGCTTATATTGTCCGTGGTTCCTCTGACATGCGGTAAAGAAGCGATGCTTGCTGGTTTTTCTTCTTCATTTTCTTCCTCCTGGGTTTGTCTGGGGGGCCTGGATGCTCTGAGAAATTTCCGTTTCATACACAAAGCACTGGCGCACAACGGATTTTCAAAACAATAGCAGTATTTATTGTTGTCTGTTCAGCGATGCTGGTGGGTAATATTAATATTAATGGGTGTTGATGTTAAGTAGCGACTTACGTATCTCGAAGCTTTGGTTGACGAAAGAATAATTTCTTTGAGCGAAGTGACCAGCTTTATTCCGACGCACTCTTTTGAACTTTTAAACTCTTATAAACCTACCATTATGAGTGTATATTAGTGGCACCAAATTAGCCCCTCGAATTATTAGTTAAGCTACGTCTGAATCGACACGGACAAAAGAATAATCAGCACCGCAGTTAGGTACCGATTGCCTGATAGTATGATCGCTCATTGGTTAGTTCTTAGTCATAACTGAATTTACATAAATGTATCCTTTGGATATCCGAGCAATGAGTCTTCTTCGGACTCCCCGATACTTCTAGGACAAATAAGAATCATAAAGATCAACCACAGCCCACCAACTAGAGCGACCAACGCTACCGGTAGCTACTAACTTACGCAATAAGAGTACCCCGGATCGTTCGACTGTCCGACTACACACCAGGATAAGTCATATTTCAAACAACATCAATATAACGGAGACAAAGACTATCTCAAGGAAGAGCGGCCATGAGGTGACGTATTGTCTTGTGGTGTGCGTCCGCCACGTGCTCTCGTTCCTTCTTCGAATGTACCATCTCCATGAGGCGCCCTCGCATGCTCTTCGGGAATTCTTGTACCAAAACCATCAACAAGTAGCCCTCAATGTGGGTAGTTGGTTTCTACCCCACCATATGAATTACTCGGTGACTGTGGAGCGTGACGTAAGTGCTGGAGCCACTATGATGGTATAAATAATACTTATGCTTAGATTAAGGGAAAGCAGACATAGTTGAATACGCTTGAAACATGTGAGGTAATACGTAGAGGCACATAAACGATATCAAACTAATTCCAATGACAATAGAATGTGATGATATTTCTATAAAAATTGTGAAACTCTTCCCTTAAAGTTTTTATTATAAAGTAGTAATATTCTATTTATATAATATATCTTCCTTAAATTATAATTATGAATTAAACGTATTTTATTTTATTTGATACATTTCAATACGCTTAAATCGTTTTAAATACATTTATCGCTGCCTGAGTTCCACAGTAATTATTATTGTTGACGGCCGTATACAATTGATATAATAAGCGAGCTATTTCAATCGAAATTTACCTGTTAAAAGCGCTACATTGTCGAAATAAATGAATAAAATCGTATGAAAGAAGGGTTCTTTTTTCTTCAAAATAAATATTCATGTTTTGTCCAAAACTATACTAGATATTGCCTTTCAGTAAAACGCCATGCCAGAAAATTCAAATTTTTCTCAAGTCAACGTTTCGATTTAATAATTAAATCCTTTTCAAGACCTACAATAACATTACAATACGAAATGAGTAACCAGTCTCTAACAATAAAAATATATTAATACTTACTAAAGAAGATAATGAGTTACACAAAAAATACTGCAAGGCTAACTTCATATGTACGAAAATACAGTTCATACACACGAACAAAGAATTTAACATATTTTCTTAAAATACAATTCAGGGAACCACACATTGAAGCAACGTTATTAAATGAACATTCAAGACGAACAAATCGGTTAAGAAATTTACGAAAACATTTTTTTGCGCGGTACGTCACAGAAACGCCGGCGCAGTAAGAAGTCAGTGTTACATAGGTAAAATATTCAAAGTCTGAATTACAAAGAGTCAAAAAAATTTAAAGTAACTTACACTAAAAACTTTTTTTAATATAATAACAAAAGCCAAGAACAACACTACCAACACGTTTGAAATATAAACATGAAACCAAAAATGTGAAAAATTTTCTTGAACCATTAAAGATCAATTTTACAGAAAAATTGATTAAAGGCGAAAATTTCTAATTAAGGCAATAAAAAGTAAAAACATTAGAAAAATACACTGTGAGTGTAGTTAACAATGGAAGGAGGAAACAACCCCATCAACAAATTAGAATTATAAATGGCAAAAAAACACACGGAGAGAGAAAAAAGTGAAAACATTCATCAAACATCAAACCATTTTTTTTATAAATTTAATTTAAAGAAAGGGCAAACCAATATTAGGAATTACTAAATTTAAAAATTTCATTTGATAACCAAGAAAAGTAAAGAAAAAACCACGGAGGGTGATCATTCCCCGTTGGCCAACCAAGCCATCAATCCGGCATACATATTGCTCAAACCGTCGATATCCCTATTCGAGTTCATGGCATTTTTTGTGTTTTGGATAAAACACATTTCGAGGAAAAGTCTCTTCGTTAGATTGGACCCCCTCGCCAAGACTTTTAAGCCGTTGTAATTGGGATTATGATTTTTGTTGTCACCATGCTCTGCTAATGCACATGAATGTGGCCTGAGCTTACAGTCACTTCTGTGGTTTGCCAATCTGGCTGACAATCTTTGGCTGGTCTGGCCTACATACAGTAAATCACACTGGGGCACGGTATTTGATAGTTCAGTTTTCATCAATAATGGTGTTTTATCTTTAAGTCTACTAAACGATTTGTTGATGGTGTTGCAGCATTTATCTGAAATTAGGGCAGGACTTTTATTTTTGAAAATGGCTTTTAAAGCAGGTGAAAGACCTTCTACATAATGGAGGCTATTATAAATTTTTAATTGATTATCTGTAGGGACATCATCAGAAAGACGTTGCGTAGGAATGGAAAACAATGATCTTTTTAACAAATTCGAAGGATAGTTATTCGTTTTTAATATGCTAAATAATTTATTCAAACTAGTTCGACGGAAATCAGGGTGTACAATATTAAATATTCTAGTCTAAAATTCTAGTCCCAAAATTACATTTAATTTATGTTGAAAAGGTGCACTTGAATTGTAATTTAAATATCTGCGTGAACTGGTTGGTTTTTGATACTAATCAAGTTTAATATGATTATCATCTGTCCGAAATAATAATGTATCTAAAAAGGTATAGTACTATTTTTCTCTCTCTCTCTCTCTATGGTAAAATAATGGGCATAATCGAGATATTTCAATAATCGATTATTAGTAATCGATATAATTTAATAATCGATTAATATTAGTAGTTAAAATTAGTAGTAGTCGTACTAATACTAATTAATGCAACGTACAACATAAACGTTCTAATATCACTAACAGTGTGTTTTCTAAAGCCGTTCAACTTACAAATTTACATCGAAACAAACTATCGTCTAAAAATTTAGATCAAATTATATTCCTTAATACCACATTCTTATAAATTTGTTTTAATTAATTTTTATTATTATTGTTTAATCTAGCGTTATTAATTTATTATATAAGTACCTTTGTTTTTATCTTTGATTATTCCCATCACTAATTTAGATGTTCATTGAAAGAATCAAAAACTCTTACTACATCGGCGTCACTACCACGAGGAATAGCACAAATAATGTCATCTACATAAATAAAAAGGAAAGTGAAAAGTAAGTTTCTCCACAGAACACTTGATAAGAGTGTTCATCACAATTTCCGCTACTATGGGAGACAAACGTGATCCCGTCGGAGTACCAAAGGTCTGAAGGAAAAAATTACCTTCAAAGGAAAAAAAGTTGAATTAAAGATGAAAGCAATCAATTCAAGAAAAACTTTGCAAGGGATTTTACATATTGGGTCAATTAACGCCCAGTTATTTTTAACTATATCCAAAAATAAATCCAAAGGGATGTTCGTAAACAATGAAGTAACATCTAAAGAGACAAGTTCAAAACCACCAGGGACATGGAAATTGTTAATCGCGGAAGCAAAAGAAAAAGTATCTTTAACTCGAAAGGAGTTATAGTCAGCAAAAGAGGTATATAAAATGTCAGATATAAATTTAGCAAGTTTTGATGTATGTGATCCAACAGATGATACTATGGGTCTTAAAGAAAAGTCGTTTTTATGTATGTTAGGCAAACCATAGATCTTGGGAACTATTGAATTATGGACAATCAATGATTTATATGTATTGTTATATATGTAACCTTTTTGCAGTAGGGATTTTACTAACAAATTAAGTTTTCTTTGAAGTAGGATCCTTCGGAATAGCTTTATACGTGTCAGGGTCATTTAGAAGAGATGAGATCCCGCTACTGTAATCCTCTTTTGTCATGATAACGGTGACATTCCTTTTATCTGCTTTAAGTACATTAAATTTAAGTTTATTTATATAATTAGTAACAAGATAAGTCGCCTCAGCTCTAAAACAATATTTCTGTCCAGGAAGTACAAGTAATCTCTAAACAAGTATCAATGTCAGCTAACACATCATACAAAGGAAAAGTAGAAGGTTAAATTTAGGGCCCAACGCAAGAAAATTGTTGATATTTTTAGGAATATTAATTTCAGTCAAATTTTTTAGTCAACTTTGGGGTATCGTGATTATTAATAGAAAATTGATTTTTTAAATTCCAAAACTTTTTTAAATTTCCTATCATTGTTAACTACACACACAGTGTATTTTTCTAATGTTTTTACTTTTTATTGCCTTAATTAGAAATGTTCGCCTTTAATCATTTTTTCTGTAAAATTGATCTTTAATGGTTTAAGAAACTTTTTCACATTTTTGGTTTCATGTCAATTTTTTTGACTCTTTGTAATTCAGACTTTTAATATTTTACCTATGTAACACAGACTTCTTACTGTGCCTTCGTTTCTGTGAGCAAAAAAAAATATTTTCGTAAATTTCAATCTAACCGATTTGTTCGTCTTGAATGTTCATTTAATAACGTTGCGTCAATGTGTGGTTCCCTGCATTGTATTTTAAGAAAATATGTTAAATTCTTTGTTCGTGTGTTTGAACTGTATTTTCGTACATATGAAGTTAGCCTTGCAGTATTTTTTGTGTAGCTCATTATCTTCTTTAGTAAGTATTAATATATTTTTATTGTTAGAGGCTGGTTGCTTATTTCGTATTGTAATGTTATTGTAGGTCTTGAAAAGGATTTAATTATTAAATCGAAACGTTGACTTGAGAAAAATTTGAATTTTCTTTGGTGTGATCGTACAACCCGAATTCTACGTTTTCCCGTAGTAATCTACCTTACTCTTTATATATGTATATATTAGGGCGGGTCAAATTGTATGGACCGATTTTTTTTTATGAAGCGTATAGCAAAAATGTAATCTATAGGTGATTCTGAGAAATTTTGCTCAAGAGACCATAGCTCTAAGTCGGATTTGGAGCCCCCCAAAATTTCAAAATAGAAATTTTTCCATATATACATAGAACAATTTAATTAAATTCGTCATAAAATCGGATAGAATTATAGTAGATTTCTCAATTTGGGCTTGTTTGAAAGGTATTTTTATCACCTTTCAGAATCTGTATTGATACCTGTAGAATAAGTCGTCAATGGCAGCATTGTTCAATTGAACAACTTTGTAACACTGAATAATGACGTTACAAAATAATGACGTTTACCACCACTAAACGTTGCCAAGCTTGCTTTTCCTTCTTCCTTAATCGTTCATCGTGCAATACGCAGTTTGCCAAAATACTTAAATAAAAACTCGGTTATCACAATACCAATATTTACTTTCTTATACATTATGTATAAGTATAGGAATCATGAAAAATTTCGAACTCGAGATTTCAACGGATATACACGTTTTGAGGTCCCCTGAATCGTTTCTGACTATTTTCGGAATGACGTCTGTGTGTGTGTCTGTGTGGTACTGTGTGTCTGTGCGCGCTCTAGCGTCCAAACGATTATAGCTAGAGCTCTTCAACTTTAAACTTAACATTTGTATGTAGCAAGGAGGAAAACGTCCTATTTTGAACGCAATCTCTTAACCGGAAGTGATGGTTTACTCTTATCACCTTTTTCCATATCTCGAAAACGGTACACGTTACTGGAAAACATATTCTTACATAAATTATAGATATTGGGGTAATTACTGTGGGGAATTTGCAAACGGGGTTCTATATATACTAATTCAACACGTGTGCGCTTAAGGGATAATAGCCGCATAAATGACCGGGGAAATTCCGAATTCTGTGTGGTCGTTCGTGATGTTCTTGCCGTGTTTTTCCGCTTTTTTGATTTCTAGCGTTTCTAACAAATTCAACCGTTTGCCTTTGGTAGTTGTATGCAATGTTTTAAATTTATTTAGATCCGGGAAATGGTTCTTTGTTATGCAGGTCTAGATAATTGATCGTGCCATCTTCGTTGTTTTCTGTCTCTACGGTGAATTGTACTTGCTCGTAGAAGCAATTACCTAGACCTTCAAATTGGGAAAAAAGAACAACACCTGACCTTCGACATATTCAGAAAACATACTTTCTCAGACGCCATAACAAATGCCAATTCTTGTCAATTCAATATAAAAATGAGTGCCTTTCGGTCATGGATACACAGGCTTCTAGTATTGCCCCTATCGACTGCCAACTACAGAAGTTGAATAAAGAAGTTGAGATCCTGAAAGCCATTGTAAGAAACAATAATTACCATGAAAGCGTCATCGATCGGTTGATAAGGAAAAAACGTCAGAAGCTATTAACCAAACAATTGTACGCACCGGTGGAGGATGTCCAGCGCAATTATTGCTTTATCAATTATGTTCTTAAGTTTAGTGACAAAATCTCCAATAGATTACGTCACAGCAACCTAACACCTATTAGTGTAAATAAAAAGAACTTGGGAACTAAATTGGTAAACAATAAAGAGAAACTAGACCAAACATAAAAAAGCGGAGTATACGAAATTAATTGTAAGGACTGTGACGTTCTATATATAGGTCAAACCGAACGCAACTTCAAAAAGCGCCTGAACGAACATAAAAATCTATTCTAAACAACGCCAGAACAACTGGCTTAGATGAACACTGCATAACAAAGAACCATTTCCCGGATCTAAATAAATTTAAAACATTGCATACAACTACCAAAGGCAAACGGTTGATTTTTTTAGAAACGCTAGAAATCAAAAAAGCGGAAAAACACGGCAAGAACATCACGAACGACCACACAGAATTCGGAATTTCCCCGGTCATTTATGCGGCTATTATCCCTTAAGCGCACACGTGTTGAATTAGTATATATAGAACCCCGTTTGCAAATTACCCACAGTTTAATACACTCTTTGAAACTTTAACCAAGTGTTTAATTTTTTAATTTTTTAACTATAATTATAGATTTAGTCAAAGAGTGCAGTGATAATATCAAAGTTATTATGGATAATCAAGAACCATCAACATCGTCTGCGGTGTGTTCGCAAATGGAAGCAACAACATCAACAAGTTTTGACTCTAGATTGACTAACATGCCTCATCAAGATATTGTTGTTTTTGGTTTATCAAGTGATTTAAATGATCTTAGTTTGCCTACTAAATGTGACATTTTAAAATATTATTTTTTTTAAGTGATCGTGCTAAATTTGAAAACAAAATGTTCTCGTATAAAAATTTTACTCCTCACGTAACAGATAAATTGATCCAAATTTGGTGTAAATTAAATATTGAAATCATTAATAGAAAGAGTGTTTTAAAAAAATTAACTGGTTTGCTTGATAAATACCAGAAACATGTACAACATAGAAACAAAAGAGATGAATTTAAAGCATTTGTTGATTCAATAAACGAATTATTTTACATTGGCAAATGTAATTGCAAATTAAAAACAACAGAATGCTCGTGTGGATTGATTCCAGAACATCTAAAAGAATTTATGATGGACCAGCATAATGTTAGAAAATTCACAATACCTGAATATACCTTGAATATTCAAGACGTTGAAGAAGTAGCTACAACAATACCAACACTTACAACTGGTACCGATGATCCAAGTTACGAACCACCTGAATTACACATGGATGAAGATGAAAATGAAGCAACAACAGAAGTTCCAGAAGCAACTGTTCAAATGAGACGAGGTCATTATACTCAAAGATACGATGCCTTAAATTTTGCTATGATGTGTGATAGATTCGGTGTTTCAGATAGAGTCGCTTCATGTTTAGCAACATCTTTATTCGAAGATATAAATTTTAGAGATGTTCATGGTAATCTTGTTATTATGGATAAATCAAAAGTGGCTAGAGAAAAAGTTAAATCTAGAGATGCAGTGCTCCGTACACGACATACAAATTCTTCCATAACTGCATTCTCTTTCGATGGTAGAAAAAATGACTCATTAACTACAGAGAAAGTTAATGACAAATTTCATACCACTATGGTAAAAGAACCGCATTTAGTTGTTCTGAAAGAGCCCTATAATGAGTTACTTGGATATGTAAATTTGGGTAGTCAAGAAGATGCAAAAACCAAACACAGAAAACTGAATGAATTTTTCAACAATAAAACATTAACAGTTGATCAATTAATTGGCATATGCAGTGATGGTGAGCCAACAAATACTGGAACAGAAAATGGTGTTTTACGATTATTTGAAAAACAGTTAAATAGACCAATTCACTGGTTTATATGTCTGCTTCATTTCAATGAACTGCCATTTCGTCATTTATATGAAGCATTGGACAAAACAGTCACCAGTGGACCACGAGCAGCAAGTGGAAAGTTATTCAAAGCTATTCAAGAATGTGAGAAATTGCAGGTATGTAACACTTTATTTTATTTAATATCATCATTATTTATTGTCATTATTTTACTTTTTCGATTGGGATAAAGTTAAAATAAAATAATTGCATTTTAATTGATCTAAACATTTCATTTTTCAGGTAGTAGCTGATTTTGATTCAATACCACTGGAGAATATGCCTGCAATGATGGATCATGAACATGAGCTCGAACTATCAACAGATGTTAAATATTTATATCAAATAGCTAAAGCAATTTCGAATGGTATTGTTCCAGTTGATTTAGCTAACATTAAACCAGGACCAATTGCACATTCTCGTTGGTTAACCAAAGCAAGTAGATTACTACGATTATATGTAACAACTAATACACCATCGACCAATTTAAAAACTTTGGCAGTTTATATTATTACAGTTTATGTGCCAATGTACTTCAATGTGAAGTTTTATAACTCTGTTGTGTACGGCAGTGCACTTTTATTAAAATTTATACGTTGGACACGATACTTACAACCAAACTTTCGTAATATTGTAGATGGTGTAATTCAAAACAACTCATATTACGCACATCCAGAAAATATCTTATTAACAATGTTATTTGATGACCGAAAAGCAATACGGGATAGAGCTATCAAAAAGATTTTACACTATCGAGAACAATTGTACGATCCAACTAAACTCAGAGTTTACAAAAAATATATCTTAAATTTCAATGCTACCGATTATGTCAATATGGTTGACATGAATAACGACGATATATTATTTGAACCAGCATTTACTCGACAGATTCCATATGATCACTTGGTAGAATACTTAGATTTCGTTGAACCACCACTGGCTGATCCACAAATTCCAATGCACATACAAGGAACAGAAAGACATGTACAATTATTAACGAGTGTTTCAAAACGAGTTATAGAAAAGAATCGTGAAGGAGTTATGGCAGTGACATTAGAAAGTCGTAAGAAAACTCCTCGAATGGAAAGTAAAAAGGACCTTAAAAAATAATATTACCACGTTAAAACATTAAATTGTAGGTCGAGAATAATATTTAAAAATAAATTGAATAAAAAATGTAAAAATAGTGTTTTCTTGTTGAAACCTTGAAAATGTTGATTTTTTCAAATCGATTTTCCTACAAAAAAATTGATCGTAATAAAAGTTTTTGGAAATTATCTGAACTTTTATAATCTGAATTCTGAATTCTGAATTTATTAGTTAAAAGTTCATTTTAGGCTATTTT
This sequence comes from Geotrupes spiniger, assembly GCA_959613385.1. Classification (NCBI taxonomy): domain Eukaryota; kingdom Metazoa; phylum Arthropoda; class Insecta; order Coleoptera; family Geotrupidae; genus Geotrupes; species Geotrupes spiniger. The sequence goes on along the minus strand of OY390736.1, from coordinate 6,163,365 downwards.
TCGACAAAAAATTCCTAATATCTCTACTAAAAATAAAAAAAATATTGGTATCAATACAGATTCTGAAAGGTGATAAAAATACCTTTCAAACAAGCCCAGATTGAGAAATCTACTATAATGCTATCCGATTTTATGACGAATTTAATTAAATTATTCTATGTATATATGGAAAAATATATATTTTGAAATTTTGGGGGGCTCCAAATCCAAGTTAGAGCTATGGTCTCTTGAGCAAAATTTCTCAGAATCACCTATATATTACGATTTTGCTATACGCTTCATCAAAAAAAAAATTAACCCGCCCTAGTATATATATATATATATATATATATAATGTGTCTTGTCAAATCTGACAGCAAAATGTAAAATTTACACGAAAGATGGTCGAATCTTACACCTCAATGGTGCAGTGAACATTAATTAAAACAGGTCCATGAAGACTAACTGGTGGATCGCTAGACAATATTGTTTCTGGGTTATTACCCTTCGTCAGTAGCGATTACCAAGAACCTTAGTTGTTGAAATACCTTTACATGTAGTGGCCATCAAAACTTCTTGGCGCGAGCCAATCACTCCTAACGAACCACTGACAACAGAACACTGACGAGACGATACCTTGTCTAACACCTTGCGGAGACTAAACAAGAGACGATTGTCAAACGTCCAGTGTCAACATATAAAAAGATTGCTGCAATTAAGTTCAAAAACAATTCAAATTAAAAATGTGTCTTGTCAACTAAGGTTCTTGGTAATCGCTAATGACGAAGGGTAATAACCCAGAAACAATATTGTCTAGCGATCCACCAGTTAGTCTTCATGGACCTGTTTTAATTAATGTTCACTGCACCATTGAGGTGTAAGATTCGACCATCCCACATATATATATATATATATATATATATATATATATATATATATATATATATATATATATATATTAGACCATCTTTCGTGTAAATTTTACATTTTGCTGTCAGATTTGACAAGATACATTTTTAATATATATATATACACGAAAGATGGTCGAATCTTAGACCTCAATGGTGTAGTGAACATTAATTAAAACAGTATAGTTTCCGGGTTATTACCCTTCGTCAGTAGCGTTATAAACCATCTTGCACCACTGATCGTGCTATCCTTGATCGACCCACTTCATCCTCGAACAAAAACAATTAACATCAACACCTCAATTACAAAAACTAGGGCCCTTCATTAAAAAGTTAAGTATGATAAGGGCAGACATATTCCTCCAATGAATGAGATAAGTGGCAAGCTAGAGGGGTTCCTCAGATGACGTCAGCATTTTTGGGAATGATGTAGATCATAATGTTGCCGATACTAAACCACAACCTGTGGCAATCGTGACTTCTTTTCATATTTCCCTAATCCCTACAGCCTTTCCTTAAAGCAGAACATCAAGGTCATCTCAAGGATCAACGGTATTGACTTCAACGCCCAATTATGCCGACGACGACGACTTCCAATTATTCTTGACACTAAAGCTAAAAAGAAACAAAACATTTTGTGTTGATAGTTATTAAAGCAATTCCGCAGCACAAGAATAATGCATGAAATGCCATTCTTTTAAAAAATGGCACATGCCACAGTGCGTTTGACTTAATGCTTAAAAAACTGTATTTGCGATTTGTAGACGGAATATAAAGGATATAAAGGATCCATTTTACCTCAGTGATCATTTCACCCAACCTTTAAGGCGGCATCCCTTTGTGTAATCCCTTTCATTCTATTTTTGAATTCGATATTTTGCTAATGCTTTGAAAAGAATACATATGTTTAGTTTTTAGAATATTTTCCTGCTATATCATACAGCATATTTGTAAAACGAATTTATATTATTTTGTTAGTTTACATTATCAAAGGGATTTTTTGCCCGACGTAATGTTTGAATTTCGAAACGCTAAAAACTCATAGCTAATGGAAGGATTCAGGTCTGTGTCAAATTTGAATGCGGACCACTGCAGATTTCTTTACATTGATATACTTTACGTATAAGTTAAAGAAAGAAGTCGAAATTTTAACGGAAATACGTTGTGCATCTGCCAGGGAAGAAAACCTATTTTGAAAGCAATTTCTCAACAGGTTATGGTTTATAATAGGATACAAACATCAAATGTTGTAGTGATATTAATAAATTTTGAAACTTACAACATTTGATGTTTGTATCCTATTATAATATGAAGTTTCAACAAGTAACTCCAGAATCAATCTATAAGGTTATGGTTTACTCTTATTACCTTCTTCAATATCTCGAAAATGTTATTATCATAAATTACTATATTAGTAAAGATATTGAAATTTTTAAATTTTGTTTGAAAAGTTCGAAAAATGTACTTGTCATCGCGACTGCGTCACTTGCCGGAAATTTATCTATGTACCATGTACCACCCTAATTTTTTTTAATTATCCGACACTGTAAATAATTAAATATCGTATGTACCTATATATGACAATCGTGTTGTAGAACCTATTTGGTAAAATATTCTCGTGCACATTGATAAAACCCCACGGGCCGTGCTTTATCATATGTGATGGAAATGATGAAATAACACTCAAACAACTGCTCCTGGCTACATTCACACTGGAGTGGAATATTAATACAATAAATACGCTCTGTTTCAGAAAACTTTATATACGTTTTAAAGCAGGTATACATATTATTATTGTTCCCGCTTTAACAATATGCGCAAGCAGCATAAAATAAATAATTATTAAAATTATTAAAAACTGAAGATATTTACTGCTAAAGAAATTAATTAGTATTATTTTAATAGTTGCATAATACAAACCCCACAAACCTTAGTCATCCTTTGGATTATGTATAGCAAATGTAGTGAGCAAAGGTATTCTATAAAAACCATTGATTATTATTTCTCACTTCGATATACTTTTTTACTGAAGACGGTGGATTTTAAATATTTGGATCAAGGAGAAAAACACTTTAAGTAACCATTTTCGACTAATTCAAGCTACACTAGATATAGTGTTCATAAAGACAGATTTCTATAGTTTTGTTCAATATAAGAATTGCGTAGTCTTGGTATCGAGTCCTTGTTGGATGGAAGCAGTTCTTTTATTTTCTTAACCTGAACCTGACTGTGTACCAGTGTGGTGACTAGGGATCTATTCTGTTGATGTAGATTTTAATCTGCGTGTATATATCATTTCGTATGCGTCTTCTTGGTATGCTCAATGTCGAAATCTTCTATTCTCGTTGCGTTTTACTAATACATACAGGAGAGGTAAGCAGCCATTCTCCATAGTGATGTTGATGTTGGCATGTTGTCTATCGATATGTTCCTTGAAGGCTATACCATGGGGCTATATCACGAAAGTGGCGTCCACGTAGCGATAGCAGCATTTCGGCTTCTTATCACTAGTCTATGCCCGCTTTCACAAACGCTAATCGGTCGTTAACAGCTGGTTAACGAATCGTCAAAAGTTTCACGATTCGTTAACGAGTCTTTAATGATTTGTAAAACATTTGAGGATTGATTACCTTGACGAACAGTTAAAAGAAAAATTACCATTGCTTTGGGTTTCACAAGCAATAACGAGTCGTTAAAGGCTTGTTAACTAATTCACCATTTGACAATCGTTTGTGAAACCGGGCATTATTCTTGAAAAGTCTCCATCAAAATGTTGACGATGACTGGTCAGAGTGGTGAGCCCATGCTGCACCGTACTTCTGCTCGCAGAAATCTTCTTTCCATAGAAGTAAGTGTGAAGTAAGCCGTTGTCTATGGATTTCTGCACTGGCACGTCGACGAAGAGAGATTCCACCTCGAAACTCACTAGTATGTCGCCGCTGGTTACTTGATATTCATGTATAATTTCCACAAAATGTTTCGAGGTCTTTCCAAACCTGCTTGTCAATCTCACGAACTGTTGTAGTTGTTTAACAACATATCTGGCTAGCTCGTGAGTTGCTCATAATCGGTCGTAGAGGGTTTTCACTTTGTATATCTTCGGCCGACCGTATAGTGCTGGAGGCTGAGTTTTTAATGGTATCAGACGTCAGTATTCTTCTTTAGGTATGGTTGACTCTCTGGTTGCTTTTATTGTTTAATGTTCGACTTGAGATGTTGGGTCTTCTGGTGGTAATATCTTCTTAGGGTCCAATCCTGGTAGTCCGCCGGTCTTGTTTTGATGTAGCTTCTCAAACTTCTTAGTTTGTTTTCTAGTAGCGTTATTGAGGTGATGTTCCGTCTGTTCGTAACTAATTCGGTTCACTGTTTTGGGTAGTAGTTTGCTGGATGTTAAGTTTTCGTAGAAATATTTGGCCCACTCATTCCCGGTCGGCGGATGATCGATCCTCTTAGCAGTTGTGGTCCTGAGATGGTATTGTATCTTGATGAAATTTGCTGTCGCAGCCTGGTTCCGGTAGCGTCGTAGAAATGCCAGCGAGGCTAGCAGTTGGGGCCTCTTCTTCCTGTTTCCTGGTCTTCTGGTAGATATCCTCCCCGTGGAGGCGTCCAATAATAGAATTCATAGTTACTTTATACACATGGGCGATTTAAAATTTACAACGAGGGTATACCAAGCGCATTGTAGATAAAGATAAAGATTAGATTGAGGGGGTAGTCACTATGCAACGAAACATTTATTGAAGCTGACTCACGATTTGTCTATGTATACGGTCATCAATGATATATGTATATGCTACACTTAGTACGTGTCGTTCGGATAAACTTGTTTTGATTGACTTGCACTTTTTCCAATTGCTCGGTTATGCTGCCTTACGCCTGGCATGCAAATATAATTGCTACTCAATGTGTCATTTTTAATTCTAATAATAAAATGAACGATATATTATTTTCAAACGTTAAAAAACAAGCACATTTGCACGCTTTATACTTTGACTGACAATGTAATGCGTCAGGTACTTGCTTACGGATTTTTAACGTAAAAAATTTTGCATCTTTGTGACTGGGCAAGGTGTGCCACGTTTTTGTTGGGAACAAAAGTGATTGTTTTCATGCCAGCGACTAAAAGCTTAATAATATTCATGTTAAATCATAGTTACGTTCTTGGCTATCGAGAACTAACGTAATGTGGATAATCGTAATTTCTAAACTATATTATTTGCTTATTTTAGTTTAAGCGGTTAAAATGAAATAGCGTATATGCTATTCGGAGTAAAATTAAGTTTATGCGGCTCGCCAGAATACGGTTTACTCGATTTTACTTCCTAAAAATTAAATAACATTATAATTATTTACATTTCGCGCAGAAGTTCTCACTCTCGTTTCTATTGATACGAACAAAGTTCATATTGTGACTATTGGAGGAATCTTCTAATTATTGTTTTTTTGTTTACTATTATAGCGTTTTGTATGTGATATTATTAGTATTACTATTATTATTAGATTTTTTAATTCATTAAATCACTTTAAAATACGGCCACATAACTCACATAAGAAATAAGTGAAACTATTTTTTTCCTATTGGCAACTACGTATGTCGAATTAAAATTATTTAGTACTGTATTATTTAGATTTTAACGATATTTCTTGTACAAACATTTCAAAGTGCGTTAAAATCCCTAATCCATACAGGAAAGGAGAAATAATTTGCGGTTAATAAACAAGGTAAACACAGATTTAAGATCTACCACGTGGTTGATTTGTGGACGTTAAACGAGTACACGTGTCGCCGTAAATACTACCGGCGACGGGATGATGGATTACACCAACACTCCCTCAGACAAATTTTACTATGTGACTGACACACCGCCCAAAAGATTAGTGGAATGTTCATCACCATGAACGAATACAAAGGACACATTTAGCACACAGATTGAAATGGAATGCCTTGGAATGTGTTAAATGAGCCATCGCGTTGCAGTTTTTACGTACAATCTTAGTATAATGATTTTGTAATGATAATTGTGAAATAGTGAAATGAAATAGTAATATTATCGCATTATTTAATCAATTGCATAGTCAGTATTAACTGTACTTGCTTTTTTATGTAAAATACATTCCGATTTGTTTGGACACATTTAGTTAATGTTTGTATCTGTTCATCAATAGAACTTTAATTTTGTTTCCACTTGCTCGCTTTCTTTTTGAATTTCATTTTATTTTGTGGCGAATGTTAATTTCTGAAATGCGTTGAGAACGCTAAATGACAAGCCCTACTCTAACTAGTTCTTTCAAATTTAGTGTTCTGCTTTCTATTACTTTTAATTCTTTTTGATTTATTTGTGGTTGATCGTTTAAATACCATAGGTTTTAGTGTTAATGCTAATTACTGCTGTCTAATTATATACGTCTGAGATATTTTATTATTTTTATATGATAATTCGTGGATTATAAAATTGAACGAATTCAACAGGCTCGATTTATCCTTCATCTTAATTGAGAATAGAAAAATTTTCATTTTTATATATCATTTGAATTTACTAGATTGGTTCAAGATGTTTTTATACTACTTAACAATACGCTTTGATTGATTTAACTATTGAGGTGTTTTGTGTTGATTGATCGTTGGCGACACGCTGTTTAATATGTCTGGATTGGCATATCTTGCCGACGATTACCTAACAATGCCGAAACGAGCTCATCTAAAAACCCAGAGTGCATTATGTTGCAAACGCAGCGTTTGTGTTTAAAGTCAGCTGCGTTTTATAATGCCTTACCATTACGGTGTTTTTATATTTTTATCCACGTGTTATAATTGATAACATAACAATTTACGCACATAGACATTATAAATATAAAATGAAACAAATCATTTTCGTTACTAATAAAACCATCTGCAAATTCTGCCGCAATAAATTCGTTGGTTGGAATTCTATTTGATTGAAATATTGTGTATGTATAAATTCTGGATCTGCATATTTATTGCCATGAAGGATTAAGCAAATCCTTCTACGCCGCATGAAGAATTCATAACAAAGAGATTCGGTTTCGGCAAATTGAATGCGGTGTTCCAATTGTATTCTGATGCGGGTAGTTACTCTAGCATTATGTAACAATACTTTTCGTATGAAGCTGCCACATTGTGATAACTGAATTGTGCCCGCTCGTATGAAGGTATTTTGTTTTAATAAATTCCAATTTACTTGTAAATTGAAATCTCTCAGAACCAGGCGATGTTAAGATGTATGTTTCGATATTATTATTATAACGAATTTTAGTTGCATTATTTTCAGGATTTTGACATCATTAAAGGCGCTGTAAATATTATTGTATAAATTTTAAATTCATAACATATTATATTGATTTATTATAACGATGCGATATAAACTATAGATAGGTCTTAACCCGAACTAAATTTAGTTGTAAATATCTAGGCCTTGTTATCGACAATACCTTTCGATATCGCGAGCAAATATCAAAATATATTAAGCATGCGTATTTGCAGTTGAAAAAACTATTTTCGTATCGTTTGCTATTGAATATAGACGTTAAACTGAAACTATGTGAAGCTTTTGTACTTTCGCAATTCACTTATTGCGCAGGAGTGTACCATCCTGCAATTGACTCTATGACTATTCATCGTATTCAAAAAGTTCAAAATGCGTGCTTGAGGTTTGTATATGGTAGTAGAAAATATGAACATATCTCTCACAAACTTGTGGATTGTGGGTGGCTTAATATGAAGAATCGCAGAGAGCTTCAGTGCCTCTGTTTGTTTCAAAAGATATTCATATTTCGGTCACCGCCGTATCTCCATCAAAAAATACGGTTTCGTACGGATGTTCACAACATCGCTACTCGGTTTCGGGGATTAATATCGCCACCGTTCCACAAAACATCACTTTTTACGAGATCTTCTACTTACTGCATTTATAGCAAATATAATAACGTGCTAAACAAGTATAAGGATTTGAGTATCGGCGTGTTTAAAAGGCGAATGAAAGCATATATTTTTCATGAGCAAATTATGTAATTCGTGCGGGTTTTGCCCTATGACCTCTCTTTTTTTATATGTTTTTTTATATGTTCCACATTATCTCACAAGCGGAGCGTGCATCGTGTAATTTTAGTTTTATTATGTATATCTAGTATTATTAGTTTTATTATTAATTTTTCATATTAGTGTTAATTATATGGTTATTATGTTATGTTATAAATTTAGTTAATATTTAGTTAAGGTTAGCAATAGGTATAATATCTCTCTTTTTTATTTTTGTTATTGTATTCCAGATTAGATTGCAAAGCAGGTTTTTAATGAACCTGAATCTCGTCTTGGGTTTGCGCTGGAGTTTCTGTATATTATTAATTTGTATCCATTTTGTTTTTTTTTTTCTTCAATGCACAATAAAGACAATATTATTATACTGGCTGTAATAACTTTCTGTATAAATATTCATAAGATGTGAATAGCGTTATATTTTTGATCAAATTTAATATGATTTATGTCAACATTTTCAAGTGTTACAACAATTTTGGGTTGGGTTGGGTCTTTGAGTCAGAGACAAAAAATTGTAGGGAATGTAATGTATCCAGACGATGTGTCAACGGGCATTTTGCCATTATCAATGTCCAGCAATTGTTCGGAGAAAACTTCTCCAGATCGGTGGTTCTGCAATTCGACTCGCATGTTTATATTTAATTTAAGTATTTTGGCGCAATTCCATAACGACTTCACATGGGCATGAAGGTCGTCGGTTGGCGTTGATCGTGGAATCACTGGTAATGTTTGTTGAATATCACCTGCCAATAGAATTATCATATCACCACCAAACCGGTTTTGGTTGTTTCGTAAATCTTGCATCGTGCGGTCTAATGCCTCCAAAGATTTTTTGTGTAACATCGTGCATCGTGCATCGTTCATCCCAAACCATTAATTTGCTTTGCTACCTTCCTCGAAAGGTTGCAAGTTAGTGTTTCATTAGTTTGCATGTTCAAGAGCAACTTGAGTGCTGAATGAGCTGTTCGACTGCCTTCCAACAACGTAGCTGCAATACCTGATGAAGCAAGTGCAAGTGCAATTGCTTTTTGCGATCGAATCGTTACCAAAATCAATGATATTAAAAACGTTTTTCCACCGTCTGCATCTAAGAAAAAAATTCCGTCAGTTCCATCGTTAACTATTTTCATGAGCGTATCGCATAGTTTTGTTGCTGATTTAAAAGGAGAACGTTTCTTTGAACCGTTTATGTCAATGCCTCGGAATCGTATTGGGTTGCGCGTCTCTATTCTTGATTAAATGCGTCGTGCATTGGGCTATTGGCCGCTGTCATTCCTAAGTGTATTAATCCTTTGTTGGTAAGCATCAAGCATATGCCCTCAATTAAAATGAATGCTTCATTGTGAATTTCTTCGTGCAAATCTGCATTCGATGTTCTAAGACTAACTATCTTGGATAGTTGAACATTTTCCATCAACCACACATAGAGAATTTAATTTGTTCTTGAACACTTCTCAGAAAACTCACTGAACAAACTGAAAACTGGATAAACGTTCCGATCGAATGGACTGTGCACTAAGAAATGAATAAATGAATTTTATCTTCTTTGCGTTAATAACGGACTCATTATTACATCAAAAACAGTTTAATAATGAGTCGTAGTATTAAACTATTTTTGGTAACGTTTAGTTTGGTTATGTTCGTATCACGCCATAATCTTTGTCATATATCATCTTGGATTTTACCGGAACGAATTCTCAACAGCTTTTTGAGCGGCTTTGCATATGTACGGCGGTATACAGGTAAATTCTCCATTTTGCACACAAATTATAGAAATTATGACGGCTATTATTATTACTATTATAACCTACGCCAAAGTTCCTAGTCTAATACGAAAACTTGAACGAAATTTCAAGAATTAGTAAAGCAAAGTAGATAAAATAGTATATTACACTCGTTTAGTAAGGCAATATTGTCGCACTCCTTCTATTGGGTGCAAACCACTCATGCGGCAATATGTTGCCTTACTAAACTCGTATAATAATATACTATTATCATCGATAGGCCGACGCAGTGTTTAAATGACATTTGTAACTGTCAAACGCGTGAAGTTTAAATAGTCGTTAAGTTTTCTGAATATTTCAAATTTTCTGAACAATTTTCTTAATTTTTCATTTCGTAACAACAACAAGTATTACAATACTTACAATACAAAAATAAATGAAATCGGTAAAGTCGTGCTAAAGTTATAGCGTGACCAAGAGAAATAGGGATTAATTTATATATATATATATAGATAATAATAATTCGAAACACTGTAAGCCTTGCTTGTAGAATTCTATTCTTCGACTAAGGCCTGTTACAGTTCATCCAAATCTATTTGAGGAACTCAATGCTGTCTTAGTTATCATCCCAGAAACGTTCTATGTGATTAATTTCTGAGTTTCTTGCTGGCGAGTTCATGGTAGGTATGCCATCTTGTAAGCGGTCTAGATCTTCTACTGTACTTACCTAAGTAACTGAAACGTGGTAAAGTCATGCTTATGGTCGAGTGTTCTATTCCTAAGAGTTCGTCGACATACCATTGGCTGCGGCCATCATTCAATAATGCTACTAGAAACTAGAAAGTTATGAGAGGGATAGAATTATGAAGCTGCTCCAAAGATGGCTATTTACTGTTGCCTTCGTTAATGCGGATGGTATTAAAAATACAACGGTATTCTATACAAACTAGATGTTGATGCGTTTGTGTAGTCGAATGTCGTCGACCACTAGAATTAAAATTAGGTGTTGGCAAATGAAACGTAGGGCACAATGAAAGATTTTAAAGCCATATTAGACTCTTCGTTGCACTTTGTAAACATTATTTTCCTTTCGGTACCCAAAATGATAAAATTAGGTTTGACTACATACAACATGGTAATGAAAATATAGTCAAAAATCTGTATTTTTTTAAAGTAAATAGTTTTCGATATCCTTGCTTTGCTATTATGTAACTATAGATAGAACGCATCCAGATGAATACTATTAAATTACACGAACCTCGTATTCCTGCCCTCTTGGTAAACTAGGTTTTAAATCCTAACCAAAAGATAGTTTTGTGGCCGCATGTCATAAAAAGTACCATTACCTCACTCAATTAAACTATATATGGTGTTATGCACAATGTATATTTAATTGAATATGTTTGTAATATTACATGGCGTCAAACACATTACTATTTGCAGTCCTCTTTCTTTAATATTCACAGCATCTGAATAGTGACAAAATAAATAAAATAATTTAAAATATTGTACTTATGAACTTGATTGCCATCTATCGGGTGCTCTTTGATCGAAGAGTCTGTGGAATTGATCTGTGCAAAGTGTGACTTTGTGCTAGTCAAATAATATTACGCATCATTATATCTTGAGATTGAAGCAATATTGTTCCAGCATGATTCTGCATGAGCAAACAATTGAAGGGTATTAATTTGCGCTATTCTTAAATGTCTGCGGATAATAATGTACGAATTTCCTTTGGAGTTGTATGAGAACCAAACGATTTCCCACGTTTTCTAGATTGTAAAACACTTAGAAAGATAATTATTTTGTGTAGAGAGCAGTCAGTTCGTCAATGAAAAACTTTAACACTATTAAAGTTTGTTAAACCCTTTTTTGCAATTAGGGAAGTTGTAAACCTTTATCAAGCAATAGTCATTGATATTGCACGTGACATTAAATAATCTTATTGCGTTGTCGAATGCGTATCTTTATATACTCAGCATTTATTGCAAAACTAGGAAATAACTTGTAAAGAACCTAATTATGGTGTTTGACCAACATGTTCAATTCAATACAACACAACCTAAAAAAGAGCAAACGCATTTGTCAAAGTGCATTGTAATGAATCAAATATTTTGTGATATTTTAATAATAATTCAATATTAATATAAATTAATATTAAACTCAAAAAATTCCACAAATTCTTATTGTGATAAATCGGAAGAATACTCTTAACAAATATGTGAACCACAAGTATGACAAATGGTCAGTTTATTATAATTATATAATAAAATGGTGATAAATAAAGTCAATTTCCAAAATTGTCTCAATAATGAACTGAACATTGGTCATAGATCAAAATATTTAAGTTAAAGTAACCGAGGATCAAGTCAGAAATAGGACAATTCTAAAAAGAAAGCGCAGAAGTCCTAGGTTAATACATAATATAAATGTGTTTACTTCCTAACGCCATAAAAAATCACTATACAAAAGGAAACACTAGCGTGTATCAAAAAGGACCGCAGGACCACCTACACAATGAGTTAGCTATTGGCATTACATGCAATTACCCCTAATACCGTTGGAAACGATCGTGTAAAGTTAACTAAGCATGGAAACAAACTAAACATTGGTCAACCAACTTAAAATAAAAACAATAATAATAATTAAACGAAGAATAAAAACATTAGTCAGTTTTAAAGTTTATAGCGTTAATGTTTTTTATATGTGTATCATTTCTAAAACCAAACGCTTTCTATAATTCCACTCTTGGGTATGGTGTGTTGGTGTTATCAAAATCGATATGGTTTGTGTTCGTTTTTAGTTTGGCATTGGTCGTTTAACAGCTTTTAGAACGTGTTTGTATGCGTTCCAATAAACCCTTTAAAATATAGAAATTGTGAATAACTAATAGCATTACTAGAATATAGAAGGGACAAAAAGCTACCTGACTATGACTTAAAATATGATAAAAGTGTTTGGTCATTTTTTTTTAACAAAATTAACAAACTAAACAAAAAAAAACATCAACATTTTTTCTTGCTTTGCAGAAAACTCTCAACAGCTCACGCTAGTTCTTCGTCGTTTAGAAATTTTTGTCCACTCAACTTGTTTTTCAACTTCTTGAACAGCAAAAAGTCAGGGCTGTAAGGTGGATGATTTAGTTCTGTGAACTCAAAATCCTTCAGTGCATCCTGAGCAACACAGCATTGTAAACGAGCTCATTGTCATGCAAAAGCAAAATTTCAGTTTTGAATTTTCCTTTATATTTATATTATGTCTTGTTGAAATTTACGAAAAATGTCATTATAATAGTTATCGTTCATCGTAGTCTTATGTGGCAAGTAGTCTATTAATAAAATTCCTTATGTCCCAAAAATATTGGCCATAACCTTGCTAGCTGAATGCGGGATCTTAAACTTCTTTGGCGTTGGCGAGTCCTTGAATTTCCTTTGAATCCACTCCTGTTTGCTCCCAGGATCAAAGTGATGATCGCATGTTTCACTGTCAGTTAGAGTTTTCGCAATAATTTATTCTTCTTGTCCTTCACAAAGCTCCAAAAATTGTTGAGAAGTCTCAACGATGTTCATCGAAGTTAACATTCTCAACACTCATCTGGTAAAATTATCATGGTCCAAACAAGGTTCCTGCTAATTTGCACAATTTCAGCTATAACGTCAAATTGAATTGATTGATCTTCAAGAATGAATTTTTCTACGTTTAAAACGTTTTCTTCGATAATGGGTGAATTATAAATAATAAACTTGGAAAAGTCAATCGTTTGTTATATTAATGTAATTGGTTAGGGTTTCCCATTTTATTTATATTTCACGAATATATCATTTAACGAATCCAGAAAAAAAATCTTTAATTATAGAACAAAAGGAACAGCAAAAATGTAATTAATATTGCGGTGAAGCACAGGATAAACGGAACTCCAAAGCACTTCCAATCACATAATTAAAAAATCTAATTTAAAAGTGCTTAGGTAAAATGTTGCAAATTAAAAACACGAAAACTGCGGCATTTGCGAACTTGTTAATTTAATACAAATGAGGAGGAAACTCCGGATAGGAAACGTAGCGAAGTGAACTGAGTCGTACTCGGCTTTTGCCAGTTAATTGTAATTTCTATGGAGCAAATTGCATTGCAAATAGAGACTGGCATTAGCGCGCTCTGTTTATACAAGAGGAGCCAAAAGGGGGTGATGTTTATTTAGAGCCCCGGGAATTAACCATCCAACCGCCGATCTCTCATTCGATCCGACGACTCGCAGATAAAACCTCTTAATTCTCGTCTCCCCAGATGTATCCTATTTAATTTTCCAGTTTAATCATCGAGAGGTACTTTAACAATTTATAATATTTTAATGGATCGGCAGACAAAACTGAACGTTGTAAATTGACGGTAATAAAATACAATTTACTTTTTACATAATCGTTTATATATTTATTTTATATAGTATAGTATTGGCTAATTTATAGATGAATCATATGGACTTGTAATTACGGGAAAATTCAAATTTAATGCAAGAAATTTTAATGATAATTATTTTCATCAATGGGTCTAATATTTTACATTATACCACTCTAGGGGAAATACATGTATTCTTACTTTTTTTTCAACTGTGGAAATATCGCCATAATTCTGTCACCACCTCATTCCTTTAGTAACTTGAATATAATAAGGTATTGTGGCCCTTTTTTTCAAAACGTTATGATTTCTTGTTGCAATACTACTCATGCACGAGTTTTGCAAATAAATGAAAACTAACACTCAGTTTTCAAAATATCTTTCAAGCGACAATAATTCCAACTCTCAGTAAATATAAATTGCCTCCCACGGAAAGCTACTTGATTAATGTAAATACCAATGACACGGTGATTTATTTGTAAACTTTCGGGTTGGGCATATTGTCCATAGTTCATCATATTTTATTAAACTGAATTGCCAAATTTGGATATTATGAAATTATTTTGAACTAGTCAATTTTTAAATGATATTTCACGAAATACAATATCTCAATTGATAAAATGTCATTCACATTCCGGCGGGGGCTATTTTAGTGACAAATTAAGTAGAGGGGAGTTATTTAATTCTAGTTGATCGTTCAGTGCTAAACCTAATTTATTATATTTGTTAAGTTCTAAACTTTCCAACAAGTTAAGTTTTTTACTTTTATTTTGTACATGCAACGTTTTGAAATTTGAATTAAAACTATGATTGTATTCTAAACAATGGTTAGCGTATGTTGAGTCCGTTTTCTTGTTTTTGTCGCTTCTCTCGTGCTCCTTAAGTGAAACCCCTTAAGTCCATTACTAGCAGAGATATTTATGGACAATTTGGAAAAAACAATAAGCACACACCCCTTATTTAAAAATTGCATCTATTGGTATCGTTATGTAGATGCTATTTTAATATGTTTCAATGGGACTGATAGACAGTTAAACAAATTACATAATTATATAGACACAATACACCCGAATATCAAATTTACACTTGAAATAGAGGAAAATAAATCAATCAATTTCTTAGATACAACGATCACTCATAACAAGAATTCGCCATTTACACAACGATCCACGCTAAATCATGTCACCCTATGTCGCATAAACTAGCAGCATACCGTTCAATGATACATAGGCTAGTAAACGTCCCTATGAGCACACAAAATTTTAATAAAGAATTACATAGAATTCATACAATTCCAGCAAATAACGGCTACTCAAAAAACATAGTAGATTTCTGCTTTTAAAAAAGCAGAAATCAAAAACACTTTCTTTGATATACCCAAACATTCGAACAGAAAAACCTCAACAATATGTATCGCTGATGTATATTGGGAATATTTCTACCACAATAGGATAATTTATTAAAAGAAACAACACAAGTATACAAATATCGTATAGCACAGGTAATTCATTATCAAAAATTCATTAAAAATAATAAGGACAAAACGAACAAGAGGTCAAACTCTGGGGTATATAGGCTTCATTGTACAGATTGCACCAAAGTATATGTAGGACAAACAGGAAGGACTTTTGAAGAAAGTATGAAGGAGCACGAGAGAAGCTACAAAAACAAGAAAACGGACTCAACATACGCTAACCATTGTTTAGAGTATAATCATAGTTTTAATTCAAATTTCAAAACATTGCATGTACAAAATAAAAGTAAAAAATCTGCAGTGGTCCGCACTGAACTTTCTTATACTCAGTTATATCTATAATTTATGTAAGAATAATTTGTTTCCGAAATTCGAAGTTCGAAAATTTTCATGATTCCTATACTTACTTACTAGTAAAAATCCGCGGTGGCCGCACGAAACTTTCTTATACTACGTTTTTCGAAAAAAACTTTTCAAATGAAAGTTGTTTACAATGTCTTTAAAAGAAACAACATTATATCAGAACATTTTTTTGATAGCTCGTACCGTTTTCGAGATAATGAAAATGGTGATAAGAGTAAACGATCAGTTCCGGTTGAGCTATTGCGTTCAAAATAGGACGTTTTCTTTCCAGCTATATAAAAATATTAAGTTTAAAGTTTCGTAGCTCTAACTATAATCGTGTGGACGCTAGAGCGCGCGCACACACACACACAGACGTCATTTCAAAAATAGTCAGGATCGATTCAGGGGACCTCAAAACGCGTACATCCGTTAAAATCTCGAGGTCGAAATTATTCATGATTCCTATACTTACTTATACATATAGTATAAGAAAGTAAAAACTTAACTTGTTAGAAAGTTTAGAAATAAACAAATATAATAAATTAGGTTTAGCACTTAACGATCAACTAGAATTAAATAACTCCCCTCTACTTAATTTGTCACTAAAATAGCCCCCGCCGGAATATGTACATAAGAAATGGATATAACACAAAAATGTTAGTTATCATCCACCTGATGAAGCCATTGTATGGCGAAACAATTGTCGTGTATAATAAAAACATTTGAAGGAATACCCAACTGTAACGTCTCGAGCAATTATAATCGAATTAACAGCAGGAATAAAAGATACGTAATACTGCCTACTGAATTATATTTCATTGTGAGTTTAGACGCAAACCCAACTGGTTGGAACCAAATTAAGTGAATTGTAGTGAAATCAATGTTAAGAAAAATAGGAAGAAGATGATTAAACCCATTTTTCCTGCTTGGCTCTGTTAGGACGGAACCCAAATTGCAATATTTCATGGTTAAAGTGCGATAACAACCCAACCTAATTTAAATTAAACCAATCCAGATAGTAAAACCGAGGCACCTTTGCGTTAAGGAAACCTAATAAGGAGAAATTCTGAGAATCCTGCAAGGAAGTGAAATGTAAGTTTCATTACTTTATCTTTAATCGTTTGGGCGCTAGGATGCGCGCATACGCACAACCACACTCGTAGACACACACATAGTCACCAGGCATCATACTGAAAACAGTCAAAATAGGCTTAGCGAAGCTCAAAACGTATATCTCGAGTTTGAAAATATTCATGATAAGAAAGCAAAAAATGAATCGAACTACGAACATTAAACGTGTTAATATTAAAATATAAAAAGTTGGGCATGTAGATCTCAACGCTACCCCCGGACGATGTATTTCTACAATATTAGTCGACAAATTACACCCATTCAGCTTCATGGCGTTATTTTTTATCCAAAGTCAGTCAAGCACACGGCTTCAGGAACGTTGAGTGACTCTAGCAAAACGGTCGATTTTGTAATATTGTAATGTAATATTGTAACTACATACTGACAAGTGTATGTTTAATTATCGCTTATGTCAAACGATACGTCATTTTACATTCAGGTGCAATGAAAAAGTTTCCAATTAACACCATCACACGGGTGATCCTATTAGCATCATTTTTATAGACTGTAAAAAATATTTGTTTAAATATTTAAGTAAGTTTCGTGTGTTTATTTCAAAGTGCATCTAGTTTTATTTTATTATTTTATTATGCTTAATTGCAATGGAGGAAAAAATATAACATATGAATTAAAAAAAGTTGTTTTTTCTCCCGATTTTTATTTATATCATATTAACAAAAGTAATGAAATAAAAAGCTCTAATTTATGTATTTCCTATAACGTACTAAACTAACAAAAAAATAAGAACACAGTTTTAAAAATCTGAAGACAAAACAGGGGGTTAGAAAATCGACTCTAATTTTTGTCGGCACGACCTTAATGTGTATGTTACATATACGACCAACTTTTACAAAACTTACAAACGTATCGTGTTTTCATCGTTTTGCAATATTTGCAGTGGTCTCTTTTATTTGGAGTAGGTTCGTGTTCGTCTTCAGGGGTTAGAATTTTAGGATAAACGTCTAGCAGATTCGCATATATCTCTACGCAAACCTCCAAATTTATCTTTCCTTCATATTTTCCGAGACTAAATTAATTTGCAATTATTTTATAAACAACATGAGGCGTTTAGTAAACTCAACGTTATGGTAGTTGAGACATACTCCAAATATAAATTTCTGTCATACCTGGACTAAATCCAAAAACAGAAAAAATTATTTGCCTTTTTTAACTTAATTCAGGGGGTAGTTCTCTTCTATTCGATCGAGGTGTTGCGACCAGTGTGAGGCGATGTTCTCGTAGTAAACGTCTTACAGTATGATATCCCGTAAACCAACGATGCATCGTAACACTCCTACTAGATCCTTCAATAAATGCAGTAACTGTAACAGTACAGGTATTTCAACAATTAAGATTCTTGGTAATCGCTTTGATAATTAGTGATAATTATTGAATAAAAACGGTGGTGAATGTGAATAAACTAGTATACAATGCTCGCTGGAAAGTTTCATTACGTCTCTGGATAATACTAATGCTGTAATGCTGTAATGAAATACTTTTCACCTCGGATGTAATATACTATTTTATTAGTTATAACAAAATTTTATTTCATAAATTATAAAAAATAATTAGAATTCAACTGAATATCTACATACTATATAATATTATTTTGTGGTATGATCTGTTCGTTGTTCGTAAGTAAACCATACTAATCCCCGTTTCAAAGACAGTGCAACGTTAGAAGCTCGAACTTTTTACTTCCTTGTACTTTATGTATAAGGAAGTATAGTAATCATGAAAAATTTCGACCTCGAGATTTTAACGGATATACGCGTTTTGAGGTCTTTGAATCGTTTCTGACTATATTCGGAATGACGTCTGTGTATATGTCTGTGTGCGTGCGCATGTGTGTCTGTGCGCGCTCTAGCGTCCAAACGATTATAGCTAGAGTTATGAAACTCTAAACTTAAGGTTTGTATACAGCAAGGAGGAAAACGTCCTATTTTGAAAGCAATATCTCAACCGGAAGTGATGGTTTACTCTTATCACCTTTTCTGTATCTCGAACACACGGTACGACTTATGGAAAAAATATTCTTATGAGAGTTGTAGATACTGAAATTATATAATATAGTATAAGGAAGTTCAGTGCGGACCACTGCAGATTTTTACTATTGCCATCGCCCGTCTAAAATAAGTGTGGACATGCTATGATGGATATGATTAACACTATGACACTTATCGAAATTATCAGAAACATGTAGTAGAAAAGAATTTCAAACTTGGTGGCGCGAGAATTACGGCATTATTAATAAGGACAGTAAAGCTATTTGCATTTTATGTTCAGGAACGGTGGTGTGTAGAACATCATCAGTAAAGCGACATTATGAAACCAACCACAAATCTCTTCTCAATCGAAGATGACGAAAATATAAATCTGCAGTGATCCGCACTGAACTTCCTTATACTTAGTCATACTGATGTTTCGAAAAAACCTGAAAATTACTTAATTTTTTTTCCGTTTTCGAGATAAGGGAAACTGTGATGAGAGTAAACCGTCGCTTCCGGTTGAGATATTGTTGCTTCAAAATAAGACGTTTCCTTCCATGTTATATACAAACTGTAAGTTTAGAGTATCATAGCTCTGGCTACGCCGTTTGGATGTTAGAGCGCGCACAGGTGTTAAAGAAGATTTAATTAGGTTATCTACACTACCAAGAACAAACGGGGTAGACATTTGTAATACATTTAAAAATGAATTGGGCAAAAAATTGTATCAGTAACAACTGGTCTATAAATTTATTCACAAAACGTATTGGACATTCAATTCTTGGTTTCCATTGCATTATTCACCGGTCAGCTTTATGCAAAGCATGTTTGAAAAAATTGTATGATATGAGTTTTGTGACAAAATTATTTAATTTTATATCGACACGGTCTCGAAATAAAAGAAATTTCAGGAATTGTTAAACGAGGTAAACAGTATCTTAATTTTATGAAAGTGTACAGTGGTTAAGTCGCGGAAAAAAATGTTTTGTAAAGATTTGTAGATTGCTTGGAGAAGATTATATTATTACTTACTTATACTTTATGTATAAGTATAGGAATCATGAAAAATTTCGACCTCGAGATTTTAACGGATATACGCGTTTTCAGGTCCCCTGAATCGTTTCTGACTATTTTCGGAATGACGTCTTTGTGTGTGTGTGTGTGCCTGTGTGTCTGTGCGCGCTCTAGCGTCCAAACGATTATAGCTAGAGCTCTGAAACTTTAAACTTAACATTTGTATATAGCAAGGAGGAAAACGTCCTATTTTGAACGCAATATCTCAACCGGAAGTGATGGTATACTCTTATCACCTTTTTCCATATCTCGAAAACGGTACACGTTACGGAAAAAATATTCTTACTTAAATTATAGATACTGATATTTAAAACAACTTTCATTTGAAAAGTTTTTTTCGAAAAACGTAGTATAACTGAGTATAAGTAAATTTCGTGCGGACCACCGCGGATTTTTACTTACTTATACTTTATGTATAAGTATAGGAATCATGAAAAATTGCGACCTCGAGATTTTAACGGATATACGCGTTTTGAGGTCCCCTGAATCGTTTCTGACTATTTTCGGAATGACGTCTGTGTGTGTGTCTGTGCGCGCTCTAGCGTCCATACGATTATAGCTTGAGCTATGAAACTTTAAATTTAACATTTGTATGTAGCAAGGAGGAAAACGTCGTATTGAACGCTATAGCTCAACCGGAAGTGATCGTTTACTCTTATCACCATTTTCATTATCTCGAAAACGGTACGAGCTATCAAAAAAATATTCTTATATAAGTTAAAGACATTGAAATTATAAACAACTTTCATTTGAAAAGTTTTTTCGGAAACCGTAGTATAACTAAGTATAAGTAAGTTTCGTGCGGACCACCGCGGATTTTTTTTAAATGATATGAGGATATTCTTGAACAATTCATTCATTCATCTCAGCGCTCCAGGCCAAATAGGCCCATGGCTTCTTCTACTGCTTTTTTCCATTTTTTCCTCTCTTGCGTTTTCGATCTCCATCCTGTAATTTTACCTTCTTCCAAGTCTTTAATCACTTCGTTCTTCCATCTCGATTTCGGTCTTCCTCTTCTTCTTCTTCCCCCCATATTGCTCTCGATTAATTTCTTTGGTATTCTATTACTTTCCATTCTCATTATATGTCCCAGCCATCTTAATCTTTGTCCCTTTACAATTGCTACTATGTTTGGTTCTTGGTATAATTCATATAGTTCTTTGTTTGATCTTCTTTCCCATCCTTCTTGGCATTTCTTTCCACCGTATATTTTCCTTAGTATTTTCCTTTCCCATACTTTTAGCATTTTTTGTTCTACTATTCCTAGTGTCCAGACCTCGCTGCCGAATATTGTTATCTGTCTTACGTTCTTGTTATGTAGTATTTTTTTCAGTCCATATACACAGTTGTTGCCTTTCATTATTCTTGCTTGTATTTCTCCTATTGTATTTGGTTCTCTACGAAATGCTGTGCCTAGATATATGTACCGTTCCACTTCCACGAAATTATAAATTTTTCCTTTATTATTTGTTACTGTCAATTTCGCTAATTTAATATAATCCTTGTCCACGTCCACGTCATAGCTTTCGTTTTGTTTTCGTTTATTTGTAGTCCTATTGTTTGGGCGGCTTCTTCCAGTTTTAGCATACATTCATGCAGCTCATTTTTACTCCGTGTTAGAATCACTAAGTCATCTGCAAATGCTAGGACCTGGTGTTTCTTGTGATACAAAAGGCCATTTCTATGGAGTCCTGCTCGTCTTATTACTATCTCTAGCGCGCTACTAAAAAGTAGCGATGATAATGGGTCGCCTTGTCTTACTCCTTCCTTGACTGTGAACTTGTCTGATGTGCTGTGTCCTATTCTTCCTCTATTTTTTGTTTCTTTTAAGGTTAGTTTTATTAGTCTTACCAATTTTCCTTCTATTCCTAGTTCTATCAGTGCATTGTATAATTCATTTCTTTTAATTCTATCGTATGCTTGACGAAAGTCTATAAACATTAAATACGTTTCTTACGTTTCTCTTAGGGTATATATTTGGTCAATTACTGACCTGCCTTTTCTAAATCCACACTGATATTCTCCTATTTCCTTTTCAATTTTACTAATTATTTTGTCTTTTAGGAATGTGGCTAGGATTTTATACGATATATTTAACAGCGCTATTCCTCTGTAATTTTTCTGTTTTGTCACCTTTCTTATATATTGGTACCAATATGGCTTCATTCCAGTCCTTTGGTAATGCCTCTTGTCTCCAGATTTTCACTATTAATATGTGTATCCAATTATTTAGAGTCTCTCCCCCGTATTTATATAGTTCTCCTGTTAATTGATCATTACCGGGGCATTTGTTGTTTTTCATGTTTTTGATTATTTCCTCTATTTCCTTTAGGGTAGGTGGTTCTTCTACATTTTGTTCTTCCTCGCCTATATGTTGCATGCTTTCTATCTCCTCTTCGCTTATTGATTCATTTAGTAATTCGCTGAAGTGTTCTT
Source organism: Geotrupes spiniger (assembly GCA_959613385.1). Taxonomy (NCBI): domain Eukaryota; kingdom Metazoa; phylum Arthropoda; class Insecta; order Coleoptera; family Geotrupidae; genus Geotrupes; species Geotrupes spiniger. The sequence goes on along the minus strand of OY390736.1, from coordinate 6,140,860 downwards.
TCCACAATTCTAATATCTCTTCTTCCTCTCCTATTAGGTGACCATCTTTACTTTTATAAAATACCGGTTTTGTAGTAAATTGTTTTCGTTCACTTTTCAATCCTCGATATAAATTCCTTATCTCTTTGTTTCTGTAATCTTCTTCTATTTCATCAATCAGTTTTTCATTGTATGCCCTTTTTTTTCTTTCTTAGTATTGCTTTACAGTTTCTTCTTTGGTGTTGGTATTGTGCTTGTGTTTGTGTGTTACTGTTTTTTACCCATTTCATTCTCAGCTTATTTCTCTTATCCAATTCCATTAGGCATTCCTCATCCCACCAGTTTTTATGTCTTTTGTGTTCCTTATTTATATATTTACTTGCTACCCTTTCTATTTTCTCCTTTATATTGTTCCATAACTGATCTATTTCTTCCTCTTCCTTCATCAAACTTAACTGTTCTTCTAGCCTGTTTTTATAATCTATTCTATCTTCCATGTCTGTCAGTCTTACCGTCATGTTTCCTGTTCTCTTATTTTTTCGTCTGTTTCTTTCGAACGGTAATTCCTGTTTCATTCTAATTCCCACTAAAAAATGATCTGTGTCTGCGTCTGGTCCTCTGTAGCTTCTTATATCCTTTATGGTCATTGCTGCGTCTTTCTCTATAAGTACATGATCTATTTGGTTTACATATGTTCCGTCTGGTGATTTCCATGTCCCTTTCCATGTCCCACAACTTCATAAGAAAACTTTGTTCAATAAATCGTAGATTCCGAAAAAGGTAATAAGGGTAAACATTCACTTGCGGTTGAGATTTAGCTTTCAATAGGACGTTCTCGTCCTTGCTATATACAAATCGTAAGTTTAAAGTTTCGTAGCGCTAGCTTTCATCGTTTGAGCGGTAGAGCGCTCACAGACACACATACGTCACTCTGAAAATAGTCAGAATCGATACAGGAGACTTCAAATCGTGTATGCGTTAAAATCTCGAGTTCAAAAATGTTCATGATTACTAAACTTTCTTATACTTTATGTATAATAATATGCATCCCCTGATACTTCAAAGTACATAGTTGTGTCTTATACGACTAAATCAAACGATCTCGTGTATTATGGTCGGACAATGCCACGCTTGAGAGGTCTTTTACTTTTCGTAATCTTGTTGTTATCTTTGATTGAGAGCTCTCTTTTGCTGCACATATAGGAAAGCGGTACATCTGAAGCTACCAAGACAATACGTTTTGTATCTTGTGCCACATATATAATGGTAGCATCTGTGTAAACGAGCGAGTTCAATGGCACATTCTGAAATATCTGTTCTTCACCGACCAACTATTCGCAATTTGGTTATCCTTACGATTTCCTTCTGGACCACTTTCATTTGATACACTTGCACATAGACGGATCATTTCGTCGCTGACCTTTCTACACAAGGTTGTAAATGGCACTATTTCTTGTGCAGGAATTGTGCAAGCATTACATTTTCACTCATCAAGATTATTGTCTTGTCTGAGACTGATTCTACTTGCCATCAATAACAAATAATCTACAACATTGCCCACTATTACCATGATAATAATTACAACCAGCACCAAACAGATTTTGACATCTGCTCATGTAGTTATAATATTATAAAAAAACATCAAATAAGTGAGTATCAATCAGCTATATTATTTTAAGGAATATGGCATTGGATACAATCTTAATATTTTATCGCATTAATGTATGATATATATATATATATATATATATATATATATATATATATATATATATTATGTTGATTTTCTGTCCTGCTACGTAATTGGATTTTGTATGTGAAGCATTGTGTTGAATTAAATAAATAAATAAATAAACTGTATGAACTTGGGGAATAGTTATCCAGCTTGGGAACAAATGGCATCTTATTTTAGATTAGTCAATTTTTGAGATAATCTTGAATAATACAGTGAATGTACAGTTTGACACTGACGGTAATGTGGTTATTTTTATACAATTTCGGTAACTGTCGGTAGATGGCGCCACCCAATTGCGGACGAAAAATGAAAGCGGACGAAAAACGGTTACTTTTCGTCCGCGTTTGACGACTAAAATTTTCGTGTCGGTCGCCTAAAAAATCATCGTTATTATGATGCGTGTTTAATTGGAATAGAAATGAAATTAAAATTTGTCTCAAACTAAAACCTTTAGGATGTATTTTTTGCTAAGAAACTATTAAAATTTCGATAATCGATATTTAATTTATCATAAGTTTTTTGGTAAGAAAATGCCAACGTACAAATTTTCATCAATTAACCGAGTTTGAATGTGAAATATGCCGGGTTAGACGCAGTTGGCGAAGATGGGCAGGAAATGGCCAGGAACGTTTCCTCGTCAAGAAAATTGTTGTTGGGTGGACAGGCTTAATTAACAAACAAGATGGTCGCCCTGGAAGAAGAACAAACTTGTGAATTTCTCTATAGCGACATACAGCTATATTAATTTACCCATCACCAGTATGTCTAACCGACTAGGTGAATATGCAAGAAACTGAGTAGGGGCTAATACTATTAGTATTTTCATGAATTATTATAATTGTATCTTATTGACATTGTCATCGTTTCTTAGAATAAACTTTTCGGCAAAATCAACTAAAGTTTACTGAGTGGTGATTCATTAGCGTCTGTACAAACTTTGGCAATGAAAAGTTTTTATGAAGAAATATTCATATAAACTATCTTTCTCTGTTCAGAAGTTATGGCGCTTTTAATATAATTGTAAAATTTCACAACAACACAACACACAATTTAAACAATTAGTCAATTCCCCTGAATACATAACTGTCAAATACGAACTAAATTGTGTTCCGCAGCTAGTAAATTAATATTATACCTAATATCAGTTGCAATATCTTGAATCCTCTAGAATAATTGCAATCATGTTGCTTGAATTGATCTCATTTATTTAGGAAATTAGTATGCAGCCGTTGAGTCATTTGATTCCATCGGTGAGGCGGCGCACAGTGGTTCAAGCGCGGAAAAAACTCCGAATCATCAAAGTGCGAATTTAAATTTTTTTCATTTTTTTCTTGAATGTTCAATAAATGAACTATCTTTTGGTGAAAGCATTTCAAATTTAGTTGATGTTGACATATATTTAGACGCGCGCAAAGTTCATCAATGGACAATGTTCTCTAAATTGTAAAAACTTAATCCAAATTCAGATTTAAATATTAACTAAAGTATTGCATTTGGAAAAGTTTTTTTTATTAATTCTAAACTAGGTATATATTGATCTTCAAGTGTACAAAATAATAATAAAATTCCACCACTTGATTTGCTGAAATTAAATCATTTACGCAGTTATGTTCGTTCAAAGTTAAAATGGAATACTTTTAGAGTTATAAAGTGAGCTCCACGACCCTCCACGTAACAATTTATATGAAGACGTAGGTTATAATCTTGACTATTGTCTCACAAAAAAAAATTTTGCGAATACTTGCGAACTTCGCTGTAATGAGCATTAACATTTGTCGGCGCGTTGTCCCCAGGATTACGCGCGACCGCCCAATGTGGTCTGAGACTCTATTTACATGAACGATGAAGTCATGATGCAATTATGGTTCGTTATTATTATTGATGGAATACATTTTGCACATAGCTTATAATTTGAATTTATAATTTGAGCTAGGATTAAAAATAGATATAGTGAATCAAGGTGCTGGAACAACTAATGACGGACATACTTCTAGATGATGTTTCAACAATCCGGCAAAAGTGCAGAAATACCAGGTTTGGATGAAAATTTACTCAAAAAATGGGAATAATTTGGAAGTGATCTCAAGTACTGCTGCAATTGACGCAGAAAAATTTGGTCTCGTTATGAAACAGAGGTGTTAGCTGTAGAAAAGTACGAATGGTATAAAATACAATCAAGTGTACACAAGGTTCTAATTCACGGGCAACAGATCATGGAAAGTGCTGCTTTTCTCATGGATACTTTGTCTGAAGAAGCTCAAGAATGCAAAAATAAAGATTATAAATGTTACCGGATACACCATTCAAGAAAATGTAGCCGAATAGCCACAAACGAAGATGTCATGCATATGATATTTCTTTAGATCCTGTTATTATAAATTTAAAACCAGATCCACGGAAAAAATAGACCTATGTGAAGAAGCCACGAAACTAATGCAGTCTGATTCATAAGGAAAATTTTATTCTAAAACTGCGGAAGTGAATATGATTCGCATAGCACCTTCTTCATGCCGCTGGCGATATGGAATCCGACGCATTTTTGTTATTTGTAGTATGTGCAATAATACTTGTATTTATAGCAGCTATAAATTCAAATTTGAAATTTGAATATTTATGCATTTTTACCCATAACTTTGTGTACAAAAGCTACATATTATGAAATTTCTAATTCCTATTATAAATTCACAACGTAAATTTTCGTAAATTGTAATGAGAAATAATATGTAGTTACTTTGGAAAAAAAAATTTTGAAATTGGTCCAGTACTTTTCGAGATAATGAATTTTTTCCGCGTGTCCATAAGACCCGAACCACTGTGCGGCGCCCCATCTTGATATTACAACATATATTGTATCAAGTTCTTCCAGAAGATCAAAACATGTGGTGTTACGCAGCTTTTCGTGATCGTACTGTCCACCGCGCAAAACTATATGATGGCGCAACATTTCATGCTAAGCGTGCAACATGCACATCATGTGGGGGATGGATGTAGGTGGAGTGCAGAGCCAGTCACGCAAAATATTCTAAGTGATGTATTGAATAGAGGATATGACGTTACACGTTTGGAAAAATCTATTTCGATATTCTATCTGTGTATTACGAGTGTTTCTATCACAATGACCATAAGGAACAACAGTTATCGTTAGAATATGGATTCATTACCAAGTAAAATTGCACATAAAATTTCAACATATCCTGACATAAACTTCGTTTATATTACCATTTCTCTATGAAATTAAATCTACTTTTCATTACCAAATGTTTTATAGAGGGTAGTGAATCAGCTAGTGTATAGAAAATTATCAAAATAATAAATATTGTCGAAAACGACCACGGTACCCATTATAATTAACAGCAATATTCAACGAGCCCTTTCAAAAATTACATGTGATAGGTTTAATTGTACAGAATGTAATTTAAGGTTGATTAGAATAGTATTTTGCAGCACGAGGCTAGAAACTGCACTGTTCGCAATATTACTCGCACTTGCAAAATAGTTCCGGGCTGTGTGTAATTAACAAGTTAATAAATTGTTAAAATATCTCCGGTTATGAATTTTTTTCTGCTATTTCCGCCACTTACTCCACGGTGTAATGATTTAATGACAATATTTGAGAGCAAAATTCAATAGAATTTGTTGAAAAATGGATAAAGAAAATATACCAGTATATATTCAAGAGCTAGCTACAAGCTACAATTCAAAATGAATTATTATATGTGATATTGGAAAGAATATACAATCCAAAATCTATCAAAATCCCCGTTTCATTTTCTTGTCGAGGTACGCAAATGCTATTTTCAACACGATTTGAACGAATGGGATAAGAATATAGCTGTATTGGTAAATAATCCAGGGGATGCAGTAAATTGATAGCTATATGGAAAAAGAAGATGTGTTGCATTCTGCGGTTCTGTGGTTGGTTAAATACCCAAACGACTTCGATGCTTACCTAAAACTAGCAGTCACTTATGTACATTTAAGAGCAACAGCTAATTCTTGGTATGCGTCAAGAAGAAATTCATTTAACAATTGGACGGCATTTGAACAAGCATTAGAAGGTCGTTTATTAGTACGGTTAGTACTATAGTGAACGGGTATTGAATAGAAATGCCATCAGAAATTGTCAATTTATTTAGGTTTGGTAGTGGACATAATCAGTTGATGATGTGCAGGCCGAAGTTGATCTGAATTAGAGCGAGTGGGTGACACACTTGTATTTGGATGGAAATCCGAAAACTTATTCTATTCAATAATTTGGAAGTAAGTGATAATCAAGTCACGAGTGCGGCAAACTTTGTAATGCGCAAACAAGTTAATTTGATTAATGTCGAAGTTGGTAAATATTAATTTAAAGTGCCAGTCGCCAATGTTAGTGAAGATGATGTAGTCGAAGTATTATTTATTAGAACGGCCTATGCCAATCACAAAAGACATGATTGCCATACGTGATGATACCGATGAAACAGTAAAAGATGAATTGGTAGGTTTGTTTAACAAACATCGGAAATGTCTTGCTTTCAATTTGGGAGAGTTAGGATGCACTGAATTTATTACAATGGATATTTATGATAGTAACGTTCCAGTTCTAGTAAAACCATACTGACCAAGCCTGAACGTGAAAAGATGGTGACAATTATAGATGAGTGGAAGAGAATGGGATTTTACGGAAACTAAATCTGATTATCTGATTATGCATCTTTGTTGGTGAATAAAATGGATGGAGCGTCCAAATTAGTTGTGCATTCCAGACAATTGAATGAACAAACAGAGAAAATAATTTTCCAATACCTGCGATTGATTAACAATTTGATGGGTTGCAGTACAAGAAATCGTTTTCTGTTTTAGATATAGGTAGTGCCGACTTGCACACTCCTCTTTCCGAGACTGCAAACAAGAGGATGGCATTTATCACACCAGATAGAGCGAGACACTTTAATAGGTTGATTTTGGACTTGTGCACGATATTAATTTAGTAAATTAATGACTCATGTCCTACGACCTTTAGGAAGAGTGTAGTTCAAAGTATGAAACGAAATTGATTGGAAAATCATATATCCTGTGGGGAAGAAAATTGGTTGCTTACATTATGTGTCATTCTAATTTTGAGTCACATCATCAAGTGTATATTTTTCACTCAAAATAAGAATAGTGAATCGGTCGATAACACACACACATATATATATATAATTATTGTACAAATTCTCGACTGTAAATCACTTAAAATGGTACTTATCTTGTATCACGAGCAGTCAGTCGTTGAATAAAACACTTTTAGCAATATTAAAGTTTATTGCGACACCTTTTTTGCAATAAGGTGTTTCGGAAACCCTTGTCAAGCAATAAACATTAATATGACAAATGACATTTGTCATATTAAACTTTAATATTGCTAAAAGTGTTTTATTCAACGACTGACTGCTCATGATACAAGATAAGTACTATATATATATATATATATATATATATATATATATATATATATATATATATATATATATGTATATATATATCACAGTTTTATAAAGGACAGATAAAATTTTATAATAATTTTAGATGCATTTACTAAATTTGGTCACGCCATTCGAAAAATACTAAGAATCTTTGCGATGCATTGATAGCTATTTTGCTTCATATGGAGTGTGAACAGAAATACGAGTAGTATGTGTTGAAGCAACCGAATGTTACAACGCAATTATTAATTCGAAAAATACTGAGGATATTTGCGATGCATTGATACATATTTTACTTCATATGGAGTGTGAACAGAAATAGTATGTGATCGAGCAACGCAATTATTAATGAACTACTTCTAGTTCGTGCGAACAATTTACACCTAACCACAATAGAAAGATTTCTTTCCACAATAATTGAACTCGTACGAATTCTAACGGAAAAAGATATAAATAATTTAATAAAAATTATCTCTCGTAGAATCTCATTTAGAAATCTAGAATTATTATTTGGGCACAGATATAACAGGGCCTTTTGATTCAATGAACGATTTTATCAAAGCACCCAATATTACATATTTATATATTTATTAAAGAATATATTTTAAGCAGGTTAAACGAAATCTCAAGAGATAAAGATCTTCAGGTGGACAGAACTTACGAACGCAACGAAAGTAAACCAGTAAACCTAACATATTATTTCAAATCAATAAATATCATGCCGTGGCCAAGTCACGCCAGTAAAGAACCAAGTAGGACCGGTAAAAGTAATATTAGTTTATAACATTGAACAAAAATTGAACGCTGGAGACGGAATTATTAGACAGGAGCATAATAACTGACTAACGTTAAAGAAACACCAAAAGGTGAAATTAAAATAATAATCAAACCTCCTGATGAATTTGTATAATTGAAATCCACTAATCCATTTTGAAATTTTACTTAATATGCAATGTCTTGGATTCCTGTTTTGGGCGGAATTTTGGAAACTATATTTAAAAGGAACGGGCATTTGACAGGTAGTCCTACTCTGGCTGCGGAATTGTAATATAATTATTTCAACTAGAAAATAGAAAATATATAATTTCTTTTGAATGGGTCTCCTATTTCCAATTGATGGTCTAATGTAGCATATATACTAAATGCTACATTAGACCATCAATTGGAAATAGGAGACCCATTCAAAAGAAATTTGCACCCAGCTGGTTAATGCGAATAAAGGCCATAAATTGACTACTATGAAAATAGTTTATGTAAAATAATTGACTTAAGATATTTATTTTGGAATCAAACATTAATTAAAATTATTACTTTACAAAATGATGCGTGGCCTAAAAACTTATACTACTGATCGGGATCAAAGAATTTATTGAACATAAAATGGTTCAATGTTGTACCAAGCATTAAAATACAACCAATTGAAACATCACCATTTAAGCACTTATACGAAAATGTTAACTGATCAAAGAGAAATTAACTGAAAATGTTAACGAGTCTCAAGTGAAATATTAAAGTTTTATAATTTGTGCTGTTGTCTTGTTCTTAATTGGCATAATGAAGGCACTGCTGAAAACAAACAGGAAGAAGTCGAACATACCACCTCAACTTAAAATCTCCACCTCAATTCCAAAAGAAACTAAGCCTGAAACCGTTATCGAGCAAGAGAGAAGTTATATATCCGTAGTATGCCCATACATCAGACTCCGAATTTAAATAGTATATTATAACTGTAATGTAACTATTACAGTTCAGTCTCCTGTGCCGTTAGTTCTACTATTACAGTGAAAGCAAGTTGCTGAACAAATAAATTTGTTACATGCGTTTTAACGGTGCAAGGCCCATTAATACACATTCATTATCTGTGTGTTTGTATTTTATTATGACGTGTTAACATTACCATTACCAATTCCATTTATGTAGCCGATTATGAGTATTTGATCATTTTTAATGTTTCCCGGGCGACAATAAACAAGCGGTGATTACATCCATGATTAAATCCGCTTATAATTATCGCTGCAATAAGCTTCCTATGGCCTGCGAATGAAAATGGTTGGCTCAGTTTAGTTTAGATTTTTATATCTGTTGTGTCCGTATTTTAATAATGTAAAACCAATAAATTTTAAAGTTACTCGGTAAGAAAAACACAAGAAGAAAAAGCTTTCTAAAATAAGAATCCCGAAGGTGTTCTAATTTAAAAGACCAAATAAAAAGAAGTTGTAAAGTTGCGGAGTGACGTTCGTGCGGAATGGATTTATCCTTCGGCGATGTGTGTTTATTCAGCCGCGCTCTTGCAGCCGCAACGTCTCCATTGGGAAGAGTTATTCGAAATATGCCACCGTGTACCCTACAGCCGCCGTTATAAGACCGAATGATCTATGGCCTAGAATTTACGGCACCAATTGTATTTAAACGTAAACACTAATAAACCGCAAATTTGTTCTTGTCTTCTGGAAACGCTTCGAATATAAATTTTTGTAAGATGTTGCGGCGAAAGGCAAAGCCATAACGAATACTATCTAACTTGATGCAAGGAGTGGTTGAAGTCTACTCTTGTCGTGTGCTAATCAGTTGTTAAATTAAACTTTTATCAATATTAAAGTTTATTATTCACCACTATCATCGAAAATCTTTATTAATAAATTATTATCATTATATCAATCCTAGTGCACTGATAAAGGCCGCTCTATGTATATCAGAATATTTACTGTATGTACTAGCAAAAGCTATTGTAATATACTTAGACAGTACATTTCAATAAAATTTATAATAATTTTTCGTTAGAACGTAGTAAAAAAAATAGGTAATAGAAAGTCATGATCACCAAACATTCATTTTTAACTAAAATGTGGAACAATAAATTGTCGCAGAATTATAACTTATAAATATTTAAATCTATAAATTCCTTAGCACAATTCATTGTGATCAAGTTGTGATCAAGTTGACCAAGTGTGGTAAGGGGTTTTTAATTTGGATATTTATATATACTGATATTTATGTATTATTTAAGTAAATATTTTCACAAAAATTAAAGTAGGTAGCCGGAATTGTTTGGTACGTAACGCAGAATGAAATAAGTCGAACTTTAAAGTAGCAGACATACCTCCCACTTCATTCATTTCTTACAATTTAGGGATTTTCTATAAGCAGTATTATTGAAATGGCATATAAATATGAAATAATGAATAAAATAAACGTTATTAAACATTTGCGTAAACACCAATACAATAAAAATGCGGACGAAAGTTGGTGGGTTAATAAATAGAAAATTCTATATGACACCCAATTCATAATTACGAAGTGGTGTGGAAAGTTTAGATATTTTTTTTAATAAATTTTCTGGAATGCAAGTATTATTTAGATATTTATTCTTATATAATACGATAGCGGAAATAAAAAGATTAATTATCCGTATTGATGTCGAAGATGCGGTGAACACATTAGAAATGTACACATAAAACAAAAGCTAATGTCCAATTTCACCAACCAGGGATAACATAAGCCCTAAAGATCAAAAAAATTAATGGAATGAAATTTTATTACGGCCGAACGATATTTAAATGAATGCGTACTGAATATTCATTCCCGTCGAGCACCGCTCTTCGATCCAAGCAGTTTTCTTCCAGCAACTCTCTCCTATCTAGAATTCTGAACGACTCGAAAGTAATTTGCCAGAGAAGAAAATAACAAACATTCGCATTTTAGGCAAATAGTTCCTTTTATAAAACTAACTTATTATTTAAACACCTAACAATATTAGGTTCAGCCTAATAGATAGATTTGAATTTATTATTTAAGCCGGCACTTAACGAGGGTAGGTTAATATTTAATTATTTGAACCCTTTAAATTATTATCTAAACCTGCACTCAGTAAGAATAGGCAGTAATAATTGAGTTTTTTAATTGCTAATATGTAAATTTCTGGACCACTGCAGATTTTTCCACTTGAGACGATTCTTGTGTTTCCGTTAAGTACGAGTTTCTAACATACCCACGGTTAATATCCTTGTCGCGAATTGTGTAGGGCTATCCTCAGCGATAAAATAAGAATTAATCACGTACGACTTACCGTTCTAATTAACCAGTGACTGCCAACGTCACAAAATAAGTACCATTCTAAGCAACATAGAATCGAGAATTTTTGCAATAATTATATATATACTCAGCCGGGAAGCAGGGAAAGGACAATACATTGATACATTACAATAGGGTAAAGGGGATGTAAATCAAGGAAGGAATATTATATTATGTTACTATTAATCATGCCAATAAAGGTAATATATATATATATATATATATATATATAGATACTTTTTCAATATTTCGCAATTTAATTATTGCTTCATCAGGAAACTACAAATGTTATGTAAAATTAGCAATTGACAAAGAAAAGCAGCAGGAAACAATAAAATAATACTTACAATACTGCGAGTTAAACTTAAATAGAACAAACATTATCCAAATTTGCGATGAAACGTCGAGATTGATGTTGTATCACTTTTTACTAATATTCCATTACATTTAGTACTAACGGTCATTACAGCTAAGTGGTCATGTATAGAACTGCATTGCAATTTTACATTAGAGACGTTTCTGCTATTGATAACTTTTATATTTAATAATTGCTATTTTACATTTAAAAACAATTTTTACAGACAGCGCTTTGGTACACCTATGGGTTGCCCATTAAGTCCCATAATAGCACAAATAGTTCTAGATTACATGCTAGATTACATCATTCCTGCATTACCATTTCATTTACCCTTTTTAAAAAAGTATGTCGATGACATCATCTGTGCGGTCCCAGTTGGACAGGTTGAGGATACATTAAATATTTTCAACGACTTCAATGATCATATACAATTCACGTATGAATTAGAGGACGACCGATCTGTACCCTTCCTAGATACTAAAGTAATTAGAGATGTTAACAACTGTATTGTCTTTGATTGGTACCAGAAACCTACGGCCTCTGGTAGATTTATTAATTGTCATTCCAACCACCCCGTTAAACAAAAAATTAATAATATTACAGGTTTAAAAAATAGAATCATCAAACTTAGCGACCCTCAATTTCACAAAAAGAACTTAACAATATTAAGCGAGATATTTGTCAACAACGGCTATCCCCGCACATTAGTAAATAGTTTACTATTTACTACAAGAGTACGACTAGAGGAGAATATTAATAACCAACAACGTGAGGTTGCGGTTGTTTACAAACGTCTACCATATATAAAAGACATTACAAATAAGATAATACAAGTTTGCAATTTGAATAATTTAAAAATAGCTAAATACAATTTAAAAACAATAAAATCATTATTTAGTTGTGTTAAAGATAAAATACCGGAGAAATACAGGTCGGGAGTTGTCTATAGAATTGGTTGCAACGGTTGTGATGGCTGTTACATTGGACAGACATCACAATGGTTGCATTCAAGACTTGTCCAACACAAAAGTGATTGCAAAATAGGGAAAAACTCATGTGCCCTTTCTGTACATTTTAGAACGAAGAACCACACTTTTGATTTGGACAATGCCACAATTATTGATAGCCATTCCCAATTCAAACATAGAAATTTTCTTGAAATGTATCATATCCAAAAAAATACTAATTCAATTAACTTTAGAACGGACATCAATAAATTAAGTAATATTTATGCGTATTTACTACAATTTAATCGTGATAATCCACACGTTACGGATGGGAGCACTTAGCTTGTAAATTTCAAATTTAAATCGTTCGTGGCATATAGTAAATAAAACATTTTACCAACTGTCCTAAATTTGTGTGTTGGCAGTTTTGGAGTCATCCATTATTGTTTTGACTTTCAACGTGTTTAGACATAACCTGGTTTGAAAATAATTTTTATCTAATGATATATTTTTAATCTCGACGTTTCATCGCAAATTTGGATAATGTTTGTTCTATTTAAGTTTAACTCGCAGTATTGTAAGTATTATTTTATTGTTTCCTGCTGCTTTTCTTTGTCAATTGCTAATTTTACATAACATTTGTAGTTTCCTGATGAAGCAATAATTAAATTGCGAAATATTGAAAAAGTATCTAATTGAGTTTCATTAACGCCACAAATTGACCGTCAACCCCGATAATCGTCGTTTTCATCAATATATATATATTAAAAATGTGTCTTGTCAAATCTGACAGCAAAATGTAAAATTTACACGAAAGATGGTCTAATCTTACACCTCAATGGTGCAGTTAACATTAATTAAAACAGGTCCATGAAGACTAACTGGTGGATCGCTAGCCAATATTGTTTATTAACGAATCACTGACAACAGAACACTGACGAGACGATACCTTTTCTAACACCTTGCGGAGACTAAACAAGAGACGTAATCGCTACTGACGAAGGGTAATAACCTAGAAACAATATTGTCTAGCGATCCACCAGTTAGTCTTCATGGACCTGTTTTAATTAATGTTCACTGCACCATTGAGGTGTAAGATTAGACCATCTTTCGTGTAAATTTTACATTTTGCTGTCAGATTTGACAAGACACAATATATATATATATATATATATATATATATATATATATATATATATATATATATATATATTGTCATGATATAAATTATAAATTTAAAATATATGTGGTTATAATTATAATTATTAAAATTGTGTAATAGGTATGTACAATATGAAAACGATGTAGCCATGATTGAAACGTACATCAATGTCAACTATTCGACAATTTGATATAAAAATTAGATACACATGAATTTTTGAGATTGGTGTCCGTGGTGATTGATAAATAAACGATAGTAATATTTGGACGTTTAAAACGGACACACGTGTTTTTAATTACGTTCAAGTAAAAAACAATTAATAGGGACCAATTGTCCACATTTATAAAATAAAAACGCATCAGAAGGAAGAAGTAACATTACATAGTTGGTAAAAAAACGTGGGGCAATACTTCAAATATAGGAAGAATCATTACATAATTGGCGCTCAACGTGGTGGGCTATTTGAAAAGGATCTCCGATACATTAAGTTAAACGTATCGACTGGAATCAAAGGCCGAAAAGAGAAATAACGATGGATACCAGGCACAGAATTCAAAGGAAGACAGACGAGGAGAATGCAGAGCGAAGGGAGGACATGCCACCAGGGCAGGACATACTAAGGACGTAGATATAATGGCGTTTATGCGGAACATGATGGAGGTAATATAACAGAAGATGGAAGTAGGATAACAGAAAATGTTACAAAGACTGGGAGAGAAGTTGGAAGGAGTACAACAGAAATTAGAAAAAGGATTGGGAGAACAGATGGAAGTAATACAACAGAAGATGGAAGGATTACTAGAGAAATTGGAACAAGGACTGGGAGAGAAGATGGAAGTAATGCAACAGAAGATGGAAGTCGGACAGAAGGAATTAAAACAAAATCTAGGAGCAATGCTGCAACAAAATCAAGAAGAACTACTGTTGAATATAAAAGAAGGAAAGAACGAATTGAGACAGGAATTTCAACTGGAATTGACGGGTATTTATGATAAGATAAATGAGAAAATAGTAGTACAAGTTGGTCAATTAGATATGCTTGAAAGAGAAAATGTTGAAATTAAAAATAATATAAATATAATCATGAGTGAAGTAGGGGGAATGAAAGATAATTTAGAAGTGAATGTTAGAAGTGTTGATGAATTAAAGACAGTTCACAATCAATTAAAAGAGGTACTCATATCTACTAGTTTTGATGAGATTAGAAAAAAATTAAAGGAAACGAAAGATTACAAGGCGTATTTCATGAAGCTACAGACTATATGTAAAATGTTAAACGAACAAGAGTTAATTCTGCTAGATAACAAACATGGGAAAGTAATTCTAAAAGATTTACATGAAAGTTTGGGACATTTAGGCAATAGAAGATTATGGATGGTGTTTAGTGAACGATATGTACAAGAAACAATAAAATTACTGACACTATATACACATGAAAGACATGGTCAGTGGGATACTTATGTGAAAAAGGAATTGTAATATGATACATAATAATTATTTTCGCACTTGATTCATTCGGTAATTAACAAGATTCAAAATCATTTAGTGAAGTGGAATTTTACAACATTACCACCAACCATTACAGCATACTCGCGTATATTTTATAAAACCGCTCTTGACAAGAGGAAATTATTCTATATCCTCAGTTTTCAGTGAATATAAGTCTGCTCGCCTGCAAGCGCCTTTGACATCTAAAATTAAAAGATGACATAACAATACAAATATAATAGTAATAGCTGGTTTGACTCGTATACTATTTCATTAAAATTTAACAAAATTAAAAAGTATTTACAGTAAGTTCATATACTCATACATTGTTAAGTTACTTGTTTTTAGCGTATGTGTGTAGTGCAACTGTATATGGAATAAAATACAGATTTGTTTCATTCATTGATCAACACAAAACTTACATGCAATTACAAGCTTTTTTCCACATTATATTTCGATCAAACTGTTATTAGCGGTTCGTACAATCTTTTAAGAAACGCTGACATCCTATCTACTTAACAATAGCGAAATAGTACATGAAAAATTATGAATACTAATAACTACTTAACACAAAAACAGTACAAATAATAGAGCACGCAACAATAAATTTACTAAACTTATTCTTTGGTTGCGTAGTTACAAACCCAAAGGCGTAGATTACTGCATAATAATTTGTAGTACTGACTTTGGTATTGATTTACTTTACATACAATTTCAGTATACCTGAAAAAGCATATAATAGTCAATTCATGTAGCCTACGCCCTAACCACCAGATGGTATGTTTAATTGAAAAATAAATATTAACATTTTAGAATAGCATCCATATTTTATGTAAATATTATGCATGAGAAGCATTGGTATGCTTCTAAATATTGTAGCAATAAATTACACCTTTTTTAAGTGGGAGACTCTAAAGTACAGGAACGAAATGTATCCTTCATCTCCTTAATGTGACAACTTTAATATCGCTAACTACTTCCATGTCTAAACAAATCACGTTTTCAATATGAAAAAGTAAGACGTTAAAAAACTGAGTTTATTTATATTAACAGTCTGTAAACGGTTATGCACCATTTACAAACCAACCTACGTACTTATAAATTACTTGGGATGTCAATACCAGCAACTTTTAATGTCCCTATAATAAAATAACTGAGCAGTTCGATTTACCCCGTGACCCGTCATAAAAGGCAAGTGGCTTCACCGCAGCCCCCGGGGGGCATTTGTACGATTTATATATTAAATACATTAATATTTTTTTAATAAATGAAAAAAAAATTATTTAATTAAATATTAATTCCATGACACTTTTCAGATACTATGAACATTTACAACAAACAAACATTCAAATATCTAAAATATATAAAACTTTATATACTGATTTTATCCATGTTTAGGGTTAGTGATACTAAAACGCAAAATCCTAATTTAACTGATATAATAGCATTGGGTTTTCATCGACTCAACCCAACAGGCTAACATTTGTGTTTGACAGTTCGAAGAACCCGGCGACAGAAAAGTAAAGGTTTTACAAATACATTGCTAAACCGACGATCAACAATAAACCGGTTATCCAACCAAGAAAACCGCTATAATTTAAAGAAACCAATCAAAATTAGTAACATCGTTTTCAATGTGATGTCGAACTACGGTATCGAACTTGCGCAAACGATTTATATTAGATAACTAGGTGGTAAGTTAGTAAATAAATTCTTATATAATTGTTGCAAGTTGTTGCACTACAAATTATTATTAACTTCTTTAGTTTTATATGAAATTAATGTTTATCAAAATGTATAAAATATTTATTGTAAATTTACATCGAATCTGAAAGTCTTAACGAATTGAGATAATTATAGTTGCATAAAAATTAATGAAAAAATAAATAATTCAAAACAATACTTTTAAATGCAAAAGCATTTATTTTAATAAATAGGAGTAGTATTTATTACCTTAAATAAGTGCTTAAAATAATGAAATTATTGTAAAAATTCTCGATTGTAAACTGCTTGGAATGGTACGTATCTTGGGTCGCGAGTACACAATCGGTGAAGGTATTTATTGCAAAACAGGTGCCCCAAATGAACTTTAATATTGCTAAAGGTGTTTCATTCACTGACTGACTGCTTACGACACAAGATAAGTACCATTCTAAAATAATTAATACTAAATGCGCTAAAAATGTTTATTAAATGTGATACGACTTTTACTATTCATCCCTACCAATAAGAGAAATATCATGAGCATTATACAAGTGAAATTTATTTTGCATGTCACTCAACGTAAACGGTTGCCCCCCGTTGACAAGTTAATGAAAAATTTGAGCTCAGCAAAATATTTCTAAGAATAAAATATGTGATCAGATGATATATTTGTCAACGAAGCGTTTCAGATTTACTTTAGTAAAATCAAACTACGCGGAAGCTTTTATTTTTCGAAATACTGGATGATGAATATGTGGAAGCAGTTCACCTACGACGATGACATCTAATATAAACATGCGTCGGTCGGTTCCCACAGATTCTGATCTTGCCGTACGATTTTTTGCTTCAATGTAAATTTTACCGAAACATTTTCTTTTTAATATTTCTGTTGCCTGTGACCTTAATACACTTACATCATATTCGTAGAAGAGTTGTTACTTACAATAGACATTTTATTCGAAATGGTACCTAGTTTTAAATTATTTATAGATTCCGGCCGATTAATGTTAGCGGCATATTGGTCATTTTTGGTTAGTAGTTAGCATGTATTAAAATAATAAGCGACAATTGAAGATAAAAGAGGTAAAACACAATAGAAAAACAATGGAGTACGATAAATAAAAAGTAAAAACAAAAAACCACAATTAAATTAGATTAGAATATAAAGCGGGAAAATAACTATCATAATTGAAATATGTCGAAAACCACCCGAACATATGTATAAGGAATGGATAATGAAAACCTATAATCAAAATTCAATAACCAATATATTTAAATTGAATAGTAAACGGCTAGCAAAGTAAATATTGAAATGAATTAACAACACCAATAAAACGAGGTGAAACTCAATAGAATCAAAGCGTAAGTACAAAAGATAGAAAGTCAAAGAAGAAATGGTAGGCAAGAAACAAAACAAATATAAATAATGCAAATTGAAATGAAACCAACACAGTCCGCGTGAAATATGGGATGACGAGAGGTCTGGACGCACTTAAAAGCTCTCGCGGTTTATTCGAATATTTCCAGTAGCGTAGTAATGATGAATTGCCACTTTGGAGTTGAATTGTAACGTCGTATTTTGGCATAATTATTAACAATTTGGTGTTTCTCTGTAGGAGTTTAGGCTTATATAAAGTATGTTTCTAACTGCAAAACATTCACATTTTATGTGTATTACATTTAATAGAAATGATAAGTCTATCCAATAAAATAGGAATGTATATAGCCCTCTTTTAATAAGAGCATTTCACTTGGTTGACAACAACCAACAAGAACGTTTCAGTTGAAAATAATTGTTAGCATGCTTAGTTAGTTCATTTACTCTAAAAATTGTATGTAGTATATATAGTCATAGTCAAGCGCGCGAAGTAGTGTTCAATGTGTTTATGTATGCATTTGCATATATAATTATTTTAAACGTAACGACAGTAGCACTAGTGTTACAGGAATAAAGAATAAATAAGTCAATAAGACACTAGCTGAGCTAAGTAATTAATGCAATAATGTCCCTACAGCACTTCCCAAGCCATGTTCTTTCCACAGGAATTAGCCCAGGCACATTCAGTTATATATCAGTGCAACGGCTTTCAACAAATCTCACCCATCGTGTAATCTCACCCACCTATGTAAGAATATTTGACACATCGTGAACTTTTTTGCTTTATTTGTGTAACGCCTAAGTAGTGTTGGCAGGAGTAAGTGTTTTTAACTGTATATATGTGTATTAAAATTTTGAAAAATGGCGTTGAGAAAAATTGTCTACCAATTTAAGTCGTAGTCGCTGATATAGATTCCCCATAACACAACGTCCAAGTTTGGTGTATGATTTTACTAATATACGATTGTAAATATGCCAATGATGATAGATATATGTAAAATTACAATCGTATATTAGTAAAAATCATACACCAAACATTTATTTTTATACATCAATATTATTGACGAGACGTAATTTAAATAATTTATTGGTATTTATTAATTTGACCTTGTTATGTGCACATATGAGGTATTTATCAGTGCCTAGTTTACAATATAACAATGTGCCAAAGTGGATTTCTACTGATAATAGAGTTTTGAGTTAGTAACCAGCTGAAAATGAATTGTGTGAATTTTAAACTTTGCTATAATCTTTCACATTTGACAAGCTCATAGAAGAGCGATCCAGTCACATTCTTTCGATATACCTGTTAAATGTTATATAATGTTAAAACTGTATCGATAAAGCAATATTTGATTCAGTATTATCCCCTTGGTAATCTAGTGAAATGAATATCTTGAAAGGTAACATTTTACCTAGAAATAGAAAGTCCAACATTGCCGAAATACGTATTTAATTAATTAATAAAATAATTGATATTTTATAGACGATACTCTATTACTGTGAAAACCACACAAACAGTAATAATAATTATTATATATTGCCAGGTAAATTTTTAAAAGCTGAAGAATTATTAATAACTTTCATTCATCTTTACATACAGTAACAAGTTGTTGTTTGTTCAACTTGCGTATTCAGGTTTTGGGAAATCGAAGAAAACTTGCCGTCGAATCCTAGGTGTACACACAATTAAAGGCTTGAGGTTATAAGTAAACATCTTGACGGTCCGTCTGGAGGGAAACAGTGGGTTACCGAAGCGGCCTGCTTAACGCGTTTTAGGTAAACTTTGAGCTAACTAGCCTAAGATAACACATGTGACTGCATAAACTACTTCAGGGTACGTTCTAGTGTAAGATGGAATTTAAGAGACTGACCACCTGTGTTGGTCCAGGGTGTGAAATATTCCCGAACATTGTTTGACCACTAGACCCTGTTATTCAATGAGATTACGCTTCCGTAAAGCAATAAATCAATGATAAAATTGCAATTAGTTAAAATTTAACAATGATATGTCAGTTGGAGTATTAAACTAAATATATTGCAACTCATTTACACTAGTCCTTTGTATCACTAATATAAAAATTGCGATTATTAATACGGTTTATACAACTATGGGTAATCCCAAAGCAGTTTCTCGACATGTGATATACAAAATGAGTGTGTATCAGTTTGATAAATAAAATTACGTTATTTATTTAAAATGTATGGGGGATTATTTATGCTTTCTTGGCTAAAAATTTGTTGCTTAACTTTTGGTACGAACGACAAAAACATATAATAAAAATAAAAGAAACTGAAAGTTGATTTCAAACAGTTCCGATAATTTCCCAGTTTCATTTTACTTATGTTCAGTAATGAATATTTCTGGTGATGTACGCAGAATATTTTTCATGAGCTTTAACGCATTATTAATTAAATGAATAGTTCTGCATGAAAATAATCTTAACATATAACTATAGAAACTACAGTTACTTGTTTGAGCGTGATGTATGGATACACACAAGTTCTATAAGTAAAGTATAATTTAAAAGGTTTTTACTTCGTACTTCTTTTGGGTATTTGTACTTTTTACATTATTATACTTTATGCATAAGAGATACACGTGACTGTTTGGAAGGAAGCAAATCTCCTATTTTAAACGCAATACCTCAACCGGAAGTAATGGTTTACTCCTGTCACCATTTTCGTATCTCAAAAACAGCACTAGTTGTTCTTTGAAAAGTTAGAATTATTGAAATTTTAAATAACTTTTGTTTCAAAAGTTTTTTCGAGTTTGTTTTACTGATAAACAATTCCAACCGCTTTTAGCTTATATTTTTAGGAGACAACATATATTTACCAAAATCTAGTGCGAATTAAAAATCAAAATATCGGTGTTAAATGATCAGGCCCTGAAATATTACTGCACCCAATGGTTTTCGTTTATTTAAATTTTCTATATGATGTCGGAGTGTCACTAATTAACTACCTCGCAAAACTCTAAATATTTATTAAATAAGAATATCAATCAATCTCGCTAATGCGGAATCAGATATATTATAATATTGACTTTAATATTTTAATCTTACGTAATATTCCCTGGGAGTCACAAGTTAATTGTGTCTGGAAAGCAATTATAAATTTTATTTATTTATAACATATTCTAGGTGATATCTCCAAACCATAATCAGACCTATTACAAAATTGTCCTTAATATATACTATTTGTAACTTGCATTGTCATTTTTTTAAAGCATCACAAAAATATGGCATCCTATAACAATTTGTACATCACGAATATATAACAAACTTTTATATCGCAAATTTCTCCAGATTACTTAGCACTTTGGAACTTGTCACTACTTTTTCCTTAAGATTTATTGCTAGCTATTATGAAATTATTGATACTAATGTGTAATTTTGAAATAAAAATTTGATTCTCATTGCTAGTTACGCAAACTTTTCGCTGCGCTCGTGAACAACATTGCAGTATAGTGAATTCCTCTATTTATCGCATGTAAATTATGCAACTATTACCCGCAAACCCAGATTGTTTGCTTGGCGCTTACCGCAGAGAGAAAAACATAAGTGTACAGACAACAGAATGTCGGGCTGACACAAAGATGTTAACAAAGATTTTCTTTCGAACGGTTCGTTTAAAGTCACTGCACTGCTATTTAGCTGAAGTGCTAATTCTAGTGGAAAGTGGGGGCAAGTTATACTCTACAGCACCATCGGACATAAATGTATACAGCCCTAGCCAGCGATTTACAGTGCGCAAAATATTCAAGCAAGTTGGGAGAGAGCGTTCTCACTTTATAACTAACCACTATCCATTATTTTCAAGCAAAAGGGCATCTACACGGTATAAGAGTATTTGACGCTATAATGACGTCCCACCGCATCTATGGACGTGAAACAAATTTTGATAAAAGGAAAATTAATAAATAAATACTTACGGTGAATTCCAGTACGTCAGTTAGCTAACGACGAAGGCTAAACGATGGAATGAAAGCAAAATGCAGGACTAGCGGAAAGAAGTGAGCGGTTCATTACGGCAGAATAACTAAACTATGCATTAGAGTACACTATATTCTTCACAGACTTGACATATATAAATGTTCATTTAAAATTACATACACGGTTCCCGTATTGATGGTGCCAAAACCAAAGATTCGGAGTAATTAGTCGACTCGGTTTCGGTTACAATATATTCAATTTTTCATCCGACTGTCAAAGTGCCATTCGACTCCAGTGGTTCCTATTCGAGCCAGGCACTTGTGTAACGATTACGCAATCATCTAAACCTTGTTTCGACGAAATACGACGATATACACGTGCTTCCAATATACCAACTTTGTAGGCCATGTAATTCCAATAAAGGTTATATCCTCGGCTCGAGGATAGCAACGTGCTATAGCTGGCGAACGGTGAACGGGAATATGTTGCTATACGCCTAAAAATTCTCAACATAACTCGCCGTATGCAAAAACACTCGACTTCACTAGAGAAAGGTAACACCTAAAAGAGATCGAACTTACGCAATGTCGAAACAGCAACCACCCGTCGGATAAATGCGAAACTTTTCGCATCGCATCGGGATTAGTCGAGGTACTTCATCCAAATATCAGTGAATTAATTTTAACCTAATCTTCTAAAGAAAATCTTTTTTTATTACATCTTTGGGACAGCCCGATTTTCTATTGGGACAGCCCAAGAGAGCTTAGCGATTTACACCACTTTTGGTAAAATAACGATACCTTTTGAAAATATTCCCACTATAAACGTGCAGCGTCAATTATGTGATGTGTAGTGATTTTTATTTTCGTGTTGTCAATTATGTTTGTCACTAACTGTGGTCAACAACAGATTTATTTACACAAAAAAATTAAAAACGATATGTGAGTTTCATAAAAGGATAATGTGATATTCGGTATAGGGTACTATAATACGTGATGTATATCTTTACGACGAACGCGAAAGAAATTTTTGATAAAAGGGAATGCAAATAAAGAGAATAAGAAAATACTTACCGTGAATTCCAGTTCGTAGTTATATAACGGTGGAGGCCAGACGATGAAAAAAATAGAAACATACCGTGTTAACGGAAAGAAAGTAAACAGTTCATTGCGACAGAATAAATCAATTAGACATCACTAAAAATATCAACACGAGAATAGACTTTCTGCTGTGGCAGTGGTTGCCAACTTACCTCGTGGTACGTTAGGGGAGCCGGCCTCACTGCAGTTGCTGTGAACTAACTCTCCGGATGCTGACGCCAGGATCACGCGATCGCAGTAATAGATAGTAGTAGGTAATAAGGATCCGAAAAAGTCACCTTGGAACATAAACCGCAAAAATACCGTACACTAACAGATGACGTTACAAAGGGATGATACGAGGAAAGGTCAAACTTATTACCTTGTTTCAACGAGAACATTTTACTCGAACGACATGTGTTTCCAAGAGACTACTTTGAAGTCGATCGAATTCCAACAACGGTCCTCCACACGAGGACAAATATGTTTTATGGGTGGCGATATATCCACCACGGTAAACGAGAAATATAACGCTCCACGCTTGAAAATGCTCTAACACCTCGCCGCATCACAACGATGGACTGTACTGTAGTCAAGGTCAACACTAAAGACAGCATTGTTGAAACAACGCGACATCCCCACGCTTCCTAGCTAGAACTGGAACCGCTGGCATCGCGATACGCCTAAAGATTCTCTACATATGCCTGTATCGATATTGAATTCCAAAACAAATATTGCAAGCCATGAAGTTAATCTGAAGAATTATATCTGTTAAAACGAATTTACGGAACAGTTATGTCGTCCGCGAGTGTCTCTACAAAAATGAACGTAATGGTGTGTCGTAATCTATTTTATTTCATACGCCTGTTCTGTAGCATTAACTTATTTTAAAAATTAAAAAATCTTTCCAGTGTGAAAATGTCATTACATTTTTTCATGTGGCAATGACCGTTGCTAATATTTATTTAGATTGAATATTTTTCACTTCAATGTAGACTAAAATAGACACACAATTGTTCTATTATTCCTGACACTGTGAAAATCGTATGAAGCGAGTGAAAAAATGCGAAGTCCGCAGCTAGGTATGAAAAGGAATACAAAGTGTTTAACCAGTTGAAGAAAGGGCGCTGGGTGAAACAAGGGGAAGAAAATATCAAGCTGGCATATTTTTTGAATGCAGTAAGCTTTTCAACTGAGATTTGGGTTATTACTACTGACGAAGGGTAATAACCCAGAAACAATATTGTCTAGCGATCCACCAGTTAGTCTTCATGGACCTGTTTTAATTAATGTTCACTACACCATTGAGGTGTAAGATTAGATCATCTTTCGTGTAAATTTTACATTTTACTGTCAGATTTGACAAGACAC
Organism: Geotrupes spiniger; assembly: GCA_959613385.1. Taxonomy (NCBI): domain Eukaryota; kingdom Metazoa; phylum Arthropoda; class Insecta; order Coleoptera; family Geotrupidae; genus Geotrupes; species Geotrupes spiniger. The sequence continues at coordinate 6,116,200 of OY390736.1, read as the reverse complement.
ATTTTTAATATATATATATATATATATATATATATATATATATATATATAGGTATGTGGAGGTTATTGGGTTTTCTGGTAATAATTAATTAAACTAATGATTTTTTTCCATTAACGTTTCGACTCTTATTTGAGTCTTCCTCAGAATTTTTTTTTATTATTTTTCCTATATCTATAACAATTAAGAGAAAATTAATTAAATTAAATTATGATTACAACACCGGACATAGTTTTAATTTCAACATCGAAGATATTAACATATTAGAAAGAGAAAACAAAGAATTAACAAGAAATGTCCTAGAGATGATTCAGATAAAGAAACATAAAAACGCAATAAATGATAGAACTGATATTCAGAATTTAACATCAATTTATAATTTTATTTAAATATTATACTCACTATTCTAGAAAAACAAACGGGTTGATGTTAATTATGTGGTATTTCAACTCTATCGGTATTATATCTATTCAATGTTTCAGTTTTCAGTTTTCTTTAAAATATTATTTTCGGACATCTATATTTGGAAATTCATTGGTTACATTGACCATACGCAAAATTATGATTGACCACGTGCAGTTCGATTTATAGGTTAAATGTGTTTTTAATAAATGTGAGTTAATATAATAGATATTTTAATTTTTTTTTACAAAATAACAATAATACATGGTACTGTGTATACGACCATTGTTCCTGTTATATGGTTTTGACCATGTAACTCGGAGTTTGATGTTTGTGAAATGCACGAGAGTAATTTCGATTTCGGTAAGTCGCTCTGTTTATGAATTTTACTTTAAGTCTGTTTGTAATTAGATTTCGTATCATTAGAATAATAGTATTTTGTGTACCAAGGCCAAAAAGTACTGTTTTTTCGTCCGAGTTTTCTTTACGACCGAGGCGTAGCCGAGGTCGGAAAGCAAACGAGGACGAAAAAACACTTTTTGGCCGTGGTGCACACAAAATTTTTTAGGCGACCCTCATATAATTTTCAAATTTGTTGCAACATTTACTTATAATTTATTGACATAGTCATTTATGACAACTGAACAATTGTACATATTTGTGACACCTTCAGACATGTTTATGTTTTCTTTGTCTACATTCGAAGTTATTTCGGCTTTATAAACAATAATTACCCAATAATCAGTTAAAAAGTCTATCACCAACACGTATTTACTTATGTAAACAAGATGTACAGTTTGACACTGACGGCAATGTGGTTATTTTTATACAATTTCGGTAACTGTCGGTAGATGGCGCCACCCTATTGCGGACGAAAAATGAAAGCGGACGAAAAACGATTACTTTTCGTCCGCGTTTGACGACTGAAATTTCAATTTTTCGTGTCGGTCGCCTAAAAATAATGTTTTACACACCAATTTTGTATTGTCGAATGTTTTTATGCACATAATTTGAAATATGTAATCATAATTTAATTTAATTAATTTTCTCTTAATTGTTATAGATATAGGAAAAATAATAAAAAAAAATTCTGAGGAAGACTCAAATAAGAGTCGAAACGTTAATGGAAAAAAATCATTAGTTTAATTAATTATTACCAGAAAACCCAATAACCTCCACATACCTATATATATATATATATATATATATATATATATATATATATATATATATAGGTATGTGGAGGTTATTGGGTTTTCTGGTAATAATTAATTAAACTAATGATTTTTTTCCATTAACGTTTCGACTCTTATTTGAGTCTTCCTCAGAATTTTTTTTTATTATTTTTCCTATATCTATAACAATTAAGAGAAAATTAATTAAATTAAATTATGATTACATATTTCAAATTATGTGCATAAAAACATTCGACAATACAAAATTGGTGTGTAAAACATTATTTTTAGGCGACCGACACGAAAAATTGAAATTTCAGTCGTCAAACGCGGACGAAAAGTAATCGTTTTTCGTCCGCTTTCATTTTTCGTCCGCAATAGGGTGGCGCCATCTACCGACAGTTACCGAAATTGTATAAAAATAACCACATTGCCGTCAGTGTCAAACTGTACATCTTGTTTACATAAGTAAATACGTGTTGGTGATAGACTTTTTAACTGATTATTGGGTAATTATTGTTTATAAAGCCGAAATAACTTCGAATGTAGACAAAGAAAACATAAACATGTCTGAAGGTGTCACAAATATGTACAATTGTTCAGTTGTCATAAATGACTATGTCAATAAATTATAAGTAAATGTTGCAACAAATTTGAAAATTATATGAGGGTCGCCTAAAAAATTTTGTGTGCACCACGGCCAAAAAGTGTTTTTTCGTCCTCGTTTGCTTTCCGACCTCGGCTACGCCTCGGTCGTAAAGAAAACTCGGACGAAAAAACAGTACTTTTTGGCCTTGGTACACAAAATACTATTATTCTAATGATACGAAATCTAATTACAAACAGACTTAAAGTAAAATTCATAAACAGAGCGACTTACCGAAATCGAAATTACTCTCGTGCATTTCACAAACATCAAACTCCGAGTTACATGGTCAAAACCATATAACAGGAACAATGGTCGTATACACAGTACCATGTATTATTGTTATTTTGAAAAAAAAAATTAAAATATCTATTATATTAACTCACATTTATTAAAAACACATTTAACCTATAAATCGAACTGCACGTGGTCAATCATAATTTTGCGTATGGTCAATGTAACCAATGAATTTCCAAATATAGATGTCCGAAAATAATATTTTAAAGAAAACTGAAAACTGAAACATTGAATAGATATAATACCGATAGAGTTGAAATACCACATAATTAACATCAACCCGTTTGTTTTTCTAGAATAGTGAGTATAATATTTAAATAAAATTATAAATTGATGTTAAATTCTGAATATCAGTTCTATCATTTATTGCGTTTTTATGTTTCTTTATCTGAATCATCTCTAGGACATTTCTTGTTAATTCTTTGTTTTCTCTTTCTAATATGTTAATATCTTCGATGTTGAAATTAAAACTATGTCCGGTGTTTCTTATGTGACTTTTCAAAGCTGTACCATTTTTTGAATATTTGTGATCTTTCAACCTCTCTTCTAAATATTGCTTAGTTTGTCCTATGTACACACCATTGCAATTGTTACATGGAATTTCATATACTATATGTGTCATTTTGTTTTTAGGGATATTGGTTTTTAATTTAGTATATAGGTTGTTTAGGTTATTTTTATTTATGTGTGCCAATTGTAAATTATATGGTTTTATTATGTTATTGATATTTTCAGATAGTTTGTTGACGTAGGGTATGGAAATATATTTGTATTCTTTGGTTTTATTGATTTTATTTGTATTGTATAATCTGTTTATTCGTTGTTTAAATATTCTATTTATTAATGTGATGGGGTAATTGTTTTCTATTAGTATTTCTTTTGCTTTTTGAATTGTTTCAGGTCTAAAAGATGGATCTGTTAAAATTATAGCTCTATCAGCTATTCCTATTATGGTACTGTTTTTATGTGACGAAGGTTGAATTGAATTAAAATTCGAATATCTACCCGAAAAAGTTGGTTGATAAGAACAGTTCTTCTAAGTCAGCGAGACCTAGAAGAGCTTCCTGAAGATGGCAGATGGGACTCTGCCGAAACGTCGAAGCGACCCTTCGGGGAAGATTTCTACAACGCGGTTCACAACCCGAGAACCAAGAAGCACAGATTTCAGCCGCGAGAACTTACGCACCAACATATATATATATATATATATATATATATAAAAGGAAGACTTTATTGGGCAAAGCCCGCGTGGAAACACGCAACCGCCGACACGTGTTTCTGACTTATTAGTCGTCATCAGGACGGTATAGCCAAATTAAAAGATGGACAAAATTTGGAGATACAAAACAATCGGAGTCAACACAAGCAACCGACCTCCACATTATGACAACAGTCAAAATACCCACAATATTGTGAGAACATTCAACATAGCCACGCGGGAGGACATAGCCACCTGCGTGAACAACCGAGCCCAGGATATAATAATGAAAAAAGGTTGTTGATGCGGGAACAAAGATATATAAAAGGAAGACTTTATTGGGCAAAGCCCGCGTGGAAACACGCAACCGCCGACACGTGTTTCTGACTTATTAGTCGTCATCAGGACGGTATAGCCAAATTAAAAGATGGACAAAATTTGGAGATACAAAACAATCGGAGTCAACACAAGCAACCGACCTCCACATTATGACAACAGTCAAAATACCCACAATATTGTGAGAACATTCAACATAGCCACGCGGGAGGACATAGCCACCTGCGTGAACAACCGAGCCCAGGATATAATAATGAAAAAAGGTTGTTGATGCGGGAACAAAGATATATAAAAGGAAGACTTTATTGGGCAAAGCCCGCGTGGAAACACGCAACCGCCGACACGTGTTTCTGACTTATTAGTCGTCATCAGGACGGTATAGCCAAATTAAAAGATGGACAAAATTTGGAGATACAAAACAATCGGAGTCAACACAAGCAACCGACCTCCACATTATGACAACAGTCAAAATACCCACAATATTGTGAGAACATTCAACATAGCCACGCGGGAGGACATAGCCACCTGCGTGAACAACCGAGCCCAGGATATAATAATGAAAAAAGGTTGTTGATGCGGGAACAAAGATATATAAAAGGAAGACTTTATTGGGCAAAGCCCGCGTGGAAACACGCAACCGCCGACACGTGTTTCTGACTTATTAGTCGTCATCAGGACGGTATAGCCAAATTAAAAGATGGACAAAATTTGGAGATACAAAACAATCGGAGTCAACACAAGCAACCGACCTCCACATTATGACAACAGTCAAAATACCCACAATATTGTGAGAACATTCAACATAGCCACGCGGGAGGACATAGCCACCTGCGTGAACAACCGAGCCCAGGATATAATAATGAAAAAAGGTTGTTGATGCGGGAACAAAGATATATAAAAGGAAGACTTTATTGGGCAAAGCCCGCGTGGAAACACGCAACCGCCGACACGTGTTTCTGACTTATTAGTCGTCATCAGGACGGTATAGCCAAATTAAAAGATGGACAAAATTTGGAGATACAAAACAATCGGAGTCAACACAAGCAACCGGCCTCCACATTATGACAACACAATATTGTGGGTATTTTGACTGTTGTCATAATGTGGAGGTCGGTTGCTTGTGTTGACTCCGATTGTTTTGTATCTCCAAATTTTGTCCATCTTTTAATTTGGCTATACCGTCCTGATGACGACTAATAAGTCAGAAACACGTGTCGGCGGTTGCGTGTTTCCACGCGGGCTTTGCCCAATAAAGTCTTCCTTTTATATATCTTTGTTCCCGCATCAACAACCTTTTTTCATTATTATATCCTGGGCTCGGTTGTTCACGCAGGTGGCTATGTCCTCCCGCGTGGCTATGTTGAATGTTCTCACAATATTGTGGGTATTTTGACTGTTGTCATAATGTGGAGGTCGGTTGCTTGTGTTGACTCCGATTGTTTTGTATCTCCAAATTTTGTCCATCTTTTAATTTGGCTATACCGTCCTGATGACGACTAATAAGTCAGAAACACGTGTCGGCGGTTGCGTGTTTCCACGCGGGCTTTGCCCAATAAAGTCTTCCTTTTATATATCTTTGTTCCCGCATCAACAACCTTTTTTCATTATTATATCCTGGGCTCGGTTGTTCACGCAGGTGGCTATGTCCTCCCGCGTGGCTATGTTGAATGTTCTCACAATATTGTGGGTATTTTGACTGTTGTCATAATGTGGAGGTCGGTTGCTTGTGTTGACTCCGATTGTTTTGTATCTCCAAATTTTGTCCATCTTTTAATTTGGCTATACCGTCCTGATGACGACTAATAAGTCAGAAACACGTGTCGGCGGTTGCGTGTTTCCACGCGGGCTTTGCCCAATAAAGTCTTCCTTTTATATATCTTTGTTCCCGCATCAACAACCTTTTTTCATTATTATATCCTGGGCTCGGTTGTTCACGCAGGTGGCTATGTCCTCCCGCGTGGCTATGTTGAATGTTCTCACAATATTGTGGGTATTTTGACTGTTGTCATAATGTGGAGGTCGGTTGCTTGTGTTGACTCCGATTGTTTTGTATCTCCAAATTTTGTCCATCTTTTAATTTGGCTATACCGTCCTGATGACGACTAATAAGTCAGAAACACGTGTCGGCGGTTGCGTGTTTCCACGCGGGCTTTGCCCAATAAAGTCTTCCTTTTATATATCTTTGTTCCCGCATCAACAACCTTTTTTCATTATTATATCCTGGGCTCGGTTGTTCACGCAGGTGGCTATGTCCTCCCGCGTGGCTATGTTGAATGTTCTCACAATATTGTGGGTATTTTGACTGTTGTCATAATGTGGAGGTCGGTTGCTTGTGTTGACTCCGATTGTTTTGTATCTCCAAATTTTGTCCATCTTTTAATTTGGCTATACCGTCCTGATGACGACTAATAAGTCAGAAACACGTGTCGGCGGTTGCGTGTTTCCACGCGGGCTTTGCCCAATAAAGTCTTCCTTTTATATATCTTTGTTCCCGCATCAACAACCTTTTTTCATTATTATATCCTGGGCTCGGTTGTTCACGCAGGTGGCTATGTCCTCCCGCGTGGCTATGTTGAATGTTCTCACAATATCAGTTCTATCATTTATTGCGTTTTTATGTTTCTTTATCTGAATCATCTCTAGGACATTTCTTGTTAATTCTTTGTTTTCTCTTTCTAATATGTTAATATCTTCGATGTTGAAATTAAAACTATGTCCGGTGTTTCTTATGTGACTTTTCAAAGCTGTACCATTTTTTGAATATTTGTGATCTTTCAACCTCTCTTCTAAATATTGCTTAGTTTGTCCTATGTACACACCATTGCAATTGTTACATGGAATTTCATATACTATATGTGTCATTTTGTTTTTAGGGATATTGGTTTTTAATTTAGTATATAGGTTGTTTAGGTTATTTTTATTTATGTGTGCCAATTGTAAATTATATGGTTTTATTATGTTATTGATATTTTCAGATAGTTTGTTGACGTAGGGTATGGAAATATATTTGTATTCTTTGGTTTTATTGATTTTATTTGTATTGTATAATCTGTTTATTCGTTGTTTAAATATTCTATTTATTAATGTGATGGGGTAATTGTTTTCTATTAGTATTTCTTTTGCTTTTTGAATTGTTTCAGGTCTAAAAGATGGATCTGTTAAAATTATAGCTCTATCAGCTATTCCTATTATGGTACTGTTTTTATGTGACGAAGGTTGAATTGAATTAAAATTCGAATATCTACCCGAAAAAGTTGGTTGATAAGAACAGTTCTTCTAAGTCAGCGAGACCTAGAAGAGCTTCCTGAAGATGGCAGATGGGACTCTGCCGAAACGTCGAAGCGACCCTTCGGGGAAGATTTCTACAACGCGGTTCACAACCCGAGAACCAAGAAGCACAGATTTCAGCCGCGAGAACTTACGCACCAACATATATATATATATATATATATAAAAGGAAGACTTTATTGGGCAAAGCCCGCGTGGAAACACGCAACCGCCGACACGTGTTTCTGACTTATTAGTCGTCATCAGGACGGTATAGCCAAATTAAAAGATGGACAAAATTTGGAGATACAAAACAATCGGAGTCAACACAAGCAACCGACCTCCACATTATGACAACAGTCAAAATACCCACAATATTGTGAGAACATTCAACATAGCCACGCGGGAGGACATAGCCACCTGCGTGAACAACCGAGCCCAGGATATAATAATGAAAAAAGGTTGTTGATGCGGGAACAAAGATATATAAAAGGAAGACTTTATTGGGCAAAGCCCGCGTGGAAACACGCAACCGCCGACACGTGTTTCTGACTTATTAGTCGTCATCAGGACGGTATAGCCAAATTAAAAGATGGACAAAATTTGGAGATACAAAACAATCGGAGTCAACACAAGCAACCGACCTCCACATTATGACAACAGTCAAAATACCCACAATATTGTGAGAACATTCAACATAGCCACGCGGGAGGACATAGCCACCTGCGTGAACAACCGAGCCCAGGATATAATAATGAAAAAAGGTTGTTGATGCGGGAACAAAGATATATAAAAGGAAGACTTTATTGGGCAAAGCCCGCGTGGAAACACGCAACCGCCGACACGTGTTTCTGACTTATTAGTCGTCATCAGGACGGTATAGCCAAATTAAAAGATGGACAAAATTTGGAGATACAAAACAATCGGAGTCAACACAAGCAACCGACCTCCACATTATGACAACAGTCAAAATACCCACAATATTGTGAGAACATTCAACATAGCCACGCGGGAGGACATAGCCACCTGCGTGAACAACCGAGCCCAGGATATAATAATGAAAAAAGGTTGTTGATGCGGGAACAAAGATATATAAAAGGAAGACTTTATTGGGCAAAGCCCGCGTGGAAACACGCAACCGCCGACACGTGTTTCTGACTTATTAGTCGTCATCAGGACGGTATAGCCAAATTAAAAGATGGACAAAATTTGGAGATACAAAACAATCGGAGTCAACACAAGCAACCGACCTCCACATTATGACAACAGTCAAAATACCCACAATATTGTGAGAACATTCAACATAGCCACGCGGGAGGACATAGCCACCTGCGTGAACAACCGAGCCCAGGATATAATAATGAAAAAAGGTTGTTGATGCGGGAACAAAGATATATAAAAGGAAGACTTTATTGGGCAAAGCCCGCGTGGAAACACGCAACCGCCGACACGTGTTTCTGACTTATTAGTCGTCATCAGGACGGTATAGCCAAATTAAAAGATGGACAAAATTTGGAGATACAAAACAATCGGAGTCAACACAAGCAACCGACCTCCACATTATGACAACAGTCAAAATACCCACAATATTGTGAGAACATTCAACATAGCCACGCGGGAGGACATAGCCACCTGCGTGAACAACCGAGCCCAGGATATAATAATGAAAAAAGGTTGTTGATGCGGGAACAAAGATATATAAAAGGAAGACTTTATTGGGCAAAGCCCGCGTGGAAACACGCAACCGCCGACACGTGTTTCTGACTTATTAGTCGTCATCAGGACGGTATAGCCAAATTAAAAGATGGACAAAATTTGGAGATACAAAACAATCGGAGTCAACACAAGCAACCGACCTCCACATTATGACAACACAATATTGTGGGTATTTTGACTGTTGTCATAATGTGGAGGTCGGTTGCTTGTGTTGACTCCGATTGTTTTGTATCTCCAAATTTTGTCCATCTTTTAATTTGGCTATACCGTCCTGATGACGACTAATAAGTCAGAAACACGTGTCGGCGGTTGCGTGTTTCCACGCGGGCTTTGCCCAATAAAGTCTTCCTTTTATATATCTTTGTTCCCGCATCAACAACCTTTTTTCATTATTATATCCTGGGCTCGGTTGTTCACGCAGGTGGCTATGTCCTCCCGCGTGGCTATGTTGAATGTTCTCACAATATTGTGGGTATTTTGACTGTTGTCATAATGTGGAGGTCGGTTGCTTGTGTTGACTCCGATTGTTTTGTATCTCCAAATTTTGTCCATCTTTTAATTTGGCTATACCGTCCTGATGACGACTAATAAGTCAGAAACACGTGTCGGCGGTTGCGTGTTTCCACGCGGGCTTTGCCCAATAAAGTCTTCCTTTTATATATCTTTGTTCCCGCATCAACAACCTTTTTTCATTATTATATCCTGGGCTCGGTTGTTCACGCAGGTGGCTATGTCCTCCCGCGTGGCTATGTTGAATGTTCTCACAATATTGTGGGTATTTTGACTGTTGTCATAATGTGGAGGTCGGTTGCTTGTGTTGACTCCGATTGTTTTGTATCTCCAAATTTTGTCCATCTTTTAATTTGGCTATACCGTCCTGATGACGACTAATAAGTCAGAAACACGTGTCGGCGGTTGCGTGTTTCCACGCGGGCTTTGCCCAATAAAGTCTTCCTTTTATATATCTTTGTTCCCGCATCAACAACCTTTTTTCATTATTATATCCTGGGCTCGGTTGTTCACGCAGGTGGCTATGTCCTCCCGCGTGGCTATGTTGAATGTTCTCACAATATTGTGGGTATTTTGACTGTTGTCATAATGTGGAGGTCGGTTGCTTGTGTTGACTCCGATTGTTTTGTATCTCCAAATTTTGTCCATCTTTTAATTTGGCTATACCGTCCTGATGACGACTAATAAGTCAGAAACACGTGTCGGCGGTTGCGTGTTTCCACTCGGGCTTTGCCCAATAAAGTCTTCCTTTTATATATCTTTGTTCCCGCATCAACAACCTTTTTTCATTATTATATCCTGGGCTCGGTTGTTCACGCAGGTGGCTATGTCCTCCCGCGTGGCTATGTTGAATGTTCTCACAATATCAGTTCTATCATTTATTGCGTTTTTATGTTTCTTTATCTGAATCATCTCTAGGACATTTCTTGTTAATTCTTTGTTTTCTCTTTCTAATATGTTAATATCTTCGATGTTGAAATTAAAACTATGTCCGGTGTTTCTTATGTGACTTTTCAAAGCTGTACCATTTTTTGAATATTTGTGATCTTTCAACCTCTCTTCTAAATATTGCTTAGTTTGTCCTATGTACACACCATTGCAATTGTTACATGGAATTTCATATACTATATGTGTCATTTTGTTTTTAGGGATATTGGTTTTTAATTTAGTATATAGGTTGTTTAGGTTATTTTTATTTATGTGTGCCAATTGTAAATTATATGGTTTTATTATGTTATTGATATTTTCAGATAGTTTGTTGACGTAGGGTATGGAAATATATTTGTATTCTTTGGTTTTATTGATTTTATTTGTATTGTATAATCTGTTTATTCGTTGTTTAAATATTCTATTTATTAATGTGATGGGGTAATTGTTTTCTATTAGTATTTCTTTTGCTTTTTGAATTGTTTCAGGTCTAAAAGATGGATCTGTTAAAATTATAGCTCTATCAGCTATTCCTATTATGGTACTGTTTTTATGTGACGAAGGTTGAATTGAATTAAAATTCGAATATCTACCCGAAAAAGTTGGTTGATAAGAACAGTTCTTCTAAGTCAGCGAGACCTAGAAGAGCTTCCTGAAGATGGCAGATGGGACTCTGCCGAAACGTCGAAGCGACCCTTCGGGGAAGATTTCTACAACGCGGTTCACAACCCGAGAACCAAGAAGCACAGATTTCAGCCGCGAGAACTTACGCACCAACATATATATATATATATATATAAAAGGAAGACTTTATTGGGCAAAGCCCGCGTGGAAACACGCAACCGCCGACACGTGTTTCTGACTTATTAGTCGTCATCAGGACGGTATAGCCAAATTAAAAGATGGACAAAATTTGGAGATACAAAACAATCGGAGTCAACACAAGCAACCGACCTCCACATTATGACAACAGTCAAAATACCCACAATATTGTGAGAACATTCAACATAGCCACGCGGGAGGACATAGCCACCTGCGTGAACAACCGAGCCCAGGATATAATAATGAAAAAAGGTTGTTGATGCGGGAACAAAGATATATAAAAGGAAGACTTTATTGGGCAAAGCCCGCGTGGAAACACGCAACCGCCGACACGTGTTTCTGACTTATTAGTCGTCATCAGGACGGTATAGCCAAATTAAAAGATGGACAAAATTTGGAGATACAAAACAATCGGAGTCAACACAAGCAACCGACCTCCACATTATGACAACAGTCAAAATACCCACAATATTGTGAGAACATTCAACATAGCCACGCGGGAGGACATAGCCACCTGCGTGAACAACCGAGCCCAGGATATAATAATGAAAAAAGGTTGTTGATGCGGGAACAAAGATATATAAAAGGAAGACTTTATTGGGCAAAGCCCGCGTGGAAACACGCAACCGCCGACACGTGTTTCTGACTTATTAGTCGTCATCAGGACGGTATAGCCAAATTAAAAGATGGACAAAATTTGGAGATACAAAACAATCGGAGTCAACACAAGCAACCGACCTCCACATTATGACAACAGTCAAAATACCCACAATATTGTGAGAACATTCAACATAGCCACGCGGGAGGACATAGCCACCTGCGTGAACAACCGAGCCCAGGATATAATAATGAAAAAAGGTTGTTGATGCGGGAACAAAGATATATAAAAGGAAGACTTTATTGGGCAAAGCCCGCGTGGAAACACGCAACCGCCGACACGTGTTTCTGACTTATTAGTCGTCATCAGGACGGTATAGCCAAATTAAAAGATGGACAAAATTTGGAGATACAAAACAATCGGAGTCAACACAAGCAACCGACCTCCACATTATGACAACAGTCAAAATACCCACAATATTGTGAGAACATTCAACATAGCCACGCGGGAGGACATAGCCACCTGCGTGAACAACCGAGCCCAGGATATAATAATGAAAAAAGGTTGTTGATGCGGGAACAAAGATATATAAAAGGAAGACTTTATTGGGCAAAGCCCGCGTGGAAACACGCAACCGCCGACACGTGTTTCTGACTTATTAGTCGTCATCAGGACGGTATAGCCAAATTAAAAGATGGACAAAATTTGGAGATACAAAACAATCGGAGTCAACACAAGCAACCGGCCTCCACATTATGACAACACAATATTGTGGGTATTTTGACTGTTGTCATAATGTGGAGGTCGGTTGCTTGTGTTGACTCCGATTGTTTTGTATCTCCAAATTTTGTCCATCTTTTAATTTGGCTATACCGTCCTGATGACGACTAATAAGTCAGAAACACGTGTCGGCGGTTGCGTGTTTCCACGCGGGCTTTGCCCAATAAAGTCTTCCTTTTATATATCTTTGTTCCCGCATCAACAACCTTTTTTCATTATTATATCCTGGGCTCGGTTGTTCACGCAGGTGGCTATGTCCTCCCGCGTGGCTATGTTGAATGTTCTCACAATATTGTGGGTATTTTGACTGTTGTCATAATGTGGAGGTCGGTTGCTTGTGTTGACTCCGATTGTTTTGTATCTCCAAATTTTGTCCATCTTTTAATTTGGCTATACCGTCCTGATGACGACTAATAAGTCAGAAACACGTGTCGGCGGTTGCGTGTTTCCACGCGGGCTTTGCCCAATAAAGTCTTCCTTTTATATATCTTTGTTCCCGCATCAACAACCTTTTTTCATTATTATATCCTGGGCTCGGTTGTTCACGCAGGTGGCTATGTCCTCCCGCGTGGCTATGTTGAATGTTCTCACAATATTGTGGGTATTTTGACTGTTGTCATAATGTGGAGGTCGGTTGCTTGTGTTGACTCCGATTGTTTTGTATCTCCAAATTTTGTCCATCTTTTAATTTGGCTATACCGTCCTGATGACGACTAATAAGTCAGAAACACGTGTCGGCGGTTGCGTGTTTCCACGCGGGCTTTGCCCAATAAAGTCTTCCTTTTATATATCTTTGTTCCCGCATCAACAACCTTTTTTCATTATTATATCCTGGGCTCGGTTGTTCACGCAGGTGGCTATGTCCTCCCGCGTGGCTATGTTGAATGTTCTCACAATATTGTGGGTATTTTGACTGTTGTCATAATGTGGAGGTCGGTTGCTTGTGTTGACTCCGATTGTTTTGTATCTCCAAATTTTGTCCATCTTTTAATTTGGCTATACCGTCCTGATGACGACTAATAAGTCAGAAACACGTGTCGGCGGTTGCGTGTTTCCACGCGGGCTTTGCCCAATAAAGTCTTCCTTTTATATATCTTTGTTCCCGCATCAACAACCTTTTTTCATTATTATATCCTGGGCTCGGTTGTTCACGCAGGTGGCTATGTCCTCCCGCGTGGCTATGTTGAATGTTCTCACAATATTGTGGGTATTTTGACTGTTGTCATAATGTGGAGGTCGGTTGCTTGTGTTGACTCCGATTGTTTTGTATCTCCAAATTTTGTCCATCTTTTAATTTGGCTATACCGTCCTGATGACGACTAATAAGTCAGAAACACGTGTCGGCGGTTGCGTGTTTCCACTCGGGCTTTGCCCAATAAAGTCTTCCTTTTATATATCTTTGTTCCCGCATCAACAACCTTTTTTCATTATTATATCCTGGGCTCGGTTGTTCACGCAGGTGGCTATGTCCTCCCGCGTGGCTATGTTGAATGTTCTCACAATATCAGTTCTATCATTTATTGCGTTTTTATGTTTCTTTATCTGAATCATCTCTAGGACATTTCTTGTTAATTCTTTGTTTTCTCTTTCTAATATGTTAATATCTTCGATGTTGAAATTAAAACTATGTCCGGTGTTTCTTATGTGACTTTTCAAAGCTGTACCATTTTTTGAATATTTGTGATCTTTCAACCTCTCTTCTAAATATTGCTTAGTTTGTCCTATGTACACACCATTGCAATTGTTACATGGAATTTCATATACTATATGTGTCATTTTGTTTTTAGGGATATTGGTTTTTAATTTAGTATATAGGTTGTTTAGGTTATTTTTATTTATGTGTGCCAATTGTAAATTATATGGTTTTATTATGTTATTGATATTTTCAGATAGTTTGTTGACGTAGGGTATGGAAATATATTTGTATTCTTTGGTTTTATTGATTTTATTTGTATTGTATAATCTGTTTATTCGTTGTTTAAATATTCTATTTATTAATGTGATGGGGTAATTGTTTTCTATTAGTATTTCTTTTGCTTTTTGAATTGTTTCAGGTCTAAAAGATGGATCTGTTAAAATTATAGCTCTATCAGCTATTCCTATTATGGTACTGTTTTTATGTGACGAAGGTTGAATTGAATTAAAATTCGAATATCTACCCGAAAAAGTTGGTTGATAAGAACAGTTCTTCTAAGTCAGCGAGACCTAGAAGAGCTTCCTGAAGATGGCAGATGGGACTCTGCCGAAACGTCGAAGCGACCCTTCGGGGAAGATTTCTACAACGCGGTTCACAACCCGAGAACCAAGAAGCACAGATTTCAGCCGCGAGAACTTACGCACCAACATATATATATATATATATATATATATATATATAAAAGGAAGACTTTATTGGGCAAAGCCCGCGTGGAAACACGCAACCGCCGACACGTGTTTCTGACTTATTAGTCGTCATCAGGACGGTATAGCCAAATTAAAAGATGGACAAAATTTGGAGATACAAAACAATCGGAGTCAACACAAGCAACCGACCTCCACATTATGACAACAGTCAAAATACCCACAATATTGTGAGAACATTCAACATAGCCACGCGGGAGGACATAGCCACCTGCGTGAACAACCGAGCCCAGGATATAATAATGAAAAAAGGTTGTTGATGCGGGAACAAAGATATATAAAAGGAAGACTTTATTGGGCAAAGCCCGCGTGGAAACACGCAACCGCCGACACGTGTTTCTGACTTATTAGTCGTCATCAGGACGGTATAGCCAAATTAAAAGATGGACAAAATTTGGAGATACAAAACAATCGGAGTCAACACAAGCAACCGACCTCCACATTATGACAACAGTCAAAATACCCACAATATTGTGAGAACATTCAACATAGCCACGCGGGAGGACATAGCCACCTGCGTGAACAACCGAGCCCAGGATATAATAATGAAAAAAGGTTGTTGATGCGGGAACAAAGATATATAAAAGGAAGACTTTATTGGGCAAAGCCCGCGTGGAAACACGCAACCGCCGACACGTGTTTCTGACTTATTAGTCGTCATCAGGACGGTATAGCCAAATTAAAAGATGGACAAAATTTGGAGATACAAAACAATCGGAGTCAACACAAGCAACCGACCTCCACATTATGACAACAGTCAAAATACCCACAATATTGTGAGAACATTCAACATAGCCACGCGGGAGGACATAGCCACCTGCGTGAACAACCGAGCCCAGGATATAATAATGAAAAAAGGTTGTTGATGCGGGAACAAAGATATATAAAAGGAAGACTTTATTGGGCAAAGCCCGCGTGGAAACACGCAACCGCCGACACGTGTTTCTGACTTATTAGTCGTCATCAGGACGGTATAGCCAAATTAAAAGATGGACAAAATTTGGAGATACAAAACAATCGGAGTCAACACAAGCAACCGACCTCCACATTATGACAACACAATATTGTGGGTATTTTGACTGTTGTCATAATGTGGAGGTCGGTTGCTTGTGTTGACTCCGATTGTTTTGTATCTCCAAATTTTGTCCATCTTTTAATTTGGCTATACCGTCCTGATGACGACTAATAAGTCAGAAACACGTGTCGGCGGTTGCGTGTTTCCACGCGGGCTTTGCCCAATAAAGTCTTCCTTTTATATATCTTTGTTCCCGCATCAACAACCTTTTTTCATTATTATATCCTGGGCTCGGTTGTTCACGCAGGTGGCTATGTCCTCCCGCGTGGCTATGTTGAATGTTCTCACAATATTGTGGGTATTTTGACTGTTGTCATAATGTGGAGGTCGGTTGCTTGTGTTGACTCCGATTGTTTTGTATCTCCAAATTTTGTCCATCTTTTAATTTGGCTATACCGTCCTGATGACGACTAATAAGTCAGAAACACGTGTCGGCGGTTGCGTGTTTCCACGCGGGCTTTGCCCAATAAAGTCTTCCTTTTATATATCTTTGTTCCCGCATCAACAACCTTTTTTCATTATTATATCCTGGGCTCGGTTGTTCACGCAGGTGGCTATGTCCTCCCGCGTGGCTATGTTGAATGTTCTCACAATATTGTGGGTATTTTGACTGTTGTCATAATGTGGAGGTCGGTTGCTTGTGTTGACTCCAATTGTTTTGTATCTCCAAATTTTGTCCATCTTTTAATTTGGCTATACCGTCCTGATGACGACTAATAAGTCAGAAACACGTGTCGGCGGTTGCGTGTTTCCACGCGGGCTTTGCCCAATAAAGTCTTCCTTTTATATATCTTTGTTCCCGCATCAACAACCTTTTTTCATTATTATATCCTGGGCTCGGTTGTTCACGCAGGTGGCTATGTCCTCCCGCGTGGCTATGTTGAATGTTCTCACAATATTGTGGGTATTTTGACTGTTGTCATAATGTGGAGGTCGGTTGCTTGTGTTGACTCCGATTGTTTTGTATCTCCAAATTTTGTCCATCTTTTAATTTGGCTATACCGTCCTGATGACGACTAATAAGTCAGAAACACGTGTCGGCGGTTGCGTGTTTCCACGCGGGCTTTGCCCAATAAAGTCTTCCTTTTATATATCTTTGTTCCCGCATCAACAACCTTTTTTCATTATTATATCCTGGGCTCGGTTGTTCACGCAGGTGGCTATGTCCTCCCGCGTGGCTATGTTGAATGTTCTCACAATATTGTGGGTATTTTGACTGTTGTCATAATGTGGAGGTCGGTTGCTTGTGTTGACTCCGATTGTTTTGTATCTCCAAATTTTGTCCATCTTTTAATTTGGCTATACCGTCCTGATGACGACTAATAAGTCAGAAACACGTGTCGGCGGTTGCGTGTTTCCACGCGGGCTTTGCCCAATAAAGTCTTCCTTTTATATATCTTTGTTCCCGCATCAACAACCTTTTTTCATTATTATATCCTGGGCTCGGTTGTTCACGCAGGTGGCTATGTCCTCCCGCGTGGCTATGTTGAATGTTCTCACAATATTGTGGGTATTTTGACTGTTGTCATAATGTGGAGGTCGGTTGCTTGTGTTGACTCCGATTGTTTTGTATCTCCAAATTTTGTCCATCTTTTAATTTGGCTATACCGTCCTGATGACGACTAATAAGTCAGAAACACGTGTCGGCGGTTGCGTGTTTCCACGCGGGCTTTGCCCAATAAAGTCTTCCTTTTATATATCTTTGTTCCCGCATCAACAACCTTTTTTCATTATTATATCCTGGGCTCGGTTGTTCACGCAGGTGGCTATGTCCTCCCGCGTGGCTATGTTGAATGTTCTCACAATATTGTGGGTATTTTGACTGTTGTCATAATGTGGAGGTCGGTTGCTTGTGTTGACTCCGATTGTTTTGTATCTCCAAATTTTGTCCATCTTTTAATTTGGCTATACCGTCCTGATGACGACTAATAAGTCAGAAACACGTGTCGGCGGTTGCGTGTTTCCACGCGGGCTTTGCCCAATAAAGTCTTCCTTTTATATATCTTTGTTCCCGCATCAACAACCTTTTTTCATTATTATATCCTGGGCTCGGTTGTTCACGCAGGTGGCTATGTCCTCCCGCGTGGCTATGTTGAATGTTCTCACAATATTGTGGGTATTTTGACTGTTGTCATAATGTGGAGGTCGGTTGCTTGTGTTGACTCCGATTGTTTTGTATCTCCAAATTTTGTCCATCTTTTAATTTGGCTATACCGTCCTGATGACGACTAATAAGTCAGAAACACGTGTCGGCGGTTGCGTGTTTCCACGCGGGCTTTGCCCAATAAAGTCTTCCTTTTATATATCTTTGTTCCCGCATCAACAACCTTTTTTCATTATTATATCCTGGGCTCGGTTGTTCACGCAGGTGGCTATGTCCTCCCGCGTGGCTATGTTGAATGTTCTCACAATATTGTGGGTATTTTGACTGTTGTCATAATGTGGAGGTCGGTTGCTTGTGTTGACTCCGATTGTTTTGTATCTCCAAATTTTGTCCATCTTTTAATTTGGCTATACCGTCCTGATGACGACTAATAAGTCAGAAACACGTGTCGGCGGTTGCGTGTTTCCACGCGGGCTTTGCCCAATAAAGTCTTCCTTTTATATATCTTTGTTCCCGCATCAACAACCTTTTTTCATTATTATATCCTGGGCTCGGTTGTTCACGCAGGTGGCTATGTCCTCCCGCGTGGCTATGTTGAATGTTCTCACAATATTGTGGGTATTTTGACTGTTGTCATAATGTGGAGGTCGGTTGCTTGTGTTGACTCCGATTGTTTTGTATCTCCAAATTTTGTCCATCTTTTAATTTGGCTATACCGTCCTGATGACGACTAATAAGTCAGAAACACGTGTCGGCGGTTGCGTGTTTCCACGCGGGCTTTGCCCAATAAAGTCTTCCTTTTATATATCTTTGTTCCCGCATCAACAACCTTTTTTCATTATTATATCCTGGGCTCGGTTGTTCACGCAGGTGGCTATGTCCTCCCGCGTGGCTATGTTGAATGTTCTCACAATATTGTGGGTATTTTGACTGTTGTCATAATGTGGAGGTCGGTTGCTTGTGTTGACTCCGATTGTTTTGTATCTCCAAATTTTGTCCATCTTTTAATTTGGCTATACCGTCCTGATGACGACTAATAAGTCAGAAACACGTGTCGGCGGTTGCGTGTTTCCACGCGGGCTTTGCCCAATAAAGTCTTCCTTTTATATATCTTTGTTCCCGCATCAACAACCTTTTTTCATTATTATATCCGGGGCTCGGTTGTTCACGCAGGTGGCTATGTCCTCCCGCGTGGCTATGTTGAATGTTCTCACAATATTGTGGGTATTTTGACTGTTGTCATAATGTGGAGGTCGGTTGCTTGTGTTGACTCCGATTGTTTTGTATCTCCAAATTTTGTCCATCTTTTAATTTGGCTATACCGTCCTGATGACGACTAATAAGTCAGAAACACGTGTCGGCGGTTGCGTGTTTCCACGCGGGCTTTGCCCAATAAAGTCTTCCTTTTATATATCTTTGTTCCCGCATCAACAACCTTTTTTCATTATTATATCCTGGGCTCGGTTGTTCACGCAGGTGGCTATGTCCTCCCGCGTGGCTATGTTGAATGTTCTCACAATATTGTGGGTATTTTGACTGTTGTCATAATGTGGAGGTCGGTTGCTTGTGTTGACTCCGATTGTTTTGTATCTCCAAATTTTGTCCATCTTTTAATTTGGCTATACCGTCCTGATGACGACTAATAAGTCAGAAACACGTGTCGGCGGTTGCGTGTTTCCACGCGGGCTTTGCCCAATAAAGTCTTCCTTTTATATATCTTTGTTCCCGCATCAACAACCTTTTTTCATTATTATATCCTGGGCTCGGTTGTTCACGCAGGTGGCTATGTCCTCCCGCGTGGCTATGTTGAATGTTCTCACAATATTGTGGGTATTTTGACTGTTGTCATAATGTGGAGGTCGGTTGCTTGTGTTGACTCCGATTGTTTTGTATCTCCAAATTTTGTCCATCTTTTAATTTGGCTATACCGTCCTGATGACGACTAATAAGTCAAAAACACGTGTCGGCGGTTGCGTGTTTCCACGCGGGCTTTGCCCAATAAAGTCTTCCTTTTATATATCTTTGTTCCCGCATCAACAACCTTTTTTCATTATTATATCCTGGGCTCGGTTGTTCACGCAGGTGGCTATGTCCTCCCGCGTGGCTATGTTGAATGTTCTCACAATATTGTGGGTATTTTGACTGTTGTCATAATGTGGAGGTCGGTTGCTTGTGTTGACTCCGATTGTTTTGTATCTCCAAATTTTGTCCATCTTTTAATTTGGCTATACCGTCCTGATGACGACTAATAAGTCAGAAACACGTGTCGGCGGTTGCGTGTTTCCACGCGGGCTTTGCCCAATAAAGTCTTCCTTTTATATATCTTTGTTCCCGCATCAACAACCTTTTTTCATTATTATATCCTGGGCTCGGTTGTTCACGCAGGTGGCTATGTCCTCCCGCGTGGCTATGTTGAATGTTCTCACAATATTGTGGGTATTTTGACTGTTGTCATAATGTGGAGGTCGGTTGCTTGTGTTGACTCCGATTGTTTTGTATCTCCAAATTTTGTCCATCTTTTAATTTGGCTATACCGTCCTGATGACGACTAATAAGTCAGAAACACGTGTCGGCGGTTGCGTGTTTCCACGCGGGCTTTGCCCAATAAAGTCTTCCTTTTATATATCTTTGTTCCCGCATCAACAACCTTTTTTCATTATTATATCCTGGGCTCGGTTGTTCACGCAGGTGGCTATGTCCTCCCGCGTGGCTATGTTGAATGTTCTCACAATATTGTGGGTATTTTGACTGTTGTCATAATGTGGAGGTCGGTTGCTTGTGTTGACTCCGATTGTTTTGTATCTCCAAATTTTGTCCATCTTTTAATTTGGCTATACCGTCCTGATGACGACTAATAAGTCAGAAACACGTGTCGGCGGTTGCGTGTTTCCACGCGGGCTTTGCCCAATAAAGTCTTCCTTTTATATATCTTTGTTCCCGCATCAACAACCTTTTTTCATATATATATATATATATATATATATATATATATATATATATATATATATATATATATATATATATTATATGCACCTGATTGTTAGTTTCCATGATATAATAGTATTTTTTGTATCTAGGCCAAAAAGTACTGTTTTTTCGTCCGAGTTTTCTTTACGACCGAGGCGGAGCCGAGGTCCGAAAGCAAACGAGGACGAAAAAACACTTTTTGGCCGTGGTGCACACAAAATTTTTTAGGCGACCCTCATAAAATTTTCAAATTTATTGCAACATTTACTTATAATTTATTGACATAGTCATTTATGACAACTGAACAATTGTACATACACCTTCAGACATGTTTATGTTTTCTTTGTCTACATTCGAAGTTATTTCGGCTTTATAAACAATAATTACCCAATAATCAGTTAAAAAGTCTATCACCAACACGTATTTACTAATGTAAACAAGATGTACAGTTTGACACTGACGGCAATGTGGTTATTTTTATACAATTTCGGTAACTGTCGGTAGATGGCGCCACCATATTGCGGACGAAAAATGAAAGCGGACGAAAAACGGTTACTTTTCGTCCGCGTTTGACGACTGAAATTTTTTGTGTCGGTCGCCTATGTTTTCAATGATCTGCTAATAAACATAAACAAACATGTCCGGTGCCTTAAAAAATCGATTTTTTAAGGCACCGGACTATATTAATATTCATATCGTTATATTGAATTATTTAAATCCGCCACAATGCACATGCTTATATGCTTATCATAACTCCGACACGTTAAGCCATATTTTTATGCTTTGGCTGTAAATCATTATTCAACATTAAACAACTTGACAAGTAACATTAGAATATAATTAAGTTCAATTGAAATCGATAGTTGCAACGCATCGTTAAGTAAATCATATTCTCTTTAGAATTTAGATTGGACTTGCTGAATTTACACTACGTTATAATAATTACGAATTCCTATAATTTTAGATAGGTACTAAATCATGAAGTTTGCATTTAAATAAATTTTTTTTTATCAACATTGGAAAGAACGAAATTGAGTTCACAATAATTTATATAATTAACATAAGTAGAAACGTTCATACTTAATTTTTATTTTGGCAAATTTTAATATACCCATATATTTTAGCTTAGTGCAGTATTTAATAGAATAGTAAACATTCTTTGTTATTCTTGCTAAAGAGTGTAGTGTAAACGCGAACAAAAAATAAAACAAATGATCAAATTACCAACTTAAATATACCCCAAATGAAATGTAAGATTTAAATGTCTACAGGAGGTCTAGAATATGTCTACATTGACAGTGACATCAAACATCTGCAGTTATACGAGTTTGCCATCAGCTTTATATCCGGACGTGAGACAATTCGTTTTAACTCTGTGCATATGTATATTAGTAGTCTATTTTAAAAACGCGTTAATTTTGTTTAGGTATTGATTACTGTTAACTTATAAAATGCGTGTCAATATACTCATGCGATAATAATTAGATATTTGAAAATCAATAAAATATTAACATAATAACATTGTATGTGAGATATTAATTATAACATTAAAATAATGGGAAAATCAGTACTGAACTTTTTAAAACGTGTAGGTGAAACATGGAAACTGATATCAGAGATAATCAAACATTATTTACTAATTCATGTTTGATTTAGTCGTTATAATTGCAAATTTCGAAAATTGTGAGAGATAATAAATGAAACCAAACAAAATATGAAACATCGAAAACAAATGATGAATTAAATAAATTAGAAGTAATAAAAATAATAACAATTAAATATTCTTAAGAAATGAGAAAATTAAATAATTTCATATGAAATGAAGTGTAAAAACAAATGTACCTGTGCACGTGTTTAAATCGTAGTATTAATTGTTTTACTTTCGTTTAATTCATTTCTATCATCTATTGTTACATCAGTTATTTCATTTTACTGTGTCGAGTTTCACCTTTATTTCTTTTCAATTACGTTTCATTTGTTGTCTTTACGAGGCGGTTCAACTAGCTATAACTGAATGGTCCAAATTAAGCTGTGCCCATGTACTAATAATTCACACAAATGTGTTTATATATTGCAAGTAAATTAAGTAATTTTATTAATAAATCAATTTCGTCCTCTTTGTTGACAATGTATTATTTAACACAAAATGTCGTGTTTTATAGCTACGAAAATTATAAATAAATAAATAAAAGGATTTTAACAAAATGAGCATACAATTGTAAATAAATACCAACGTTTTTTTTTTAATAGGAACTCGGTAACGTTTTTCTAAGAACAAGCATTTGTTTGGTATCAACGAAATGAAAAGAAGAAGATTTCGTCATGTAGAATTCAAAAAAAAAAGATTTTTGTGGAGAAGTGTATTAGTGTATATAGTTATTTGGAACGAAATGCAAAAATATTTTGTTCCCTCTTTGAAATAAATATTTTTCGGAAAAATTTGTTTGATGTCAAGCGCGCTATGGTCAAATTAACACTAAGTTCATAAGTTACAACCCACATACATTATAAATGTAAAATTAAATTTCTAGCTTTAAATTTCTATTTTTTCAGTTCAGAACTTATACGTCTTATATTTTAAAAATTGTATTTACGTAGAAGTAAATATTTCTAAATTAAATGTAAAAATAAATTATTTACACTCGCACATTTCGTACACTTGTAACATTCAGTAGTGTAGTAACGAAGTACGTAATGCATCGAACGTACTCGAAACTGCATGTATTAATTATAATTTATTTGGATTGGTCCCCTAAATCAAAATTTCACGAAAAATCGCGACGGCGTTTGTTAACTTAAATAGTCTTCAAATTTCCTTTAACTCTTTGTCGGATATAAAAAGAAAAATATAAGTTAACTTTCAACTTATTTTGAATTATTCGATATCCGAATTTATGCCGGTGCATCGGTCTGTGTAATTTTACCAATTACATCAATTTCGTCGACGATCTAATTATATAATCATTCACATAACGAAATAAAAAATTAAAAGGAAGTAGTGGATCAAATGAGATAACACTGGTCAACATGATTTTTGTCTTATGAGTACCAATCGCTGTACTTAATGTAGCTCTTTATCGTGTTTTCAAATATGTATTCGGAATTTTTTCAATCTTTTTCAATCAAAAAAAGTTCCTAGAGCATTGCCAATATTATCAAACCGAATGAGCTAACTTAAATGGTACCGTTGTGCAGATTCAGACGCGTATAGACATGTACAAACATGCACACATTCATAAAAGCGATGTCAGTTGTCAGATAGCAGTGAACTAGCAAACACGTCATTGTGAGCGCTTCGTGTGTGGATTATTGTGTATTACATATTTACAAATGTATTTCTTTCAATTAGTCATTAGTTAAATGCTTACTGTTTAAATCATCCTAATACCTTTTGTTATATATTTACACGAAAGATAGTCTAATCTTACACCTCAATGGTGTAGTGAACATTAATTAATACAGGTCCATGAAGACTAACTGGTGGATCGCTAGACAATATTGTTTCTGGGTTATTACCCTTCGTCAGTAGCGATTACCGAGAACCTTAGTTGTTGAAATACCTTTACATGTAGTGGCCATCAAAACTTCTTGGCGCGAGCCAATCACTCCTAACGAACCACTGACAACAGAACACTGACGAGACGATACCTTGTCTAACACCTTGCGGAGACTAAACAAGAGACGACCGTCAAACGTCCAGTGTCAACATATAAAAGGATTGCTGCAATTAAGTTCAAAAACAATTCAAATTACACCATTGAGGTGTAAGATTAGACCATCTTTCGTGTAAATTTTACATTTTGCTGTCAGATTTGACAAGATACATTTTTAATTTTGTTATATATATATTTGATGAAGTCCCAAAGCCCAAATCTTACTCCATTAGTGAAAAAGTATTATGAATTTTATTTTGGGTGTAACAAGGGCCTTGGCCTCATATATCCGCTTATCGTGTTCTACACTGCAGTGAGGCTATCCCTATGATATAGAGGAAACACATAGATCACTCACTGATATTTCGACTTAACAAATGTTAAAGGGATTACATTAAAATCAAAACATACAGTAGTGTACACTAGTCTTATTGCAATCTGCAATAAGACCAGTTCCATGCTGTGAAGAATTGTCCGTATTATAGCTTCCAGAACAGGTGATATTACATAAAGAGAGCTCAGATTCTGATGGAAGTAATGATGAAAGAAACAGATTTTGGTTATACAGCTTTGGAACAAAACTTTTGCGTCTCATTTATTGACTCAAGAAGATCTCAACGATCTCATGCGAGATTTAAAGCTATCCAAAAACCAGTCTGAAATGCTTGGTTCCTTGCTAAGAAGATGGAATCTTCTTTAAAAGAATGCAAGGATATGTATTTATTGCAATCGTCATTCTCAATTTTAAGACTACATTTCTAAAAAAAATGGTTAGTGTTTTGTAAATACATTCCTTCTCTTTTGGAAACATTTGCTATAGAACATAACCCAACAGAGTCACGCTTGTTCATTGATTCTTCTACAGCATAATTTCCATAAGTACCAGGGGCTCACTCTGCTATTATGAATGAAACATATGAGATTAATATTAGAAAAGCGTCCATGGAGCGTATGAAATGTACACGTGAGTGCATGAATATTTGTGGTGATTTGAAGGTAATTGCACTTATTCTTGTGCAGCTTGGCTAAACAAAGTATTGTTGTTTTTTACGTACAGCTTTGATAGAAATACTAAGTTTAACACTTTTTATTCTTAAAGCATCAAGAGGGATGCTCCAATTAGAGAGAAGTACAAAGAAATACGAAATGGAGTGACTAGAATATATATATATATATATATATATATATATATATATATATATATATATATATATATATAATATAGACTATAAATAATAAAAATAATGACATTTTTGAAAGTGCCAAGGAAGTATGTGAAACGCGTAAAACAACAACTAATGGGAAACAATCAGCATGGTGTAATGAGGAGATGCAGCTACAAGTGCGAATAAAAAAGAAGATATGGAAATTCCATTTAAATAAGAAACAAATTACTACAATGAAGATAAGTCATGGTTAGAATTTGGAGAATAATTAGAAGAAAGTAAAACGAAAAACGAAAAAGTAAAACGACATAAATACTATCATTAAAAGAATAAAGGTGGACATATTCGGACATAATAAATAAGGATAATGGAAAGAATATTTTCAAGAATTGTTAAGAGGAGAAGAAGTAAATTAAACACAAGACGAAATAAGCAAAAGTGAACAAATAGGAAGATGAATGGATAACCATGGAAGAAATGATTCAAGCGTGGACAAGAAAAAGTAAAATCGGAAATCCCTAGAAATGCTGGAAAAAAATTAATGAAATGACTGCTACACTTGATAAATAAAGCCTGGAATGAAGAAACTACACCGATGGATTGCGAAACTACGTCAGTTTCGCAATTTTACCTATATTCAAATAATCGGGGACCAGAAAGAACATAATACTGAGTATAGGGGAACAATACTTCCATGAAATTATAACAACAAAATCTGAACTAAAAACTGATAATGTCAGAGTCCCAGCGTGGTTTCAGAAAGGGCCACATACTCACCATTCAACAAAATATCAACAGGACTAGATTGAAGACAGTAGAGAAGCTTATGTGGCGTTTGAAAAAGTGTCGAGAACAGTGGTGTGTAATACGTTAGAGAAGAAAAGTGTAAGGAGAAAACTGGACAAAGTAGTTCATAATCTTTATAGAAACACGACAAATATATTCATCTACAAAAATACGAAATCAGAAACGTTTAAAACACACGAATGACGAAGAGGAAGGGGAAGAATGAGCCCATCTCTATTTACAGTATTTATGGATAATATCATCGAAATTTTGTGAAGAACAAAAAATATATTTGTGAGCTACAGAACTCTACAACCTCTAGATATCTCAGAATCTGCATAAGCAGATCATGTCGTAATTATAGCAACTAGTTGCGAGAGGGAAACCTAAACGTTTGGACAGAAAACGTAGAGGCGAATGCAATGCAATTTAATGCGAAGAAAATGAAAAAGAGAAGAACAGCAGAAACTAGTTATACACGTGAAAAAGTAAAAAAAGTAGAGCACGTAAAATACTTTGATTATTTAGGAGTGATAATAGAAGAAAGGGGAAAACAAGAAATAGAAATAGATAAAATTGAAAAAGCAATGAAAGTATAAAGAAAAGAAATATATTGAAATTAAAATTGATATTTAGTTATTTATTTATATATTATATACGCATATTTTAACCTATGGATGTGAGACAGCAAAAGACCACAAATAAATTATAAGACGAGCAAGGAGATTATGAAGAGGGATAAAATAAGAAATAATAATAATCTTTATTTTCGTCCAACAGTATACACTAAAAAGGCACACAAATCTAACGGTGAAAATAACAAAATAATATGGAATAAAAAAATATTACATCTAACTATCTCTTTAAATTGATAAATATGTCGTCAAAACATATTAGCAGATCTGATACACTAGACTTCTTGACATGACATTAGTCCTGCAGCTTCGAATAAAGCAAGTTACACTGTTTAGGTGGACTTGCATATAAGTCCACGTAAATTTGTTGTACTAACAAAGAACAACCTACTAATTATTCAATAAAAATACATTCGAAGTGAAAATTTTGTTAGAAAATAATGTAAAACGAATGATTTTATAATTTTAAATTAAATATGATCTTTATGCTGTTTTCCATACTTTATTTGGTCGTCTCTTTCAACTCTTCACGATTTTCCTTCGTTCTCATACTTTCTAGCTGTCTATTCTTATTAATTCTAACCACATGTCCCCACCGTTCCAATTGTCTCTTCTATTTTGGCCTTTAGTGGTTTCATTTCTAATTTTTGTCATATATCGTCATTTCTTCTTTTATCTATTCTTCTCAAGTTTAGCACTTTTCTTAAATATATCACTTCGTCCGCTTGCAGTGATTTTCTTTGCCTTTCAGCCCCATGCGTTAGCATTGATAACTATAGCTTTTGGAACATAAGCATTTTTTATTGTTATCTCTTTATTAGTTAAGAAATTTGGGTATATTGCTGTTTATTCTGTCACAAATCTCGGGCTTGGTCATTCAGACTTATTTCCAAATTTAAATGCACTACTTGTTCTAATTCTACTTCTTTATATATTCTATATTTATATCTATCTTGTTATTTGTTACTGCCATCACTTTTGATTTCCCAGTATTCAATATTAAATTATATTTACTTAACTTTGCAATCGAAATTTGCATATCATTTTCCAGTTCTCTTTCTGTTCTCTTTCCCTATTTCTATACTCTAAGACCTGTAGTAAGTATTTCACAATAAACAAGGTCAGGATCTGATATTGCTACATTATGTACTCTAATAGTTTTTTTCGAAACACATGTTCGTAATCATTATTAGATCTAACAGCGAAACTCGGTTCTCGGTAATTCTTTTGGGTTGTTTTATGATTTGCCCAAATCCCACAGCTTTCTTAAATAAACAGTAGCAGGATTATTTGGATTTAGTTAATGTATACTTACCCAAATTTACTTACTCTGACATCGGTAAATCATCACAACCTGAGCAACACAACCTGAGCAACACAAAAGAAATCTAGTAGCTACAATAGCAGAGAGAGCCATAAAATTAACGAGCCCACAATATAGAACTGAAACAATAAATAAAGCTAAACAGGCCCTAACTAATAACGATTACCCAACTAAATTCATCAATAAAATTTTTAAAAACAGAATCCACAAACATTATAACAATAACAAAAAAACAACTAACAACCTAACACACAATAAACCTAATTACATAAAAATTCCTTACGTTAAAAGACTGGCAGAATCTATTAACCTAATATTAAAACCGTATAACTTCACCGTAACATACGAAAACACAAACATAATCAGTGGAGGAATATATACAAAATTAAAAGACACCCTACCATTAAAAAAGCAATCTAATTGTATCTATAGAATACCATGCAAAAACTGCGATAGCTGTTACATAGGGCAAACCATGCAATTAATTGAAGAAAGAATAAAAGGACACAAATATTCCAGCAACATAACAGCTTTAAAAAAACATACACAACAAACAGGACACAATTTCAATTTCGATAACATAACAATCCTGAAAAAAGAAATCAAATACCACCAAAGACTTTTGCACGAAATGATACAAATAATCAAGGAACCCAAGGCAATCAATGACAAAATTGATATAAAGAATCTATCGCAAATATATTACCAAACCATTTA
The DNA here is from genome assembly GCA_959613385.1 of Geotrupes spiniger. NCBI lineage: Eukaryota > Metazoa > Arthropoda > Insecta > Coleoptera > Geotrupidae > Geotrupes > Geotrupes spiniger. The sequence continues at coordinate 6,086,702 of OY390736.1, read as the reverse complement.
ATTGCAAACACACAACACACTAACCTCGCTGATTTCACCGATCATATAAAAATTGTTTTACATTAATTAATTCACCACCAATTTTGCTTATTGCATATGATTACTATTTTCGATTTAGGGATACATATTACCATAACACACCACAATCTAAGTTTTACGAACGGAATTTATGTCTATGTAACGTTTTGACGTAATGTATCTGAATGAAATTGACATGGCCATCTCTCCTAAAATAACACATTTTAAATATTGCAAATGAATTTTCAAACATCCAAGTATGCTACAATACGACGAAATCAAAGGCGCTACATGTAAATGTAAACAAATATGACGCATTTAAATTACGTTTGAATTTTTTAAACATCCAAGTTTAATACATTGCTTCAAAACGATATAAAATCTTATATTATTTCTGATGAAGGTAACAGCAGTACCGAAACGTTAAATATAACAACATAAGAAATACAGTTTTTTAATAACCAATTATACCCACAATTGGCAATACTGCCAAAATCAATCATACTATATATATATATATATATATATATATATATATATATATATATATCGGTATTTAATAGTTTTTTTCGAAACATGTTCGTAATCATTATTAGATCTAACAGCGAAACTCGGTTCTCGGTAATTCTTTTGGGTTCTTTTATGATTTGCCCAAATCCCACAGCTTTCTTAAATAAACAGTAGCAGGATTATTTGGATTTAGTTAATGTATACTTACCCAAATTTACTTACTCTGACATCGGTAAACAATTTGCAAATGGAATTTCGAGCTCCTCCACGAAACACCGATATTGAGTATTCGGTGGTGTGTATACCACGCCAACAACAAACCTTTTTGCATGAACCCTAATGCTGTAGATATTTCATGTGTTAACCAAGTTTCATAGATTGCACATCCGTCATATTTTCATTGTTTAATAACTCTACATATTTATTCTTCATCTGTTATAATATTCATGTTGGTCTCTTATTTATTCGAGAGTATTTGCATTCAGTTTCCTCATATTTCTCAGTGTTTTGTAAAACATGCTTTCTTCGATGTTTTCCTGCATTTTCTGCCAAACTTTATTTCTTTGTAGGTACGTTTTCCATATTTTTTCTTTTCACTAACTTCCTTTCTGATATTTTAAACCTTTCCAGGTTATCTTCCAGGTTTGTTGTTTGTTAATTTTTCGTGTAGTTGCCAATTTATTTTTATGTCTCTTCTATATACATTTATTCCAAATTTGCTTTCTTCTTTATTATTCATTATTTTCGTAGCTTCATTTAACCCTTACGTCTCGTATTTCCTTGCATGTACTTACTTCCCTTGCCACTTTATGTGTCCAACTGTGTTCATAAAATATGTAATTGATTATTCCATTATTGTTGATTGTGTTCTCTCCATATTTACCCTTTCCAGTTCTTATATTCATTTCCCACTCTTGTATTATAGTCCCCAGGTATCATATCATTCTGTATATCTATTTCATCACCTTCTCCTGATTTAATTATATCAATATTTAAATTTATTCAATTGCACCATTATTATTATTAGAATTTGTTTTGATTGCGCTCCTAAATCAATAATTAACGAAAATTTAAAATCCTGAATTATGCACATGGAAACATAATTCATAATTGTTTTGATATAGACATTTACTGCATAGATTTTCTTAAGTCTAATAAAGAAAATAAAATTATCTTGTGTACACTTATTTATTAGTTATTACTAGATGTGCCAATTCAGGGCGCGATATATTACCATAGATATTTTAGCCAGACTTCTGATCCGTATAGCTCTATCCATAAACCGAAGAAGACTTTAAAATAGTTTCTAAGGCAAATACTCTTGCTGCCTTATTTATTGAAAATTGTTGGTATAACAGTTTATTATTTACACTGGTATCGTAGTATTATTATTCGTTAATTAGGATAACAAAGTACAAAAAAATGCACGCTTGAAGAGATTAAAGTAAGCTACGAATGCCACGATCTCACCACTTAACAACTTTTTATAAATTAGTAAATTATCTCAATAATTTCCAAAGATGCCTGAAACTAAATGCAAAATTTCCTTAGTCCTGCATTGACACATGACATTGCTTACTTAAAATATAAGTTCTACTTGTAATAGACTACAATTTTTTAATAACTGAAAGCAATGGATGGCCGCGCCGGTACATGTCACATGGAAATCAATGTGGAAATATTAACCCTCATGTGATGATTCGATGAAGATTGCTTATTTATTAGATAGAATAAATTTATTTAAGTTTTTAACATGATATTGTTCGTAAAATTCAAATCAATTTAATTACCTATAATGAAATATAATGAATATATATATAATGAATAATATAATGAATATAATGAATGAAATATTTTACTCTATTTATTTGTTGTATTTGTTTGTAATTTACAATAAATAGAATTAATTGAATGAAATGATGGATTGTTAGATCTTAAAATTTTAATTATTTGTATTATCTTAATATATTGTTGTTGTATAACATAAATTCGAATACGTATTGAAGGAACCTGTTTGTAATTGCAAATAAACGATCACACTAGGCATTCTGTTGGACAACACAAAAATTCAAGAGTATCAATATACTTATTTCGAAAAATTATTTTTCTGTGTATGAATTAAAAAAATCAGACGCCAACTTCAAGTATTTAATCAGTACTGCAGTATACTGCTGAAGATAACAACTTAGTTGACGAAATATACATTTGGCGTATAATAAAATACTGTGAGGTAAAGGTAAGTTTGTTTAATTTTATAATAAATAAAGCGATTTAATCATTACGATTAAATGATTTTAATGTTCTTTATATCATAGTGCTAACTACTTTTTAGGTTTGTAATGATCAATGTAGAAAAAAATACAAACCAATTAACATACTTTTGAAGGCAGATGGCACTGCAATGGCAATATTATTCTGAATGCTCATGTATGATAAATAATAAAAAATTTTGTTGATACTTTTAATGGAGTCAAATGGAAACAATAATTGAATTGCATAAATTAAAATAAAATGTTAAATGTGTGAAAGAAAATGACATTGCAATTTCTTTTTGTTATTTTTACCTACCTACAAATTATACCTAATGCCACGGAAACAGTTTCTAGCGTTTTGTGAAAACACAAACAGGTGTGACAATTGTGATACATATCAACTCGTGCAGACATTGTTTAACAAATAAATACTGTAAGTTATGATATATTTATGTAGAGTATTTTTATATTTGTATAAGTAGAGGGCCGCACCGTTTGGGTCACATCGGAAGCCTGTCAGATATAACAGCGTTTGTTTCTGCTATTCCCTGTATAAATACACACTCTGTCAAGACTATACCACGATATTCATACAAAATGTATATTGGAGTTACATTTCCGTACATACACTGCACGTTGTTCAAATGCCGGTCTTTAAAACACACGTTTTAGTGTTTCTTTGAAAGAAAATTTGCGCGTTACAATCGCAGTTTCGAATCTACTGGTTTTAAGAGAGGTAGTATACATATTTTGGGTCACTCTTGAAACAAGAAAATGATTATATTGAAACTTGTGGATTACAATATAAAGATTTTATTCAGTTTGCTTTTAAACTTAACTTGACTATTTTTTGTGTGTTTATATTGTTGTATAACTCTTTTGATTGACCCAATAGACTTTTGTGACAGTTCTCATTGTTATTCACTACAAATGGTTCCTTTGTCCAGTACTTGAATGTCATGTGTTTGAAACATGCGGGGTATTTTTAAGTATATTATTATTACTTATTGATTTTCATTGTTTTATTGCAGGGTATATATGTATATATAACAAGTGCTATATAGTATATTAGAGGAATTAACAAATCCCTATTTCTGGATGCCAATTGAAATAGTATTATAAGGTCGAATTTAAATGAGATTAATTAATCAATTAATTAACTTTAATTTAACTTTGCAAAGACATTTTAGTTTGAAAAAAATACCAACTGTAGGATTTGACAGTTAGAAGAATTTGGAATTTACAATAATTCTAATATTATATAAGTTTAATACTTAAACAGAATATATAACAACTATACAATTTTTACTAGTCAAATAAGTCTCTTGGTTTTAATATCTCTAGACATATGTCAAAGAATAAATCTCAGGGTTTCTAAAATATCTTACTAGCTCAAAAACTTGCGATGAGTAATAGCTTTCTCAATTTTACAAAAATATTAATTTGTATATAATTTTAATAGCCTCCCTCCCCCCTGTAAATTAGCTTTTTACGAATAGTTTTATACTTCAAACTCTGAGATTTATATTTGTAAAAGGAAAGTGAGTCAAACTTCTATTCTCAAACTCAAATCCTGTTTGGTTAATCACTTAAATAATTTTTACAAATGTTATAAATTTTATAATCTATACCTTGTTTTTAAACTAGGAGGAGTAAATGGAAAAGCCATATTTACACTGAAACTGAAACTGACGCGAAACTTGTATGGGATACAATATATATATATATACTTAAAAATGTACACGATGTTATAACGATATGAAGCACCTAGTTCTGAAAAGAACCGATTTATTTACTTTTGGAATTACGGAAAAAGAAATTACGAGCACAAAACTGTTAACTGAAATGCAACCACTTAGCATTATGTAAAAAAGACTCGGTTTTGGCCAATTACAGGTGTAGGTTCTAGCGCGGCAAATTTAAATCACTCCTCCTAGTTTAAAAACAGAGTATAGTATAAGTATGCAGATTTTAATTTTATACAATTTTAATTGCTATTTATAAAACTAGTTGCAAAATGAACTGCTCCTTAATACGATACGGAAATATAATAAAACTCGTCTAGTTTTAAGAAGTACTATTTTGATACATGTTTTTTCAAGAGGGATATAAAGTATAAATAACAAAGATTTCGTGTTTTCCTTGCAATTCTAATGACATGATATAAAAATAAAGTCGTTGTCATGCATACAACTTTGTGTACAACTTTGTGCAACTGATATGACGTTTCAAAAAGTTGACATAATTCCACAGGGTTGGAAAAATATTTACTATTCTTCCACGGCTGTTTCTAAATCTACTTCATTGCATTTATATTCAGAGCTATTGTATTTGTTCAGGTGGACAATTTTATATTAGTTAGTGTTGTCATGACACAGTACAAGTTCACTGTTAACAATTTCCGAATAAGCCTTTCACACACATAACGATTATCATTCTCTTTTCACGGACATTCAAACTTACTTTAAAATACTCATTGCTCAATATATCACAATTACTTTAACCACCTTTGATATTTCACATATATTTTCTACACATGCTATATAATTTATTTTATATGTACACCAATATATGCTGTCAACAGTTGTGGTTTTAGATTTATGTGTTATGTATTTCATTCTTTTTCAACATTTCCAACTGTATTCTAGCTATCACTACATATGTCTAACAGCCTTGCGTTAATAGAGTATTCGAGTTCTTGGTGTATTTGTAACGGCCTGCGCCTAAACAACAACAACTTTGACAGTTCTGGTTTTATTTCAAACACAATTTTCACAACATACCTTTTTCGGCGCAGCTAATAATAAGTATTTACGGACTTTTACGGAAAATTTTAACATTTTTAATTTTCATGAAATTTTGTATTTAGGGTTTTTGGGTAATTCTGATCAATTATTACTAGTAATATTTTTCGATAAAAAATCCCTGAAGTGATTTCTTGATTTTTGCCATTTATTTTGTCATCTCAGGTTGCTTTGCAATTAAAGAAGACAATAAATTGGTTTTTGGGAGTAAATAGAGCAATGAGTATTCTACGTTTGGGAAAAAAATTACTAAAATTAGACTAACAATAAAAAAGATATGAGTGTGTTACACTCTTAAGTGAAACACACTGTATATATGAGGCTTCAAGTTTCTCGCCCCAAATTCGTATTTAACATTGCATAAAATTGTTTCTTTATTTCGCGATATTTCCGTGTAGTGGTTAGTGGCATGGTTATGATTTTTATTAATCTCATGCTTATCGCATGTTGTTGTTAATTATTTGTGGAGAGCAACCGTACCGTCTAGCATTATAAGCTTTATTATTTTGCAAATTCAACTCGCTTTTCTATAGTTCGCTGCATTTATTATTTGTGAGAAATTACTCTTTGCGGATGACTTTAAAATATACTGTCGAATTAGGGATAATGATTGTCATAGGTTACAATCGGATTTGAATTCTATCAACAATTGGTGTAAGTCCAACAATCTAGATTTAGGAGTTGTGTTTGATAGCAAATTAACCTTTGTGAATCACATTATTCGTACGACTTCTGCAGGCAGGCAGATGTTGGGCCTTATAGTCAGAAATTGAAAATCGTTCAATAGTATCACCGCTTTGATATCACTATATTTTTCTCTAGTTGGTTCACGATTGGAATATGCAACGCTGATCTGGTATCCATATTATCGGATTCACATTAATGAACTGGAAGGTGTTCGGAGAAAATTCTTCAAATCCTTATAATTCAAGGTAGATGATATTTATCTTGTGAGAAACATGTTACTCTTGGATCGTTTTAATATGCCATCTTCTCAGTTTCACCAGATCATATAATCTGTCGAAATTTCAACCAAATTTCCAATGTTTGAGACATTAATTCCAATACAACTCAATTTATCCAAAAAGAAGCGTTGAGCGCTTGAATATTGAACAAAATTATATATTTATTATTTATATTTCACCTGTTTTTTATTATTATTATTGTTAACATAGTTATAGTTATAGGTTTATTTTCCAATTTGTTTTATAATGACTGTTATTTAATTTTGTTCTGTATATGGAATGATTATCACACTTGAAACTTTAAACAATATTAAAGGTTATTTCTTATGAATAAAATTAACATTGTTAAGTTAACATTTTAAAATCATTGTAATTCACAAATAATTGAATCATTAAAACAAATGGTTAAAAATCGTAGTTTTTAAATAAATTGATAATAAATTTTAGATCCTAAAAAATTAAATATGTTGAACAAATGGTCATGTTGTGAAAATTGTTAAAAATCTCACAAACGATTTAAAAATCATTGAGATGTAAAAACTATAAATTGTAAAAATCATAAAAATCTAATAAATCGTTATAAGAAGTAAATGGAGAAGCAAAAAAAATATAAAAATCTTTAGAAAAGGAATATCCACAATTAAAAAATCGCAAAAACCTATAACAAAATTGTTGAAAATTATAAAAATCATAAAAATTCGCAGTTAAAAAAAGATAAAAAGGGAAAACTCTAAATGAAAAATCATCATCATGAAAAATCTAAACATATGGAAAAAATGTTAAAAAGTTGTCATGTCATTCACAAATAAATATTTTTTTACGTACTTCACTATTTTAAGAATGTAATTATAAACAATTGTATCCACACCGTTTATGCGAGTTTAACAATCGTTCGTTCGTTAATTCGTTCTTCACCGATTTTACGATTTTTACAAACTATAACTTTTATCATTCCCATTTTCACAATCTAATTACAAATAATTCAGTCACTGTTTGCATGACTTTAATAATTTTATTTATAAGTTTTAATTTTAATTTTCGCGCAGTTTTCATAGTCTAATTATATATTTTTACATCCTCAACGTTGTCACGATATTCACAATATAATTAAAATAATTCCTGCTTCAACGGTTTCACTATTTCCACGCATATTTATAAGCAAATATGTCCTTTCCGTTTGCACGACTACCCACAATCTATTCTTAAGTTATTGATTCCTGGCCGTTTTCACGGGTTTTACAATTTGTCAATATCAATATATATTTGCATTGAATAATTAGATATTCACCAGTCCCTGCGAAAAATAAAAGTTATTTATAACAAAATATTTAAAAATCGAAACAAAAGGAAACATCAAACCAAAAAATTAAAGACATTTCGGATCTGTCTACGTGCGATTCACACAGACTAATAATAAGAAAAGACTTGAATTATGCAAATACACGGTATACTAAAATAGAGTCGTCGCTTAGAACAGTCAGGAATTTTTTTCACAGCCTTGTACACTCCAATCAGTAATGTATACCTATAGTAAGAAGAGGCAGCAGTAGGTGGTAGAGAATTTTGAATACAATTGCGCAAGTGCTCTTAATCACCACTTAAGGAGAGGACTACTTGCTTTGATGACGTGACTGAGCCATCAAATGAACTTTACTAGGGTATTGTGTAAATCTCATGAAAAACTAACTGGACGTGTAATCATTCTTGCAACTCAAATATAAGAAATTCAGATGTAAACACAATTTACATTGTGACATATATTTGCTCGCGATAAGCACACGCATTAACCAAATCTGTTCGGCGCTTCCCCTGCCCGACACCGCTCATATCAGCGGTTTTTCTGCTTTTTATTGGTGATTTTATAATCAGATGGGACTGTAACATGGATTGCATAAGATGTATATTGTCCTCTAATATATGAATGAAATAGATGGCTAATAATGTGGTGATCTGTTCAGCTATTAGTAGGCTTTTCGATTCTCCTTTTAAATTGATTAGTGTTGGATGACTTGTTAATCAAGCATATAATATACACGTGATTTTAGTTCCCCATTTCTCCAACGTGCTTTTATCGATCTGTTGCTTGCGCTGGCTTGTACTTTACACGTTTGTCATGTTGCGGTGTTTGCACATTAAATATTTCGTCAAATATTTTCTTTGGTTTTTTAATTATTTTATAGGCACTGTTTCTAATATATTTAGTAATTTACCGGTTCTTCCATCTAATTTCTAGAAGACACCCAAACTACAATCATGTATTCCAAAAGTATATTCTAACACAGGAGCAGACAAGCGATAAATCATTGATATTTTGTTCTTATCACATTTTTCCGTCTGCAAAATTTTTCACTTACATCTTCAAATCTAATGTTTCCTGCAACTACCAAAAGACCTATGGTGCACATTCATCAAAGCCGAAACATATACGAATATCATCATGTGTTGATAACTGTATTTAATTCTTAATTCAGTCATACCTGATTTTATACCCTTTACTCAATTTATTTGAGAGAGCCGAAAGGAGCGCTAGTGCCTATCAGAATAATAATGGCGAGAGGGAATCTCGCTGATAAATTCCACGTTTTTTCTGAGTGAATTTAGTCTGAATCAATCTGTGAACTTTGAACTAATTGTCACACGCCAAGTCTTCATCATTTTTTTTTTTATAAAATTCGTCAGTTCATTCCAATAAACTGTATTGACTTGAATGACCAATTATAAGCCATGCTGTCAAATGCTTTCTTCTAGTCGATCAGTCAAATCATGGACACAGCTTAATTATTTTATTTCCTTAACATTATATAGTAATTATTCTGTAACAAGATTTATGTTGATTATTTGCGCTTAACTACTTTCTATTCTGACTAGTGGATTGGATGATACAACAGTATCTAACACTAACACGCAATAGCAACAACAACATAGAATTTAAGGAAAACCCACATGCACGGACATGATAATACCCGCTCTCTCTCCAATCAATTGAACCCTATGAAAATGGCAGTCTTCAATAGTTTGATAGACAGATTCCTCAAGTACAGAGAATATAAACGAACTTGACACCATTAAAAAAAACAGAAAATAAGTACAATAATGTCATTATTGATAAAATGGTCACCAAAAATCAGAAAACGGCTAAAGTTCAACATTTTTACACAGCACAAGATACAACCTCATAAACCACGTTGACAATCTCAGCTAGAGTATATGCAATAGACTCAAGAAACATAACGTAAAAACTACCTATGTCAATAAAAACAATAGTATCAGTATGTTAGTCAATAGCAAAGACAAAATTGACAAAGGAGAAAAATCAGGAGTATACCAAATTAACTGAAAAAAGGAACAAGCAGGAGGAAACTTGAATCATGCTGAAACAACACAAAAGATACATTCTTTACAACCAGGTTGGAATAGCTGAAAATTGGTGCTGCATGTGGAGAACAAAGGACACTAATTACATCTTTTAGAAAACTCGGAAGACGCGTCTCTTTAAAATACACATCACGCAGAAAACATCTGGCCCGTTAACTTATTGGGTTTTTTAGATTTGCTTTTCCCAACTTAGTTCGCTTATTTGTAACCGCTGATAATTTGTATATAATATCATGTATCATGTGTATAGCTTGGGTGTAGTTTTCATCGCTAGTAACTAATAGTCATGTAAATAATATTTTCGAAAATTTGTTAAAAAAATACAGGTTTGTTGTAAATGTTTTAGGCTTTGAAAATACCTTAATAAAGAAGCGAATCGTCAGCTTGAACAAATTGATGGCTTTATATTTTTCCTAATGGTTAAATGTCTTATACTGTCATACATTTCTTTGTCGTACAAAATTGATAGATTAGATAAATTAGTTCGTCTTTTCTAAAATTATGTCTATTATGTCGTCAGAGGAAACAATGCACTTGTTCGTGGTTCTAGCATATTTCTCTACATGTTTAGGATATTTTTTGAATGTCATGCATTTTTGAAGCTTGTCTCAATGGGTATCACATCTTTGGCAATAAAAGAAGGTATTCGTGGTGTCTTACATTCGGTTGAGTTTTCTTAGGGTCTTCTCCATATTTTTTAGCTTCTCCATTTTATTAGGCATTTGTATTTTTCAATTTAGTTGCAACAACGTCTTCATCGCCATCTGATTCGTCATTAAAACTTATTACTATATACTACCTCTGTCCCAAACTATGGTATATATTTCTCTACAGTTTACGGAGTTTTTGAGTCTTTGAGGAGATCATGAATTTTTATGGGTTGAGTATAATTTAGACAAGGTGTTTCTAATAGAGTCTTAGGTGGCTATTCTTAAAAATTATTTAGTTGTGACAGACGGTCAATTAAAAACCTAGAAAGTATCAGAAAATCCAAAATAAATCGTGAAGAACGGTTACAGGTTTCTATTATGTGTAACCAAGATGCTGTTGAAACCACTCAATTAAGTTTAAATTTATAAGTTTTCTATTAATGTAAGTTCACATAAAGTTCTGTTTCACTAATTTTAATTATATAAAATAAATTTTCATAGTTTTTTATACCATAATTTGGGACAAATAAAATCAGAGAAATCTATACCATAATTTGGGACAGAGGGAGTAGTATTTAATGTAGTAGATGTTAAAGCCTTTCTTGTTTTATTTAATATAAACAAGCAAACATTTTATATAAAACAATTTTGTAACACCATAAACGATATCGCTGGCGCTGGTTAAATATGAGTTTAACTTGTTTATTACTGAAAATATTCACTGATGGTTATAGATGTGTGACGCCTCCAAAAATAATTGGAAAACCAATTACGCTCGCGACGATATGACTCGGCCATTATTGCAATGTTAAACATATATAATATATTTATTATTGTACTTTAACATTTATCTGAACAATGTTTTTTTTTGTTAAGTTTTAATTGAATTTTGTTTTTTTGTTTAAAATATTCCAGTTATATAAACCAAGGAGACATGAAATCAGAATATTAAACATATATTTCTAAATAATAAACATGTCAACGTTAAGATCCAGGAAACCCATGCAATCAAATGGTTTGATTTTCAAACTACCCGGTAACCGAAAGGTTAAGCAAATATACGAACACACATTTACTCGTTTAATTCCACTATTTATTTTCGTGTGATTTCTTTTTATGTTTCATTTTATATTATATTTAAGTTGCTAATGGTTGTTCTGTAATACAATAAATTATTATTGGGAATTGATTTTTATATATAATTGTCGTATTAGTTAATTTAACTTGATTTGATTTCGTGTTTGTTTGATTCAATTTTTTTATATTCAATTTAGTTTCATTTTTAATTTTTTAAATGCCGTACTTAAATTATCGAAATTAAGGGCCGCCGTAGACTACCGATTAAACAGTCGGCCGATAGTTTAGTCTGTGGCTGAAGTACACGTGGCCTTATGGGAGCGCGTACACTATGCGATTTTAAATCGGCCGATTAAAAAGTTTGATGGGCAGTGCGATTCCCATCCAACTTTAAAGTCTGCCAACTATCGGCCGATCGCTTGAAGTGCATGGCGTTCAATACGAGAGCGCACACTATACAACTATTTAGTCGGCCGACCGGGTCTGATAAGAAGTGCGCGTGCGTACATTTGTCGTTTATAAAAGACAATTGAATAATAATAATTTATTAGCAACGATCATTACAGACATTTGCAACGCCAAACATTTTAAAAGAAACAATCAATGGAAAGTTCAGTCAACTAATATATAGAATTAGAATCATTAAAATTTAAATGAAACACATGTTAAACTTTCGAATTCTTTTTTTCATTAATTTCTTTCGTCTATTTAATATAATATATAATATTATAACTTTTCTAGATAACATTTCTTTTTGATGTGTGCAGTTATTATAACACGTTTCGCCCAAGAACTGTGCTTCGCGATGTATTCAGCCGCCGACTATCGGGCAACTATCGGACAGTGTGCGCGCCCTCGTGCAACCAAATAGTTTAGTCGGCGTAGTGTGCGCGCTCCAGCCCGATCCGACTAAACTATCGGCCGACTGTTTAATCGCTAGTCTACGGCGGCCCTAAGTGTTAATAATATCAGCGGCAACAGGTGCCACTGAATCGGCTTACTCGTCACCGGATATTTATGTTATTTAAATTATCTGAATTTTATTAGAATTGAGATTCCAGTCATGTTAGTTTGTAATCTCTCTTAAACCCGATCGTGTTTTCGTCGAACAGATTGCAGAATTTGTTTAAATATTTATTGCAGGAAGCAATTACGACGGTACTTTTGGTTTGTTATAAAACAAAGCCTTTAATCTCAGTGCGTGCTTTATAATCATTCGACACTCAATGTGGTATTCAAAAATATCCTTTGTCGGCATCCGACATTTGAAAACGTCGATTTAGCGGGTTTGCAGTTCCCCTCTTGTTGTTACAGTTTGCGGAAGCTTCATATCTTGGGCGTCGTTTAGGGATTTTGCTGGAATGTATTTTATGCAAGAAAAAAATATAGAATTTGCTTTATTTTATTTGCTTATTAAATTTGAAGATTTATTTTATTTTATGTTGAAAATATTTTTAATTTATTATTTACATAATAATCATCAGTTTATTTCAGTAGCCAAAGCAGAAATACAACACCAAACCAAACAATTATTTTAGATTTAAAATTCTTAACTTAAATCGTTATTTATAACTTGATTTGCTCAAATAACAACCAACAGATAATAGCAGTACAAAGACTCTTAATTTATTAATCAATAAAAATTTTGATTTGGTTAAACAATATACCACAGTACACAGTCATAACATATACATTAATACATTTTTTTTATAATGAACCGATTAAGCGATATAATGAAGCGATTTATACATAAAGTTACTGATTAAAAAATCCATTGATAAACACAACAAACGTCAAAGAAACACATTAAAAAACTGCGATTTACATAAACGAACATTTTGTTTTTTCTAAAACAAGAAATCAAGAAATACAAAATATGCCAGTAAAATATTAAGTGGTTCGGCCACTAAATTCGATAGTGTCTCATTGTTCATTTGAAAGCAAATTTAACGTGAATATAATAAAAAATAAGTAATAGTACTGGTACGATAGGATAAGAAAGTATCGATAATCCAATATTAGTAAAGTCCGGATTTTAGGTTTTTTGACTATTTTCACTTTTGTAGGCATTTTAATGAAACTGATATATATATATATTAATTTTGATAGAAATAAATAATTTTAGAGCCCATTTGTTCATGCCTAAAATGCCTATTTCTGCTTTATGCTGCCTAGTGACCTATAATGCAACCTTATACATGATTTTTTGTGCCTAAATAGGTTTATTGTTGTTTTTTGCAATTTCATGCTATGTTGTGTACGTCGTACGTCAAAACACTGCAGAGGGCATTTTAATGGTTACATTCACATAGGCAAGCAACGTCACGGACCGTCAACGTCATGGGCCGTCTAGGTTTCTTTTATAATATTTTGACGTTACGTTCCAGACAGTTTGCTTTCATTTCCTTCTTCCGCATTCAAAATGAATGCAATCATTGCTAAGTTTTTATTGCATTTTTTGACATTGAAAACGATGATTACAATATTCATGTAGCGACTCGTTGCGTGACGTTGACGTTCCGTATAATTTTTTTTAAGGTAATTCAGTCTATACGCCATAATATTGGTAACTCAGATGCCTTCAGGAATTCAACATTCAAAAGTAAAACTATTTATCTCTGATGGAGCATCATACATGCTGAAGGCTGGCTCTAATCTGAAAATATTTTATTCTGAAGTTCAACACCTTACATGCATAGCACATGGTTTAAATTTAGTGTACGAAGCAATAAGAAATGAATATGAAGACATAGACGGCCTTATTTCCAAGATTAAAAAGGTGTTTTTAATAGCACCTATTCGTGTGCAGCGCTATAAAAATACATTAGTCAATGTTCCTTTACCGCCACAACCTATTATCACAAGGTGGGGAACTTAGATTGGAGCAGCGATATTTTATGCAGATCACTTTGACGAGATTAAACAGGTTTGTTTTGCTTTTAATCAATATCTGCCCAGTTTATTTTTTATTTTTGCTTCAGGTTGTAATGCACTTTTGTCCAAATGAATCTAAATGTATTGAGAACGCCCAAAAATATCTCGAAAAAAGAGATGTAAAATAAGATTTGTTTTATATTAAAACACACTTTGGGGTGTTGTAAATATAATAACTACGTTATAGACAGTGGGTCTGCCACTAGCAAATTCTTTAAAACTTATACATGATGTTGAAAATAATTTGCAAGGAGCTCCCGGAAAGGTAGCAAAAGTTGCCTTGAACAAATTGAAATGTGTTTTAGAAAAAACCCCTCCTACAAGTTTATTTGCAAAATAAAAAAGTTACTAGGTGGTGACACTGTTGATGAAGAAATCAACATTAATTGGTGTAATTTTAAATTTGCACCATCACATCGTGTGATGTAGAACGTTCTTTTTCACGCATGACAAATATATTAACTGACAGAAGAATGAATTTTACAGTTGATGATTTAGAACAATATTTGGTTTGTAATGCCTACGAATAAAGTTTATTTCAACTTATTGACGTTTTTGTTTTTTCTATCTAGAAATAAACTTCCAAAGCAAACGACATACCGACCACCTAATTAACGATTTTTAGCGACTAGTTCGGCGACTATTTTCATTTTTTAATGACCTAAAAATCCGGACTTTAAATATTAGAACTGTACATTTGAAGTTGCATTACTTTCGTATTGGCGTAAAACTCACTATAATAGGCACAGTGAGCCAACTAAGTTTCCGGGTAGCCTTTAGATGTATAGCCAACACCACGCACTCCACTCATTGTTATTGCGCCTCACGAAGCTAACAGGAACACCCATAGCCGTAGTTTACAATGTTCATGTGCATATGACATTGATTGATATTTTACTTCAAATCAGTCGTCAATAGGATCTATAATATAAACCACAAAAAGTTGATTCTTCGACGACGTACTTGTGTAAAATGAGCTACACTTTCAATTTCTCCTAATTATTATCGATGTATGTACTCGTATTTACAATTCGATACGAATTTATTAAACTAATATGCAATCATTTACAACGTACACGAAAATTATATCAGATTGTTTATAAATTTATAGATTTGTAATAAATACATATGGGACTTAAAATATGTCTAATGTAATTTATGAAATAATTCAAAGAAACGAAAGATAGTTTTTTCTCCAGATTTTGATTTAGTTTACCTGTATATTACATATGAACAATTTATATACAATTCTTAATTCAAAATTTATTGTGACATTTAATATGCTTTTAATATCAAGAAATATGCCTAAATAACTACAATTGAGAACTTATCGGAAATATTAGTTATTTTATACATGTCGTTAGTTCATGTAGCAATAGTTACATAAATATGTTCGCTGAATAAAATAACAGTTTTTTGTAATTTTCAGGTCAGTTAAACACAATTAACCGCAAAGATTATTTCTTCGGCGAGGTGAATTCTGAACGCGTCCTGGCCACGCATTGGGTGGGAAAACTGAACATCGTTAGCAAAAGTGCTTTTTGAAATGATAACCCACCTCATTTACTTTGTTCAGAAACAAAGAATGATAGTGCCCTTTAAAAGGTAAGATCGTAAATGATAAACTCAGCAATGCACATGTTTTACTCTTAAATTCGTCTCCAACCATTACAATGTCATTTAAATTTTCGTATTTAGAACATAATATAATTCTCCTCTCCTTGAATTCGTCGACTTCTCCCATACTCTATATTTCGTTTCTCTTACTCTCGTTTTGCAATATCGCCTCCAGTTTTTCCCTTTTTGTCTCTCTTCCTCACTTAACACCTCATTCACGCACTCTTTTATATGTACTATTACGTACGTTATATATCACTAAACTTTATGCTGATTTTCATTTTCTTTCTTGCGCGTGCACTTGTTTCCATCTATATACCATGTCACTTTCCACGTCATTCCCCTCTCTTCTCCTCCATTACCGTCGTCACTGATGTATCTGCCTTTTCATACAACATCGTCCGGTTTTCTTCCCATCTCGATATCTCGCTCCTACTATTTTCAATTTTCTACACCGCCAATGGTTTGTTTACAAAAATTTTCTATTGTATTCGCCAGATTTCCAGCGTGTGAAGTAAAATACAAAATTTGATCTTAAATGAAGTTACATGGCCATAATAAATAGACATAGACTTTGAATGTGAAAAATTTACTTCTAAATATAAAATCTATAAATTTAATTAACGCTACCACAGTACCTTGGGTAGAACCTAGAAAAAGGAAAATGTTAAACTTGGTAGTTCTAGGTAAGATATTACCTTTGAAAATATTCTCTTCGCGAGATTAGCAGTGTGTTATTGGTAGAGGAATCATGATTGAAATACCTAAAATACAACCACCAATTTTTGTTATGGACTAGAATAATAATTATAGAACAGAGCAATTTGTGTTGTCGATCCTGTGTAATAAAATATGAGTTCTATAATAATCCTGTATAATATTTTTTTAACTTGTCAAGAATATTATAATTCTAAATATATGGAATTATAATATACTTGACAAAAATAAATATTATACAGGATTATTATAGAATTTTGCAATTCATCATATGGTTTAGCCTTTTTTCTCTACTACGTATCCTCGTAGGGTTACATAAACCTCGACGCCTATCTACTTCAATAATGAATTTATAGTTATTTATAGCACCAGGAGGTTTTTACATTCGTGTACTACACAATTCCTACATGTGATACATTTGCAATTTTTTTGCAACTTCATGGTAGTTGTTATTTTCCACTCATTTTTTGAACCGTTACGATCATATATGTAGTATGTGTAGTTGTAAAATGCCGGATGCCGACAAACAATAATTTTGAATACTATATTAAGTGTCGAGTGATTATATCGCACGCACTGACATTAAATGCTTTGTTATATAACAAATCACAAACCGTCGTAATTGCTTCCTGCAATAAATATTTAAACAACTTCTGCAATCTGTTCAACGAAACCATGATCAGTCTAAGAAAGATTGCAAACTGACTTGATTAGAATTTTAATTCTAATAAAATTCAGATAATTTAAATAACATAAATATCCAGTAACAAGTAAGCCGGTTCAGTCACACCTGTTGCCGATGATATCATTAGCACTTAATCTTGATACTTCATGTACACTATTTGATGAATTAAAATTAAAATTTAACGAAAATCTAATACGAAATTAAATTAATGAAAAATAATGTAAATGAAAGAAAAATTTATACAATTGTTAAATATTAAATGTAAAAAGTTGAAATTAAACAAACACGGGAATAAGTTGCAATTCAAAATCTAAGTAAATTAGAACGACAAGTAGATAGTATATAAAAATAAAATCCAAATAATAAATTATTGTACTACATTAGCAAACATTAAAATACAACTTGACAAGGAAATCATAAATTGAAATTATTAAAATATAAATTCTAATCGGTCGCAAGTTATTGTACCCAGTAGATTGAATTTCTTTGATACACGAATAACATGCGATTCCAATTTGAGGAAAAAATCCACTAAAAAAACAAAACAAACAAAAATGAATAACTTAATTTTGATTAATATTTTCTTGAACTTGATGTTCGCAGTTAATATGTAGATTTTAATAATCTTCGGGTAGAAGTATGTTTGCCATGTTGAACGAATTAAATAGTTTTATTTGGTTTGATCAACGTTCCAACTTGCAGGGTTGTTTTATTTTCCCTGGTGATGGACAATTAATTTTGTTAACATTTTTCGTACTTAGTGTTTGCAGTTAATTTGTACATTTTTAACTTTGTGTGGTAGTATTTACTGATTATGTTTGCTATTGTGAATCAAAATTAAGTATGCATGATCGCGGAAAATAAAACAACCCTTCACGATTGAACACGGGTCAAAACAATTCATAGTTAAAAATATATAAATTAACTGCAAACATCAATTCCAACAAAATGTGTATCAAAATTAAGTGTCCATCATCACGAAAAATAAATCAAAACTGCAATATGACAAACATACACTATTAAAAATCTACAAATTAACTGCAAACATCAATTTCAACAAAATGTGTATCAAAATTAAGTATTCATCGCTACGGAAAACCAACAAATCTTTAAGATTGAACACAGATAAAAAGAAATCCAACATTTTAATTCGGTCAACATGGCAAATATAATCAAGAAATACTACTACACAACGTTAAAAATTTACGAATTAACTGCAAACAACAAGTTCGACAAAAAATGAAACAAAAAAATTAAGAGTCCATCACCATGTAAAATAAAACAACCCTTCCAGATGGAACACGAATTAAAACAAATGAACCATTTAACAGTACGCAAAGTTAAATATCTACAAATTAACTGCAAACATCAAGTTCAAGAAAATTTGAACGAAAATTAATTGTCCATCACCATGGAAAATAAAACAACTTCCTCACAATAAACACAACAAATCAAACAATTCAAAAAGGAACAATATCAATGAAACTGGAAACGGAAACAAGCAACGTCATACTGAACAGTATGACGCGTGATGTATGAATAATGAATGAATAATCAATAGGAATGAAGTGCAGACATCCGCTTATGTAGACGATGTGGTTGGTACTGATGCACTAACAATAACAGTAACGAGAAAAAGCTTCAGAGAGAGTAAATAAAGACCTGGATACGTGTAGCAAGCAAGCTGGATTAGCAATTAACAGACAAAATTATGAGATTAAAGAGGAAAACGGGACAACTAAACCTTAAAGTACATAATTAAGAATACGAAGAAGTTAACACATTCAACAATCTATTAATCTATTAATGACAAAAACGAATACAGTAATACAATAAACTAGAGAATAGTGGGATTTAAAGCATTATACTGCCGAAACACATATGTCAAAATATAGACGTTGATAAGACCGGTTGTAACATATTCTGCTGACGATGTTCGGCGAGGTGAGGGTAAGCTATTGTGAAGGTTAATAGCGATAAATCCCCTCTGATAATCAATGATAATAATATTAATATAATAAGAACAAATTGAAATTTTATTAACAACTTATAAACCTTTATTATTATATTACTTTTAATACAAAAACTTTATTAAATCTAATATTAACGTTTTTGAAAGTTTTATTTTACAAGGGCTCAAAAGTTGATTTTCAGTTTACGTTTAATCACCTTTCCTTTTATTTACATGTTTTAATATATATCGTGGGTTCGGAGATCAATTTTGTTACAAACTTATGATTGCTTCCTTGCATTGGCTGATTTCGAATAACACGGCATTATCCTTCTTTATTTCTTGTCAAAATTTAAGCACTTATATTTACACTTCACTTTATATTTGAAGTTGGGCTGGGCTGGGCCGGGCCGGGTCGGGTCTGGTCGGGTTGGGTGGGTTCGGCACGGGGTCGAGCTGGGTTGGATCGGGTCGGGTCGAGCGAAAATGGAAATTACCTGTGCGACTTTACCATTAACGAACGGTTAGGCCAACTACTACCAATTTTTTAAATTTGAATATAAAACGCATCTGAAAATATTGTTACAACATATATTATACATACGAGGGCGACACTGAAAATTTCTAGAAAATCAAACAATTATTAATTTTAAAAATTTTTTAAAGATTTTATTTCTTTTCAAAATATTCTCCCTTAACGTCAATACATTTTTGCATTCGATGAAACCAGTCATTAAAGCAATGATGCCAAATCTTCTGGAGACACTTCAGAAACTAGGTTTTTATAATGTTCTACTGCTTCACTTAATGACGAAAACGTGATTCCACGCATTTTATCCTTTATTTTTGGAAACAAAAAGAAATCACAAGGTGCTAGGTCAGGGCTGAATGGTGGAGGATTCATGGTGCTAACTTTTAGGGCATCCAGATACTCAGTTATTAGTTTTGCTGCATGCGACGATGCGTTGTTTGATGTAAAATAATTTTTCATTTTGGCGTTTTTGGCGGACTTTTTAAAAAATGTGGTAAACAGATATTTGTGTACCAATGGGCAGTAACGGTTTATCTACCTTCTAATGCTAAAGTAGCAATATGACCCGTTTTAGAAAAAAAAACTTGGAATCATCTTCTTACCAGCACTGTTGGTTCGTCGGACTTTTGTAGGCTTCGGGTATGTTCGAAATACTCATTGAGCGAATTGACTTTTCTTTTTAGGATCATAACAATAAATCCAAGCTTCATCACCAGTGATGTTATTCCAAACCAAATTTGATGGTACACATTTGAAATTTTTCCAGAGTTTTTATGCACCATTCAATGCGTTGTTCTTTTTGATCGGGAGTTAGTTTAATCCATCGAAAACAAAGCTTTCTCACGTCTAACTGTTGATGTAAAATGTTTTTGATTTGCTCATACTAATGCCCAATGTCGCCCGAATAAAATCATAAGAGGTCCGTCGATTTTCCTGAAGCACTGCTCGAACAGCGCGCCAATGTTATCATCAGTTACAGCAGTTCTTGGGCGTCCTTCATCTCTTTTGAATTCGCTGAACCAATTATAAATTGTTGCTTTAGATTGGGCTTCTTCGCCAAATGCATTTCTAAGCCGATCTTCACATTGTTTAGGCGTTAATGATGATTTAAAATCGTAAAATATTATAGCCCGGAAGTGTTCTCTTGTCAAATTAATTTTCTTTCTTTCTTTCTTTCTCTCAATCTTTAAATTATGATAATTACAACTCTATTAGAGCAAATCGAACAAACTAAACGGCAATCAACTCACAAAACATTAAAAACAAATAAAAACAAATTTCATTTGTTTTTAGAAACATGTTATTATACCGGGTGGAAAGTATCAAACCCGAACATAGCAGAATTGCATTGGAATATACTTTTATGCATATACATGCTCCCCATTTCCACCGATAAAACTTATAATGATATCAAATGAAAGAGAATAATAAACGGCGTCAATTGATACTAAAATCTTCCTTAATACCTTATCATTAGTTTTTTACAAAGCAATTAATATTAAAAACCCAGGTGCTATAAACTATGGGCGGCCGTGCTTCTGTCGGCACAACTCACTATTTGTCAGATTTGACAACTGCATAATTGATTTAAATTGCTTTGTAAAAAACTAATGATAAGGTATTAAGAGAAGATTTTAGTATCAATTGACGCCGTTTATTATTCTCTTTCATTTGATGTCATTATATTTTTTATCGGTGGCAATGGGGAGTAGGAATATGCATAAACGTATATTCCAATGCAATTCTGCTGTGTTCGGGTTTGATACTTTCCACACGGTATATATTTTCAGTGTCGCCCTCGTATATATTCTAACGAATAACAATGAAAGTTGTTACACTAAAAAATAAGTTACTTAACGAACACATGAATAAAGAATAAGACACTGATGACAAAAATTAATAAATGCAAAGATTATTCCTTGATAAATAGTAATAAAATTTAGGAAACACACACGTTAAGTGAAGACTTGCAAATTTAATGTACGGTGACAAAGGAGGAAGAACCGTTCTTAATCCAAATAACAAATACGTTATATTTAAATTGTTGAATTTTAATTTTTAATGTTAAAGTATTCACTGCTACTACTACTGTAGCGATATACAAAAATTCCAAGATTCCTTTGTGTATTTGATTTATTATACTTGGAAAAACTCAACGTGTGGTGGTATTTCAATACATGTGAATAAAGTGACGCGATTTCTGACGCGATTCATTTCGTAATAATATTGGTATAACCATCTTTATGGTTCTGAAGTGTCCTCTTTAAGTATTGTTTCGTTTGACCCGCAGTTATTGGATCTTATAAATTAAATTAGATTGTAATAAACTTAATGTTTTCGTTTTTAATTTCGTTTTCAACAGCCCTACTGTTTTAATATTATAATATGTTAAAATCGATATTACTATTTAAAATTTTATTTAATTGTCCAGTCAGACCATTATTGTGTGGAAACCACATCAAAAGAATGCATGGGTATCAGTTAATTTGATATTTTTGATTTTTTTGACGAATTATATACAAAACCAGAAACTTGACACGTGGAGGGTCCCACACATGAAACTATGGGTCTAATTGGATGTCGTATTTTATGAATTTTAATTAATTAATACCATTATTACAAATTAATCTTTTATAGTCACTATCATCAATATTTTTTTGCCTAGTTGTTTATCGTGTCTCATATTGAATAATGTTGGTATGATTTCTTTTACTCACTATATAGATCTTGTTCAATAATTGACAATAAATGCATCAACAATTTGTCCGATATGTATTATATCAGACAAATTGTACCGGAAAATATTATGCCAGGTTACATACAATTTCGGTTAATTGCATCATTAACTATCTTCATGAAAAAAGTAGTACACATGTCAAAGATCCATTTTATTAAGAATTTTGGTTGTTAACAATTTCTTAAAACATCATCCCTATATCAGGGTTCGTCGTGCTCATGAGGCTAACTCTATGTGATTATAAATATGTTAGATTATGATGCGAAAATGGCACAATAATTGAACGATGACGAGATCAATATAGTAAGTTACTACCAATATTATTCACGATAAGAATAACACGACAACCAAGGAGTTAAGGCAAAAGAAATTTATTGATGATAGTGACTGCAAGAGATATATTTACAATAATGGTATTTTTTCTAAAATCTATGTGTTAATTAAAATTCAATAGGATATCCAATTAGACTCTTAGTTTCATATATATCAACTTTCCGTGTTTTTTATCTAAGATCATAAATAACATTTTACCTAGCTTTTTTTTACAGCATTAAAAATTAGTTTTCTTTCGTTATAGAAATCGAAGCTATCAAATTTCCTGATAACCATTTTTTAAATTCATTGGATGTGGTTTCATTACACACGAATTACCCCATGATCTGGTTATTAGTAGTAAAGCATATGAATATTCAAGTTCACACGCCGATAGATTTTTCTACATTAGTCAGAATTATTAATGCTTTGTTCAACGACAGTAATTTCGCATAGAGGGATTTTTTTTCTACAAAAATCTGGATCTGCGACTGGATTAGACACTACGGTCATTCGAAATAAAATTAAAAGGAAATTTGAGCAAAGTTTCAAGTGTGAAAAAGTAATTGATAACCTTAAATTTTTATATTTTTTCCTTCGCATTAGCTGAATACATAATTTTTGGTAATTAAAAATTAATATTGATCTCAAAATTGGAGAATATTTGAATGGAGTATGGAAGAAGTAACTAAAGTGTAAAAGTCCAACAGATCTTTTTTTTCATGAAACAATTAGATCAAAGTTTTAAATATGTGCAAATGTCTAATATTTATATTCGGATATATCTTATCCTTAACGTGTATTTCAAAACACGACCTACCTGCATTATGCATATTTCGAAATCTACTAACGATTAACGATCTATCTATCAGCTTACCAAATTTTCCAAATTAAGACGTCACGTTCTTTAAGAAAATGTAACTTTTTAATCCTTTAATACTTCTGCGGTCCTTCAGTTAAAGACGAAATCCGTGGGAATGTTTGGAAGTTTTGCATGTCGTTACACTACGTAAGCTTCTTAACGCTAACCACGTGGTGAGTTGGGAACTTCCAGGTTTTAGTATGTACCATTCTAGCGCGCCATTTCTACCGAGAAAACAGGTTGTTTCTTACGCCGCCGGTTGTTTATCGATTTTGATATATATTTTAAGGGGTTTCGAAACATTTGAAAACAAGAAACCGATAAACATCGACGTTCGGTGGACGTATCCCAGACATTTAATTTGTGTATGTGAGGATGGTTAGCTATCACTGTCTCTAGGTACCGGATCGCGAACTGAACTAGCAGCTTCACCGTGGTTTATATGAATGCCGACATTGTTTTCTCTGGCTCGGGTCCGTGCTCATCCCCGGCGCCACAGGCTGCCAAGGTACACAACACCGATATATATTATGTTTGTGTTCGTTTCATCTCTCGCACACGCAAAAATAAACCGTCGGAGGCCGTTGCTCCTTTAGTCGATAATCTGTTTTTGGGGGTTGGAATGTGATAGAGTATGTTGACATTAAATTCCATCGCGGCGGTGCCACGGCAGATTTGAAGGGCGCTCTTTCAACTTCGTGCGTTTCGGCCTTCTTCAATTCGGCGTGAAAAATAGCGCGCCGGTAGGCGTGTCGCATGCGCAGGGACGGCGCTAGGCGATTAGCAGCCGACGCAGTGCAAATTTCGTTTATTTACATTTATAATGCGAAAAGTCGTAAAGAAATTTTTAACTCGGGCATTTCCTATTCCCCTATTTGGAATATAATAAAAAAGTAACATTGCACGTAAAATAATTCTGATTTCATTACCTGTTGAAAAATGTACTATAGCGAATGAAATGAATGATTATCGATAAATGTTGAAAATAATTCTTTCTTTTGTTGTATTGGTCAGTGTATTACATTCATCAATCTACTAATATTTGTATTCTTTTCCTGCTACATATGAAGTCTGTTGTTCTAGTTTCCGTTCCAACTATGTCGTTTCCCGTATATTTTGTTATATATCTTAAATGCGGCGTAGGATCGCTCCGTAATGATTACAATTAGAATGGTTCCCTTTCGTATATATCAGTAGAATTATATGTATTATCATCTGTATCTTTTCCACGTTTCATGCTTTCCGGTACATCTCCAGTAGCCACTGCTTGTCCTTATCTTCCAAAAACATTGCAGATTCGATTTTATCAGCTCTCGGTGCATTTCCTGTTTTTACTTCAGGTATTTATTTATCTTTGATTTTATCCAATTAGAATTATTACAATTATAAAGTTTGAAGTTTGCGCTATGTTGTTGTTGTTAAAGTTAAATTCAGACATGTTTTACATTCGTTTCTATTTTGCGATTTTTGTCAAATGAAGGCAGTAAAAGTCAGATAAATTAAAATCAAATAGGCAAATTGACATTTTCTTCTAAAATATTCATAGATACAAATTAATGCAAATGGGCATTTTTTTACGATTTAAAAAATGTTGCCCAGATTATTCGGGTTTAAAGATGTGTTTTTCCTTTTAGAAAATTTTTACAATTAGTTTTCATTTTCGTTTTGTTAATTTGCCAATTTGATTAATTTTGGACAATTATGTGTAATGCATATTTTCATTTTAGATTATTTTCACAGTTTTAATAATTTTATCAAGGAAAAGTTCTAGTAACTTTAAGCAAAACCAAGGTAAATTATGTATTAATTATATTATTGCATCTTATTTATTACCAATTGTTATTTATTCATTTATTATTATTATTTATTACTATTGTTTGGTTGTCTCTCTGTTGTTCGTTGTGTTTTATCTATTATTACTATTTGGTAAACTGGAAAAACCAAGCCCAATAAAATCAATGGTTCTTATTAAAAATAATATTTTTTGAATTTTATACAATTTTTTGCCAGTAGTTGCATGATTGAAAATTGAGTTTTTATATTTTTGATATTTTCTTTGTATTTCAGACAATTTGGCACTGAAGTGAAAACAAGATAAATTAAGCGAATTAGTAATTAATTAACTATGATTTTTTAGCAGAATTATTGGTAATTTTGATAAATGTTTTTTTTTTCGATGAATTCAAATCTTTCCTTATCTCTGGTGGGTTTTGTTCATTTTCTTCGTTCTATAGTTTAAACTTTTTTCCATAATGTATGCCGATATTTTAATAATTCCATCTTCATCATTTATTCCCCTTTTCTGATCTAAAAATTTCTATTATTCATGGCTTTTCTATTTCATGTATTCTGCTTTACCTTTTCCATTATTTGTCTCACTATACCGTTTCCAAAATTCTTTCTTCTCACCTAACGTCCAATTGTGTTTGTTATCCTCTATATTTATCGCCTCTTTATATATTTCCTCTGAGTATTTCCTTTTTGAATTATTTTTACATGTTTCTTTGTCAATTTGTGTATCTTTTTTATATCTCCCATTGCTATATATATGATGACCACTAACCCAGGAGGTGTACAAATTTCCGCTTAGATTACTATTTTTGTTAGTTTTGCTCTACAGAATGGGTGTTTTGTTTAAACTAGATAATCTATTATATTTTAGCCACTCCGTCTTCTGCGATAAAATGATAACTTTCCTCTAGTGGTTGGTCCTATTTCATATCAACAGCTCATTTGTATGGCAATATTGCAGCATTTCCAGCCATTTCTATTTAAGATACATTCCAATCTTACATTACAATTATGTTATCGTGTTTTTCGCTTGTTTCGTCTAGGTATTCTGCTATAAAATTCTTCCTATAAGTTACCGACGGTATCTTCAGCTGGTACATACAGTGTGTTTCACTTAAGAGTGTAACACCATCATATCTATTTTATTTTTAGTCCAATTTTAGTATTTTTTTCCAAAGGTAGGATACTTATTGCTCCCAAAAAAAAAACAATTGTCTTCTTTAAATGCAAAGCTACCTGCGATGGCAAAATAGATGGCAAAAATCAAGAAATCACTTTAGGGATGTTTTTTGTTCAGAATTGCCCAAAAATCTAAAATTTCATCAAAAGTAAAAATGTCAAAATTTTCCGTAAAAGTCTGTAGTTGGTATTTCAGACTATTTTGACATATTGGCAATGTAGTGTAAGCAAAAGGAATTAAGCGTTCAATGATTACACTTTCATTTGAAAAGTTTTTTCTAAAAATGGAGTATAACTAAGTATAAGAAAGTTCAGTGCGGGCTACTGCAGATTTTTTATTTTATTCTCTTGTTTTTCATACTTGTATTCGTCTTCAGTGTCTCCATCCTTAATTATGATTGTAAGTTGTTGAAACCGATTCTTACGTTTTGTCAATTCCCAAGTTTTACTTAGGTTATGAATTATATTATATTTCATTGTTTTTCAGTCCTCCAATTTCTTCTTTCTCCTCCTGTGTGCTAGTTGGTACAAGCGGACATCTTTATCCCCAAAATCTGCGTACTTCCTTTACTGGTACTTGTATCTTCAAATATATATATATATGTATCGATGAAGTTGGTGATTTCATGGACTAAGTTGTTTGTAACCTATTTACTGAAAGACCTGTCATTACTAAGTTGTTATTATTCCTTTAATTTTCAATCCCTTTTAACTTTCTCAGATTTCTACTTACCACTTTTTCCACATCCTCATTCTGCCTTGCTAGATTGTAATACTTTTACTTTACTCTAATTTCCTTCGTCATATCATTCATTTCCAGCGTTATTTCTAGAATTCTGTCTAACGTATCTTCTTCGTTATGTTTTGTCGAAGTATTCATTTTCGTTCATCTGTAGAGTTACTATCCACTTTACATTTGGTAATTAAATTGTTACTTTAATTGTTCTTACACCGCGCATTTTCTATGTTTGCTGGTAGTCACGTTACCGTTCTTGTCATCGTACAAAAAAAAACCAAAACCAATTAAGAAATGTAAGAAGAAATTAATAATGTAATATTGACTAAAATTGACCAAAATTTATAAATAGATCAATTATAAAAGTCCACACGCCGCTGTAAATAATAAATGTAAATATAAAAATGATACTTCACAGCACTAAATTGCAGTTGGATTACTAAATCCGAAGATTTTCAACATATTTTGTGGTAGTTTGACAGTATATTACTGACTCTATACTGTGTCATTAAGCAGCATATAGTGAAAATGTATTTACATTAATTTATGGAAAATAATTTAAAATTCAACCCGCGAAATTTCTTACATTTATTTGAATGCAATTATTTATATTTACAGAATAAGTAGATGTTTTTGCCTTAAACACATTAAATATTATATAATTCTTAAATTACACATTAATTAAGAATTAAATTTCCTTGAAGTAAACTAAATATGTTTGTTCATAATTGAAGATATAATTCTACCGAAGAAAATATATTCACTGAAATACATTTTGCATGGAAATTACTAAGGTTTCTATTTTAGAAATTAGGAATAACATAAGAAAAAATTATGAAATAATATTAACACGTAAAATATAACCATATTTGAGATCAAAAAGTTACACTCATAGCAAAGTCTTGTAAACTTCACGGTCATAACATTTCAAGATATTGTATAGGCTGGAGTTTTTTGATCCCATGGGAAATTTATTCAAGTACAGGTTGAAATCATCATGTGACTATATGTCATGCCCAATATACTGCCCAATAGATCTATTAACTGAATTATTCAAATAGTGAAAATAAGAAATAATTAGCTCAAATTCAGTAACAAACAAAATATATAGTAACGTTCTTAATAAAGTTGAGTGGTGAAAATTTTACTTTTACGTCTTTACATCCTAACAATCAGCATATGAACAAAAATAGTAATAATAATCTTCATTTGCAATATTACTTACAGAAGAGTAACAAATGATTCTAAATGTTCATAATAAATAAAAGAAAGAATAAGGCGATTGAATTTAATTATTTTACGGTGCATGCATACACATTAAATCCATTAAGTTAAAATGAATCTCGTATAAGCATTCTGCCCGAACGTTCTATACTCTATTCAACGAGCCCGCCATCAAGCGCTTGTAGACAAAATGTAAAGCTGGATAAAGCTATAGTATCCATCATATTTCGGTTGTTTTTTTTATTTAATGGCGGTGATGAAACAAATATATTAATTTATTATCGGAACGACTGACAATATGAGTAACATGACCTCGGTAACGCGATGTGTTGTTAATCAGCAGACCCAAGTTTTTTGCTGTTTATGAAAGCACCAAGTCTCATTTATTTCAATATCCATTTCCTTGATGCTATTGCAATACTAGTTGTCGCCTGAGTTATACTGGACTTTAAGATTGAACGATGATTTTGTGAAGTTGAATAAGTAGTCTTTAAGTCTTCGCTGATCATTTTTAATGAATCAGAAAGGTTGGCTGGTTTGAAAGACAAATATAATTGCATATCATCCTCGTACAAATGAATCAAACAATGGGGACGTGTCTTAAGTAACATCGATATGAATTGAGGTGTTCTGTTGGATATAATAGAGAGTTAAGGATTTGTGAAGCCCGTATGTGTGAGAATTTTGAGAGAAGTGGAATAATCCAGCCAGCCGAAAGCTTTGGACAAGTCAATACCAATATACTACAAAAGGGCAGTATCGGATCTGCATTTTTTTATAAAACCTTACTGAAGTTCAGGGAATAAGAAACATAACGTCTCATTCCATTGAACATTATTTTTTCATTGATACACTATAATTAATACATATTGGCCGAAGATGATTAATTGGAGATGATACTTGAATTATTAAATCTTGTTTCCATTGAGATATGGGTCCAAATTCAAAGTACTCAAATGAGCTATAATTATGGGGCAACAATATTTCTGGACGTCAATATCGATTTTATTAGAGCCTACACTTTTCGATTTTATACCATTTACAATGTCTATGCCTATGGTTATAAGAGATAAGATTGTTTGCAATTCTCATTCCGGCCACTCGTCGAAGATATCAAATAAAAGATCAAACTTTATAAGTTGCACACTATATCTCCAGATTGAACACGCAATCAATTTCACTAATTAGTCCTCTTGAAAGTGAACGCAATATTGGGTTGCGTGAAATAGAACTAATACTTGCCGCCAAATATGGCTGCTTAACTTCAATCTATGGACATGGGAATTATACAAAATTTGAAGGTCCATTACAGATATTACTATTTTCTAACAACTATCCAAAAATTTGATGATATTCAGTTAGTGCCAATGTTATCGCCGCTAGTTTGCGTTTGCAATATCAGGAAATCTTTGCTCGATGTAATGGAGGAAACAATACAAATTTTTTTCTAAGGCATAGTTTCGGCTCAATTCTGAATTGGATGATGACACATGACACACACGAAATTAATACAATCTGTTTCACGGTACTCGTACTTGACGAAGTTAAAAGTACCATGGAATCAATTAATACGACACGAATAGATGTTGGAGAAGAACATGTCAAGAATATATTCCAATAGATAATGTTGTAGTAACTGGTGCTGCTTGTCATCAGTATATTTTAGACGTTGAACCAACAGTTGCCAATTCAGAATGGCAAATAAAGATTTCTGAGTTATAGAGTTTTGACTGGTAGTGGAATTTATATTGGATGTATAAGGATGTAGTAACATTTTATTAAATTTGTTTCCTTTAACGTTTTAATTTACAATTATCTATCTTAAAAAATTTCTAAACCTAGAGAAAAAGAATTAAACTATATGCAAATGCAATAAGAAAATATAACTAAATAAACTAAAAGAATTAAAAGAATGGACGAAACCAAATAAGTACAAGGAAGGTAGCTAAAGATAATAAATAAATACTATCAAAACTTTTTCGTCCGTTGAATAAAAATATTTGCAAATGCAACAATCGAAAACGTAACCAATAAAACTAACTCACATTGATATAAAATAAAAATATTACACTAATAATATAAAATTGACACAAAATTAAACTCAACAAATGGTATTATTTATTATTATTATTATTATTACAAAAATATAAATAAATTATGCGATAAATAAGCGAAAATTAAACAAATCATAGCCTTGAGAAATGTCAAACGAAACGGATGTGATAGAAATTAACAAACAATAAATAATATCCCGTTATTTCTAATGGGATATTAATTATGGTTTATTGTAATTAATTATTATTTCAATGTTTGCAAAATTCTATATTTCAAATTGGGTACAATTAAGTTTCCTATGATTAACTTAATTAAACCAAAACATACCAATCAATGATATTGATTGGGTCCATTTGGGCACGAATTTAGTGATTTCACTTAATTGATGAGCGATTATACAAACGCGGTAAATCCACCTTTTAATCTGAACAGCTTTTTTTAATAATCACTCATATAGGTATCTCGTAGGTATATCGTTCAAATTGTTCTTTTACGTACTACTGCTTTCCTCACATGCAAACCATTCTAGCGTTTTATTAAGTTAGAACCACAATAAAAAATAAACGTTCCACCTTTGCATTTATGCGTTAAGGACATTAAAGTTTAGTGTTACATGGAATATGAATTTTGATACATTTCGTTACTAATCCATCAATCAATTGGTTCAAGAAATCCAGTTGTTGTTAAAAAACAAATATGTTGTTATTTTAAGGAATATTTCCAACTAGTGTGCTATTAATAAATACATGTCTATTATATATATATATATATATATATATATATATATATATATATATATATATATATATTTAATGTCAACTCAACTGACTTGGTCATGACTCCTTTTGCATAATTAAGATATATATAAAGCGACATTCTTTACATTTGCACGCTTAAAATATGTATTCATCGAAAATTGGTCCTTGTGCCTGCTCTGTGCCGGTGCCAGGGGTGCCAAATACATACGCTCCACCAACAAAGAGGTATCGTGATGGTCGTCCGATGATAGAAAATTGATCGCGGATAGGCGTACCGCAGCTTTAGCCATTGGTAGACGGTCCGCTTGGGCGTGTTCTGCGTCCCGCAAAGCTGCGCAAAGCCCCTCGCAACCCCACACTAATTCGGCAGCTCATGGGCCCATCTATGTTTTCACTAGTAACATTGTGTCCCAGCAAGAAGCAACATACTCTGTTTTTACTTAATCTCTGTGTAAACTGCCCTATGTTGTGTATCATAATATTAAGTGAACGCTAAATTGTTTTCGGAAGATCGATCGGAACGAAAACATAAAACACACACACCGCTAAACCAACAGCTCTGTTTTCGTTTATAAAATTCGCCGGGAATTTTCAATTCCACGTTGTTTGTTATCTTTGCACGGGAAACTTTGTTTATCGAACAACAAGTGGTGTCTAACCGACGTGCGTCACCGTTCAGTGATTGTTCGAGTTGCTAGTGGCGTCATGCACACCATCTTCGGAGAGCACCAGAACGCCTACTACAGACATGCAGCCGGAGGTGGCTACACATCGGCCGTCACGGCGACGCCTAGCCCTTACAGCTACGAACAATACCCACGATATGGCTACGCCGCCTGGCCTCATCAACAACACCAACTTTCTTCAGCTAAAGATATGGTGAAACCTCCATACTCGTACATAGCTTTAATAGCGATGGCCATACAAAACGCGGCCGATAAAAAAATCACCTTAAACGGAATATACCAGTTTATCATGGAACGTTTTCCGTATTACCGGGAAAATAAACAAGGTTGGCAAAACTCGATCAGACACAATCTCAGCTTGAACGAATGTTTTGTGAAAGTACCGCGCGACGATAAGAAACCGGGAAAAGGGAGCTATTGGACTTTGGATCCCGATTCTTACAACATGTTTGATAACGGTTCTTATCTGCGACGGAGAAGGCGGTTTAAGAAAAAGGATGCCTTACGAGAAAAAGAAGAAGCCATGAAGCGGCAACAGATTCAAGGGGACGTTGCCGTGTCGGCGAAACGCGAAGAAAAAGTCATAGAAGATTCCAAAAACAAATTGGAATGCAAGCCGAAGCGGGAACCGAATACCGAGCTGAATCATTGTATGAATAAATATCATGACTCCAAGTCCGTTATAGTGCATCAAGAGCACGTTATTAGTGATGTCACGGCGTCTTTGCAAGCTATGGATACGGCCGCGGCTTTTAGTGTTGACAGTTTAATGACCAGGGAACAAACGCATAATTACTCCAGCCCTAGACTTCATTCGTCCGGCGGAATGTACGCTTATTGTCCCAGTGCAACACCGCAACAGTACAGTATAGCTGACGACGCGACGCCCAGGTATAGCCCTTGGTACAGCCCGGAAACGTCGCCGGAATCCGCAACCACGGCGTCAGGTTACAGAGACATCATTTTCGAAAGTGCGCCGCCCAGTTGTCAGTTATCGGGTTTCAGGCACGCCGGTGTCTCTCCTAGTCCTCCAAATTACAGATCCACAGCCACGTCATATTACCAACAAGACTGCGTCGGGCAAAAGTACTGAGGTTTTGCCATTAATTGTAGCATTTTCATGTAAATAAGACTGATGATTTTTTTTATTACTGTGCAAAAAGAACCACTCTGTTCGTTATCTTGTCTCATACGGGCAGCTGATAATTTAATTTTGTGATAATATTTAGGTTGATTCGTTTATTTCTAGAAGATTTAGGAATGGTATATATGTCAATAACGCGTGCTGTAGTTGATTATGTTCCTAAATAATACACCATTCCCAATATGGTTTTGTATTAGCATTAAATCCAAATGCATTTATATTAACTGTTTGTCGAGATCTCGAAATTTAAAAATATTTAGGAAATTGTGTGCAGTGTACATAAAATATTTGTAAAATAACTTGTAGACGTATAGTTGGATGTATTAAAAGCGCACGTATGTATATTATTTATTCGATTGAAAAATAAAAAAACCGTCTGTGACATTTATTTTTTCGTTTTATTTAGTCTTACCGACAATACTAAAGAGTAAAATCGACTGCATCATAAATATACAGCCATGTGAATGACACATACACATATCTCATTAATGAAGAATTTTATATCAAATAATAAATATTTATTATTCTAGTATCGAATTCAAACACTTGATATACGCTTGAAAAAAAAAAACAAATAACATATTTAAACAGTTAGATACAAAATATGTTGAAACAAATTTAGAATAAACAAATAAATAATTTCAATCAGCAACATCAAATTTATAATTCTTCCCGTTTTGGCAATTTTGGAAAGATAAGTACGATAATTTCGATTAGCCGCTGGTAATCGTAATTATTTATAATATTATTGACATCCTGATTTAGGGAGGGATATTTTTAATAAAAGGTTTTTCAGAAATTACTCTCGCATATTTATTATTATATAGTACATCTCGCTTAATTGCAGATTACTAAAGAATGTATACCCCTTATAAAGTAGTAGTAACAATTGCATTAATACCTCAATAATAGTACCTAATTGTTAAATTCGCCCTCAGTAAAAGTTTGAGTTGTTTTCCAATATTTTCACAACCTTTAAAAATAAAAAACTCATCTATCAAAATAAAACAATTGTAAAAATAATACAATAATAATAATAATACTATAGTCTATTCAGAAAAATAACTTGTGCAATAAAGGCATAAAGGCAGCATCAATTATTGCCCGCAGAGGTACAAGTCCTTGTACCCTAGCTCACTTTAAAGCAATGAAAAATATAACAAGCGTATTAATGTGTGCGTGCGTGTAAGTGAGTTTCTAGTATCCATCTTTTTACTTTATTTTTAAACAAACTCACCCAATTTAAACTTTTTTTTATTTCAGAAGGAATAATATATATTTTCGCACTAAGGTATTCGAAACTTCTTTGGCCAATAGTATTGTTAACTTTTTATTGTGATGGCATCTTTAATCCTAGAAAGGCAATCATATTTAGACAGGTTTTGGATGTAGTTTCTAAATAATTGTTGACTACAGTTCCACAGCCAATAATGCCATATATCAAATATCTTTGAACTAATGAATAATATAACAGACTTAACAGAGTTATGGTAATTTTAAAAAGTATTGGAAATAGTTAAATATTGATAGTAAATACCTGAGTTTGTTAATTATATTATTTATTTGGAAATTTCATCGAAGATGATTTTCAATTATGCTATTATATCTTACAGACTCGGCTTCTTCAATTTTTTTATTTGATGAGCACAGTGCCACCGGTCCTGAATTTGGATGAGCACTTTGGTAAGGTGTGAAGGGTTTGTTTCATAATTGATTGTTAATGAATTAAAATCAAACAAATTCTTAATCATTTTCGCATCATCTATCATAGTTTGCTTTAAGTGATTCAACGATTTGTTGGCATATATTACTGCCGTATCATTTACATCGTCAATTTGTACGAACTGTTTTCGATCAGTTTAGTTTATATATAGTGCCACGAAATCCTAATTTATCGTGACTAACTGTATCGAAATCTTTAGCTAAATCAATCAATACCGCCACGGTTGGACGACTATACTCCATGTTCGTCTAAACTGTGGATGTAAGATATGCCATTGCGTCTTGAGTAGATGCATTATTTTTAGAACCATATTACATATTGGATCAGCCGTTATATTTATCCAAAAAATCTATCATAGGCTTTTTTTTAAATTTTCTAATATGTTTGAGCTTTTTGAAATTGGCGAAACAGGTTTGTAGTTCGTGATTTCTGTTTTCATTTTTATATATTGGTTTAATTTTAAATACACTTGGTCATATGCCCCATGCCTCATTATTTTAGTTATTAGAAATGTTAGAGGTTTGCATATTACATATACGATTTCTTTTAAGTGGTTATTTCATCACGTTCGGGTGATTTATTTGACTCAATCGACAATCGACTTTTTCTTTTTATCTTAATGACAGATAGTTGTATTACATTGCCACATTTATTTAGATGCACGTTTATCTATTTGCGTTTCATGTGGTTTTAATAAATGAATTAAGTTTATTTTATTATAAGACTTATATTCAGCCTGGATATTTTAATTTCCCAAATTCCTTTTTAACGTTTACGCTTTTTCATGTTTTTTCAATACTTTATGTATAAGTATATGAATCATGAAAATTTTCGAACTCGAGATTTTAACGAATATTACACGTTTTGAGGTCCCCTGAATTGTTTCTAACTATTTTCGGAATG
The DNA here is from genome assembly GCA_959613385.1 of Geotrupes spiniger. Lineage (NCBI taxonomy): Eukaryota > Metazoa > Arthropoda > Insecta > Coleoptera > Geotrupidae > Geotrupes > Geotrupes spiniger. The sequence goes on along the minus strand of OY390736.1, from coordinate 6,050,505 downwards.
ACGTCTTTGTGTGCCTGTGTGTGTTTCTGTGTGACTGTGTGGCTGTACGCGCTCTAGCGTCCAAATGATTATAGCTAGAGCTATGAAAGTTTAAACTTAAGATTTGTATATAGCAAGGTGGAAACCGGAAGTTATGCTTTATTCTTACCACCTTTTTCCGTATCTCGAAATAGGCATGTGTTATAGAAAAGAATATTCCTATATCATACTTAGAGATATTGAAATTGTAAACGACTTTTTCGAAAAATGTTGTATAACTAAGTATAAGAAAGTTCAGTGCGGACCACTGCAGATTTTTTATTTTTATGGAAATCATTTGTAACCCATGTTGTCATCAAATAACATTTTTTTATCGTAGTGCATTCTGAATTAATACTAATAAAAATGCGAGACTATATCTTGAGCGTTAAAAATGTTTCCAATCATCAAGGATCATGTGCAGCCTTAATCGATTGTAATTATATATTTTTTTGCATTCCTTAGTTCTGAAATAATAAAATCCATATGTAACATAATAGGATAATGATCAGTTATTTTATATTGGTAAATCATTTGCGTAATTTTTGTGCTGTTATTTTTAATTTTAAGAATTTTAAGACTGTGAGTTACCATCTTCTCGGTTGTTTGTTTCATTTATATATGGAGCGAAACCTTCCTCACTCAATACATTGAGATAATCCTCTATATAAGCCAGATCTGAATATGCATTTAAATTGATATTTCTCACTATTATACTTTCATCACTGCATCGTTTATAATTGTTTACAAATGGACTTAGTCCAGCATTCAAGAATACAGATTTTCTAATTATTTACATTTGATATTAGTTCTGCTTTAAAAGCACAAATTATATCGCAAATTTTTAAATAAGTTGTTTATTTTCCATGTTTCCGTCAAGAAAGGTTTAAACTGCAGTTTAAACCTTTCTTGACGGAAACATGGAAAATAAACAACTTATTTAAAAATTTGCGATTCATCATTTTTATATAAATTTCTAATATTGTTATGAAAAATTGTGAACATTCACTGTGATATATCAACCTTTTTGTAAAAAGTCCTATCTTCCAAAAGTTAAAACCTCAAGAAAAACCAGAGGTTCTAAGTTTCTCCTTTTGTATGAAGAAAATCTTTATGTTGCAACTTTCAATCCTTTCTATATATTTCCTCATGATCAATATTTATTCCAGTTTTTTTCCACAAATTGTTGTTTCACTTCATTATTTATAACCTCGGGTATTCCGAAAATTCTGATTGAATTTCGCCTACTGCACTGGTCCAAAATTTCCGTTTTAATAGCTGATGTTCAGCTTTCTGCTTTTCAATTTCAGATTTCACTTCCAGATTCGCCTTCTCAAATGTTTTGATTTTAGCTCCTGTGTGATATTTCATTCCGTAATAATTTCACGAAATTTTCAATGCAGCTTGGGAAGAACATATTTTCTCAACCAACGGTTTCGCATTGCCTTTTAGTTCGGTAGCTTCGGTATCGAGTTCCAATCTATTATCGAAGCAAGTAAACTTTTTCTTCTTTACTTATTATAATCGCTGATCCCAAAAGTGTTACATTCTTATAATATGTTTACGATTTATGACTAAACACTTTAATTTGCATCTTAACATCAGAAACAAATTTATTGCTATTCATTACGAATATTCATCATAAATTCATTCAAATAATACAATATACCACAATGTTGCTATTAATAAATTTGTAATGAAGTTGTAACACCGCAAAGATAATAATTTGTCAGCCTACTTGCATGTAAATTATTATTTTCTAAAATGAATTATACAGACCGGGTATGTAGGGAAATAAAAAGTAACACATTTAAACATAACTTCACAGAAACTAATCGAAAATGTTTATGTAAATAAAGAGTAACTATAAGACGGTTACAAAGACCTGCCTGCCAAATGTGTTTTAAAATGTTTAATATTTTTTAATACTTAACATTCAATATGAGATTAATATTTAAGTAAAAGAATTATGTTTAGTTTGAACGCATAAAAGTAAAGCATACTAATATTGTATTTCGATAACCAAAAAATTCCATAACTATATAAATAGCATATAATTTGCAAGTGCTTATGAATAAATGAATTAAAAAAAATCAAAGGTGTTACTTCACCGCAGTCTAAAAAGGTTTATAGTAATTATACTTTTACTTTCTTATGCTTTGTGTATGTGTGTATTAGGATTATGAAACTTAAAACTCAAGATTTGTATGTGAGCGTTTACTCTAATTACCTTTTTCCATACTCGAAAATGGTACGAGTTATCGAAAAAGTGGCTCTCATAAAAGTTAAAGATATTGTAAACAACTATTGTTTGAAAAGTTCCTGCGAGAAACCTACCATTTACTGGAAAATCGATAAACAGAAACGTCGACCATCCTGCCAGTTTCCGAATGCGTTTTGAATGTAATATTTGGGTCCGATTGGGTTGGGTTGATTTGAATTGGGTTGGGTTGATCTGGGTTGACTTGACTTGACTTGGGTTGGGTTGGATTGAATTGGGTTGACTTGAGTTGACTTGGGTTGGGTTGGATTAAATTGGGTCGGGTAGGGTTGGGTTTGTGATATTTTGAGAGCCAGTCCGTTCCCTAACATCATTCAACAATAATTCGACGATTTTCTTTGTCCTTTTTGTTCAACAAAAAATCGCAGATTGGCTAATCCTAATCCAACCCAATCCAACTACAAAATGTGAAATATGATAATATTCCTTTGCAAAATATTTTTGTCAGGACGTAGTCTCCGCGGTAAGAGATACGAAAATGTTTATGAAGCCAGATATATTAAAGGGATTCAATAAATCTATGAAAGCAACTATCAAACTATCAGTGAACCATCAGTTAGCTAGTTAGCACAAAACATAAATCTTACTGTATTGAAGTAAATTATTAGATTTAGATTTTAAACCTTAGATTTGCATTCATTGCTCAACGGATATACCTATTATAGAACAACCATATGTACCATCGGAAACTTAATTTAATGTACCTATATGAAAAACAAGTGTGCTTTAAAAAATAGATAGCACCGACGGTACCTTCCGCCATACTAGAAGATCCTGCATACAAACCCATCGCAACAGATCCAACAACCTACCTGGAGAAGACGACAAAAAAGAAAATTGAAACATTACCACTGGATGAGGAGACCAAGATAACTATACCAAGGGAAAAATCATCAAAATGCCGAAGATATATGGCCTACCGAAGATCCACAAACCCGACATACCGTTACGTCCAATAGTGAGCTCAGTGGGATCACCAATCCAATCTTTGTCAAGATTTCTAGCAAAACAGCTACAACCTTTCGCCGAACAAGCAGGATCATACGTCAAGAACGTAGACCATCTCATCGAAATGCTGAAGAACCTTACGGTGGAACCCGAGCACTTGTTGGTAAGTTTTGATGTAGTATCACTGTTTACACAAGTCCCGGTAGACGCCACCATGGAGATACGGAAAATACCAGATCACACCGTATCACATGAGATCACCACTATCACCTGTGATAGCGAATCTATTCGAGGCCGAGTTAAAACCAAAGGTGTGGCTGAGATACGTGGATGAGACAACCAGCTACCGTTCCTGGACGTGTTGGAAATGAAAAGGGACGACAAGAGTCTCGGCCATACAGTATACAGGAAACAAACTCACACCAACAGGTACCTCAGCGCTCAGTCACACCACCAACCGTCACAACTGTACTCGGTAGCAAGAACATTAATAATTAGATCAGAAAGGATAGCTGATGGCAGAAGCAAGACCAAAGAAATGGACAACATACACAAAGCACTGGCGCGCAACGGATTTTCAAAACGGGAAATTTTCAGAGCATCCAGACCCCCCAGACGAACACAGGAAGAAGAAAAACCAGCAGCCATAGTTTTTTACCTTATGTCAGAGGGACCGCGGACAAGATAAGCAGGATCCTTAGTACACAAAACATCGATACAACTTTCAGACCATATAGGAAGATAGAAACGATGCTGCGGAATCCAAAAACGAAAATTCCATTAGAAACGCAGGGAGTGTACGAAGTACCATGCGGAAACTGCGAAAAGACATACATCGGTCAATCCAATAGGCGCATCGAAGTTCGTAAACAAGAGCACATTCGCGCCGTAAAACAAAGAGATTCGTCATCGCCATTGGCTAGCCATTTCTTAGAAACGGGACACAGCAGCGACTTCGACAATACAAAGATAATAGCTAGCATTGAACAGTTTACCAGCAGAATAATACGGGAAGCAATAGAAATAGAGAAACGGAAAGAAATCTTCGAGATGATGGCCAAAGATCGCCTGCAACATGGAGACCAGTATAACAACAATACAGTACAAGCAGTGTTCAAAGGACAGCGCCATAGGAACCACCACAGGAACCGCTACAGTTCATCGCACGCCCACTACACCAAGGTCCATTAACCAGGAGTCGAAGTAAGAAGCAGTCGAGCGTAGTCAACCCCAACGACAAACCAGAATATAAGGATCAACGAGTAACTCCGAACGTCAGTTCTTCTAAGTCAGCGAGACCTAGAAGAGCTTCCTGAAGATGACAGATGGGACTCTGCCGAAACGTCGAAACGACCCCTCGGGGAACATTTCCACAACGCGGTTCATAACCCGAGAATCAAGAAGCACATATATATATACTTATATATATATATATATATATATATATACACGAAAGATGGTCTAATCTTACACCTCAATGGTGTAGTGAACATTAATTAAAACAGGTCCATGAAGACTAACTGGTGGATCGCTAGACAATATTGTTTCTGGGTTATTACCCTTCGTCAGTAGCGATTACCAAGAACCTTAGTTGTTGAAATACCTTTATATGTAGTGGCCATCAAAACTTCTTGGCGCGAGCCAATCACTCCTAATGAACCACTGACAACAGAACACTGACAAGACGATACCTTGTCTAACACCTCGATGGCCACTACATATAAAGGTATTTCAACAACTAAGGTTCTTGGTAATCGCTACTGACGAAGGGTAATAACCCAGAAACAATATTGTCTAGCGATCCACCAGTTAGTCTTCATGGACCTGTTTTAATTAATGTTCACTACACCATTGAGGTGTAAGATTAGACCATCTTTCGTGTAAATTTTACATTTTTCTGTCATATTTGACAAGACACATTTTCAATATATATATATATATATATATATTGTACAAATTCTCGACTGTAAATCACTTAAAATGGTACTTATCTGAGCAGTCAGTCGTTGAATAAAACACTTTTAGCAATATTAAAGTTTATTGCGACACCTTTTTTTGCAATAAGGGTTTCCGAAACACCTTATTGCAAAAAAGGTGTCGCAATAAACTTTAATATTGCTAAAAGTGTTTTATTCAACGACTGACTGCTCATGATACAAGATACGTACCATTATATATATATATATATATATATATATATATATATATATATATATATATAATGAAAAAAGGTTGTTAATGCGGGGACAGAGATATATAAAAGGAAGACTTTAATGGGCAAAACCCGCGTGGAAACACGCAACCGCCGACACGTGTTTCTGACTTATTAGTCGTCATCAGGACGGTATAGCCAAATTAAAAGATGGACAAAATTTGGAGATACAAAACAATCGGAGTCAACACAAGCAACCGAACTCCACATTATGACAACAGTCAAAATACCCACAATATTGTGGGAACATTTAACATAGCCACGCGGGAGGACATAGCCACCTGCGTGAACAACCGAGCCCAGGATATGATAATGAAAAAAGGTTGTTAATGCGGGGACAGAGATATATAAAAGGAAGACTTTAATGGGCAAAACCCGCGTGGCAACATTAGCATTAACAACCTTTTTTCATTATCATATCCTGGGCTCGGTTGTTCACGCAGGTGGCTATGTCCTCCCGCGTGGCTATGTTAAATGTTCCCGCAATATTGTGGGTATTTTGACTGTTGTCATAATGTGGAGGTCGGTTGCTTGTGTTGACTCCGATTGTTTTGTATCTCCAAATTTTGTCCATCTTTTAATTGGGCTATACCGTCCTGAGGACGACTAATATGTCAGAAACACATTTCGGCGGTTGCGTGTTTCCACGCGGGTTTTGCCCATTAAAGTCTTCCTTTTATATATCTCTGTCCCCGCATTAACAACATTTTTTCATTATCATACCCTGGGCTCGGTTGTTCACGCAGGTGGCTATGTCCTCCCGCGTGGCTATGTTAAATGTTCCCACAATATTGTGGGTATTTTGACTGTTGTCATAATGTGGAGGTCGGTTGCTTGTGTTGACTCCGATTGTTTTGTATCTCCAAATTTTGTCCATCTTTTAATTTGGCTCTACCTTCCTGATGACGACTAATAAGTCAAAAATACGTGTCGGCGGTTGCGTGTTTCCACGCGGGTTTTGCCCATTAAAGTCTTCCTTTTATATATCTCTGTCCCCGCATTAATAAACTTTTTTCATTATCATATCCTGGGCTCGGTTGTTCACGCAGGTAGCTATGTGCTCCCGCGTGGCTATGTTAAATGTTCCCACAATATTGTGGGTATTTTGACTGTTGTCATAATGTGGAGGTCGGTTGCTTGTGTCGACTCCGATTGTTTTGTATCTCCGAATTTTGTCCATCTTTTAATTTGGCTATACCGTCCTGATGACGACTAATAAGTCAGAAACACGTGTCGGCGATTGCGTGTTTCCACGCGGATTTTGCCCATTAAAGTCTTCCTTATATATAAATATATATATATGTATATATATATATATATATACATATATATAGAAGTATTAATAATTTTTCTTGTCCACTGTAGATGTATCAACGTAGTTTCTTCGGAATATTGGACGGGAGAGTAATTTAGAAACAATATCACATTATAACGTTTCGTTTTTAATTAAAAAACATCATCAGACTGAAAACACAAGAATCAAATTGTAAAATAATCTAAAAGTTTAAATATACTAATGTAGAAATAATAAAAATACAAAGCAACCTTTAACACAGAATATCACTTACCTAATGTAATAATTATTTATTTAACATGAAGATTCAAAAGTAGATAATAACAAAATGATCGAAAAACGTAGTAAAACTGTTCAACAAAATATAAAACTATAAAACAATACATTAATCCAAAACTCGACGATAATTATTGGAACGAAATCGACACGTGTATGAGATCCTTTTGCACGCAAATACGTTAATTCATGTAAAAAGAAGAACCAACAAAAACCAAAAAGGAATTAAACGGAGTATGGAACCAAACTAACTATTTTAATATGTTATTGTATATAACTGATAAAATAGAATTATCATTTTTGATATTACAAGTGTTAGGGGTATTTTTAATATAAATGGACTCCAATATTAAGCGTTTTGACAAATTATTTTGTGTGTCTAATATGACTGGGTTGTTAAAATCAAATGTATGATTATTATTTAAAACATGTGTGCATAAAGCTGTAATTTCGGACTTCTTATTATTTTTGTATAAATATGTGCAATCTTGTTTATGATTTTGCATTCTCCGTTTTAAATATTGTTTCGTCTGTCCTACATATGAAGACCAGCAATTATTACATTTGATTTTATATATTAGATTGGATCTCAAAAGTGTGGGAGTTTTAGTTTTCAAAGAAGTATATAAAGAACCTATTGTCTTTGTGTTATAGTACGTTAGTTTATCTATTTTATTGTCAATTATTTTGTTTAGTTGTTCTGAAAGACCATTAATATATGGGAATGAGTAGAATTTGGAAATCGACGCACTATTATTCATAGGGATAGTACTATTATTATTATTTTTAATAGTATTAGTGTAAATAATTTTATTAATAATTTTTTTTGGGTAATTATTCAAGGTTAGTATATTATATAAAATTTTAACATTATCTCTAAGGAATTCAACGCTACTTAATTGATTTAACCGGTTCCTTAAAGACAACACGGTATTAATCTTATGTTTAATACCGTGTTGTGAGAAAAAATTTAGTAGACGACCCGAACTAGTAGGTTTAGAGTACCATAATGTAGATAGAGACCGATCTTCATTTCTAATCACAGTGGTGTCCAGAAAATTTAATTTATTATTGCTTTCTAACTCTAAAGTAAACTGTAATTTTGTATTAAAGGAATTAAAATAACCCAATATTGAATTGATATATTTATTGGGGATCGATGTAAAAATATCATCTACATAAATGTAAAGAAAGGGCAAGGTAATCGGCAATGATGCAACGACTGTATTCAAAAGTTCATTCATAACCAATGCTGCAAGAATTGGTGAGCAAGGGTGGCCCATTGATGAACCAGACGTTTGAAAAAAGAAATCATCTTTGTAAGCAAAGAAACTACTGTTAAACAAAAAATTAATAATTCTATTGAAAGTGGGTAAGTCAATCTGTGTGTGCAATTCAATATTTGGCCATTCTTCCTGTATAATGGTGGTTACTAATTCACGAGGTATATTCGTGAATAAAGAAACAACGTCAAGTGATACCAATACATGATCTTCAGATAATTTTACTTTTTTAATTTCATTAACGAAGGTAAATGAATCGTTGACAATATAGTTAAAACTCGGTGTAAGATTAGTTAATATATTCGAAATAAATTTTGAAAGTTTATATGTAGGCGAGCCTACACATGAGACTATGGGTCTGATGGGGTGCCCTATTTTATGTAATTTTATTAAGCCATAGATTTTGGGAAATATACCATTATAGCAAATTAATTCCTTATATTCGTTATCATTAATGAATTTCTTATCCTTCAATTCTCTAATTAGGGAGTTATTTTTATTTTGAGTAGTATTGGTAGGGTCTTTTTTACTCAATACATATACAGTATTGTCTTCTAACAGTTGTGTTGTCATTTTTTCCTCATAAAATTTCTTTGTTACCTGCAACAACCAAATTTATGTTATGCACCCTCCTTTTCCTCCCCTCTTACCTCTTCTCATTTAGTTTTTTCAATATCTCCACCCCACCACCTTTCACTCACAGCACTTTCCTCAACTCTCTTCCTCTCTCCTTTTCCTCCTTGCTCCACACCATCGCCACGCAATCCTTCCACCAATGCTTCCAGTCATCTTTTCCGTTACCGCATGTTTCGGGCTTTTTGTATTCGTTTCCCATCCAGTATTTGTTATTCTTTTCTTGTTTTCCGCATCTATATCTCGCTAAACTTCTTTCCTTTTGCTCCGTCTTCCCCCTTCCAGATATTTTGGCCTTCTTCCGTATACTCTTATGTCTTTATACTTTTCATTGTATGTTGAGCTCCTTATATTCCCGTCCCTTTCCTGGGCTTCCACCTGTTTGAATATCTCCACTACCCCCCACTCAACTGCCCTACCCTCCCCCCTCTTCTTTCTACCTCCTCTATGGACAATCCAGCTTTTTCATACATTTTCCTTCTGCACTCTTCCCAATTTGATAAATCCTTCCACTGTCTTCCGCGCCTCTCCATCACTTTGTTCACTAAGCTATTGCCTCTCTCTCCCTTTATCATTTGTTCATACTTTGCCACTCTCCTCGCCGCCTCTCCATCGCCATCTCAGTTGCACTTTCTTTCTTTTTCCTCCTCCTTCCTTGAACACGATAACTTTCGTCTTCATTCTGTTCAGTTCTAATCCTCTTTAATATATCAATTCCCGAAACCTTCCAGTAAATTTACAACAAATTCTTACAGAAACTTCAACATATAAAATCTTATACATACATGTATATACTTTCTAGCCTTAGCTTCATGCTTCTTGAAGAATAATAAGAGTACTGCAAGTAACTAAATAAATGCAATAAAGAACGCTACAAGGCTTACGTGGTATGTACGTGAGTTGATGTGATTTTATTGACTAATAGCCAGATTAACTAGCTGCCCCTACAAAATTAAATGTTACGGTTCTTCAGCATTCAGTAATTTACATCAAATTAGAGAACATTTTCTTTCAACAAACTGTTAACAGTATAAACGCAAATAAAGCAATTGCACTTTCATTTGGTGCAAACGTGAAAAATATCAAAATTGTAAAAAAGAAAAACACGAAAAACACTTACTAAACTATTTATGGATCAAAACACGTTCACGTTTAATGGTCAATTCTATAAACAAACATTCGGAACAGCCATAGAAAACACCGTGTCGTCATTTCTTGTGAATTTATTTTTAAATAATTTGGAAAATTCACCAAGAAATATTCAGTTCCCGACTTTTCAAAAACATGGTAGCGATATGTTGATGATATTGTTGCCACAATAGCTAAACATTTTCAATTAAAAGTATTTTATACTTTAAATGCACAGTAATGCATCATCCAATTTACCCACGAATTGGGAATGGAAAATAGTTTACTTTTCTTGGACATATAAATAACCAGAAAGGACAATAGTTTAATATTCACTAACTACAGAAAGGTAATTCGTACGGATAATTACACACATAATTGTTTTCAACGTTCCACAAATACAAAGCATCGGTATTCCGTAGTGTCTTCTGAAAGATTTTACAGATTTTACATTTAGAGTTATCATATGCAATTGGTGAAAAGATTTCGCAAATAAAAATTAAATCAAAAAGATATTCGTAAATACTAACTAATACCGATTACGTTTATTTATTCATTAAACGAATATCTAAATCGTATTTTTAAACTTTATCGCAAGGCAGTAGCGGCGAGTATGATACTAGTCATTAGTTAGCGTCCCTGATATAATAGGCGTTGAGTGACGTTGAATCAATATGACACATTAGCTTATTAATAATTTGTTGTTATATTGGTTAAATTGCAATTTTGTCACTTGTTACCTGTTCAAATAATTTAGAATTTAAGTGGACCAGTTTAGAGAAATACTAAAAATGGAAAAATGGGGGTTCATGCACTAAATACTAAAATACTTGCAAAAGAAAGGGTTGCCGTCAAAAGAAATTTATGGTAACATAGTAGGTGTATTAGGTGAGGATGCCGTTTCTTATCAAGTGGTGAAAAATACACGATATGGCAATGACAGATAGACTACTGACCATTCGCCGGATAGGTGAAATTACGAATTTTTTTTATGGTACTATAGAAAATATCTTAACGAATATTTTGGGGCTAAAAAAATTGTCTACAAGTTGGGTTTAAGCGTTGACACCTGATCAGAAACGTTCTAGTGTATTGCATTATGAAGCAAGTTTAAAGCAGATCCGGATGAATTTCTTTCTCGATTCATCATTGATGAAACATGAATTGACCTCTTTGATCCTGAGTCGAAGCAACAAAGTATGGAGTGGCATCGCCGAGGTTATGGCCATAATTTTTGGGGCGCAGACAGAATTTTTATGACAAATTTTTTTGGAACTTGGATGTACAAAAATAGGCTCCTACTATGCCAACTTAATTCCAAGAGTGCTATTCTGAACGCATGACTTAATTTCAATAGTGCTTCATACTATTTTTTTCTATTTTGCACTTCATAATTCCTTTTTACGTAAGAAATAAAATTTTAAAATTTAGGGAATTTTGTCAAGATTGGGTAAAATGATTTAGCAATATATAACGTGCGTTCAAGAAAAATCTTAATTTAGGAGTGCTCTGAAATTCAATTGATGTTTAAAGGTACTTTAGCCACAACCAAAATGTCAATTTAATTTTAACAAGACGTCAAAAGTGAAAACTGCTTTACCAATTAAAAATGGTTATCACGACAGAGCAGAAAGCAAAATTATTGGAATGCTATTTTCGAACAGGGCAAAAAGTTGATGGTGTTTGGCATTATTCCATTCCTGAGAGCTTTACAGATTTCCATGAAGAATATATAATGTGTTTTTTGAGGTTAGAACCTCATCTGTCAACACTGACATTATTGTAGTTTCTTTTGGTTGTGGTTAAAGTATCTTTAAACACCAATTGAATTTCACAGCCCTCCTAAATTAGGATTTTTCTTGAACGCACGTTATTTTAATAACTACAATAATAAATACACTTGGTTAAGTTTAACAATTTTAAAATTGTGAAACCTAACCAAGTGTGTTTATTATTGTCGTTATTAAAGATGTTTCATCAAGTGCCCAGCGACCAGTCAATCTCAAGAATATATATTTTAATATTCTTCATTATGCTGTCTAACATTCCTACGGTACTTTCCGTTGTGACAATTCTGTTAACGTTTGTAACGGTCGGATTTATTTACGATTTTAATTAAATTCATTTAATTCGAATTCGAGATTTGGTGATGTTTTGCTCGGTATAAATTGGTGGTATCTCATATTCAAGGTTCCATATGTGTAAAATTGCCTTTTTGGAAATCATATTTGTTGGTTTTTGTTGTCAAGTCTTTTTTTGATACGGACCGGACGGTCGTCGAAAACTCGCAGGTGTGTTCTGGTGTCCAAGAGAATAACATCAAATTAGTCGCTCTTCGGTTGTTCATAGTAATTGTTTATTCCATGTGAGTGTTTGGAAAACAATTTTCGTAAGTTGCGGATTAAGTGGACTCATCGAAGAATATATTAATCGTATTGGTAGTGGACCGATACGATATCACGTAATTTTACGGATCTTTAGTCGACGTTTATAATATTCGATTCGCCTCGTGGTTTAGAGGTCAGTATTTTCATTTTTACATACACCTTCGGAAACCTTGAGATTTTCTTTTAATTATATTTAGGCTCCTAACTTTGGGCTCAAATACATATCTTGTGAGTGAGGGCTTGTACTTTGCACACCTTTTAAGGACGGTGTCCTTGCTGTATCCAAGCGAAACGTGCTGGAAAATTTCGTCGCATCGAGTAACCGGCCGACGTCGTAATTCGAACGGACGAACTCGCCAATTCGCCTACTATTCAACGCGGGCATAAGAAGTGCAGGCATTTGCCAGCCATTTTGTTTAACTGTGATTTATTTAAAAAAACGCTAATATCCCAAAGTGGAAAACCTAAGCAACCATATCCGATCAATACTTGTTTTGAAACTTTGAAAGCGATTAATAGAATTTACATTTTAAGTACCGATCAAACGTTATCTAAATCCCTGATTAATTACGGTTTGTTATTTTTTTGTATTATTGTCTGTAATTTTTTTGTTAATATTAAATAACTATTTTTGGGTTATTTTTTATATACATATTCTTTACTATTTTGGAAACCACACCCGTCCCCACTGCAGCTAATCGAGGTATACTGTTATTTCTTCGGATTCCGCAGTATTAAACAATTTACCACGAAATTCGTAGTACGTTGATAATAATTATTGTACATTTCATGACAATTGATTTATTTAACATTATTATTGTTCCCATTCGCAGCTTGACATTTGACGTAAACGTAAAATTAAAATTTGGGTGAACGACAATGCCCCCAACACCAGAAAAATAAAATACACTAGCCTGGTAAAGCATCCAAAATTGTCAGTAACGAACCCACACGGGTGCTTTACTAGATCTAGTAAAGACGCAAAATAGAAAAAACATATGTTTGACATATAGACGGGGGCGTTTAGGTAATTTTTACTCTTCCTTGCAATTTTGTAAAAACTTTTACATTCGACATTGTTTGACATTATTAACATTGTTGCTTTTTTTATTTTATTCAGCGCAACCCAACCCGTGAATTTCGGTTGGGTTGGGGTGGGTTGAATTGGGCTGTGTTAGCTAGCATAAAATACAAATAATTTTAATTGTAATAATGTTAGTAGTATTAAAAGAAATCTAGTTTCAAAAAGCAACAAATAATTCACAAATAACAATAATATGACATTTTTAAAAACTAGGCAACAATTAAAAAAACCAAAAATAAATTTGCTAACCGGGTGTAAATCAATTAATTGTTAAAAAAAGAAATAAAAATGTCAAGAAACATTCTAAAAAATCGAAAAAATGTTAAAATGCGAAAATATAGAAAAATGACAAAATATAAATAATAACCCTTGTGTTGCCACCCAATAAACTCACAGTATCTTCCACCTGGGACCCCGGCCACGAAATTCTTGATAAAAGATCATTGTAACTAGAATAATTATATGCATTCGATTAATATTTAATTATTCATATTCTAGGAAGGCATTCCTACCTGAATATAACAATTAAATTATGTACATTGACTAGCCATGCCAATGATAGAAGAATGATTTTGTAACCAGAAAGTGGTGACTAATAACTACGATCATGCTACATTTGCAATGCACAGCCTATTCGAAAGAGAAGAAAGACAAGAAAGTCTTGCGTTAACTGTAATAACTCCGTTTGTGATCAGCACACAGCAAAAGTCACAAAATATTTGTATTGTAATCAATCATTGATTTCTAATATATCTGTGTAAAAGTTTGAAATTGAATTATTTTTTTTTAGTTTTTCATACAGTATTTGCATATTACGTGTAAAAAACGAAAACTCTATGATTTTTGTACAACAATCACAATTCAAAATATTCAATAAATAAACAAATATTGTTATTATTTATATACTAATTCATATTCATTTATATTTTTACAAGAAACTTTTTTGTATGATATACTATACCAAAATCATGCTTTTTCTATCGGGGTACCCGGGTACCCGGCTCATACATGTTGCCTTTTTCAAATGCAAAATTATTTTTTTTAATATGTAGAATGCAAATTTTGATATGTAATCGGTCAAAGCACGGGGATACGAGAAGGTTTTGGCCAATCTTTTTTGGAAAAAAAATTATTCAACAAAACATAAGCCGATGGGTACCCGGGTACTCGGGAGGCAACACAAGGGTTAATGGAGAAATTATTGAGCCTTGTTGTGTACCACACGAAATCCCACCTAGAAAGGAAATACGACCTTCAACTTTAACATCATCTTGATGAGAAATGGTCTCAAGATTGGAGTAATCAAGCAAAGTAAAAATAATAAAGGCTTAATCCAATGCCCCGATGATATCATCAGTCACGTTGATTAAAGCGATGCTATATGCCTGCCTGAGACCCGATTGTAGTTTAGGTAATATATCTAATGATTATGGTATTTGTATTGCTTTCTCAATAACCTTGGATGCTAAGAACAGGATGCTTATTGGTCGACGGATAGAAAATGGCATTATTCGTTTTCCATAACTCACCCCTAACACCCGAAATAAAACATTTATTGATTAGGTGTGCGATATATTCACCAATAACCGGCAGATACAATTTAAGCACAGTCACTGATACACTATCTACACCGCTGGGAGTTCTAGATGGATAGTTGATGCTACGAAGTAGCCATTAATTCTCTCGGGATCGGTCAAGTATACCAAGCTAGATATACTTACGAATAAACATATTTTAAATTGTGTGCATTGCGTGAGTTCAAGGATATGCACTGTATTTTATTTTTGATGCACACTATCTACACCGCTGGTTGTTCTAGATGGACAGTTGATGCTGCGAAGTAACCATTAATTCTCTCAGGATCGTTCAAGTATACCGAGCTCGAACAAACTATGCAATTATTAATTTTAAATGTAATAAACATATATTTTAGATTATGTGCATGACGTGAGTTCAAGGATATGCACTGTATTTTATTTTTGATGCACAGCGTAACCCCCGTGTAAATGACATCTACTTATTACTTACTATATTTTTAGCTAATTTGTTTGCGAGGTATTCTATAATGCTACATGGGTTTGTAGCGGTAGAGCGGCGTGGCACAAAACCATGTCGCGTGCTACTAATTATTAATATTATAATTAATAATACCCGGGGAAACACGTAAATGCAGTATATGTTCAAAAATTTGGAATGGAAGTTTTGAATCGTAAATATCGTAAATATGGCGATAATCTTCGCTGCTTTACACGACGATGGAAATGCCATATTAAATATATGATGCAATTTATGCAAATGTTGTTCTCACAATTTTCTAAATATTCTGCATATGCTATTTTGACATGTTCCTTACTATGTGCATAAAATTAATATATTTCTCACACACTCTCTCAGTGTTAGCCCACTGGTGATCCGTTCAGATTCTACTGAAGATGGCAACGTAGTTGCCGAAATACGTATTTAGATTTGTAAAAATCAAGTGTGGTAAGGGTTTTTATCTTATAATTGTTATTATAAGTTTTCTCGTTTTTATAGTAAAACCACAGGCTCCGCCAATTTTCATATTTCTCATGAACATTATTTTTCCGGTATTTTAATATAAATATCTGTAATGTTATTTAACGGTGTTATCGATTAACTCTTATCGTACCATATAGGAAATGTGTTCTTACGCAAGGTTACGGATACACATTTTTCAAGTATACTATGGCAAATGCAAGACCACCAACTGCTTCAACAGAACGCTAACGTTTTCTACTCCGTCGCAATAACATATAGTGAGGTATTGATGCCAAGTATCGTCAATAATTCTGCTTCGCAATATTTCTTCATTTCTTATTATTACATTGTTTATTATTTCTTTAATTGCAGGTTTTTGTAAAATATAAAAAGCTAACGATCGGCGTTTACTAATTATTTACGTATTGATTAACACTGAATTCCATTTCTTTAAAAATGCGACTTAAGATTAAGATGTGGAGGAAAATGCTATTGGCTCACCGCATGGATGTTACTATTTACGATCTGTCATAGAGTATTGGTAGGATTCTGGATATCTGCTGATAATATCCAGAATTTCTAATAGCGGTACGGCAACTAGAATATTTACAAAAATTGTTATTGAAAATGCATATTAATACCTCTGTACGTTTATTGACAAATATAATTTACTATTGCGAAATGCTTCAGCTGCTCCGCGTCCCGGCTTAACTGTTTGAATACCTGTGCCATCGACACACCCCAATACTCCAAGGAATCGAACAATTGAGTACATTTCTTGCCTGTTGCTTCTTCGTTCAACTAAGTTGTATGGAAATGTGGCAAACTCTTTGGTTCTTTCTAAAAACATGTAGAGGCCTTGTTTATAATCCCCGATGTTGTTGCCTGATTGATATTATGCCAGTCACCTTGTACGGTTTGTAGATAAATAGTACAAAATACTATTAATACTTGCATTTTTACCTCCAAATGAATACACGACATAACTGTATGTAATTTACCACTTACTTGAAATGTTCCTATAGCATAATATCGGAGGCAAACTATCTGCTCAATCCGTTGATTGTCATGCTCATATTGGTAATTTGTTGTGCGCATGTAGACCATCCAATTGAAACTAAGAGTTATTTACAGCTACCAACGGAATTCCATGCAAATGGCTCGTAAAATCGTTGGTAAAAATTGTAAAATCCTTAACCAAGTCTCAATGGTAAGAAAACAGGCCCAAGTACGTAATTTCCGAGTATTCTATCCAATGATGTTGATAGTTCGTTCTGTATATTTGGTAGAATTTTGAAGCTATAAAATGTGCATTATTAAACACTACTGAAATCACATGCATCGATCCAGATCACTATTTCACACCAATTGCATTCGATTCTGCTAATAGAGAATGAACTTTAAAAAATTAAATGAATGACAACCCTCATCATTAACAAATGCGCCATGTTAATATGTTATATATATTTAGTTCTCGTGCGATAGTTCTACCACTCTTCGTTGGGTCATCTTTTACTAAATCCAAATACAGCACCTTATGCTGCTCTCTGTGTAGTTATTGGCCGTTGCAATTTAAAGGTTCCCGTTTCCCTTACTCTTTGGTCGAGTCTTCTGATAACATTAGGGTCATATTGTTTGCTTATGATATTGCCTAGCATCTGCGGTTTCATTACCAAGATATTCGCATAATATTAAATAAATATTAGCATAGTCATTGTTTGAACATATTATTTAAAAATATTTTAACCGATTTGACAAATTCGCTGTCAAAACTTGATAACTACAATAACAGAGCAACCATTAAAAGAAATTATATCGCTTAGACTTTTGTAGTTTTTTCCGGGTTTAAGGCTTTATTGCCACATGAAATCCTTCGAGTTTTTGAAGAAATTTTAAATTGTTTATTGTAAAACTTCGGTACTATATTCAGTACTGTTACCGTCTTTTATTTCACCATTATTAGACAAGGCTGAAGTGACACGTTCATCGTCACTCGATGGTTCAATTCGGAGGTGGGTTAGTTAGGTGGAAGTTTCTGCTTTTGAGATAAGCTACTTGATTTCGGATTTCTTTTGATGGGTAAGGTGGCTGTTTAACCATTCGTTTTGTAGCCCTTTTGGTTAGGGTTTCTGGCCTCATAGCATTCAATGCGACCACTCTTTAATTCATCCGACCACACCATGTTTCTGGTTGGTATTGATTGGAACCGCCATTTTGGCCACTACTTGTGAACCATCCGAGAGACAACTTTTTTCATTATCCTGGGCTCGGTTGTTCACGGAGGTGGCCTCCCACGTGGCCATGTCGAATGTCATATTTTGACTGCTGTCACAATGTGGTCGGGCTGCTGCTTGTCGTTGACTCCGATTGTTTTGTAATCTCCAAATGTTCGTCCAACTTTTTAATTTGGACGTCCTGATGACGACTAATAAGTCAGAAACACGTGTCCTCGGCTGAGTGCTTCCATGCCCATTAGAATCTTCCTCATCTATAGAAGTCCCGCGTTATAACCCTTTATATATACTCTCACTTTCATATGAAATACACCACCCATTAAGAATTAGACTTGTAGTCTTGTAGTTTTGAAATTTCCTCAAAATAATGCTTTATTATCAACTATGAAACGATGAAAGTTTCCGCCGAAAAAACTCAACTGTTATGTTTCCTGTACCATTGTTATCTCCAACTTTCAATATTTACTTCCTAGCACTTAATGAATTTCTGCCCACAAAATATCAGTTTATTTTATTGTCAAACCGTCAAGTAGACGCCTTGTAATGCCCCCAGTATCCAGTATTCATTCATGTTCCAATACCATAATATTCACTACATCTCTCATTCATGATCATTTTTTGGCTTAGTACATACTTTAATATCCTTTACGTTGAACTTTAATTCCCTACAATAGATTATGTCAACGCTGCTATTTCTTTCTTGACTTTGTCCTAATAATAATATATTTATTAACTCTTCTGTATATTTTTATTATTACATAGTAAGTAGCGTGCATTCGCTTCCTGCGTTCCAGCAGGTTTTGTCGCCTGTTTACAACTCGGTATCCTCTGCAGCCTCTCCTCTCTCCGTCATTTTCTTTATTAGCTCCATATTTAATTCCATCTCAAGTTATTTTATGTTTAAAACAAGTGTTTCCATTTTCTTTACAACATTATTTACTATTGTTTTTGGACTTTCTCTCTTAATATCATTCGAGACTACTGTTAGGTTTTGACTTTTATCTGGTATTTCGTTACTTTATTTTTGTTCAATTTATGAAAAGTGCCCTAACTTCTCTATCCCAACATCCCTTTTGCATGTCCTCCTTCATCATTCCACACTCTACAGCACCTACTTTTCTACTTCGTCAATCACTTGTCCCATTAATTCTATTAATGTGATTTTTCTTTTCTAAACTATTATCATAGTTATTCTTTTATTCGTATTCAGTTTTCTTTCGTGTTTTCACGATAAATGTATATTAACCGAAATCTCAAAATAATAAGCACCAAAAATTGGGTCACCAAATAATTGTTTCTAATAAACTTTTGGTTAATTTGACGATAGTCCAGCAAAAGAAAACTTTGCGTCAATTACAATAATATAATTAATATTCATAATTATTTAGATATTAGTACGACGGTGTTTAAAAATAACATTAATTGTATCAAAGTCAAATCACAGCAGTCACTAATTTACGGTTTTCACCTGCGATGCAATTCCAACCAAGCTAGTTGTTTTTCCAGGGCAGATTAGTTTACAATCAGCTTTGTATTAACGTAAACTTTAAATTAAAACGTTTATTTATTTTTTTTCAAGTAGCGTCAAAACTCATCAACTGATTCCTCCCGCGTTTTATTCAGAGCGAGTGTTTTTTGTCATTTTTATAAACAATAAATATACAATGTTTGTGCTATTATATTTCATTTACGTAAAAGTAAATTCGATATAAATATGCAACTAATCGGTATTATCATGTTATTAATGGAAACAATCGGTTATAATCTCAACATATTTTTATGAATGCAATATATTTATATAAAAATAAACGATTGATGTGATTCAAATTATTTGCATAAATACACAAAAAAACATATGTATGAAATTTAAATTTTATTTTGAATTAACATTGCATTGCAATTTAAAATATTAATATGCCGAATATTGACAGGTACAATATTTATGCTGAAAACCAAATATTTAAAAGTTCGATATTTTCAAATACAGACAGCATTGATTCCATAACATATTGAAAAATACTAAGAATATCATTAGTCACCTGAAATTCATTTGCGATACGATCTCTGAGAAATTGTTCATTTTCAATTGGAGTTGGATAAACGATATTTTTTCTGTGTTTCTATATGAAATGATAGAATAGATTGAAATAACGGGAACGGTGTTCTAATGCAATCGGCTCGCCTCTACCAATCCAATGATGAGGATTATTGGCGCAGGTAGACTGCAGTATGAGTCAAATTTGCTGGGGCCCCATCATACATGAACCGTAACTTATGACGCTTTATACAGGACAAACTCCAGAAATACTCGTCTTCTAAAAATTGCTTCTAATTTTCATCGGTAAGTAGAAACGGCAAAGACGTATTGGCATGAAAATGAAGGCTATTGTAATATTCTAAAAACCACCGACGAATCAGCTCTTAGAAACAAATGAGCATCCGACAGCATTTTATTTCAATGCATGTGGAACGGATACAATAGTTGTTCGAGAAGGATTTTCGGATTAAGCAATGCGTCTTTTTCTGTCGGAATTATCGCAAAAAACATTATTCTAAAGTAATAATACTGTTTGGTTGTCACTAAACTCTGTACAAAATGCAGGTAAAATATCCCATCTCTCTCACCAATCTGAAGATGAAAAATGTGACTAGCAAAACGTAGGAATAATCCTCTAGTGTTGTAGTGAAGCGAATATTTTCACTTTACCAGAAATATTAAGTTTAACTTGGTAACTTAATTTGTCAAATATGTAATTAGATTAATTATGAAACGAATTTAAAAAGAATGACAAACACATGTTGAACTAATGGTCGTCGAGTATATACGACGTATTTTGCAAAATTTTGCATGTTAATTAAACAACATAGTGGCGAGATCAGTTATTGTTATTGACACATTTGTGATGCTAAGGTAATAACATTATGTATAAGTCATATACAGTGCGTCAAAATTCGCGGAACACCTCGATGGTACGTTATTATATGAGGTCCAATGATTACGAGAAATTCCATTGCTGTTAATTTCCAAGAAATAAATATTTAAAGTTAACACTTTTGATGTCGTTTAACTAAATTACTGGAAAATATATCAAAGATTGGTTTTAATATGGTGAATGGAATATCAATTTTGAACAATTACAACCAAGTTTGTGATTAATCACTATTTTAATTACACCATTTCCAGAAAATGATTTTACGGTAATTTTATCTGAAAAAAACATGTGGCAACGTTGAAGTGAAGTTACACTTTTTTAACGTAGAAAATATGACAATCAAGATTGTGTATTAATGTCATCGTCACATCCTGCTTTTGTCAACCCTAATACTTACTAATTTTCGTTACATTTTGGATTTTAAGTTCTTCGTTGTATTTTCCATTGATTAGTTCTTCAGTGTTTGTGATAATTTTCGAATTCTGTTGGTTTGTGTTGGTTTCTTGTTTTAAATTAATGTTGAAATGTTTTCAAACGACGAAATGCATTTGCTGCTGGGGGAATGCGGAAACAATGCTGCTGCTGCTGCCAGAGTCTATCACGAAAAGTATTCACTGAGAAGGCATCCTAGTAGTAATGTCCTTAGACGTTTAGACGGAAGAATACGAGAAAAAGGAAGCGTAGCACCAAAAAACTGCAAGGACTCCTCAAGTAGAGGAAGCCGTCTAAAATTTATTAGAAGACAATCCAACAACATCAACACGTGCAATCACTAATATGCTAGACGTATCACACAGTTCAGTTTGCCGAATTATTAAGGATGAGCGGTTGCACCCTTACCATTACAGAAAAGTTCAAGCTTTAATACCTGAAGATTGTCCACGTCGTGAGAATTATTGTAACTGGTTTTTAGAGCAAACACAAAGAGATTCTCAATTTTGCCGAAATATCTTGTGGACGGACGAAGCTAATTTTTCACGAAAGGGATTTTATCATCGAAATTCACAAGTTTATGCTTTGGGAAATCCTCACGTATTTATACCTTCTAAACATCAGCATAGATTTAGTGTAAATGTCTGGGCAGGTATTATCGTGAATCGGTTAATCGGCCCAGTCATTATTCCTAACAGGCTCGGCGGTGACAACTTCTTAGAATTCCTGGTAAATGATTTACAAAATTTGATAGATGAACTACCATTAGCGGTAATGAATAATATGAAGAGGTGCACCGTTCCGTTGGCCAGCTAGATCTTCAGATCTTACCCCTTTAGACTTTTTCTTTTGGGGTCACATTAAACAATTATTGAACCGAACACCAGTTTTAAATGAAGCAAATTTAACTAACCGAATATTTGAAGCAGCGCGTTCACTAGATAGGGAAATGCTAGAAAGAGTGCAGGGGAACATAATTAGAAGAGCGGAGATTTGCAGAGATCAACAAGGCCACAATTTTGAACATC
This sequence comes from Geotrupes spiniger, assembly GCA_959613385.1. Taxonomy (NCBI): domain Eukaryota; kingdom Metazoa; phylum Arthropoda; class Insecta; order Coleoptera; family Geotrupidae; genus Geotrupes; species Geotrupes spiniger. The sequence continues at coordinate 6,027,835 of OY390736.1, read as the reverse complement.
TGTTATAAATTTATTATTATTATTTCATCTTGTTGACAATACTATTATTAGGATAAATTAAACGTGTTGTCAAATTTACTTTTAGAAACAGGCCAGTATATTCTAAAATAAGCAACGTGAAATTTTTTTTAATATTTTTTCCGTGTAGCTTTATCGCTACTTTAAACTGTAGTGTAGAGCTGTTCCACGAATTTTGGGACACGTTGTATATTTTGAATCAGAATAAAACATGGAACGCTTTTCTATTAGGGATCGAGTTTAAATAAAAGTAGGTGTGTGTTCAAAGTTTCAATAATCGTGCATGATGTTGACATTAGAAACTCGAACTATAATTGCTGTTAAAAATCTTTAAAATGTTGAAAAATGTTTGCGAGGAAGTAAATCGTATTCAAGGAATTAGAAAGCTCAGAATATCAAATTAAGTGTCCCACAGCGAAATTTAGGAACCCTGAATATCAATGATTAAACTGTCATAATTTTAAAATTGTTTAATTCAACTGCGCGATTGGCTGTGGCCGCGCTGCATCAGAAGGGTTTCTGGTTCTCTGGCTAATGTCCACCATGTGATAATATGTGCTCTGGTTATGTTCGTTCTGAACCAGAAGGGTTTTCGGTCCTCTATTGTCTTTTATGTTCATCCACTCTTAATGGATGTCATTGCCAACAGCTGATGGCTCATTCTGACTGTCTTCTTAATCTTCTTTTCTATGATTTTTACAGCGTTTCTGTATGATTTAGACCTGTAGGTGACCATATGTCCGTTCCATGATGAGGTGCCTCCATTATTCCTAGCCTGCCTAACTAAATGTGTACGTGCTGCACTTTCCATAAACCTAACCGTTCTCCACTTCACTTTATCCACATGACACCGGTTCATTCCTTTATGATTATATTTATTTCAATGATCGACCAAATTAAGTTTTTGGAATGCAGCTACTTTATCGTTGATTAACATCATTGGTATCAGTCTATATCAATACAATGTATTTAAAATTAATAACAATTAATATATGTATATTTGTTTACATCAATATCCCGATCATTTCAGAAACGTTTTCAGAAATGCTCGTACATCGGAATCATGTTCTTAAGATTACATTAAGAAAGAGCAAAATGAAATCTTTATTAAGCAAAGTTATTCCCGTCCAAGAGTACAAAATTTAAAATTGTAATTAGGTCGTTGGTCGGGCGCTCGTCTTCCTTGCGTAAAATCCGGGATGGGAAAATGAACAGGCAGGAGTCGCTGATAAAATAGTATATTTCTTCAGACACTGCCGTAATGTTCGGATAATGTAATGCATATTATACGAACGATAATATTATTGTTTCTTAAAACCTTAAACTGTGTTATATTTTCTCCGATTTTTCTTCTCGATGTTGGTGGATAATTATGCAATACATTATCACATAAAATTTCTCGTGTTTTCGCGTTCGTTTTCATATATGAATATAATTTTTTTCTCTCTCAATCTGTTACTTCATGATATTTTAAATATACAATAATTACTATTGCATAAACAAAAACAATATTTTTCTGTACGGAGATGTAATGTTTTACATATTTCGGTTGATGTGGCCGTCACACCGTTAAATTAGTGTTAGAGAACTATATTTTACCACATATTAGTCACGTTTAATAAAAATAATTAATTAGCTAAAATTGTAATCATTGGCTAATTCATTTAAATTGTTGTAGACGCACTTTTAACTAGTCAAGGAAGGATAAACAAAAGTTATAAAATCACTGTTCTGTAAATCAATTGAAACGTTTATATTTTCGCTATGATATACAGAGGTCCAACAATTTAAAAAGAATTCTAGACAATGACTACATGTACTTATTTAACTTATTATATATATATATATATATATATATTAATTTATTTATTTTATTTAAACAAGAACCCATGTACTGTTAAGTTGCTAATTATAAATACATTTCATTTTGCTGTATTGTTATTTGCCTCGCACTACTATAATTGTCCTTTTTCTGCTTGAATTTGGTGGGCATGTCCTAACCAACCAAGTTGTCTTTCTTCAACGATTCATTGAACAGGTTTCAGGCTTCTACTTTGCACTACATAATTCGGTCTTTTCTTGTGATTCCTTCGATCGTTATCAGAAATCTAATTTCTGTTGCTATTAGATTCACTACCATACAGCAGTGAAGGGTTCAATACCTTTTTGTATATTCATTCCTTCTTTCCGAAGCATACTGTAATTTCTTCCTGAGTTTGCTATTCTCTCTGATATTTCTTTGTCTCTTTTTCCATATTCTTCTGTTCATAGTTAAGTACTTAAAGCTTTTGAAGTTTATGAAACTGGAAATAGGGGTGGATGTCAAAATCAGAGAAGTCATCAAAATGGGACAGAAAATGTACAAGATGGGATTAGAAAGTTTCCAAGAAAAACGGCAGATAATGAAATGAAGAACTAAAAAACTACAGAAATAAAATATGCATAAACGCAGTAACAATTAAGCTAATACAGAAAATACGATACCAGATAATCTGGATACCAGGATAAAGGAAAAAAAATAAAAAATGTATTCCAGAAAATCACTGTAGATGGAAAAGGTTGAAAATTGAACAGGAAAAAGCAGGAAAGAGATAAAGCACAAAATAGAAAATCTGGGTGTTTCAGAAACAAAGAAAATAACAACATTTTTTGACAAGAATACATAAGGCTAGTCTGGCCTGGGGTAGAGAAAGAGGGAGAGAGAAAGATAAAGCTAGAGTAGCATCGAGAGTGGCGCCCACTGGTAAGGGAGCTGTAATAAAGGAAAAAACATTTAATGCGACAGATTACTGGTAGTTCAAATTAAACATATTATTGAAGAAACTTGCAGAATGGTGATGGCGTATGTTATGAACAAGGATACAAAGAGAAATGGAAACGATTTTTCGAAAGCTTACATGAAGAATTGGACGATGCGATGATAATAAAATAATTGTAATAAATGGGCGACTAAGAAAGCAACATGAAAGAATAGAAAGAATATTGGAAACGAAGGAAAAAACAATAATAATCTAATTATTACACATTCACACAAGTCAGAAGTATACAAGAGGATATCACAGCAGAGAAATCACTGGCAAAAGATGTAAAAATGACAGATGTGCAGAAATAGGTACGGCCACCTCGTACAAATATACATAAAAACAGAAAGAGAAGAAAAGACAGTTAAAATAAGAAAGAAAGCAAAACAAAACTATAAACTGAAGTTCTTTACAGAAAATAGCCAAGCTACACCAGAACCAGAACGGGATGATAAATGGAAGACGTTTAAACAAAACATTCTCAAAGCAGCAAATGGGAAGCACGCTTACAAAATGAATGGTTTTCGAACGGGATACAGAAACCTGTAAAGGAGAAGAAAATTTTAGAAAGGCGAAAGGCGAAGAAAGGCAGACAATTGAGATTATAAAGGCAAAGAATATACTAAATATTGCAAGAACAAACAACAGCGAATCACAAGGCTTCTAATCAAAAGATCTGCGCGTGCTTGTTCCTTTACTGTTCAGTGAAAATAGATGCAAAGATAAACAGTACAAGGCAGAAAATGAGACCAGTTAAACTAGACGATTTTAAAATGGAAGCAATAAAACTGAAAACAAAGACTATAAAAAATCAACGCATAAGAAATAACGTAACATCACACTGGGAGGACAAACTGTAAAACAAGTAAGAAACTCAAGTATTTTGGAGCAAATAGAAGAAGATGGACGACTAGATGAAGAAATTTGCGATATGGTGGAAAAGGTGACATGAATCTTTAATACGGGGAACACAATTTTTGAAAAAAAAACAAGTAAAAGTAGGAGTAATAAAAAAGGTAGTAATTGCGTGGCTGGTACATGGAAACGAAATATGGACAACCACGAATAGAACTAGAAGCAGTTGAAACAGATTTTTGAGGAAAATAAAAGGAAAAGCAATGCAGGATACAATCACAAACGCGCTATTAAGAGAAAAATTTAATACCTGTGTTAACAAAGATCCAAATATGACAATTGGAGTGGATAGGAAATATAAGCATAATGTCACAGGATGTATTTACCAGGAAAGTGTACAATAGAGAGGAAGGGCGAGACACCCCGGAAGACAACTAAAATTGATGTTCCCACTCGAATAATATTGGGTGTCCATTACCTTAGTAAACAAGTTACAACGTTACAACGTTGAAATAAATGAAACGTGGTGGAACACAAATTACACGATACTGATTTGTAAGGTATAATATTTAAAAACAGAGGAAGCATAAATGAAATAGCAAATTTTGGAACACAAAAATTGTCCCCATAAATGAGTATTTTATAAAATGGATCTAAATTAGTATAGAGTACAGAGTACAAACCTTGTTGCAATAAAAGCAGCAATAAAGGTGTGCTGCATTTATTACATGCAAATGGAGATTAGTTAGTTAGTTAATTATATTACCATAATCCACTGCGACCGCAAGGGTCTATTGTGGCTCACATCTAATTATAGTTCACCCTCCATTCCCATTCTCTTTAAATAAAGGAGGATTTTAGTGGATGAGATTTTGTCAAGTTCGCCCAGCTCCAGTTTTGTCTTACCAAAGACTGTGAACCTGATTTTGTCCCCGGCGGGGGAGGCACACATATCGTGCTCTGCTGTTTCTTCAGTTTCACAGCTTAGTCTGCACTCAGTGGCTTCAGCCACTCCCAGCCTATGCATATGATGCCTTAGTCGGCTATGCCCAGTAGCCAGGCTGTCAGAGTGCGCAGGTCTTTCCTACCCAAGCCTAACAGTATCTTGGTACGTGCAGTAGATGGGCCCTTCAGTACTATCTTGGAATGTCTGATTCCCTGGCACTCCTGTCAGTATTCCAGTGCCTCGAATCTGCCTGTAACAGGGCGACTTGATTACGCTCCCATTCGTCTCTAGTGGGAACTATGACTTCGTAAGGCAATTCGAAGCTGTATCTTGACATTGTATCAGCCCTCATATCCAGGATGTCATGCGCTTCAATGTCGGTCGACAGCCTGTTCCGCATGAAGGTCAATGTCTGCGGACTTTGCTTCTCCGCATTGTGAAATCGATGTGTTGCCTTCCTGGCCTCACTTTGCAGCAAAATATGCAAAGGAGGAAGATCCAGTAGCACTTCCATGGCCACTGACGGTGTGGTGCTTAACGCCCCAATTACCGATATGCTGGCCATTCTCTGCAGGCTTGCCAGTTTTACTCTGGCTGTCCTTGGTCTAATAATCACCACTTTCCGGTTGGTGTTCGAGAACACTGGTGGTTGAAACGTAGTCATAAATCTACGTCGTTTGCAGTTCCAATGGCTTGGAGGGGAACTGCGAAACCACGTAGGCGACCGCAGCATTCATTACCCTAATATTCCCTCTACAATGACAGCTGATTTACTTTTCAATGGCATATAAAGTACGACGATCACAAATGGTATATATGTGCAGATTTAAAAAGATATACGAATAATACTGGTATTTTTTCGTGTTTCGTGTGTGTTCGTGTGCAATAGATAAACATAAAACATTGAATATTGAACATTGCCCACCATGTGAAACAACTAATGTGGGCGTTAAAAACGTGGCACAAGAAGAGTTAGTTCAGAAGGAAAACATCCGCATTAAGCATGGCCTCATAAAAAAAATTCTTTAGGCACGTATATATGAGGCGAAGATCAACTAGGGAATTGCCAACTTTATTACAACTTTATATGAGGTTGAAAGACGAGCATGGATTGCATTTGGAAACGTTTGCAATTATTTTCTCGAAAACATTAAACTAGAGAACTACTAGGAACACATGAAAGAACTACTCTCCGTTTAACACATTATGGGATGGAATATGTCGCTTAAACTCCATTTTCTCCATTCTCATTTGGACTTTTCCCTGAGAATGTGGGAGCGGTATCAGACGAGCGTGGAGAAACATTTCACCACAATATTGCATCGATTGAGGAAAGGTAACCCAGAAATCGAGCTCAAACATGTTGACCGACTATTGTTGTAATGTTATACGAGAGATCTTATAAAAGAAAGATGACAAGTAAATATTGAGAATATTAATTTAAAATATGTATATATTATTAATAAAATGTACGATACGTTTCCAATTATTTAAGGGGAATAAATTGGTTAGCAATTGCGTTTTTGTTAATATCACAATATTTCCACGGAAGACTATTCATATCTGGAAAATATGATCAAATTCAGTCAAGCACAGAAAGTCATGTTCCACCGCAATGGCAATTGGACAAACAATTAAAACAATTAGTGAACCCTTAGAAAATTGTTGGAATGTTTTTCGATGTAGCAAGAATGTGACTCAAACTTACCTTAGAACCTCAACTTATACGGTATAAACTCTATAGGAAAGGACACCTACCACCGAATATTCATCTGAAAAATGAACAAGGATTGCCGATGAAGTTGCCACAAAAATTAGCAAAGAATAAAATGATATCAGCATCTCAAAGCACAATATTGGATTTGCAACTATGATGCAACAAAATGGAATTGTAATAAATGGTAAAATTGTACCTTGTAAATTAAAATATGAGCAGAACAACCTTAATAAGAGCCAATCGTAACTCAGTATAGCAATATGTAAGATCCATTTAATTTAATTGACTGAACAAATAACAAATAAATTAGTATTAGAAGTAGATATTCGGACAATTTATTCAAAATTCAAAAGAAAATTTACATATAATAGAAGGATGACAATATACGATTAACGATTAATTGTGCGGAGCTATTTGAAAACCACAAAATAATGGCCGCAGTGCCACAGTAGGAAATTAGTAGTGAAACAAGAACATTTAAAATATTATGTTAAGTTTTCTGACGGGCAACACATGTTACAATAATTGGCGATTATTTAAATGAAATCAATTATTTATTTCATGTAGTTTATTTCTTTGTGATGGCACGTATCTTAAAATGCAATCTTTCGCCAAAATGACTTTAACGGTAACACAAAAAAGCCACTCAAGATTTTGTTAATAAATTGGTCTTAACAATGACGACATAAACAACAATTCAAAGTTGATTACAGCATTAATAGCTACCGTGGAGGTTTTGATATCGGGCAGTCACACTAAAGTTTCATCTTAAACTAATTATTAATAATATTTGATTGCTTCACAAATTATTGATAAAGCGCTATGCAAATTAGTATGGATTTCTAGAACTAATCTGGTTGAAAGTGATATTAATAGAATTGGTGACATAAATATCAAAAGCCATTTAAAATTATATCAATTTGCTGAGGTTATTAAAAATTGATTTATCTCTCCCAGCTTTAATTTGTTATGAAAATACGCTAATTTTAGACCAAAGCAGTCGTTTTTCTGTGAATCATTTTCTGTGAACTGGGTGCGAAGAGATGTGACCGCGTTCTGTATAAACACTGGGGTCTGGTTAGTTTCCTTGCCGCCTGAAAACATTTTACAATATGCAGCCCCAGCGGACGTGCCACTGAAAAATACTTCATTTTCCAGTAAAATTGCACCGGTTATCGTAAACATAATAACAAATTTTGCAAAGATATGAAACATGCAAGTATGCAACTCCAGAAATAAATTTTGTTTAATAATTAATTTTATGCACAATAAATTTGTGAAGCTAATATGTTTATGTATTTAGTCGCTGGCTGCGTCATGCGCCAAAGAAGTTAAAAGAACACACTTAATGACACAAATGTTAGTAGGGTAATATATCAAATAAAATCAAATTCTTGCGAGCAATGAATGCGTCACTATGTATATATATATATATATATATATATATATATATAATGTTTATCATGGATTTTATTATAAAGCTTGAGACATTTGGTAACTATGTACAATGTTATGAAACGTCAGAATATGTTTTACGTCAATTTATTAAAGTTAAGTAGAAAGGAAGTGGATAATAAATATTTGTGTTATGGGAATTAGACGTACATATCTTTCACGCAAAATAAAAAATGATGATTCTCATAATTTATAAATTGTTAGAGAATGTTACTTGCAAATTGATACACGTTATTTCAACGAATACATATTTTAATTTCATACAAAAAAGTATGTTTATACTGAATGTAAGATGGTAAAGATCCAAAGTAACATGATATAAAGAAATCATGGCAGTTCATTAATGCTATTATTATTTAATGTTCTATTGTGTTTTGGAAGGAAATAAATTATAAAAGAACAACAATAAATCAATAGAAAACAAACTACTACTACAAACTACTAAGCAAACATACAAGATTTAGTCCAATGTTAGCTGTCCATTTGAACATAAACTATTATGAAACTCATCCGAATTGACCAACCATCTTCTAGTTTTGTAATAATACGTGCTATTTCAACCGAAATAAGTTTCTCGGCATATTGGTACAAAATTTCTTTGAATGCCATATACTACTTTGACAACTGAATGAAATCTGATTTTTGATGCGATTATGATATCTTCTACAACTTTTACTTACTATTACATAAATAAGAGTAATAAAAGTTGACATAAATATAAATTATACAAATTAATAGTGAACCAATAAAAATATACTTTATACCACATTCCAAAATAAAAGAAATATTACTTAAACTACAAACTACTAAGCAAACATACAAGATTTAGTCCAATGTTAGCTGTCCATTTGAACATAAACTATTATGAAACTCAAAAGAAAATCAAATATGCGTAGTACTAATATTTTACTAAATTAATTTTAATTCATTTCGCCAGTTTGTCCGGTAAGTTCTTTATTAATCCGGTAGTTATAGCTTATTTCAAAGTTACCTCCGACTTTATAACATAGTTAATGTAAGCTCGCTTATCTTCTTTTAATGCAAAACCAGTTACATTTCTTAACGTTTTGTAACAATACCAATCCCCAAACAATTTTGATCGTCTGAATTATGATTTGGTTTTATCTCTCAGTGATACAAGTAGGTTTAAATTATCAGTTAATCATATAGGCCAAAGTATTTAAAATGTAAAAAAATGAACTTTTATCCTGTACAATTATAAATCTTAATGTATCTTGAAATGGGATATTATGTAAATCGAGACCAAACATATCGAAATTAATTTTAATGGCAGTTGGCAGCTCCTGAATCTAAGAACTTCTTTGCTATTTTCCTAAACCAGAAATTTACAGTTGTATCTACGTGGACCGGACAATTGTCATGTTAGAATATAAAGTCGCTGAACAATTGGACGCATGACAAATTACAAAAGGTTTTGTAGGCAAAATTGCATTGAACATGCCGTAAATCCGCTAGTTCCCAATGCTTAGATACGAATGTCCAAGCCCAAATGTTGACTCCAAACCTACCAGGCAGTCTCTTAAGACAAATATATTCTTCACTGAAATTGCTTCACTGAGGTCTTTACACTTTGAATTTATCGTTGTAAGTCTTGTCTGTTTAGGTGCGATAAATACAACTTTCTTGTAGTCACATGACATTTCAAATTAGATTTCAATATTGTTCTGCATGCAGTTGTTCTGGAGGCAAGAAAATTGTTTACAATTGCATTTCTTGTAGTTTCAAGTGGACGTCTTTTGCTATAATGTTGATTAATGAAACAACTTTAAACAGTAAGAAAGGAATGGTTGAAGAGGATACGGTACTTAGGGCAGTATCATATCGTCTTCAACAGTTGCCTTCTTGGTGGATAATTCCGTTCCCCTCTTCATCTTTAAAGTTCTCTCATTTTTCCTATTTTATTTGAAAAACCGTCCACTTATCTTAATACCATATACCGAATTTTTATTCAACAGAAAATGTCGTGAAGTCATCCGAATTGACCAAGCATCTTCTAGTTTTGTAATAATACGTGCTCTTTCAACCGAAATAAGTTTCTCGGCATATTGGTAAAAAATTTCTTTGAATGCCATATACTACTTAGACAACTGAATGAAATCTGATTTTTGACGCGATTATCATATCTTCTACAACTTTTACTTACTATTACATAAATAAGAGTAATAAAAGTTGACATAAATATAAATTATACAAATTAATAGTGAACCAATAAAAATATACTTTATACCACATTCCAAAATAAAAGAAATATTAGTTAAACTAATGAAACACATTATAAAATCATGGGAGAACGCAAGTTAACAAATAAATTAATGTAATTTAAATTAATGAATTTTAAGACAATGTAATTCAAATGAAAATGTATGAAACTACGACTGAACCAATCAAATATAATTGACGCCAATATCTTCTGTAACTTCTGTCGGTTTCAGCGGCTTCAGCTTCCGATAATCGAAAATAAATCGGTTTCCTCCTGTCCCTTTCAGGTTTCCGTCAAAGATTATTTTAATCGGTAGCTGCTTGTATTCCCGAGTCTCGCCAGCTTAGTAATGCTGCGCCTATGCCGGTTGCATATTGCAGCCTGTAATGACACCTGCTAGCAAGGACAAGCTATGCCCGTAGAGGTCAACTGTTAACCCCTCTGTGCCCAACCAAACTAAGTTCCCGACATTGATAACCGAACCAAGTCCACACAGACGAGTAGTAATGATACACGGTAGCGACGGGCACTTTTCCTTGTCCGTGTAGGCAAATTGCTGCCCCCTAAAATCTACTCAAATGTTCATTCTTAGGTTTGGTCCAGCTGTCCATATTAAATTTTCAGATCCGCCAACCATGGAAAAGGCAGGCCGCAGCATCCGCGACCAGGGGGACGCGCCCAATAGGAGTACATATTTCTCCCCTGCGACGTCAAAAATACAATTCATTTCTATTAAAATTAAACGCAAATGAAATAAAAAATCTATAAATTTAATGAATCCTACCGCACTTGATTTTAAGAAATCTAGATACCTGTTTTGGCAACTAAGTACCATCTTCAGTAGAAAGCAAATAAGGAAAAGTATTAAACTTAGTATTTGCAGCTAATTTGTTAAACTGTTATTCCACTTGTATTCTTGTGAAGAAAATATCTTCAAAGCTAACACCTTAGCTAGAAATACTAAGTTTAACATACTTTTTTAGATTTGTACTCAAGATGGAATTTAGTTGGCGAAATACGTATCTAGATTTGTTAAAATTAAGTGTGGTAGAGTTACGTTTTCGAGATATGGGAAAATGCAAGAAAATGCAAGAGTAAATCATCAATTTCGGTTGAGATATTAAAACAGAAGACATATCATTGTATTGGTGAGCATATATGTCCACGTGGAGGGAATCAGTCAAATCTGAAACATCCGTCAATTTTTTGACTTATTAAAAATTCAGAAACTGGATTATTGATCAAGTTATCAAACTACCGTTTTCGATGCTGAAAGTGCGATAGATGTATGTGAAAGAACTTTTCAAATTAAAGTTTTTAAAACAGGACGTTTTCGTCCTTGCTATATACAAATTTTGAGTTTAAAGAGAAATAGAGAAATATTCTATATGCTTGTACAATAACTTGTAGCAAGAACCAACGATAATAATACTGTGACGAAATCAGACTGCGCGGGGTGAGCATAAATATAAATTGAAGTGAAAGAGGGTACCCGAAGATCAAGCGTAGAACGGTGACAAGAACTTCGACTTGTCCCGTAACCTAAGGCAGTTAGAAATCTCTTAATAGCAACAACAAATAAACCAAGAGTATATTTAATATATAAATAAATACATAATAGCACAAAGGAATAAATGAAATGATCTTATATATGATCCAGTTGCGGTGTAGCGTGGAAGTAATCGTCGATTTCAAACCAGCCGTCAGCATGAATTTCAAGGTCTCTATGGTCCATAATTATCAATGTGGTCCAATTTTATCCACGTTTTAGCGACAAAGTTGCGAATATCCGATAATATGAACAATAATAAATTAAAAAAAAAGCGGTTTAATAAAACACGAAGAATTGTCCACTTTTACGAGGTGTAGCTCAATCAAAGTTCACGAAATATAAGTTTTAGTGATTATTTAAATATATATATATGAAAAAGGTTTTTACCGCGGGAACAAAGATATATGAAAGGAAGGTTCTTGGGCATACACCCGCATGGAAACACGCAACCACCGACACGTGTTTCTGGGTTGCGTGTTTCCATGCGGGTGTATGCCCAAGAACCTTCCTGTCATATATATATATATATATATATATATATATAACAACGAACCACAAAAGACAACAGAAAACAAACAACTGAGATCCAAAAACCACAAAATGTCCGACACTTCGCATCTCGCTTTATCATATACATATATGATATAGTCCATTTCACAAACGCTAGTGAGTGTGCGCGTTCCATTTGAAATTCGAATTTGGTGACGAACAATGTAACGACGACAAGAAACCCCAATTGACAAATAAACTAATAAAAATGTTTGGAAAATAAACTAATAAAATTCCTTTAACCGACGGATTAATAATGAACCAATAAAATGTATTTTGGAATTAAAATAAGAATTGTTCATTTCATAACTTAACAACACAGACGGATGTCGTTCCGAAAATAGTCAGAATTTTATTAATTTTTTAATAGTTAAATAAATATTGATGTTGTATGCATGATGCTAGGTCACAGGAAACAACTTCAAATATATGTTTATACACATTGACATTATCTACATCCAAATTAATTTAGCCTTTCGCCGTCCGAAATAATTGTAACACGTTGTTTAGTTTTACTTTAAATTAATTGAAAGTATATTGGAAGCAGGAGGTTTCTTCAATTCGATACGCAATTGTGAAACTAAGCGAAATACGAGAAGTTTTGACGATTAGAAACAGTTTTAATACGAATACGTATGAAAATAATAAAACGCAGGCAGGGAGCAATGTAGTGGTTATGTAATTTAGAAATTTAACACATAAATAGTCTTGTATACTCAACGAAATGTATATGTTATGAAACATTTCGGCTAATAATTATATGATGAACAGTAATAAATTTCGGTTGGATATAGGTTGTCAAAAGAGTAAGTAGGCCCAGTAAGTAAATTCCGTTGTTATCCGTTGACATCACTACCATTCGCAACCGCGACGCATGCACCGAATGTATCGTAGTTGCTCTCAATCAAGGAGACAGATTTGAGAGGTTTGCAGAGCAACTGCGAGAAAATGGGTAAATGGTCAGGAGATTTAGATTTAAATTTACTGTGAGATGTTTAGTTGTTTAGATGTTAGATGTCATGCTGTACTATTGCGGAAACTTGCTTCATGTGAAATTCGCCGCTTATCTCTTAAACTGATTCTAATTTGATCTTATCTGGAACGTCGTTCGCAGATTAATTAGTATTACATAGAATGGTGTCACAGATATCTCAGAACTAATAACTGTCACTCAACGAGTTCCGCAGTGGTCTGTTTTGGATCCTGGTCTATTCGTATGTTTCATTAATGATTACGATCATATTTTAGCTTAAATTATATTAACCAGCTCGCAGACTGGGTTAAATATGAACGATTTGGTGTGACGATGGCTTAAGCCTAAATTGAATGCAGACTAATCGAATATCGTTTGACTTTGTCAATACATTTTCTAATCAGTTAATGCTCTTGCATTTGACGGACCAATCAGTTAAGAATTTCTTGGTTACACCGTTGATAATAATAAAAATTCGAAAATACATAATCGACACTATGTAGTAAACTTATTATAAGCTCTCAAGAAATTGCCGTGTAGCATTGCATCACTTAGTTAATTGTTTGCACGAGGGTAAGGTGGAAAGTTCTCAGCCAGCAGAGATATGGCGTTGTTATATTGGTTATATTGGTATACACGAACGTGTCACCTTGATTTGTCAAATAGTTTCTTTTATACGGAGTTTTAAAGTAGAAGTGTTGGGTGTGTTGCGTTGAGACGAATAAACCAGAATATTGGCCTGTTATAAAATTCTGCATTTTGGACGGTTTATCGCCAACGGAAATTTAACAAAAGATAAAGGTTAAAGACCAGTTTATAAAAAATGCAACTGACAATCAGTTAACAAATTTCGAGCTATATCATAAGGATTTAATTTTTTTATAAACAAATAATCACGTAATTGAACATCAATAATTTGACTACTCCCATGTCAATGTACATTTATATGCTCGATATCCACTAATGATTTATAACTTTAAAAAGCGAATATAAGAGGTATTATATAAGAAAATATAAGAGGCGGTGCCTTCACCAAGTTTTTCAAATGTTTAGTCATGGTGTACCATTGCGGAAACTTGCTTCTTATGAAATTAATAATAATTTTATCTTATGTAGAAAGTTGTTGATTAAATTGAATTCTGGCCAATCGAATATCGTTTGACTTTGCCAATAATTTTTTTTAATGAGTCATTGCTCTTGCTTTTGAAGGATCAATCAATCTTGATAAGAATTTCTTGGCTGCACCGTTGATAATAATAAAAATTGTAAAACATATAATCGACACTATGTAGTAAACTTGTTATAAGCTCTTCAGAAATTGGCATGTAGTGTATTGCATCTCTTACTTTATTGTTTGTACGAGGGTAAGGCGGAAAGTTCTCAAACTAGTAGAGATATAGCGTTGCTGTCGATGATTTTTTGTTATGTTGGTACACGTAACACAATAACGAACGCGCCACCTTGATGTATCAAATAGTTTTTTATGCGGATTTCTAAAGTAGAAGTGTTGGGTGTGTGGTGTTGGTATGCATAAACTAGAATATTGTGCCGTTATAATATTCTTCGTTATCGCCAACGAAAATTCAACCAAAGTTGGTAAAGATTTATAAGGAATCTCTTCATTTATTTTTCCCAGTGAATAAATGCGCGGCTGAGTTTAAATGTGGTCGTATATCTCTTGAAGTGATGTACATGAAGGGCAACAAAGAAGTGCAACCATAGAAGAAAACATCGAGAACCTGCAAAATATGTTATTGGACGATCGGAGATTAAAAGTCTTTGGGATAGCTGAGGCCGTAGGCATATCGGAAGAAAGGGTACGGAAAATACATAAAGAATTAAATATGAGAAAGCTTGGTGCGAGGTATACCAGACCAATCGCAAACGCGCAAACGAATTTTTAAAAAGAATCTAACTGTTTTTGTGCGCCGATTTATTGCTATGGATGGGACATGGATCCAACCACTTGTTAAACGGGCTCTGCACCATAAAAAGAAGTCAATTTCATCTGCCGGAAAGGCCTGTGTTTTCTAGGATGCAAAAGGGATTCTTTTTATTGATTACCTTGAAAAGGGTGAAACCATAACTGGTCAATACTATGCGACGCTTCTGGAGAACCTGAAAGATTTTGCTAAATCAGATATCATGGTCTAATGTTCGTAAGGAAAGAATTCTGAGTGGCGACTAACAATCTCGATGAACAATGAACATTTCGATTTACAGAACATTTATAGTGGATAATTCATCGTGAGAACATTCATTAAAGTATCTCGCTGTCAGTAGGATAATATTTAAAAATATCAAAAATTGCCGAGTATTGGAACTTGGCTTTAAAATGAAACTAATTAATCTACCGACGTGTGTGAGGATACTACTGAAACTAACCCAATTCAGAACAAACTCAACTCACGATGAATTTTCCTGACAGGAACCTTACGGGTAGAATTGATAATTGCAATTCTGCAATCAAATAAAATGTTACTTACCTTTAGATATCAACGAAGAATATTTTTCTGAATGTTACATGTTATATAATAATGCTAAATAATCAAATCATTTGTTTCATAATGATTAACAAATGCATCCATTAGCATATCATAAATCTAAATATATGAACAAATTATACATACAGTTCATTAGAAGCTAGAAAGTTGAAAATGCTGCATTTAGTGAATTCAAGTCAAGTATATGAACTTTACCCAATTACATTTATATGGCAAAAACCACAATTTTTTATTGTACATATTTTATTAAAATATCTTCCGGTATCGTAAAATAAGTTAGGAAATTAGTAAGAGTAAATAACTTAAAATGAAGTTATTTTTCCTTAAAATTCATATCGTGGTAAAATGCAATAAACACTATTGATTCGTATAGATAATATTTAATGTCGTCGCGTAGGGCAGCAGCTCAAAAAAGCATTGAATTGAATAATAAGTCCAAAGTTTTTTTCGTGCAAAAGATTTAATATTATATAAAAACTCATGATTACATGTCCTGCAATTAAAATTAATTAAGCGTTAAAATTAAAACATTTTAATGTTCTCTATCTACCAACATTAAGTAAATACAACCAAATCAACTTACTTTCAAACAATTTTAAATGATTTTAAAATTATTAATAACATTCCATAATAAAAGCAACATGCCGTCACGAGAACGTTAAACGCAAAGACTTTAAACTAACGATAGAATTTTAATGTCTGTTTAAAATTGGTACACCTAGATTGTTTACACAATTTTATGATTTGTTTTAAAAAGAGTAAGTGTGTAAAACCTCACACGAAGCCAACATGCGCTTTTCTGGTGTACGAGTAGATATTTTACACGATATTTACACGAGACCAACAATAAAATTATAACACGGCAGTTTCTTCGCACATTCTAGGATATAAAGATGTAATAAATTATTAGTTGTCAATACACGTTTTTAAATTTACAGGCTGTTTTAAAAACGTGAGCAAATTATATATTTTAGTGCTAATAGAATTGGAATTTTATTGTTATTTTTTCTGGTTGACGTTACGAGCATTTTATAGAATCGCGGTAAAAAGTGTTAGTAGAATATGTCTAACTTCAGGTATTTTATTTTCTGTGGAAACTGGCATTTTGTTTGATAGTATAATTATTCTGCCCATTATTCTACATTGTTAACTGTTTGAAACCAACAAACTTGTTCACATATGAATAAAAGAAAGGTTTGCCGAACACCTAACAGCATTAAATTACCATATGAATGTTATTATTAAAATTTGCATCCAAAATTTCCTTTTATTGAAACGTTATGGTTTTAATAAAAATCTATCTATATATAATAAATTGTTACTATGTGCAATTCAAAAATACAATGTTGCGAAACTTTCGCGTTTAATTAAACAGTACGAAAAATAATAAAAAATAATATGAAAAGTTAAAAGAAATGTATGAAGAACTAGATAAAATTAAAACTTAAAACATTAAACATATGTCAACATACAAACTACAACTAACGAAAGATGCATATATAAAATTAAAATAAATATGATATATATAATATATATATATATATATATAAGTGATCTGGATAAATAGTAATAATACTAATTAATAAAATACACAGTATCGACTTCGGCAATACAAGGACAATAGCTAGCATCGAACAGTTCACCTATATATATATATATATATATATATATATATATATATATATATATATATATATATATATACATATTTATAATATATATTGAAAATGTGTCTTGTCAAATATGACAGAAAAATGTAAAAGTAACATGAAAGATGGTCTAATCTTACACCTCAATGGTGTTTTGATGGCCACTACATATAAAGCTATTTCAACAACTAAGGTTCTTCTTAATAGTTAGTTGACGAATGGTAATAACCCAGAAACAATACTGTCTAGACCATCTTTCATGTATATATATGTATATATAATGTAATACGCACGACCGAAATAATTATAATTAGTTATTTTACGGAAACACTCCGTTGGGTTTGCGGTCTTAATAAGGGTTTGTTAGTTCTTATTGTATTGGATGTCCAATTTTATATTGTATCAATTTGAAAGTCCTGATGATGTGGATAATGCTCCACGAAATATAGACTATTAATAAAGATATAGAATAAATCGCCCTTATTAAGACCGCAAACCCAACGGAGTGTAAAATAACTAATTATATATATATATATATATATATATATATATATATATATATATAAATAAAAAAAGAAAGTTGTATAACGCGGGGATAATAAATTAATGGAAAAGATATAACGGCTCAACCCGCAAGGAAGCACGCAGCCGCCGACACGTGTTTCAGACTCATTAGTCTTCATCAGGGCAGCATAGCCAAAAGGAAGATGGTCACAATTTGGAGATGTAATATAAATCAAATGTAAGCGACCGACCACCACATTGTAGCTCCAGTCAATTTACCCAACTAATTGTGGGCGAAAACCAACCTGGCCACGCGGGAGGACATAGCCACTTACATGAACAATTCGCCCACAATCCAAAATATGATGAAAATTAAAAATGTTAAAATTTTCTTCGAAAGTAATTCCCATTCGATAAATATTATTTGCAGAGGTGGCTGCGCCAAAACAACAACTTTAAACCACGTTGACAGTTCAGGTTTTATTTCAATCAAAATTTTCACTATATACTTTTTTAACATTTTTAATTTTCTTGATATTTTGAATTTAGGGTGTTTGGGCAATTCTGAACAATTATTAGTAGTAAAAATTTTCGATAAAAAAATTCCTAAAGTGATTTCTTGATTTTTGTCATTTACATCACAGGTTGCTTTGCATTTTAAGAAGACAATTGGTTTTTTGCGTGTAAATATAGCAATAAGTATTATACGTTTGGAAAAAATATTTCTAAAATTGGACTAAAAATAAAAAAGATATGAGGGTGTTACATTCTTAAGTGAAACACACTGTATATAACTGTCGTTCTCCTTCATCTACCTGACGGTGAAACAAGTGTCTTAGTAATAGACCAAATAAAGTGAAGCCAAATAAGTTTTGTTTTAGCCTGTGTACTGTTTGCTTTCATTGTGCTTTCGAACTTTTTACGTTTACAATATTATTGTTCCAATTTGTTGACATTTGGATTTGTGTTTTTTATTGCATAATTTAATTATAATTTATTATCTACTTTCTGGTTGTCTTTCAGTAGCGTGTTACTTATTGTTACTTTTTCATTGCTATTTAAATTTTCGACTAATGTTGTTTGTGATTTTATGAGTTGAACGCCGTTTCTTGTAGAACTTAAATAGCAATAAATTTTGCTATCATTATTAAAATTATTTACACCGGTGTTAAATATATTGCAATAATATTAACAACATATTTATATTCTCTAGAAATATTGATGCTGCATCTTAAAGATGATTTTTGACAAATCACTAGGAAACTTTTTTACACATTTGCTAAAGAAATATACCAAATCAAATTTTCGCTCCACCGTACTGTGCATGTTCACACTAAATTTGCAGTGTTAGTATAATGGCAACCAATTTCAAATTTCCCATTCTGTTACATTTAGCGGTGGCTTTTGCTCATCAATTAATTCATAGTAAATCATGGACAAGACAGCATAAATGTTCTTTTTAAATAAGTAGAGGAAACGCTATCGACTGCTATATTTAATCGAAAAATATTCCATACGACTTTTTAAAAGAATAAAGCATAAATTATTGAGTATTCCTTATGCTGTTTCTTCTAGTTCGATTTATGTACTTTCACCAATGCATAAATGTTCTTACATTCTTTTTTATTTGATATTTTTTTAAGTAATTCTCATTTCTCATAAAATCAGAAAATTCACTACTGCATTCCTCTTGCATCATTTTGTAGTAGAATATGCTGCAATATAAAAATTTATGAATCTATTTATATACATAATACAATTAAAAGAAGACCGACTTACGAAAAGTGAAACTAAAACACGTTTCCAAGTATTAATAAATCCATTGCAATTACCATTTGATTAACGATAGTTATGGACTCCAGAAATCGGGCGTTTTTGATTTACGGCCGTAAAACTAAAATGTTGTGAACATTATTTACAGGAGAGTTGTAATTTATGAAACCATATTTTAGTTGAGGATTGCACATAATATGCACATAATGGTGGTAAGTTTGAATTTTCGCAAGCACGTCAACATTTGTTTATATTAGTTGTAAATAGACCGAAAATTGTTTTATGTGTTGCAATCAAAGTGTAATAAAGATGGTGTATAAAAGTGCAGCTGACGGCTGACGTTGGCCAGGACTGCTCGATGCTCGCGCTTCTCGGAACTCAACGTTAGGTCTCTTGACTACAAACTGACTTTGAATTGTAAATATTATGTCTCTGAAAGAAAAGATTAATAGATAATTAAGGATTTCATTATCAAGAGCAAACAGCCTTTATATATTAATTGATATAACAGTTTCTGGCTTAAAATTAAGTATGCACAAAATAATTATTAAAATAAATTATAATTATTACTTGCATATATCCAAAATTACCCATACATCTATAAATTAAAAAATCAAAAAGTAACAATATTCGCAATTATGCATTATCACGATCAACACATTTTATTTTTATTAACCATTTTATAAAAATTACCATTATGATTGTTTACCAGAAAAAATTATTTTTGGAAAAACTATCCAACATTGACAACACGACATATATAGCACCTATTTTACTATAACAGAAATAAAAGAAGAAATAAAGTGAAAATTAAAGCAGGGAAGAATATTTAATATCTATACTGTCGCTACACGAAACGATCAAGAAACATTCACTTTGTTTTATGGAGGTGAAGGTTAGCAAGGAAGAAACGAACGATTGGCAATGAGGGAAACGCGGAAGTTACGCACGCCAACTGAGGAAGAAAGTTCTTGTAAGAAGAATGCATTTTATAAAAATTTTAAATAGTACATGAAATGCAATAATGACACATTAATGACTGGAAACGCAAGAACTACATGACAAGTACGCTGGGAAAACATAGCAGCAAAACGCAATACCATGCAAAAGAGTAACTTGAACTATAACGTCAAATCAAATGAGACGAAACTGGAGCGAATACGACATGAATAAACAGCTATTAAATAAAGAGGAACAAGAGAATATAGAAAAGAAAGGTTAAAAAGCAACATTTAAAATATTGGGCGGAAGACGATTAACGAAGAAGGCGAAGTAAAATTAGAGAAAGAAGTCAGAATGTAACGAACAAAGAACAAACAAGAGAATCGATCGCGGAATATATAAAGATACGAGGAAAGGAAGCAAGCAAAGAATAAAAATGGAAAAGTATGGATGAAATAGAAAGCGATAAGTACAGCAACACAAAATTGTACAGATGAGACAGAAAACAGAAATGAAAAAGCTCGACAGTAAATACAAATGGGATAAAATGAGAAAACGACTTTCAAACTCTACTCGCCAAAATAAATGAAGTTACAGAAGAAGTTGATAATGCAAGAAAATGTCAGAGGAATTTGTGAACAATATACAGACCAGAAACTCAGAAACAGCAATATGTGGCTACAAACAAGGGTAGAGACAGCGAAGATTGGCAATGGATGTGATATATATTAACAAAAGCAATAGAAAACACTAGAGAACAGTATCTAATTTCTTTTAAACTTTTCTTGATTGTAACAGCCTACACTGCAGAAACAATGATCCTATTAGATAAGGACAAAAGAAAGTACATTTGGTTTATTAAAGTCTGGAATTCTGAAGTTGATAACTTCCCACGTTGATTCTACAAATCTTAGTTAACCCATTTTTTATTTAAACTTTAATTACGGTTTATTATATACTTCGGGTGTCCACTCTAAAACTCGTACATAGCCAATTAACAGTGCCTTCAATTCTTACGCCTTTGCCATTATTATACTAAAATAATAAATAAATATTAAGAATATAATAATAATAAAATAATAAGAATTATTAAACATAAAAGCAAGGAACAATATTTTTTTTTGTTAAGAAATACCGTAGTCTGATATCAAAACCATTTCCAAGAATTAGTTCTTGGTGGTGTCTCCCCATAGGATGCATCCATATGGTGCCAAATCAGGCGATCTTCTTGGTCAATCTATAGCCACAAGTTCTTCATCAATAGCAAAATTTTCTTGAAGACATTGTGGTTTGTAGAGGTGATATTTTTAGTTTTATAATATTTTCCGTACCCGCGACTTAGACGAACCAACTTCAAGAGAAATTGGCCTCAAAACATGCTTTTCTGTGCAGTCAACTAGTTGTCTATTTGTGATATGTTTTTTATTTAGACCATTTTATTCTTTCAGAAAAAAAAATGTTATTTTCACCACCCCTACATTACAGACATGAACTCGTCGCAAATTAGAACTACTATAAGAGGGTTTCAGAATAAAAATTCTTCCTTGTTATAATTGAGGCGGGTAAATGTAAACCTCGCCTTATTCATTTTAACCGGTGTTGAGAACCACGAGAAAAACCTCACAGAGTTAACTGTACCATATTTATGATAATAAATTACTGCGTCATGTCATACATGTTTATGAAAATCACCAACTTCATTGTATTTACACGACGGGCACCGTAGTTATGCAAAAATATTAATAATAATTTGGATAAAGCAAGTTTTGCAGCATCAACTTGGATTGGATTTTACCAGTTTTGCAATAATAATGTTAGAATAAGACAAATTTTGCAGAAATATTTATTTATTAAGTTTATTTTTTTTAATATTATGATTAACATATGTACCTATTAATATAAACTATTATTAAATTCTTAATCCTACGTCATTGCGTAGACCTAGACCATCTAATGGTCTGGGTTCACAAAAAATGCCTTCCTCAAGATCTTGATTCGTTGCAGGCTCTTCCTCCAGTAGTCGTTATTCGGCCAATAAAGACTTGAAGAAATCTAAATGTTCCCTTAATTGCCATTCATTTCCCACCTATATAGCTGCTGTTGGCACTTAGCAGAGTTGAAACGTAGCAAATTGCGATTACCTGTGCGTATATGAAATTCATATACATACGTGTTAGGATATGAATCCTGCCAATCAGAGATTGCGACTGTTAAATTTAGACAGTAGTACAGTGACGTTGTTCTGATCGCGTTAACTATGGTAATCCAAACAAATTTCAAGCCGTGCAACCGTGAAATAAAATCAAATTATTCTTAGAATGATGTGTGATCGAAATGATTCTAAGGAAGAATTTTCAGGTACCTCCAAAAATCTAAATCAAAATATGAATTCGCGTACTCGCAATTCATTAAATGGAAACTTCAAAACAAGACCACAATAATTTCGGAAAACATCGTCACAGGTTACATGGAGCAATTATCAAAACGGATCAAACCATCCACTCTCTGGACCACATACTCAATGTTAGGACAACTTTAAATATTAAAGAAAATATCGACATCTCAAAATTCTGCAAGCTCCGATCGTTCAACTGAAGTCAAGTCTAGTGTTCTGTCTTCAAACCAGATGAAACAGTTTTTGTACGAAGCACCTGATCATAAATTCTTGTTTACAAAGGTAAAAAAAATAACAATACTATAGGAACGTTATTTAAATTACTTTTATAGGTTGTATTAATATTGGGAATATCTGTCGGAGGGTCGAACTGAAGAATTTGAAAATAAATCATGTTCGTGATTTGCGAAATTACAACTATAAATTAAGTTTCTTGATACAAGAAATAAGTCTGATCATTCATTGTACCCAGAAAGTTTTACAATATTACTAAAAAGTATATACCTTCGTCCTTAGGACATGGAGCAATTTTTTTGATCTACCAAAATGGAAAATGCTACAAGGAGGTAGTCGGAATTAACAAAATTGGCGAGCAGCCGAAAGTAATAGCACAATATTTAAAATTACCCATCCCTGAATTGTTTACCGGTTACTGTTTTCCCAATAATTTATTGGCCGACTTAGATATAGAACAGAATAATAATTTAAATGCCAGATATCAAAATTGTACATATAATTACAGTTTTATGACAAAAAATTTTAAAACATGTCATTTTCGCATAATTATAAATTTTCTAGTTCAGTAATTGTTTAATTTTGTTCGAAGGAAAATTGACAACTCGGATGGATTGTTCATATCGCATTCTCGTTCTCATGCGATATGGACATCATGTCCACCTTGTTGTACAAACTACTATTTTCGTCATTCGGATTTATCGGAACATTCATTGGAATTGCGTCGGTAGGAAAATGAGTTTTACCCTATTTACTTTCTTATACTTTATGTATAAGTAAGTGTAGGAATCATTTTCGAACTGAAGATTTTAACGGATATACACGTTTTGAGGTCTCCTGAATCGATTATGACTATTTTTGGAATGTTGTATGTGTTTCTGTGTGTCTACTGTGTGTCTGAGTGTGTGTCTGCGCGCTCTACCGTCCAAACGGTACACTACTTTTCTTACTGACGACACAAAATAAACAGTCTCGTCAGCATAGCAAAAAATCTAACATCTACGTTACGCCAAGTATCTTTGAAAAAATGGCACCAGTTTCATCTCTTTTCAACTTCAATATGTTCAAGAGTTAACATAAAATTGTCTGGACCGCTGTTTTTGTAATGTTTTTTGACAGATCTACATTTAATCACGCTGCCATGAAACCTCATTGAAAATTATACCCATCGCCTAAATTAAGTATACACTTTGGGCAAACATATTCAATGATCGCATACTGGGCTTCATTTTTATTGATGCCAGTGTTACCGGAGAAAAGTATCTAAATCTTGTAAGGGACGCACTTATTCCAGCTTAAGCGGCTTTATATCCAGATCCTCAAGCTCCAGATATTCGGAACATTATGGATTCATCAAGATCGAGCAATTTTCCCTTTGTACTCGACAGAATGTTTTTCCAGATAGATGAATTGGGAGGAGAGGATTCATAGAATGCGCCAGATGCCCTACTTTAACTTCGCTGTGTTATACACGTTTTGAGGTCCAATTAGACGATTC
The DNA here is from genome assembly GCA_959613385.1 of Geotrupes spiniger. Classification (NCBI taxonomy): domain Eukaryota; kingdom Metazoa; phylum Arthropoda; class Insecta; order Coleoptera; family Geotrupidae; genus Geotrupes; species Geotrupes spiniger. The sequence goes on along the minus strand of OY390736.1, from coordinate 6,003,249 downwards.
TGACAATTTTTGGAATGACATCTGTGTGTGTATATGTGTGTGAATCTGGCATCTGATTATAGCTAGAGCTATGAAACTTTAAACTTAACATTGGTATATAGCAAGGAGGAAAGCTATTTTGACAGCAATATCTCACCCTGAAGTGATGGTTTACACTTATCGAAAAAATTGTTCTTATTAAAGTTAAATCTATTAAAAACAACTTTCAGTTGTTGCGTCATCATTCAAAAGTAAAATATAAAATAACGTTAATTTTATTTTAAACCCAAATGGTATGCAAAGTGACCCACATATTTGCCATATAGTTTTGTTGCAATCTTCCAATTCAAATGGCAAGCGTCAATGTTACGATTATAATTGCACATTTTTCTTGTTATGAACAATCTTCCTGACTTAAAATATAAATTAGTAATTATGGAGTCGCCATAGTCAGCAATAGTGGCGAACCTACCATACTTGAACGCTAGTGACAACTCGATTAATACATCGTATACAGAAAGACAACGCACCTTGGCAGATATTCGAATTACAATTAAAACCACACCCAGATCCCCAATATGGGACTAGCACAATTATTGCGTTTATATACAGATTTTTTGGTTTTATCAATAATAAAACATATATGTGTACTCATTCCAGAATATGCATAAGAATCATATAAACATAAGAATGACATAACATAAGCATAATATTTTCTAGTGACTATTGAGTGCATTGACGGTGTTAATTTGGACTTTATAAAAGTGTATATTTATAAAACTCATTCAATTTTCAGATTGTGAGATTATATTGAAGCATACAAATGTATATAGTGAAAATTTGATAAGGTATATTGGCATTTGATCGACGCTATATGTTTCTTAGTTCTAGCTTAAACACATTGTAAATCAGGACAATTATATTATTATATTTTTTTCTAAATGATAGACGCGTGAATGTAATAGTTTTTATAATTGTATTGCGCTGTCACGTATTTTTTATAAGAACGTATTGCGCAACATATAATATTTATGTCAAAATCGATACGTTGTATCTAAGAGACTGATGTTGCGGATACGCCATTAATGTGTGTCATACCTAAAAATATTCCAAGTACACATTTTAGGATTAAAATAGAATTTGTATAATAATGTGGCAATAAATTAAGTTTTGTATGATTTATCACGTGTAGATATTTTATCTAAATATTCAGTGTGAAAGTTTGATGTAGATGTCAACAGGCCACCAGAATCCCATTTCACACAAATGTATTTCGTGTCGAACTCAAATATGAATTTGTGGGGCTAAATGTTCCAATCGACATTTATGTGTATTTTGAGTGTATGCGTGCATGAAATTAATGCAAAATTTACAAACAAATACATGTGTTGTAATTAATTCTGAAACAGTTTTGTTATTGTTTTCGCGAGCATACGTTAATTACAATAATTTGTAAAGAGATATTCTATAACACTAAAATATATATATGGCTTTTTATGCTCGTTGCGAATATAAATGCAGGAAACGAAAAAACGTACATGCGCTAACGTCAGACAATCGAATGTAGTATTCTAAAGGTTGCCGTGGAAACGGCAATGTGGCTGCAAGATTCAGCAGAGGGCTATGGGAAACATCACGTGTCACCTTTCTCTAGTTTGAAACCAAGGGAGTATGAAGTTTTGTTTGAACACAATCATATCTACTTTATCATATTATGGCTTACTTCAGTATTTTTACGCAAGAAACAATTTATTTATAATTATAACTGCAAATTGTTTTTCGAATGTAAGTAAACTAAAATTAAGACAATAACATTGACGAATCTTGTCGCAGCTCTCGGAGTACATTGGCTTCTTTGACAACCTTATTTAAAGGAGGTTATGGAGGGCTATATGTACTCTAATACCTAACTATAATCTATAGACGTCTTTTAGCCATATTTACAAGTTTTGTTGAGGGGGAAGGATTCACAGTTAACTCATGACGTTTACGTTTACATTTCTTCAGGAAACATAGTATTGTGAATACCTGGACGGAGCAATGATCATTTCCAAAAAGAGAAATTGATATCGTGATAGATGCATATGTATCGTTTCCTTCTGACGATGAACTAATATTACAGTCCAGTATGAAATTGATTTGGTTGATTTATGTTAGCTTAAATTTCCTACGTGTACAAGTGAACATTCCACTACCCGCTTCATAATTTTTGCGCTTAAGTTTAAGGGTGTGTATCAATGTGACTTTATTTTTTAGGTAGTGTAACCCCTTCAGCTTCTTCTTCACTATAACATTCAATAATAAATGATTTTAATTCCTTTTCCTCACTCTCTCTCTATACTCTACTGTGACTTGTTACCCTCCTTCATGCTCGTTAAATTATGCTGGTGTTGCTCTTGCTGTTTTTCTATTTCGCCGTTGTTGTTTACAGCTACAGTATTTTCCTTCGCTAGAACTCATTAGCTACATTCACATTCCTTTTATTTAGTTTTACATTTCTAGAACTTTTTCTAGGACATTCTTTGCATATTCTGCGTCGAAGTTCCTCCTCCTTTTGGAATTCTCGTCCACCAGCTAAAATAGCCCAAAAGTCTATGGGGCGAGCCAGAAGAGTATTGGGAGATTGTCGTGTCGCGGAGTGTATGCTATGATTTGGTTTGCGTTTGATTTTCATAGTGACAGGACTCAAGGTCTGGCCAGAACATAATATCATCCTCATCGTACGGTTCTACAATAAAATTAACCAATTATGCATTATATTTGCCTATCCAGGGGTTCACCTCTTATTCGACCCACATAAGGCCTGGTATATACCTTCTGGATATGGTACTCCATACGAACACCTTGCCTTTGAATTTTGTGTCTACATTCTGACACTAACATGGACTTCTGCAACATCGCCCATTTAAAAACCATAATTTCCCTTCATCTCGGAGTTGCGTATTCTGCAGTAAAATGATAATGAAAGGTTGTCAGTAAAATATACCATTCTTTGTGCACTGCAGCATATCGGATTCTGGCTGTTGGTTCGCTATATACTTTTGTGTTTTTTTTTTTGCTTTTCTGTAGTGTATGCCATTCAGTGACAGTTCTTGCGATATAGTATTCTTTGATCTTCAACATTGTCGTGTAAGTTTTCTTACTGAAGTACCAAGTGCGTTTTTCATTCGTCCTAACAGTATTTTGGCTCTTGCTGTGGTAAAAATTTTAAGTCTTCCACTTTTTGGAATGCTCGTCCAACGAATGCGTTGCTGCCATTCAGCAAGTGTACAATGAATTGTTCTACGAGCTATCTTCTGATTTTCAAAAATGCGTGTGATTTCTACACGTCCAACTAAATTATGGATACTTTTCAGAATTTCTAATTTGTAAGCCATAAAGACATAAACAACTTAAAAACTGAGCTTTCAAAGTTAAGTTAACGTCTGCTTATCTATTATAAAAAAAAAAAAAAAAAAAAAAAAAAAAAAAAAAAAAAAAAAAAACAACCTTTATTTGGCATTTCTAGTTATTCATGTTACATTGTGCCTTTTTATTTCTTTTATTCGTCCACCTCGTTCTCTCCACTTCACTCCATCTCTTCCACCTTCTCTTCGTTTCGTCCGCTACCTCCCTCTCCAGCCCTCGACTGCTCACCTTTCCTGTAACATGTCAATTTTCTCTCTCAATTACCCTCCTTTTCCTACCCTCAACCCTCCTCCTTTTTAATTCCCCTAATATCTGTATCCCTTCCCCATTCTCTCCCAATGCCTTCCTCCAATCTCTGCCCTCCCGCTCCTCCTCCTTGCTCCACCCCATTTCTTCACACTCCTCCCACCAATGCTTCCATTCATCTCTTCCCTTCCCGCATGCTTCACATCTTCTGTATTCTTCTCCCATCCAATATTTATTTGCCTTCTCTTCGTTCCCGCATCTATACCTTGCTATTAGCTTCTCTTCGTCCGCCGTTTTACCTCCACCCAAATACCTTGGCGTCCTCCCAAATGTCTGTATTGCTCTGTACCTCCCATTGTACCTTGCATCCCGTATCTTCCCTTCTCTTTCCTGCGCTTCCGCCTGCTTCCACCTCTCTACCACCTCCTTTTCCACCCGTCTCCCCTCTCTTCTCCTCCTTTCCACCTCTACTGTCGACAGCCCCGCCTTCTCATAAAGCCTTATCCTCGCTACTTCCCACCCTGATAACTTTCCTCCCGTCCTCTCCCTCTTGTCTAATTCCTCCAATACCTTTCTCCCCAGTCTCTCCTCACTCCCCTCTCTCAATTCTAACTCATACCTCAGCATTCTCCTCCCCATCTCTACTGCTAATCTCTCGCACCCCGTCTCCTGTCTTATTATATAGTCGGGCGTCGATCTTTCCAGACGTACACACATACATCCCATATCTTCTTCGTCTCCTCAAATCCCCCATTTCTCTTACCCCATAGGACGTTTCTTAAACTCGCTTCCGCCTTCCTCGCCTTTTTGCATATATGTCTAATTTGCCCTTCCCTACTGTTATTTTCTCGCAACACATATCCAAGATATACCCACTCCCTCACCTGTTCTATCACCTCCCCTTTCCATTTCAACTGTATCTCCTTTCTCCTCCCTCCTCCTTTCCTGAACACCACTACCTTGGATTTATTTGTGCTCAGCTCGAGCCCCCTCCTGTCCAGAAATCCTTCCAGCCTCCTCACCATCTCCTTCAATCCCTTCTCCGTTTCAGCGAGGATGGCCACGTCGTCCGCAAATGCCAACGTCCATATCTTGCTCCTCCCTAGCTTCACTCCTCCATCCTGCCCTTTCCTCATAACCTCCTCTAGCTGGGCTATATACAAGTTGAACAGTGGCGGGCTCAGAGGGCACCCCTGCCTCAGGCCCCTCGTTGTCCTGAATCTCTCTGTTAACTCCTCCCCCGCTCTTACACTACACCATGTTTCCTCGTATATTTGCCCTACTCTCTTTACCAGCCCTTCCGATATCCCCGCCCTTTCCATGATCTTCCCTAACATTCTTCTATCTACCCTATCAAAAGCTGCTTTAAGGTCGACGAACATGATATACACCTTCCCCCCTTTCCTTGACAATTCCCTCTCTACTATGAAGTTTATCACATACAGGTTGTCCCTCGTCCCTCTACCTCCCCTCAAACCCGCCTGGCCCTCTTGCAGTATCCCCTTTTCCTCCAATTCTGTTTCTAGACGTGCCCCAATCAGTCCTGTGTATATCTTATACCCCACATTTAGTAGCGATATACCCCTATAGTTTTCCGCCTTCCCTTTATCTCCCTTTTTCCATATCGGCACTATTATTGCCGTCCTCCAACCTCCTGGAATTCCTCTCCTCCCCATCCATATATCATTTATCTCCCTCCATGCGCATTTCCATGCCTCTTCTGGCGCATTTATCCAGCCCTCCGTGTCCACTCCGTCTTCCCCCGCCGCCTTTCCCCTTCTTAGCCTATCCTTTATTTTCATTATTTCCCCCCACTTGAACTCCTCCATGCCCTCTCCTATCCCTCTGTCCCCTCGATCCCCTCCTCTAACCTCCTCCCCTTCTTCTCCTCCCAACATGTTCATGAAATGATCCCTCCATTCCCTCTCCCCGATATTTCCTCCCGCCCTCTCCTTCCCCTTCTTCTTTTTCCTGAGGTACTCCCATATTTCCTGCTCCCCTTTTAGGCCTTGCACTTCCTCTTCATCTCTTAACCTCTGTTCCTTCTTTTTCCTCTCCCACATATCCTTCTGTCTCCCCCTTTCTTCTATATACTCCCCCCAATCTGTTTTTCCTTGCCTTGTCTCCGTTAATATTTCTCTTAGCCTCCGCTTCCCTCTCCTGCATTCTTCGTCAAACCATGAACTTTTTCCTTCTCCTTTCCCAATCATCCTTCTTACTATTGCCTTGTTCATCACTCCTGTAAGTTCCTCTATACTCTTTCCTCTTCCCCACTCCACCCTCCTTAATTTATTCTGGTACTCCTTTCTCGTTCTCTCGTTCCATAAATTCACCAACCTCCTCTCGTTCACCCCTACCATTTCCTTATTCCCGCCTCCTCCCCATAAGTTCACCTCTATCGGTAAGTGGTCCGATTCCGCTCTGCTTCCCACCCTAAAACCGCTCACCTTGCCCCTCACCTCCTCACTTGTAACCACCAGATCTATAACTGATCTTCCATTTGGTCCCACGTATGTGAATTCCCCCTCCTCGTCCCCCATCTCTTCCCCATTGAGTATTTCCCAATTCCTTTCCTCTAACCAGTCCATTATAATTTTCCCTTCGCCATTTACTACCTTGTCCTTCGACTTCCTCCCTTTCCTTTCCCCTACCCCTCTCCATTCCTCCAAATTCCTTTCTTCTCCCACTCTTGCGTTCATATCTCCGCCGAAAATCATCCTCTCCCCCTCACTCTCCACCAACTCGTCCATTTCCCTCGATACCTGCCTCATCTGTTGGTTACAATATACCGTATATATCCCCAATTTATCTCCGTTTACCCTTATCGTTCTTCCTTGTATCATCTCCGAGTCGTATCTTCCCTCCTTCACCTCCTCCCATTTGTCTCTCACCCCTGTTATTATTCCACCCTTCGCCCTCCCTCTTTTTCTCTCCCTCTTCGCTCCCCTGCATTTCCATGTATACCCACTGGGCATTTTATCTCTGTACTCCCGCCATGTTCCTATTTCCATCCATGTTTCTGTTAGCCCTATATAGTCAAACCGCTCCATATATTCCCTCAAGTCTGTATTGATACCCCCATCTTCTTTCACCCATTTCTTCCACCCCGCTACGTTCCAGAAACATATTGCCAATGCCTTTTCCTTTTCACTTCGCCTACCTCCCCTTTCTTCCTCCCCCTCTGCTCTGCCTTCTTCCCCACCCCGCTTGTCCCCCGCTCCCTTTAGTTTTTTGCTATCAACTTCTTGGTTTCTCCCTCCCACTCCAGCCACGTGTTATCCACCCTCAACTTCCTATATCCCATTCTGATTCTTTTACCTTGCTCCCTTTCCCTCGCCGCATACTTCCAAATCTCCCTTTGGATATCCCTTTCACTTCCCGTCAAATCGTTATCAATGTATATTTTCCGACCAGCTAATTTCGCCTTTTTCTTCATCACTTCCTCTTTTTCCATTTCTTTTGCCAATTTCGCTAAGATTAACCCCTTCCCAATTCCCCCCATTTTGAACGCGTCGTCTATTTCCACATCCACCTTAAGTTCATCGCTTAACCATTTTGTCACCTGCTCCCTTTCTTTTCCTCTCTCCACTTCTAATCCTCGAATTACTATGTTCTTTCTTCTGTCTTTTCTGTCCATCGCTTCGACTTTCTCTTCTAGCTTTCTCATTCTTTCGTCTGACTCCATTCTTTCCTTAGCCCATTCCTGTTCCACCTTTTTTCTCCATTCCATATCCTCCTGCCTTTCCTTTCTCATCTCTACTATCTGTTTTCTTGTTTCCGCTGTCTCTTTTCTTGACTCCTTTACTTCTCTCATCAACTCCTTCATCATCTCCATCAAATTCTCGAGAGTCATCTCCTTCTCTACTTCCTCTTTTTTCTTTTCCCCACTCCTCGCTGGAGATCTTTGCATTCTCCTGCTCCTTGTAAATATATCCGTTCCTTTCCACTCCTCCCCTTTTTCTTTCCCGCCCCCACTCGCCATGCTTTATCACTTTCTCTTCCTAATCAGCCTTCCCGAGTAAGTTCGGCACTTTTAGTTTATTCCGCGATCTATTTTGCTTCCGCGTAAACAATTATTGTCGATTTAAAATTGATTTAAATCGACGCACTCCGCGAATTGTTTTTACCGAATAGTCTCTTTTTCGCACACGTCCAAAAAAATGTTTTGACAAAAAACTCTCGCACTACAGTTTTGCGGATTCGCTTACCTGCTGTACGAAGTCGACGCACTTTCACTGCTCGCGCCCGGGCAAACTCTCACTTCTAACTATACCCCTGGGCCGATCTCTTTGGAAACAGGACCAAATTGCGCGGAATATCGCCGGCCACGCGATGATACTTCTCTCGCCTCACAACACCGACCAGAAATGTCTAGATAAACTGTTAATTGCAGAGCACTCGATAACACAACCTTCACCTTCGGAATCTTACAATACAAAAAATTATCTATTATATTATGTACATCCCACACACTGGAAAGAAGCCATAGCGACCCATTAGTTTGCTGTCAACTGTATCTAAAGTTTTGGAAAAAAATACGGATCGTCAATTCATTTAAACGTATACGACTATCTGCCGAAAACGTTATTATTTAATGCGGGTGATGATAATCATGAATTATTATTTGCTGTGCTTAATTTGGTTTTGGGCCAAAGAGTTCTTTCGTAATTACCCCACTAGCAGATAATTAGTTAAGTCTCTGAAACATGATAATGTAACGTCGAACTCGATAAGAATTTCCTTTACTTTCGCAAATTACCATTTTGCGACCGTTGCATTACATAATCTATTCAAAGAAATTGGTGAACGCAATTAAATATAAATCAATATTTTAATTATCATTTAGATGCTGATAGCAACCAATTTTACAACTCCTTTCCTCCAGATGAAGTTACTGACGCAGTGGCCATAATTAATTCTGACCTTAATGATCTTGCTTTGATGTCATCAGCTTAATGCAATAGAATCCACAACCAAAAACAGCGAGCGAATGATGGGATACAGGCTATAGTAAATATTATATTAAAAATATCAGAAGGTTAATCTAGGTTTCCATCTTGACAAATCGGGTGAAATACCATCTCATTCATCATTTTAGAATATTATTTTGCATTAGCAATTAGAGAGGCCACGCTTTCATGGACGAGCTGGCTCCAACATGAACAACATGCATTTGCGAATTATACTTATCACACGACCTAGTTATTCATACCGTAAACTTGTATTCAGGGGTAATTTTCATATATTAAATAGTGTTACCGTCAACTCCCCCGCTGCCTCGGGTTCACCACACCCACTGCACCAATTGATGGGGTGTGCCCAGGAACCCAAAATAACGCAGGACCCGTTATTAAATAGTGTTATTGTCCTGTGAACATAAAATTTAAAATATGTGACAGCAAAACGCTAGAGGTGAGACGAGTGGCCGAGCAGACCCTCTGTTTCTCTTCTCATTTCCTCGCCTTACGGTGATATGAATTGGGTCTGGCCAACCCCCTGAGTTTCCAGGTTGTGCCGGGTGCTAAAAATGACGGCCTTTTGCTTTTTACTAATTATGTTGTCGATCTTTGTACCTAGCAGGCATTTCGTCTTCCCCAGGTTGGCAGACAGATTTGAATTTATTCCTCCCATGATCTCAGTGATGCTTGGTATGAAACGAGGTTTCTAATTTCGATAAGTATGGATTAATTCGATTATTAGGAGACGGTAATTATACTCTTTCTCTTCTTGTTTCTTGACAACGCTCGGTTTGGGATGAGCTCCAAGGTGGAGATCTTAGTGAATCCCATTCGATACGGCTTCATTATTGAATTTAATGTCGGCATCTGTCTTGTAGTGGCGCCTGAGCTTGTTATATACGATGCGCAGTGCTGCATCGTGTCGTCGGAACTATATGTATGTACTGCAGGCTGAATGAACATGCATGACGGTTTCTTCGTCTAATTTACATGCTCTGCACATAGTGCTTGACGCTTGGATTTGCCATTGATTTGGACTTGGAGTGGGATAAACCACCCTCAACCACTGTAATGTATCCTTGCTGTGTTCATAATTATTTTTTTTGAATCAATTTCTTTCTTATTAGAATTTTGTATTCTATTGCGTGTAGATATTCAGAATTGAATCAGTATTAATTTCATAATTTCTTTCGTTACCACGTCCCTTCTTCCACTCCTTCAATTATATTCTCCTTAATACTTCTAATCACCTTCCTTGCCTTGCATTCAAGATTATTATTCTCACACTTTTTCATCACTTCACTCTTCTATAGTCTTTGCAGGTCCCATAACTATTGCTGTTCTTCTTTATGTCCGTTCCTGGATTTTAATTTAACATTTTGGCATTTAGAAGACTTTCAACAAAGAATAATTCAGGTGAATGCGGTAATTTTCTTTGATGAAAGTCTTCTAAATTTCGCAATTTGATATGACTTCTTAATATAACACCATAAGAGCAAATTAGCAGAAGACCTAGGTGGCCATTTAACGTTGCCCTTTTTGTTCAATTATTTTAAGTATAAACATTTTAAATATAAAAACTTTCTTACAACACATGAACACAAATTATATATAAAAATATATGCTGAAACAATGTTGGCGAGTTATATCGAAAATATCCTTTTTTGTTAACAATTTACTGAAAATTATGAAATTCATTTGCATTCAATAATAATTTTTTCTATTAGTTTGTAATAGTATGCTGTAATTGGGTTAGCACAATCGACCCAATTACAACACTCACCTATTAGTAATTCGCATTCTATAAATGGTCCTAGTTTTTATTTCATTTATTACAGTTGCCGTCATCAAGAATGGAAATAATAGTTCGTATTGAGGACAATTGATTTGGAAAGCCTCTTGCGATTAATATAAATATCTGCTTGCAGGGCTCGAAAATTAGTGATACATAATTAGTCTTGTATAGATAGTCGACAGACAATCATAGACAGAGTTCCGTCGATATGTAGTGCGAATAGTACTATGTGCATAGTTTGCAAAGCGTAACGACAATGCTCGACAGAAGGGTAGGTCAGTACAAACCAGACGACGCTGCGAAACGAACAACCTTGCAAACGAAGCAATTATGTAGAGTTTTAATAAATACATCACAAGAGAAGACCAACCTGAAGATGAAAATTGTGACATTGTCGAAACGTCGAAGCAACCTTTACAAGGCCGTTCATTACCTGAGAAGAAAGCAGAACATATATATGACCCGCTATAACTTTTTGGTCTCTTTCCAGTTCTCATGCCAATTATTTTGTGTTGTGCTAGAATTGCTCTTATACTCTAGGTACTAACTCTTATTGTCCCTCTATTTATTCACTTCCTTATCTTTAGTGTTTTTATTTACCTTCGGTTCCAGCCCCCCACTCTTATTCATAACTTCGTTCTTATCTACGTTTCTGCTTTTATCGTCTTTATTGCTGCTAGTCTTTCAGACATCTTTCTGGTAAAGAAGGAAACGTTAATATCCATTCGCCCTTCAATTCCCTTATTTATTTCATCCCATGTCTATTCTTTTCCGTTAATCACTAACACTTGAATCCCTTCTGTTTTTTGTTTAGCTATTTCCTTAATTTGTATTCTCTGCTCCTCATTTGTGCTGTCCTTGAATATATATATATATATATATATATATATATATATATATATATATATATATATAATTTAAAAATTCTTGGGGATGACGATCAACAGGCTTCTACTTATTAAAAGAAACTCATTTGTTTTTATTCAATATTTCGCAATATTATTTATTGCTTCTTCAGGAATAACTAAAAAATGACATCTGACGTACATATAACAATTATAAAAGATACTTACAACTAGAGGAATAAAACAAGGTCGAAAACAAATTATAAAGATAAGGTGCTAAGGCTCTCAATATTAATGGAGATAAATATAAATTTTGATGATGAATGACAATTTTCAAAAATGTCGACGTAAACGATATCTAAATATGAAAAGTGAAACCCTAGAAACGAGTACAACGTAAAAATGTTACTGTACATGTTGTATAACGAACTCACTAAATAAATTAAATTCATAACTCAATCAAAAACGATAAGAAAACCAACTAAATAGACTACAAATAACTACAAACTCAAAATGTAAGAATAAATGGTACTAAGTTTCTGAATATCTGAACGAGAATTTATAGAATTTATATTTTTATTGATATGAACCATCTCTAAAAACATCCTGCTATTATAATTTTTCTCTTCGGCCAAAACAGTAGTACTAGTAAAGTCAAATTGATGCTTCAAATTAAAACAATGTTGAGATAAAGCACAATTTAACTTCGCTATCCTAACGTCACTCTTGTGTTGTATTAAACGAGTGTTTAACCACTGACTAGTCTGGCCAATATAACATTTATCACAATCTATACATGGAATTTTATATATAACATTAGACTTTTGGAGAAGAGGAATTTCTTTCAGTTTTGAAAATAATCTATCTAAAGACATGATGTTGTATTGACCTATTTTGATATTATCATTTTTACAAATAGTGATAATTCTATTTGTTAAATCTTTTATGTACGGTAATTTCTTATAAATGACTACATTTTCTGTAGAGATAGGAACAGCTTGTGAAGAAGAATTATAAATTAATTTGTTAGCCAATGATTTAGGGTAACCGTTATTGATAAAGATATCAGAGCGGTTACCCTAAATCATTGGCTAACAAATAATATTGCGAAATATTGAATAAAAACAAATGAGTTTCTTTTAATAAGTAGAAGCCTGTTGATCGTCATCCCCAAGAATTTTTAAATTATATAATTGTACGATCGTTACGTTCTCACAAGTTATATATATATATATATATATATATATATATATTTCATTTAAGCTTTTCCTTGTTATTCTGACAATGGCCGCATGAGGGAATATTTATTGTTCGCAAAGATTCTGCAACAGAATTGTGTATGTGATGTGAACACATACACCATTAGTAAAATATGTTTTCTTTCGGAAAAACATATCAAACAAATGTTGGTTGAAATTTCAATTTCTTTATAAATTAATATTTTCAATAATTTTTACAGTTTGTAAGATAGGGACAAATTTACTAGAGTAAAATGTCGGTTACTAGTGGACTCACGCAATTAGAGGTTAATATGTATGCGTTCGTCATTTGGTGGTGCTATTGTTTTCTTAACAATTCAAATTTAGTCACATAAAGACGCAATAATTACTTTTTCAGTTCAACATTGGTCAATACAATTAAAAAACCAACACAAATAGCAAATCAAAAATATTAGCTGAACTTAATCGATTAGCGTGTTGCATCATACATCTCTCGACGCGTTCGATTTAATGAATTAGTTGATTGATCGACAAGATGATTACAAATCTGTCCATGACAATTAAATAAATTAGCATTTTTAAGATGAACGAATTCTTAAATTAATACGTTGGCAAATAATGATGTCACATATTTAAATTTTTAGAATGATAAAAAACATTGAAACTACACACCAACTGACATTTAAAGTATGCAAGAACAAGATATCTAAAAAAAATTGAAATTTCTGTATACAATCAAAACTTTTTCAACGCAAAATACAGTTGCGACGCTGATACTGAGCTACAAAAGACTTCAGGCAGATAACATTAATTTAAAATCACAATTACATCCACCGTACTCGAAAATAATGAAATTTAATATAATATCATAAATTTTAATAATAGTTTCAGATTCGCACTTATCAACAAAATTAATTAGGCTGCGTGAGTCTCCTCAACGACAATACGTTAATGTTATTTTTGAAGTTGTTTATAATACTCGCAAGAATTTATCAGTACAGTAATATATATCAAATGCACACATATGATGATCAGAACTGCGCTCAAGGCCACAAGGGGAGGGTGGTGTGATACGTTCGTGCGGTCGGACGCTTCGCTAGAGGCTGCCAATACGTCCGCTATTTTCAATCCAAACAAAGAAACCCATTAATTAAGAGCTCCATCTCGAGGTTTACTCGCTGTCATAACAAACCCAGCCTGATTCCGCGATTCATTTCCACAATCCTTTCCGACGCTTTACTTAGTTAGATTATTCGCTCTACTTCTTAGAACGGAGGAAACAAACTTAAACAAACTTTGTAAGTTGAAAAATGTGCTCTTATTGGATAAACAGTCGCCGTTCTTACTTCTTTTATGAATCGTTCAAAATAATGACTTTTGCGAAAATACGGAACAATAAGAACGCGGTGACGAACATTTCAAAATCTTGGGCTGGGTGATTAGAACGTATTGAATTTACCGAACTTAATTTACTAAATTTATTTTTTTATGGAAATATAATATACAACTAAAAATTATATTCACACTTTTTACAGATATGGCATTAAATTCAAATTACAAATGAGAAATTAATTAATAAAATTAACATTTCACTGATAGCAGTTCAAGGGCAGTTATCGCTTACGATACGTTTTTACTTTCTTATACATTATGTATAAGTAAGTATAGGAATCATGAAAATTTTCTCGAGATTTCAACGGATATACACGTTTTTAGGTGCCCTGGATCGTTTCTGACTATTTTCGGAATGACGTCGGTGTGTCTGTGTGTGTGTGTGTCTGTGCCCGCTCTAGCGTCCAAACGATTGTAGCTAGAGCTCTGAAACTTTAAACTTAACATTTGTATGTAGCAAGGAGGAAAACGCAATTTTGAACGCAATCTCTCAACCGGAAGTGATGGTTTACTCTTATCACCTTTTTCCATATCTCGAAAACGGTACACGTTACGGAAAAAAATATTCTTACATAAATTATAGATATTGATATTTTAACCAACTTTCATTTGAAAAGTTTTTTCGAAAAACGTAGTATAACTAAGTATAAGTAAGTTTCGTGCGGACCACCGCGGATTTTTGTATTTTTGTGGCGCAGTATTTCTACAAAAAATGTAAAACTTATCATAGTTATTACGTACAGCAGTAGATATTCCATTTCGATTCTGAGTTTGTTCAGATTTTCAGCTACATATTTTTTGAAAGTATTCAGCGCACATATTTCTCTTTCTGAAAACAAAAATGGATACTTCAATTGAATTTTAGAATTCCTGTTCAGCAGTATAAAATATTTATATGTGTTTTGGGAGCCTGAATAGAAACAGTGAAATTAAAGTATACATCGTTCAAACGAAACAATTCCGAGGTTTTGGGAAGAGACACAGAATTTGTGTAAGACATTTTAACGCCTAGTAGCAATAATATTCTTCTTCAGCTGCAGTAGTCCGCACTTTCTTATACTTGAATTGATTGAAATAACTTTAAATGAAAGTTATTAAAAATTTCCACTTATTTAATTTTTATAAAAATCATTTTTTCACCTTGTTAGCAGTTTTAATTAATTATTGATTTTTCTGATTTATATAAAAAAATGTAGTAAATTCTTTTATAACTGATTTATTTGGGACTTTAGTTTTCGTCTTGACTACGTCCTGGTATTAATAACACTTAGAAGTATGTTAAATTAATAAAATGAATTCTTTATCTACACTTATATATTCGTTATATTTTATTCCCTTCCGAGATTGACGTAGAGAGTTTTCCTCGTTTAGAGAGGTGCCTCGAATATTAGGTGAGCATTTGCGTAAATTTCCCGGTTGGTAACATAGTTCTCTATGTCACTCCGCGTTTGTAGCATCCGTGCAGTATTGCATTTTTAATCCGTCACGCCATATTTTGCTTCAATTATACGGTGATATTCGCATTTCCCGTCTAATGCGGAATGTGTTCTTCGGGTATCTTGACGTCGTCGTACCTGCGTGATGACACTAGGCTGGGAGGGGTCAGTCGTCAGGTTTTGTGGCTTTATCTCTAACTGGTGCATGTCCACGTCTTTCCAAAGTAATGCAACTAGTTGTCTAGGTACCGAGCCGTCTCCATTTCTGGAGACCTATGGCGATAGTATAGAGACCGGGAAGGTAGTTCTCTACCGTAAATATCGCGATTGTCAGTTTCAATATCGGTTCTTAAATTTAACGGGGCTTCGGTTGCAGTGATGGCAGACACTCTTTATCTGAGTAATCTCTGAATAATTCTTAGAATAAATTATGGTTATACTTGTGGATGTTTGCTCCTTGTAGGATTTCTCTGACGCTAATTGCTGATCCCCATGTTCTCGATAGCAGTTAAGCATCGTCCCGTCTGTTGAGGTTTTCTAGCTTGTAGTAATTTCTATGTGCCTATTTTCTGCTTCGTAAAAATTATTATTCTTCAGACAATGTTTGACCAATTCTATTAGGTGCTTAGCAGGTTTGTGCTTGTGTTCGATTACTTGGATGGCTTCGTCGATCGCCACTGTAAAGAGTGATACAACATCGGAACATACTATCAATTGATCTGGTTGTACCTTGTACCAGATGATTTTCTAATAATTCGATTAGATGATCTGCATTTCTGACATACGATTTTGACTTATCAGCATGCAAGTTACAGTTGGTTGCAGTTGTTCTGTTAAATATTTTGATAGTGGCTGGCCTGGGGATAAACTAGAGTTTACTATTAGTACATTCGGATTAGAAATGTTCTGCCATATAGTTTAGGGAACCTCCACGCTTTTTCCCTAGGTATGGGAAGTTTCTTAATTTCTGAGTCGATTGGCGAAGCTTCTATTTTGCTCTTGGTTGTTTTCTCTAAGTACGTAGTAGAATCTGTCGGTGTCGGCTTGTAAGCCTTGTCTTCGAATCATGACATCATTTTATTGTCGTAATCGACGGCGTTCATGCTATATACTGTGTACTGTGACTATATTCATTTTCTGCACGAAGTTTTGCAATATTACGGTGGCTCCCTATAGGATCCCAGGTGAAGAAATTATTTGCACCGTAGAGGAAGTTTCACAGAAGCTACACAAGAGTACAGTTTAAATAGTTGGCCAAGATGTATCTAGAACCCTACGGTCTACCAAACCTCTAAAGAGGTATGCGACAAAAGAGGAACATCTTGCTCTAAAAGTCTTGTGGAACAACGATGTTAGAGCTCTACGGGCTGACAATGGCAATACTTGAGTTGTTATGAACACCGTTGATTACAACAACAAAATGATGTCATGATTAGAGGACAAGCCGACAACGTCGACTACGTACTTATCGAAAATAACCAAGAGCAAAATAGAAGCTTCGCCAATCGACTCATAAATTAAGAAACTTCTCATATCTAGGGAAAGAACCTCGAGATGCCCTAAACTATATGGCTTGTCGAAAATTCATAAACCACTACAATCAATTTTAAGCTACAGGGGATCCCCAGTCCAGCCACTAGCAATATAATTAGCAAAACAACTGCAACCATATGCTGAGAAGTCAAAATCGTACGTCAGAAATGCGGTTCATCTAATCGAGTTATTAGTAAATTTCGATGTTGTATCACTCTTTACTCAAGTGCCGATCAAGCGAGCCATCCAAGTAATCGAACCCAAGTACAAACTTGCTAATGACATAATAGAATTGACCAAACACTTGTCTAATAACCAACGGTACAATTAAATGGTGCACCAATGGGATCACCGCTATCACCACCAAATTTAATTCACCATGGAACAGAAAACAACCAGCTCTCGTGCCTACCTACATGCCCTATTAATGGAAACAGAAGAACAATGCTTCAGTGTACCGTAAAATGACTCATACCAACGCTATCTTAAAGCAGAATAAAGCATTGCTAGCGAATCGTTACTCGAAACGAAAGACGAAGTAAGAAAACCTCTAACTTTTCTTACATTATGTAAAAGGAACTACGGAGAATCCCGCTGGAAAAACAAGGTGTATACGAGATCCGATGCAAAGACTGCAATAAAAAGCAAAATGGACAATCCAACAGACGAATAAAATTCCGCAAGCAAGAGCACGTGAGAGCGGTACAAGAAAGAAACACATCATAATCCCTCTTGAATCATGTATTAGACACTGGGCACAAAGTGGACTTTCAAAATACCAAAACCATACCCAGTGTTCAAAATTTTACAAAAGGAATTTTACAGAATGATGGACACTATAGAAATTGAGAAACCCGAAAACCTAAACAAACGGGACGATGCTCACGACGCTCGAGAACATGGCGACCAGTAATTAGCGGTCTGAAAAATGCCATAAGTCGCAAATATACGCAAGTAAAATCGCAATCGGCACCGCCCGCTGAGCAACAAGATCGCCTTGTTGCAGCAAACAGGGGTCAGAGTAGTAAGCAGTTAAGCGCAGACAGGCACAGGCGTTTTAAATCAGAACGACCGCGCAGAAACTTCCACACAGAAGATGGCAAATGTGACTTTACCGAAACGTCGAAATAACGCGATTTGGGACAATTCAAATACGCGGTTCATAGATTCTCGCAAATAAAATTTGTTTTTCCTGATTCTCGGGCAATGAACCGCACATTTGAATTGATCCTAAATGGGTTGTCCAAACGAGCAACAACCACTCACAGTTTACGATAGATTTTTTATTGCTAATGTGTAATGCATTTTTGATCATCCTTTGCGTTATTGTGTGCTGCTGAAGGTATCCAACAAAGAGTGAAACTTTCAGCATTATAAGCCGCGTTATTTTTAAGTTCAACCTGCTTTTCTGAAATTCCCTGCACTTTTATGATATTTTTATGTGTGAAGCAAAGAGTAATTGTTTACATACTCATGGTTTCCAAAATTGAAAAGAGATATTTCATTTTAATTATTCCGAAAACTATAGGTATACGTTACTTTTAATTTATTTGTACTGCGATATCGTTTACCTCATTCAATACATTCAGCCAATTTCACCAAAATTTGATATTTGAATTGGAAATTTGAAGTTGAGTAGAACGCTACTCAACATATAAGAGACAAAATAGCACTTGTATTCTATATAACGAGGCCAGGAGAAGAAAAAATCTTGTACCTAAATGGACAACATATCAATAATAAATTGACGGAGAGGTTTTAAACATGAAAATAACCTAATAAATTTATATACGTATATACGTATATACGTACAGTTTTGCAGAACATCAAGGAATTCAAATAAGCTTGAGTAAGGACTAAATAAGCTCGACGATTGTAAGAATTCATTAAATTATTTGTTGTTTCTTTCTATGAAAATATTTCATAACTATCTAATTCTCTACAATGTTGTACATCTTTAATTAACTTAAGACGATTAGGTGGTAATACATGGTCTGTTTCAAAAATATATTGATCTATGCTTGATTTTTCCGGTCTGTTGAGTCTAAAATGTACTAGGTGCTCTTTATAACGGGTTTTAATTGAACGTTTAGTTTGCTCGACTTATTTTTGATTACAAACCTTACAATTTATCTCATTGATTCCAGATTTCTCAATTTTAACTTAGGCATTCGCCAAGAGGGTTTTCAAAGAGTTACTAGATCATGGTCGCGTAGCCATGTTTTTTGAAAATTTTATTTCAGATTTTGGAAGCTGGTGAACAAACAAAAAAAACGACGATATTTTCTGCTGAAAGCTTTGACATGAATCGGCGGTTATAAATGTATTCATATTGGTTTCTCTCCTGAAAATAACCATTTGTGTATGTTTGTTATTCCAAATTACTATATTTTCTAAAAAGGAAACGTTCATTTGTTTCCCTTTCAATTGTAAATTTCTCCTTTATCCACCCTGCAATTTCTTCTCTTTTTCTTCTTGAAATTCCAACGAATTTATTTGTGTTATTATATAGTGTTATTAATCGCGTCTTTAGTTTTCCTCCGTTGGTAGTGGATTTGACTCTATCCCTATAGTCGGTTGTCTCCATAATTATTAATTTGTTCCCTTTGTCTGCTTTTGAATAGAAGCAGTTTTTTGTAAAATATTCCATTCTTTGATACCTGGTATGTTTTGTGTATGTGTAAGTTTTGCCTGATTTGATTTTTGCACGCCTCTACGATAAAAGATATTGAGGTGTCTTCAACTCTTTCATAGATGTCTCAACCATTGCTATAATCTCCTTAATAGGCGTTTACTGCTTGGCAAACAATACTTTAAACCTTTGGTTAATAAGTTAATAATTCGTTAATAAATGTAATTCGTCAATATCTAAAAATTTCAGAAGATCGTTGTTTAATTGATCCTTTGGTTTTTGAATTTTATTATTATTGTTGAAATTTTACGTTTAAATTACAAACTTTGTTCTTACATTTTATATCCGTGACTTCTACGACTTTCTATGAGTGACACCAAATTCAAAATCAGTTTTTAGATAATTGTAAATGCAATTTACATAATTCTAATTCTAACTAACTTCTTTTAGTATAGTGATAATTAATTTCTGAACTTTACTTACGTTCATAAATTTAGGAAAATTTTGGTGACTTTTGCATCGTTTCAATAAATTAATGTTAAGTTAACATTTTTAAATGCGATATTAATTTTTTGAAACTATGCAAAAGTCACCAAGTTTTCCATAAATTTATGAAAGTAAATTATCAAATAGCAAAATTAGCAATAGAGTTATTTTCTCCGCAAAAATAAAAATTTCCCTTCGGATTTCGCCCCTGTTTTCCCGCAACTGTTCTTCGCCAGTGTTGGTTTTGTCCGGTAGGTTTGTGCTTACATGCGTCTATAAATTGCTATTAAACATACTATTTGATCGCTAGTTTTTAAATTAGGATGAAACTACAATTATTTACGGTTTGTGTACGTTATAACGTATGTAACAAAAGTTTTGGCAAAAATGTATAGGCTAATACAAAATCGAAATAGTACATTGTGTACCAAGGCCAAAAAGTAGTGTTTTTTCGGACCGAGTTTTCTTTACCGGGTCGGAAAGCAAACGATGATGAAAAAACACTTTTTGGCCGTGGTGCACACAATTTTTTTTAGGCGACCCTCATAAAATTTTCAAATTTGTTGCAACATTTACTTATACTTTATTGATATAGTTATTTATAACAACTGAACAATTGTACATATTTGTGACACCTTCAGACATGTTTATGTTTTCTTTGTTTACATTCGAAATTATTTCGGCTTTATAAACAATAATTACCCAATAACTAGTTGAAACGTCTATTACCAATACGTATTTACTAATGTAAACAAGATGTACAGTTTCACATTGCCGGTAGTGTGATTACTTTTATATAATTTCGGAAACTGTCGGTAGATGATGCCACCGTATTGCGGCAAAAAATGGAAACGGCCGAAAAAGGGTTACTTTTCGGCCGCTTTTGACGCTTGAAATTTCAATTTTTTGTTTAGGTCGCCTACAATAGTATATTAAAAAACATGTTACAGAAGACACTGTTTCAGGCATGAGTCCGAAGGCGAGTGGCTGAACGGACGAATGACCTGAATAGCCTTCTGTACGAGTATTTTATATTATTTTTTCTACTTTGCGCCCTTTCTTTACGCGAAAAATTAAGCTTTGTTAAATATTTCAACATTTAGGGATATTTGCGCGGGTTGGTAACGCAATATGAGTTGCGAAGACCTGCAATGTACTCCACCCAAAATACGGGAAATTGCACAAATTACGATTGGGAATTTACTTCCGAATAAGTCGCGGTCTCAATACGAACAAAAATATAAAAAAATCGAAGAATGGTGCAACGAAAATAATGCAACGATTATTAGTTACAACTGGCATTTCGTTGACATTATACGCTGGCAAACCGCGACGAACATAAAGAAAAAAAATTATACCAGACTCATTTTAGCACTCGAATTTTCATTTCAACACTGTTTTGGGTGCTAAAATGAAATTATTACCAACGGAAAGTAGAAAAATTAATTTTATTGAAAATAATGAAAGATTATCACATTTTGTCATTAATCTAAAGCACATTTCAAAAATTACATAACTGACAAGGGCCCTCGGTGTTCGATGGCACGGAGTTTTATCCTTACGTGTCGTATCAGCCTTTGGATAATTCCAATATCTAATTCATAATTTGATAAAATGCTCCTCGTTTTGGGCTTCCCAAGAATTGTCATAGAGTCTTCTACTAAGCAGACTCGAAAATTCTTCGATAGGTCGTGCTTGTGGAAAATTGGGTGAAGTGTCCTGTTTTGGTACAAAGGGTATCTGATTGGTAGCCACCCATAATGACAAGATGCCACATCCGGCCAGAACATGATTTCGTTTCCAGCATGATCCTAATAAAATTTAATAATTTTGGGAGACATCTTCGCGTATATACATTGGTATCTACAGCTTCGCCCCTGACATATCCAACATAGGGACGTGAAACACCAACACCAGCTACAGAAATCGCACACCATACAAAGATTTTGTCGGCGAATTTTGCTTTACATTTATATCTGACATTATCCGGAGTGTTTTCCATATCGTCTGTGTAAAATCCATCATTTCCTTTCATTTCCACGTTCGCCAAACTAAAATACTTTTCGTCGCCCATAATAATAACTTTTGTTGTTTGCAAAATGAACTGTCCTTAACATTCGACAAAATCGCGGAATCCTTTGCAATTGGGCATTCGTATATTTGGAGCATTCTTTTCGTTCACGAAATTTAAAACCATTTCTAGCAATTTCTCTGCTGATGGTCATATGGAAAACTTGAAATCGATGACCTAACTTTCTTGCTGACGTTCCAACTCTGTTTCTTGCAGTCTGTCGACCATTGACCGTTGACTCTTGGACGGCCACTTTTTGGTAAGTTTATGCAAGGAATTCCTTGCTCACAATCCTTAATCGTACCATAAATAGTTCTAATTGAAATATTTTGATCTTGATAAATGCGCACAATTTCCCGTTTAGAAAGTTGGCCAACTAAGGTATAAATACTTTTACCTCTATCTATTTTATAAGACATTTTTGAAGAAACCACCACCAACCAAACCATTACTGACACAAGCACGATAAAAATAATGCAATTCGAAATATCTCGAGAAGCATTTTTTGCTAAAACTATTGTTACATACGTATGGGACATATAGTTTTCTCATGCTGTTATCATAATCTTCGAGCCATTTGCGATGTATAACAATGCTCGCGCGATCCTTAAACGATCTAGTGAATCCCACTTCAACGTCTAATTATATTATCATGAAATATGACTAAATAATTAACAATTATTCGTCATTCACAGTATTAGCGTGACAAATATTTGAATTACTTATATTTAATTTTAATTGTATATCACATATCATGTCTCCAGTATTTTACATCATATTTAAATTACCAATAATTTCTCTTTCTTTCAGTATACTGCTGAAGATGACGACTTAGTTGTCGAAATGTACATCTAGTATTAATAAAGTACTGTGTGATAAGGGTAAGTTTGTTTCAATTTATTTGCCAACCACAGTCTCCAATTTACTATTATAATAATTTCTTAATTACGTTTATTTAATTTTAAACAATTAACCAATTTTAAGGCACCGACAGTGTTGGCGAGAAAAATGTTTGATTTGTTTATATTTAATTTTGCTTACCATTAGTTTAGTGTTATTTTCGCTCGAATTCTGGAACTGCGGGACTCTGTGGCTGCGGAACATTCTAGTGAACATCGAGTTAATACGGAACACCTCAATTTCCCATTTTATGTTTTTTTGCCCTCCATCCGCCACTTTTTTTATTTTGGCAATTCTCGCCATTGCCAAATAAAATTCAATTGGAAATTGCTTCTTAATTTTTTTTCAAACCTTTAAATAAATTATGCATCCTTTTTAAACTTTAAATGAATGCATTTTATCTGTCAATCTTACATTATGAAACTAATGGTTTTTTAATCACATTCCCCTAGGGTTTCCAACTTGTTCATGTTCTTGTGTTCCATTTTGACGTCTCGTTGTTTTCTACAAATACTCCGCAGCCCTCTACGGTTGCGATATCTATGGGTCGCCGTATGATCGCTAATGATTCTTCCATTAGTGGTCACCACGACCGAGATCTGTTCATCCATTGATTTTATTGTTTCTTCTTGTCGCGTATCTTTAATACCCATCTTTTTCTCCCCACTGGCTATCTCGTGTACCGAACTCAGGAATTCCTCCGCTACGTCTGTTGAAAGGGTAAATTATTCCTACTGAGATCCATGTATGTTTTTCCTTTTACCCGCATCCGGCTGTGAACTGGGCTTCTCATCATTGTCAGAATCATCTATTTCGTTATGTCACTGCCTTCCTCGTTTTTATTCATTCTAATTTAATAATGCGCTCCTATAATATCAAGTGTATTCAATGGTTTAATATACAAACTTATTCTATGGTCAGAAATAGGGCAATGTGTATACAGTATAGTAGTGAAGCAGATTGATTTCAATTATTGAAACAAGTTATTAAAACCAGCACGCACCAAATTGTCAAATAAATTTAGGATAACGAATACGATGGGAACACATATATATACTCGGAATTATGAGAAGGTGCGTGCACGTCATCAATTTTTAATGACGTCAAATTTTATATGTTTACATGTATCTCACACAAAAGATACTCTTCAAGATCGTATGCAACCAAACAGACAGCGTGTGTATGTATATGTATGTGGTGGTATGCAACCAGATATACCAGATACTAACTCCCGTCGATTGATCTACGTATGTAAACGTACTAGAACGTACAGAAACGGTTCGTCGATCTTTACGACATCATACACCCTAGATTCAAATTTATTTCGTCTTTTTCATGACAAATATAGAAAACTAAGTGATAATAAAATATCTATAACATTGCTTCGCATCCCCTTGTAAATAGGCCTGGTTTCACTCCATATTCCAATACAAGAAAATGGCATTTTATAATTTCTACATGTTGGCATTATAAAACAAGCATCGATGACGTGCACGCACCTTCTCATAATTCCGAGTATACTACAATTATAGCTCACACCCGCAGATACAGAGCATCGGAACAAAGATAAAAATAAGAAATATATCGACTCTCAAATTTGCTGATAACAAATTTGTGTTATTGTTAAAATATAGGACAAACTATATTTATATTATATTTGTAACCAAAATAAATTGAAATTATCGTTTACATTTGTTTCCAAAATAGAAATAAGGATATTTAGATATTTCAATTAAAATGTAACATTTTTGTGAAGGGTATCTTGCAAAAATATAAATAATAATAGCTTTGACGTTTCACAAATAAATGTGTTTACATTATAATTGACAAACATCACACATTTCACAACATTTTCTCCATTTCAAAAGGAGAAATGCATTTGAAAAGAAATTAAAAATCGTTCAGTGAAAGTAGCGTTGGTTATTTTCAATTAATTGTCAATTATGTAATTTAAGGAAATAAATGTATATTTCATGTTGAATAAGTTTTCGCACTAACCCTATAATGTTGCAATAAGTGCTGTAACATTAACTACAAAGGCTACAAATATATAGATGAATCTGTATAAATATTGTGTATAATGGTATAAATGATAAGATGAATTTTAAAAATTAAAAATAATTAAATTGCAGTCGATACATACTTTGCTATATTAAAATAAGTGAATTCCTGTGGATGCCGATCGTATTGTAACAGAAGGATTAATATTATTTCATTTCGATGCGCTAACCCACTAACAGGCATAGATTAAATTAACGTTATAAAACATATTTATTATTGATTTGGTATTAAATGTTATCCATTCTGTTGTCGTATTTCGTAATATTTGATTTACGGAATCCTTAGTCTTAACTGGCGTATCTAATTTGTATTTTACGGTTAATCGAGGCTCACCCTATAAACGAAGGGTCTTATGATATGGTTGAGAGCAGATGTTTCAAATTACGTCTAGATCAACCAACTGATATAATTGAATTTTATAATAGGGATTCGAAACTCATTAATTTAATTTTAAAATGTCATCGTAATTCGACTAACAAATTTAAATGGTGCAATTTGTCAATGCAAAATAATGTTATACACGACATTGAACAATAGTATCCATGAAAGTTAATTGTCCATTTATTCGTTGATAAATGGTGTACGTGTATGTGTTTACACACTTGCTCTTTATAGGTGTTTACCTTGTGGTGCGAAAATGCGAACTCTAACCGTAAAATAAACCAATATAAATGACGGAGGCGCGGCATTGAGGGAAAGTTAATACAAAACGCATATTTGCACAGCTCTTTCGTTAGGCCCAATGTCAACACAATAAAATCCACCACGCCCCCGGGGCTAAGAATGACAGGGAAAGGCAATTTAATAGTACAGGGTAAATTTCACTTATCTATTTACGGGGGTGGTATTCAAATGTTTTAATATTGCCAAAGCTGTTCTCGTAACACCGAAAGTGATGACGTCAATAAAAACTAAGTGATTTTGGTTAATAATCAAAACAGAAATATGCCCCTAAGACAGCTTATTTAATCGTATAATTGTATTGTTTCAATTAATATAATAAAATTTAGCCTATAAAATTTAATTTCGGCGTAATATTTACAACTTACATTTAAAAGAATATTAGATTTTTTGGAATACATTTTCTTACTAGAATGGTTTAGCGTAGAGAAGGGAACTAATTAGTCAGAGAGCTAGGGTATTTATGTGTACTTCATCATGATGATGATATGGAGTGTAAAATCCATAAATAGCAAATTTTTACACAATTTGATAGCTTGATAGCCCAAATATCTAATATTAATGTTATTTCTTCTAAAAAATCTATACAGTTGTGGTAAAATGTAACACACTAATTTACATTAGTATTATTAGCTTGTTTTTTTTTACTGCAAACGGATAATTTCTTCAATTATCGAATGAAATTTTGACTAAACATGAATTAGTTTACGTATTTTGGGCTATTGTTTTATAGTGACAATTATTATTAATAATAAATTATTATTAATTACTTAAGATGTCAAAAACATTGTGAATGAGACTACCACTATACTACTATACTAGAGCAATAACAACTACTTTGGTAAAATGGATTACTCCCCATTATGATTTTAATAAACCCAGTTACAATGATTGTTATAAATATAACAATATACATTTTGTTATATATAAAACATTGAAAATAGAAGGAAAATGTACAATGTAATGAAATTCAGGCAAAGTGATAATTATGCAAATGTGAGAATATAAATCGAATAAATACCTACCAACACATAATGATTGATAATTGAGATAATTCAGTTAAATACAAATTAAATGATGTTTGCGCATTTCAGAAATAGCAGCTAAAACAAAAATTATTAGCTAGATTTCGACCAATACAGATGGTCACAAAACGAGCCAAAATAAAGCTAAGTGGCTGATCAACTAGCCAAAGCAAACTAAAAATAAGAAATTTAAAGTAAGAATCTACTGAAAACTAAATACGTTAAATGAAAGTAACGGAAACAACAATTTAATTAGAACAGAGAAATTATGTTCACTAAATTATACTCCAATTCAAATCACTACATAGATTGAAAGATGAATTAAAAAATATAGAGATACATTTCCCGCAAATTGACGCATTCGCGATAGTAAGCGCCTTTTTCGAAAGATGTTCTTGGTAATCGCTACTGACAAAGGGTAATAACCCAGAAACAATATTGTCTAGCGATCCACCAGTTAGTCTTCTTGAACCTGCTTTAATTAATGTTCACTACACCATTGAGGTGTAAGATTCGTCCATCTTTCATGTAAATTTTACATTTTTCTGTCATATTTAACAAGACACATTTTCAATATATATATATATATATATATATATATATATATATATATATATATATATATATATATATATATATATATATATATATATATACTCAATTCCCCTTATACCTTTCGGTGTCGGGGTGTCTGGTTACATCTCATGTTTTACAAACTGCTTTCGTGTTTTCCTATCCTTGGCTATGCTGTCCACTTCTTGTACATTCTTCTATTTATTGCTTTTGCTATTATGTTGTTTCTGTTGGTCTTTCTCTTCCTCTTTTCGTTATCACTCTGGCTTCCCACACTTTTTCACTGGTCTGTTGTCTTCCATTCGATGTAAGTGGCCCCACCAACCCAGTTGCTTTTCTTCTATGTATTCTACAGTGGATTCCGCCTTCAGTTCTTTCCTGATCACTTCTTTCCTAATTCTATCTCTTTTGGTTTTTCCTTTAACTCCTCTTAGGTAATTCATTTCGCTTGCCTGGATTTTACTCTTAAATTTCCTGTTTGCTATCCATGTCTCGCTCCCGTAGGTTAGGATTGTTCTATATATTGTTCTGTAGACTGTCATTTTTGTTTCCTTGGATACCTCTTTTTCCTTATAAACGTTTAGTTTATTAAGTCGTATAATCTAGCTGTTTTTTCTTTCCTTGATATCCTTCTCTTGCTTTCCATTGCTTTGAATTACCACCCCTAGGTATGTAAATTCGTCCACTTGCTCTATATTTTTTTCTTCTACTCTAATTTTAATTTTATCTATTTCTTGACCCGTTGTCATCACTTTTGTCTTCTTTGAATTTATTTTCATGCTATACTTCTTCAGCGCTTCATTCCATACATTTATATTGTTTTGTAATCCTTCCTCACTTACTGCCATAATTAAAATATCGTCCGCAAAAGCACATTCGCTTAGTTCTATGCTTTGGAGTCTTCTATATTCTAGATTTAGTTTTCTTAGCTTTGGACGGCATTCTTTCAGGATTTCATCTATGAAAACTGTGAATAGCACATTTATGATTAACTTTTTATATCCAATTTTTGCTTCCTTTCCTTTCTCTTTTTCTTCTTTAGCGATTTTTCTAATTTTATTTTGTATTTCAAGTTCATTCCTTGTTAGATCAGATTCAATATAAATCTTTTCTTTGTGGTTCTTCAGTTTACTTTTGTTTTTTAGTATGTTTATTTTATCTGTCATGGTGTCTGTTTTAATCATGCATAGTTTTCTCCTATTTTTTCTACACTCTTTAGATTAATATATAATTTAAATTATTGCTCAATAAAGCTCTCCATGTCGCTTTTCAAGTTTTTATCGTCCCTATCGGTTATCTTTAATCCAGATATTATCAAATTCTTCTTTTTTCCTACTTTTCCTAGATGTTCTATTGTTCCTTGGAGATATTTTATTTCCTTTTTCCTTTTTCCTGTTGTATTGTCTTCATTTGTTCGTGATTATCTTGTTGCTCTCTTCGTATTTGCTTGATTTTATTCATCATTTCCTCATTCTTACTCATTAATTCTCTCATCATCCTAACCATCACACTTTCAGTATCTTCTTTCTTGTCTTTGTAATTTTTTATGGGCGATTTCTTTGTTACTTTACTTCTACCAAAACTTTCTTCCTGTACTTCATCTCTTTTACGCTTGCTTACTCAGAAAGCATAATAAATAATGTTAATCGAATCAAAAGTTAAGAATTTAGGATTAATTTGTCACGGGGAAAGAGTAGTAGGATGACTTATGAAGTCCACAGACAAGAAATGTGAGAATTTACAGAAAAATAATTGCATAGACTTTATTTGCTCCCATTTGAAGTAGGGAATTGAAATTACTTAGGTCTAAATATTAAATGGAAATATAAATAAAAATAGATTGTGTTCTTCGTACCTGGCAAAATGAGAGTCGTACATGTCAGGACAAAGTGGATGCGTCATAAATCTTTTAGGATAGATCGATTGAATTTAGGGCAATATGAACTGCAAATTGATGTGTACACAACCCTAGATGCACAATAACCAATCGGAAATGGCAGACAACGTGAAATGTGCATCATTGGAAGTAAATAACTGTTTTCAACGGATTTTTGTTCATTTCCAGGTACTTTATAACGCATTTGAAAGTATCAGCATTCCTTAGAAACCCAGTGCATAAAATAAGTTTTGGTAAATACTCTCTGTAATAATGCGTGTAAAGAAATAAGTTCCTTTTGTCTGCCACAACCGCAGTTTTATTACCGAATACTTTTAATTTAACGAACGTCTTCCAGTTTACACGATAGAATGATTGATTTATAAATTCTCTTCACTTTTACGTTCTAGTCTTACGAAATTGTCAAACACGTAAATTCTTCTTTGGCGATTCAGACCTTCCAATCCAATTAGTTATATTTTTCGCCAGAAAATTTTAACAATAACAACTACTAGACATGTATTCTGTTATTGGGATTGGAGACAGTTTGTACATTCCTCAAAAGAAAACAATTGTTATTTCTATAATTCCCCCCCCCCCCCCCCCTCTTTCGATAAAATCCCGTGCATTGATTATAACAATTATCATCCAACAACGAAACGATCAATTTTAATTCCCCTCAAATATCATAACAATCGACACTAATATATATTTTTATGGAGACATAGAAGTTAGATATTTTCGTAAATCCAATTAATCCGACGCGCGATATATTTAAAAATAGTTTAATAATTCCACAATACGTCATATAAATATTTACTATTAACTGTTTCATCGATATCTAACATGACTTGAGAAAACTTTCTTTTAAGAAACATTTTAGCTTAAAAATAACGCATTCTAGTTTCATTAAAAAAAATAAAGCATAACGTTGTAATTTAAATAAACACTTAACATTAGATAAGTAATTATCTATTCAAGTTTGTATATAGTACAATGTGTGTAATATTGGGATAGGTCGCTGTGCGCTTTTTCACTAAGAAAATAAACGTTACCTATTTTGATTTTCTATGGGGCGGGATAAGATAATATTTGCTCAGTGATTCCGTTGACCGATATATTTTGTTTGCAGTTTCAACTTTAAAAGAATACGGAAGCATAACTCACTAAAATTCAGAACGGAAACTACATTTTTTATTTTATAATCTCAAGAACACATTGTAGTCGGGTATTTTTAGACTTAGGTATTCTGTTTTTAGTATTCTTTCCGACCGTCACAGTTGTTTCGTGGAAATAAATACTGGTACTTTTAGTTTTATTGTTGTCAAAAATACCGAGCGGCTTATGAATATGCCAATTTGAATATTTTTAACGATAGTAAAATACTGATTTTTTTATAATAAATTCTTGCTTTTTAGTTACATTGCATTCAATCGAGTCGAAAATTGGTATAACTCGAAAATGAAAAGTAGATAGTTGCTAAAAATACTTGAATAAATATGGCGTTTATTAATAAAATTGTTTTCTTATGTTAAGACTAACCAACGTAATAAATTTTCTTAAATCATCTGTAAGAATTTTTTACAAATATTCAACGACTATGCTTGCTTTTGTTTATTTGATTTAAATGTCTCTCCAACTGAATGATTATAGATTGGGCAAAAAATTAACATTAATCGTTAATGCGAACAAACAGCTAAAACATTATTGGGAGGGTCTGGTTA
Source organism: Geotrupes spiniger (assembly GCA_959613385.1). Taxonomy (NCBI): domain Eukaryota; kingdom Metazoa; phylum Arthropoda; class Insecta; order Coleoptera; family Geotrupidae; genus Geotrupes; species Geotrupes spiniger. Next base: position 5,972,408 of record OY390736.1, on the reverse strand, counting down.
AAAATATTCAGGTCTTTTCGAGATGTTGAGCCTATCGAGCCACAAGTTCAATTTTGTCTGAGTTTTGTGTACTTTGGCTGCGAGCCTGGACTAGAATACCTTTATAATACTGCAACTCTTCAATTTACACCTCGGAGCTCCGCCACACCATTTATTTAAAGCCGTTTTTAAGACGGTAATATTTTTGAATATCGTAAGTTGTGACATAATAATTTAACGTCTGAACGAAATGCCAAAGAAATATGGTGCTAAAGTGTTAAAAAAAAACGCCGAAATTACTGAAAATAGGATTTTTATTCATCATAAAAAACGCATGAAAATAAATATGTTGATTTAAAAATCTACATGAAAAAACAAAACAAACACCGTAGACCGTTGAAGATTATAGGAATGGTAAAATAACGGAAAAAGGGAACGTTTACCTCATGTATAGTAGCAGAAGAATACGCAGGTGTTATTTTACACCGTTCCTGTTCCTATTTGTGGCTGTCCATATTTCACATCAATTAATTAGTGTTGGGGTTGACTAGCAATCTTTCACTTCATGCCCTTTCCGTCCTCCCTCTAATTTATTAAGTCTATGTTTATTGCACCTTTTGATTTCTTCATTATTCCTTCATCCCATTTGTATGTATTTTCTTTCGACCAACCCAAAATTCATCGTCGTCCATTTATAGTATTTTTTTGTAATTTGTATTGGGTTTCTCTTATTGTTTCTTAGTGTTATTGTCTTTGGAAACAAGATATATCAAAAAAAGGTATTTTTGATATATTAACATAGTTAAAAACGCTTGGTATCTTCCCTCTCTAATCGCAATACTTTATTAATCATCTAATATTTATTACAGTGCAACATATCGAGTGTTGATGTACTCATAATGGGAATCTTTCATTAATATCTAATAAGCAGAATAAGTATATTTATTTAAAGCGAATAAGTGTAACTATGGATAATACATAATTCGGTAAATAATGTTTTCTAACGTTTAACAACTATTTTGAAATATAAAATCTACTTCTATTGCATATTAGCTATCTCGAGTTACGTTCCACTGAGCCCCCGGTCGCTGCCCGTCTTTACTTTCTTATACTTTATGCATAAGTACAGTAATCATGAAAACGGTACATGATATCGAAAACATTATTGTTACAAAAGTTAAAGATATTTTAAACAACTTTCATCTGAAGAGTTTTTTCGAAAAATTGAGTTAAGTATAAGAAAGTTCTGTTGCGGACCTCTGCAGATTCTGTTCCGAACGATTCTTTTGGGTTTTAAATTTGTGCGCCACCTTCTAATATTTATGACCGGAATTTCGTTTGTCACTTGGTCACCGAAATCGTTCTTCGTAGGAAGAAATTTGTGTTCATATTTTTTTAACACAGCGTTTTCTTTTTGTCATATGCTTCTGTCATTGTTTTTTACATAATGTTGTTTGTATATCCTAACTAAACTGTTTAATATCACTTATTATGATTATTCTATACTTTATTTTTATTGTATATTTCTTATCGCTAAGTTTATAATCAATTTCCCTTATCCACCTGCATTATTTTTAAACATTTTGTGACTCTGTTTCTCTTTCCGCTATGCTTCCGAAAGTCGCCTTCACCATTCGTTTTTAACCATTTTAATTTCAATTATGTCTTATTAATTTTCTGAAATTCCCTGTCATATCTTTCGTTCTACATTTGTTTTTGTCTTTCCCGCTTTATTTATTTTGATTTTACGGTTGTATTTCGAATCTTTTATTGCACTATTTAATTTTCTTACTAGCGTTGTATCTATGCTTTGGTTTTTGACTGAATTTTTCATTGGTCCCTGTACATGCTTATAAGATCCTTATCTTATTTTACTTGTAAAAACGAGATTTAATTGCTATTTACTAACTTGGTAGTTACTATCCTATTTATGACCGGAATTTCGTTTGTCACTTGGTCACCGGAATCGTTCTTCGTAGGAAGAAATTTGTGTTCATATTTTTTTAACACAGTGTTTTCTTTTTGTCATATGCTTCTGTCATTGTTTTTTACATAATGTTGTTTGTATATCCTAACTAAACTGTTTAATATTACTTATTATGATTATTCTATACTTTATTTTTATTTTATATTTCCTATCGCTAAGTTTATAATCAATTTCCCTTATCCACCTGCATTATTTTTAAACATTTTGTGACTCTGTTTCTCTTTCCGATATGCTTCCGAAAGTCGCCTTCACCAACGTTTTTAACCATTTTAATTTCATTATGTCTTATTAATTTTCTGAAATTCCCTGTCATATCTTTCGTTCTACATTTGTTTTTGTCTTTCCCGCTTTATTTATTTTGATTTTACGGTTGTATTTCGAATCTTTTATTGCACTATTTAATTTTCTTACTAGCGTTGTATCTATGCTTTGGTTTTTGACTGAATTTTTCATTGGTCCCTGTACATGCTTATAAGATCCTTATCTTATTTTACTTGTAAAGACGAGATTTAATTGCTATTTGCTAACTTGCTAGTTACTATCCTATTGCGTAGCTTTCTAACGTCACCATTTGTTCTCTCAAGTTTTCAATGTTTTCGTTCTACTCCGGAAACATAATTTGTTTCCCCACTTGTGCGTTTGTTACATATTATTATTATTACCAATGTTTTTTAGAACGTTAGGATTTACCAGAGTCATAAGTGGTGTTACCGCATATTAGATCAACTTATAGTGTCCTATTACATTCCTATTCAGGGTGAAGACCTGAGTATAGAAAAGTTTAAATCTTTGACAACTTTTAATTATTCTACTATCACTAGTTTGTTTACATTCCAAGACCGGAAACATTTGGTTAATTGTCACGTACAATCGCAGGTTTTAATCCCGGACATGAGCAGCATTAATATGAACCCTAATCGACTTAGCTTATTATATTGTATAATTTAGATATTTGTTATGCTTTATAATATTATTTAGACACGTGTAATGCTGCATAATATAATTTTATAGCATGTGCCTCATGCTAGCCAAATAACTGTAATAAATATAATGTATTATTTCTGCTTTATAGTCGTCATTCAATTTAATTCATTGGAAGACACGAATATTTAAATTATAATTTATAAATTAAACTTTTTGTACACATGTCATCCATAATTAATGACAAAATAAATTTACCTTCCATCAGTTTCCATCTGGTATTTATTGCACGTCAAATGTGTTTTGACATTAACGTCAGCATATAAAAATGAAGAAATGCGCAACCGTGTGAAACGTACGAAAATAAAATTCCGTGAAATAAATCCAAGAAAGCTATTTCAATTCTGGAAGAGAAACGTTCGTAATCTGAAAGTTGCTCCAGTAATCTTGAATGATGATACAAATATGGAGAATAGATATGGAGTACTTTTCTATGATACATTGTCAATATAAATTGACTGCGTAAATTTTATTGGGCATTTTCCGTAAAACATACATTTTCTATATGTTGTAAAAGCAAGTTTATGTAGTAAAAAAAATACAATTAGTAGCTACAATTTAATAACGAAAACTGTATTCACGATAATGCCAAGTTAACCAGTTATAACTATTAATATCAAATATCTGTAATGTGAATTTTAAAAGAATTCCATGTTTTATATATCAACGTTTAATTTCTTAGTATTGCAGTTATTTTAAGTAGCACTGCACGCCAGACTGATTTGCGAAAGAAGTAGTAACAACGGATATTATTTTTAGATTCCCTATAATAAGGACTTTAAGAATACAGCAGATGAATCTGTGAACTGAATACGTATCAAACTTATTTTAAAGATGTAGTTATGCATAACTAAATATAGAGTGAGTACTTTGTCTAAATTTGACGAAAGAACAATAGGGTTATAAAATATTCTAAATGACTGTTTGGTATGTATGCTATTTTCTCAAAAAATACGAATATAAAATAAATAGAAGACCGGTTTTGAGTCTACATGTTTTCAGTCTAACAAACTAACTAATATATGTTATTATGTTAATAACATAGAAAATGTTAATAATATTGAATTTAAATGTTTTATTGCTTTATGCATCTTTAATACGTCGCCTTATTATGCAATTAACTTTTATTCATAAATTGAATTTAACCGTTGCGTCGTGCAAGTAAACCAACAAGATGAAATGTAAAAAACCCAAATGATTATTTATGCAGGATTGTACACATAAATTGACATGAATCAACCATTAAAATTAAATATTTCAAATAAATCTAATCATTTCATGGATAAATACCGTATATCTGCATAGTTTTACAGCCAGTGTCGACATTTCCTAGTATACAAAGCGAATTGTTTCCGCTCTAATTCTGAACATATTGTTCTCTGTCTCGTAAAGATGCGTATGTTATGGTCTGTTATATCCTTGGACTTCGGTGTACCGAAGTGCTCTGTTTCATAAGAAAATAATCAAACATTAGGTTAACCATATTTATTTGTGTAAATCCAATATTGTGAAGATTGGGGTATTGTACCGTAGTAAATAAATATATTAGAAACCCCACTGTGATCGATGAGAGGATGTTGAGACTAACACTGGAAAAATAATCTGATTTAAATATTGATATTTTCGGTTAAATACGTTTAAATTCGGTTCAAGTTCAATTTGAAAAAAATAGCAATGTATTACGTTACCGTTAGTTCGTCCATTACAATCGTTTCTTAACTCTCTATATGAATAGCATTGTAATCTGATATTGTTTTGTGAGTACTAATTGCGTCAACAAAATATTTTGATCTCCGGCAATTTGTCCATGCCAATTAAGTTGTTTAAAGACCTATCCCAATGGCGCAATTTAGGTTTAGTGTATTTGATAATTCACCCACAATTTCGAATGTTTGAACTGGCTCGAGAGGTGTTTACTGTACAAACAGACAGCGTCAGATGATACAAAATTAGCGCGCTCGCTTGCCATCGAAACATCATCACTTCTTACAGGTGCCCAGAGACAATTATTCTTAAAACACAACCGGCCAAATAAGTAGGTGTGATAACCCGTCGCGATAAGAACAAATCGCGCCTGTTGACATACGTGACATTTTTACTTGAGATATTTCGTCTATTCTTAACTATGGATATTTTACTTACGAATAAATTGAATTAAAAGCATGCTGCAATGTATTTTAACTAAATCTATAAGGGCACTCCGTGTTCAAATAATAAATATTTGCGGTGAACAATTTGTTATGCACGCAATTAATAATAATAATAATAAAAGGTCTTTATTGAGGCGAAGTCCAGCCTAAGCTGTTCAACGTAACCTTGAAATAATACATAGAAAAAATATAAACATAAATAAAATACAGTATAAGCTTATCATTGGAGAATACAGACGTTTAAACGTTAAATGTTAAATGTTGTATGTTCGATGTTAGATCTCTGCTGCAACATCAAATAAATTTTGTATGAGTATTTACATTTTTCTGAATTAAACGTAAATAGATTCTGAGGTATTGAATTACAAAGAGTGACAGCGTTATATGAAAATGATCGTTCGAACAGGGCGGTGCGGTGCAAAGGTACACTAAAATAATTTAAAAATCGTAAATCCCTTGAATGGACCTGAGATCTGTAAATAAGTAATTCTTTGATATATGCTGGAGTTGATGACAACACGCGATGAACAGAACAAGCTATATGAAATTGTCTTCTATAACTCATATTCAGCCACTCCAGTGGATTTAAATGAAATGAAACATGGTCGTATTTGGACAAACCGTACACGAATCTTACACAAGAGTTTTGAATTCTTAACTTTGTATTAACATCAATGCAAGGCCCGTAAACAACATCACAATAATTAAATCTTGAAAGTATAATAGTATAATAGTAGTAAGTATTTCCTATTTAACATATGCCTATTACTATACAAACATTTCAAAGCAGCATATGATTTTTGAATTACTGTGTTTAAGTATGAGGTGAAGCGCAAATTCTGATCAATAATCAAACGGAGACTTTTTACTTGAGAGGAGAGATTAAGTATATCACTCTCTACATATACATGCATATTACCCACACATTTTTGCCGGTTGCCCACGCTGGAAAATACAATTATTTCAGACTTTTTACTAATTATTTTCAAGCAATGGTTATTTGAGAAGCAACTAATTTTTGAATATCATCATTAATGATACGCTCTGCAATATGAATTTGCTCAATGTCAGAACTATAATAAATTTGTGTATCATCAGCATAAAAGTGTGGAGTTCCAGCTGTTTGTAAAAGTCTGCCGTATACAAAATATATAATAGAGGTCCTAATATTGATCCCTGATGTACGCCAATGTTTACCACATGAAATTCCGATTCTCCGTTTCCTAAAACGCATTATTGGCGTCTATTTTCTAAATAGGATGAAATAATATAATATAGTAGTATAATCAAACCTAAAATACACCACCTTAGCCACAAGTAATCCATGATCCAATGTATCGAATGCTTTTGAATAATCTAATACAGCTAAAACGGAAATTTTTCCTTGATCTTGAGAGCCCAGTATATCATTGACGACTTTGACAAGGGCGGTTGCCGTACTATGACCTTTCCTATAACTAGACTGATTATGTGGCAAAATGTTATGATATTCCAGATATGTTGTAATCTATTCAATTACTTTTGAAAAAACAAAAAGAATACTAATCGGTCGTAAATCTGAAAAAGTTTCCGGTTTGTTAACCTTAGGCAATGGGTGAATAATTGCATCTTTCCACATACTTGGAAATTCAGAAATTCCAGATAAGGACAACTTAACTATATCTAGTGATATTCTATCACAGCCGCGAGCATTTGTTTTGATACTGTTCGCATATTTAACAATATCCGAATCAGTAATTAATTTAAATGAATATTTAGACGTCCCATTATTGAATCTATTATTCAAATAAAATGATTATAGCTGATCTGAGGGTAAAGTTTGATTCGCAGATTACAAAAAATATGAATTAAGTTCTTCCGGTTTTGATAGAAAATCAGGTATGTCAGAATTTTTCCCTCTTTTACCTATATTCAATGATTTCATCGTTTTCCAAAACAGTCTGCTATTATTTTCCCTTTGAACATATTCCAAATAAGCTTTCTTTTCCCGTCTTATGGCACTGGTAGTAATGTTCCTCAATTGTTTATAATAATTCCAGTCATTTTGATTCTTAGTAATTTTGAATATAGACAGCGCTTCTTTTTTTAATTTTATCATCAACTTTATAACATCAGTAATCCAAGGCGCTTTCGGTTTAGTAATGCGAACAGTCTTCAAAGGAGCGTGTTTATCAAAAAGATTAATGATGTTATCTGTAATAAACATGGCCATACCGTCAATATCATTGATCTGATATATGAGATACCACGGTACATTATTAAGATCGGACGAAAAATTATCATAATCAAAAAAATTAAAATCTCTGTATGTTACCAATTTAGGTTTCGGGCGAAGAATTTCAAGTGACAATTCACAAGATACCAATTTATGATCACTGATATCATCAATGTCAAAGATTTCATTTGGACAACTTCCAGACTAGATAAGGTGTTCAAAGTGGCGACGCCCGTTTAAAATACACAATCAGTGAATCCAATTTTCTTGAATACTGTTCATAAGTTAGTGATTTTGAGCAATCTGCAAAGCAGCATTATTGACTCGCTGATCCAATTCTTCAACGGTATCAACTGTGGTGGCATACACCAGTTGTTTGAAGTGACCCGACCAAACAAAATCAGAGGATTTAGATCGGGGAACGCGGAGGCCATAAGATAGGTCCGCTACTATCTAACAATATGGAAAAATCTAGATAAAGGGCCCCAGTTGTTGGTTTTGGCAAGATGTGAGGACCAACGAGATGATTAATGGAAAATGATTGCTGGAAATGATTTTCGAGGATGGCATGTGGGTTTTCATCACTCCAGATGTGACTGTTTCGGCTATTAAAAACACAACAGTGGCCAAGACGCGAGTGATAAAATTAGGATTTTCAAGGTGTTTATTAACAACCAATTCACTAAACTGCACTCGGCGAGGAAAATCGGTTGATAAGAGGGATGCAAACCTTATTCTTTCAATGTTCGCTACACCTAAAAATGGGATACTCCGACCTCAGCGGTAAGGCGTCGTGTCCTGATCTCCGGGCGATTTTCAATTTCCTGAAGTATTACTTCTTCTGCTTCCAGCGTTTCATTTTTCCGGTGACGACCAATATTAGTGGCGTTCATTTCAAATTAGCAAAATTCTTTCAAATGACGTATTCGATAAGGCCAACGTTCACGAAACAATCTTCGTGCCAGGGCAGCGTTTGCGCGAGCTTCACTGTAGACCAAAACCATATCCGTTTTTCGGCGTTTGTAAAATTCATTACGATGAATAAATAATTTTACAACGAATTCAAATGAAGTTTCATAAAAATATTTGACATATTCAATAAGAAACGACTTGGTTTTTCTTGCAATTAAATTTTTTGAAAAACATCAGTGGCTCTCGAACTTTTTGTTAATATTTTCAGCCGCTTTTACTTATAAACCATAAATTTTTGTATAAGGTATGTGTGGGTATTTAGTATCTATTTGACAAGCACTAACGCCGGTTAAAATATCTGTACAACTTTCAATAACACCCTGTATAGTAGTTTCCCAAACTTGACTAAAGCGCAACCGCTTTTTGTTTAAAAAATACTCACGACTCCATATTTCCTCCTACTCCTCACTCAAACCAAAATAGCCTAACTAAATTACAAGTAACTGATTGTTTCTCAAATGTTATTTTACCTTGCTGTTTAAGTTTAAATTAAATAAATTAAAAATTAAATTCAACAATTATTGTAATTACGATCTGAATCGCTAGTTGCTAGTAACTAATAGTACTTCTACCGAATAATTTACAATAAAAATATATAATAAAAAAACGACACGTGCAATATTTACTGTACTTACTGCACTTTTCCACGATATTCGGTAAAGCTCTACTAGCTACTAGATGGCACTCAACGTACTAGAATGAGCCCTTAGTTCCAAACAGCGCGTTGTGTTGATTGTAGTACTCGGTAAATATTTTACGTTTTCGTATTAACATCTACGATAAATAACAAATTATGGACACGTTTTTAAAAAGAAGTGTAGAACCATCTACGTGTGAAAGTTGCAGCAATAAAAGACAAGCAGACATTACAGCGATGAATATCGTCTTGAATATGATTTTACCGCTATTTCCAATAAACCACAATCTGTTATCTGTGAAGTCTTGTCAAAAGAAAGCATGGAGCTTCTTCGGCCTTTAAATACCAAACACTCAAATAAAAAACAAACAAAATCAGAGGATTTAGATCGGGGAACGCGGAGGCCATAAGATAGGTCCGCTACTATCTAACAATATGGAAAAATCTAGATAAAGGGCCCCAGTTGTTGGTTTTGGCAAGATGTGAGGACCAACGAGATGATTAATGGAAAATGATTGCTGGAAATGATTTTCGAGGATGGCATGTGGGTTTTCATCACTCCAGATGTGACTGTTTCGGCTATTAAAAACACAACAGTGGCCAAGACGCGAGTGATAAAATTAGGATTTTCAAGGTGTTTATTAACAACCAATTCACTAAACTGCACTCGGCGAGGAAAATCGGTTGATAAGAGGGATGCAAACCTTATTCTTTCAATGTTCGCTACACCTAAAAATGGGATACTCCGACCTCAGCGGTAAGGCGTCGTGTCCTGATCTCCGGGCGATTTTCAATTTCCTGAAGTATTACTTCTTCTGCTTCCAGCGTTTCATTTTTCCGGTGACGACCAATATTAGTGGCGTTCATTTCAAATTAGCAAAATTCTTTCAAATGACGTATTCGATAAGGCCAACGTTCACGAAACAATCTTCGTGCCAGGGCAGCGTTTGCGCGAGCTTCACTGTAGACCAAAACCATATCCGTTTTTCGGCGTTTGTAAAATTCATTACGATGAATAAATAATTTTACAACGAATTCAAATGAAGTTTCATAAAAATATTTGACATATTCAATAAGAAACGACTTGGTTTTTCTTGCAATTAAATTTTTTGAAAAACATCAGTGGCTCTCGAACTTTTTGTTAATATTTTCAGCCGCTTTTACTTATAAACCATAAATTTTTGTATAAGGTATGTGTGGGTATTTAGTATCTATTTGACAAGCACTAACGCCGGTTAAAATATCTGTACAACTTTCAATAACACCCTGTATAGTAGTTTCCCAAACTTGACTAAAGCGCAACCGCTTTTTGTTTAAAAAATACTCACGACTCCATATTTCCTCCTACTCCTCACTCAAACCAAAATAGCCTAACTAAATTACAAGTAACTGATTGTTTCTCAAATGTTATTTTACCTTGCTGTTTAAGTTTAAATTAAATAAATTAAAAATTAAATTCAACAATTATTGTAATTACGATCTGAATCGCTAGTTGCTAGTAACTAATAGTACTTCTACCGAATAATTTACAATAAAAATATATAATAAAAAAACGACACGTGCAATATTTACTGTACTTACTGCACTTTTCCACGATATTCGGTAAAGCTCTACTAGCTACTAGATGGCACTCAACGTACTAGAATGAGCCCTTAGTTCCAAACAGCGCGTTGTGTTGATTGTAGTACTCGGTAAATATTTTACGTTTTCGTATTAACATCTACGATAAATAACAAATTATGGACACGTTTTTAAAAAGAAGTGTAGAACCATCTACGTGTGAAAGTTGCAGCAATAAAAGACAAGCAGACATTACAGCGATGAATATCGTCTTGAATATGATTTTACCGCTATTTCCAATAAACCACAATCTGTTATCTGTGAAGTCTTGTCAAAAGAAAGCATGGAGCTTCTTCGGCCTTTAAATACCAAACACTCAAATAAAAAAGGCAAACCCGTTATATTTTTTGAAAGAAAGCTGAACTTTCTTCACAAGTAGCAAGATACTTTTTCATTGACAACCACTACTAAGGAAAATGCATTAGCAACTTATAAAGTTGCTTATGGCGTTGCCAAAACCAGTAACCCGCACACAATTGCTGAAATGCTCATTTTGCCAGCAGCTGTTAAAATGGTATATATACTGATTAGTGTAAAAGAGGTTGCAAAGTTAAACACAATACATCTGTCAAATAATACTATCCAAAGAAGAATTATTGACATGGCAGAATATATTCAAAATCAAGTTGTGGAAAATCTTAGTAAATGTGCCTAGTTTTCTCTACAAATGGATGAATCCGCACGTATATCTAACTGTGCCCAATTTATTACGTTTATAAGATATGATAGAAATAATGTCATTAAAGAAGATATTTTATTTTGTTCCCATTGGAGAGCAATACCACTGGAAAATATTTATTCGACACTTTTGTGAACCACACAAGTAAATACGATATCGACTGGGGGAAATTCATTGCCATTTTCTAAAGCTATGAAAGTCCATAAATCTGGTATTACCGTCAGATAATACAAGAAATAATGCCTAATGCTACATGGAGGCATTGTTTTTGACATCGAGAAGCTCTTGCGTCAACATTTTTACCACCTGAAATGAACTGTATTTTGAAAACCGTCATTAATGTATTAAATTTCATTAAGGGAAAAGCTTTGCAGACCCGTTTTTTTTTCGAAAAATCTACGAAGAGAGCTTTATTTGAAAATCTTTTTTATCATACCGAACTTAGGTGGCTTTTGATGGGCAATGTTCTAAAAAGAGCACTTAAGAGCAGAACTTTTAATATACTTGCAAGATGTGAAGTCCCCATATGAAAGTGAATTTTCGGATGCTGATATTTGCTGATAATTCTTTTCCTTGCTGATATTTTCGAACAGTAGTATGCAAGGTCTTCAATTGGCAAAAAAGCAGTTCGATTCGAGTACATTGAGAAAATAATAGAAGATCTATCAAAGTACAGTGTCACAAATTTTGAACAAGTTTTTACACAGATGCAAGTTGCTTTGCTGAATTTAAAACAAAAGCTCTGTGATTATTTTCCATAAGAAATTCCAAATGGGTGGATACTGAATCCGTGTTAGACGATTCCTTTCAACATGTCGAAATACCAATAACCATGAAAGAAAAACTTATTGAAATATCAAGTGATGGAATATTGAAGGTTGAATTTGTTTCCCAAAACCTGGACGAATTTTGGACCTAAATGACGCAGGAATATCCTTAGTTGGTGAATGAAGGTATTAAATGTAACCATTTGTGTCCATTTGTAACATATTTATGCGAGTTAAGTTTCTCACCTATGTCTGCCATCAGAACAAAATAGAGAAATCGCCACGTACTTGAAAAGTATATAATTGTGTGTGTCTCAAATACAAAGCCTAGATCGATAAAACTGATTTCAGGAAAACAGGCGCATGGTTCCCATTGACATTATAATAAATATTTTACTTTATTTGGCTCTTTAACTTTTAGGGACTAATTAGTAGATTGTCTTACGTTACATTTGATAACTATTTGCTATATTTTTATTTATGTTATTAAAATTAAAATAATTATTAATATATATAATTAAAACCAAAATAGAAATATTTTTGTTTTATTTTTGAAATTTTGAAAGCAATATCAATCGAAACTTTTTTCGTATCCCAAGGAAATTGCTTTTTCAATCAAAGTTAAACGCTTCTTTCAAAAGTACACTTCGGCATCGCATTTTCACCACTTTGCTGGAGTTTAAGAAAGTTCAGTGCGGATGTGGTGAGTGAAGTAAATTGACTAATAAAAATCAGTTCTGAATAAAATAAATACATATAAATTATTTATAATAATAACCGTACATTACATTGAGTAAAATAATTAATATATCAAGGAAATGTGCAAGTTAACATGGTACATTTTCCCGGGGAACACTTTTGGATCAGTTCTGAGTTGTCGGTCCTCCTGTAAATTGAAAAAAAAGAACATGAAATCTTTGTGTTTAAGTGATTAAAGAGGAATATAAGTTACTTTAATTGAATTTGGATACCGAGGTGAAAAATTAAAATCATGCCAAATTAAATGACGCCCAAGGACGATCTCATTCTATATAACGACAACTGATTGAAACTTAATTAAGCCTGAGGATTACAGAAATGGTGCAAGAATTAAATACCAACAATTATAAATTACGTGTACTTGTCTAAAGCTACAAATCAAAAAATATGCAATGATCGGCTTTGAACTTCCTTAAATTTACTTATACTCCATATTTCTAAAAAAAATTATTTAAATATTCAATATCATTAGCTTTACTAAAAACCCCTTTTTCGATAACTTTTACTGTTGTAGAGATATGGAAAACGGTGATAACACTAACAAATTTGTAATAAAGTTAAGGAAAAGTTTCAATAGCTATTCAGCATAAAAACCATTTATTTAGTACAAAAATATTAAAAAATATGAAGATATTTAAAAATGAAATTATCCTAAAAAATACATAAGTGTAAATATATGAATAATGGTAACCACGTATGTTAGTAGTTTCATTTCAACTTCAATTTCACCCGTTAGACATGAGGTTGGTGCTTAAAAGCTCTTTACACAAAACATAACTGATATAATTATAAAAAATGCAACCCAATAAACTTTAAAATACGTAAATATAAAGTGAGCGTTGTTAAAATTTATAACGTTAAAAAAACGTAATGCCATGAATTTCTGAATTGATATCAATAAATAATAGGTTAATTATGAAGGGTTGGTGTTACAATAGCCTATCTTTAAAAAATTAAATTAAATTTTAAGAAATCAATGAAACGTGAGAGAGATATTATCTATTCGAATCTATTTGCTGTTTTGCCCGGAAGCAGAATTTGGTATCGGAGGCCGAAAAACGCTTAATTTTACGGATATTATTTCGAACTAGAACGGTGAACATAAATTCTAATTTGTTGGTGTAGTTCGGTAAAAATGTACAATTTTTATGAAAATACATTCATTTCACTAACGGCATCACGCTGTTTGTTATGAGAAGTCGCAGCTACAGTGCGGCTGCATTTAGTAAAATTATAAAAATTTTCAACTTTCGCGATAGGAATATTGTTGTAATACAGCGAAAATACGTCACAAACATTTTGTACTGTAAAGCAGAGAACATTGATACTAATAATCACGGCAGCGAAAACGAATTTCATGACTGCAGTTGTGCCCCTTATTGTTACTTTTCAGGACTGTTTCACAAAATCTCATTTCTGTTGTATCTGCTATTAGTATATACAATTTACAATACATTTCCGTCAAAAAAATCAACAAAAAATATGAAAAATCGGGAAAACAAAAATAATTTGCAAATTTATTAACATCTTTTTATATGGACAAGAAATTTTACTTTGAAGTTTTAAACTGAATATAAAATCTATTAAAGATTCATAAAAGACTCTTTTGATAATAATCAATTTTTTTGCTCAACAACAACAAAACTTAGAGATACGAAAGGAAATTTTGCAAATTTTTATTAAAGCGGTTAAACTAAAATTTAATTGTGAAAAACATTTCTTACTTAACATACCTTTGTGATCGTAGGTGATTCATTTTGTGTAATTATTGTATTTTAAATATTATAATTATATTCTCAACAAATTTTTAATCGACAAATTTACTCCATGTTCTCATCTCTTGTAAAAATAGTACTTCTTTATAAAGGATTGGCAGACAAAATAATATAAATCTTTCACTACTGTAATATGTTTACACGTATGTAAAGTAAACATTCTGAATCTATATTTTGTTTGCAGAGTACATGCTAAAGTTAACACTTTTCGAAAATACAAACTAAACAATTTTTAATGGATTCATGTAAAATATAAATTCTGGATAATGTACCATCAAGTGAGTATAAACGCATACTTACATTTTACGGTGTTTCTCTATTAGAATTTACATAAAACTAATCAATGATAAATTGGAAATAATTGCAAGGTTTAGAACGGTAAACATGTCTAAGTACTGAAATATGCATGCAGTAGAATAATAAATAAAATGATAAACATAATTAGACCAGGATTTAAGTTGGCGCCTATTGCGTCTTAAAAACGGTACGAAATTTACGTTGCTACCTGACGAGTGATGAACCATCCTTATATAACGAGCATAATAGACCGCCGAAAGGCATGAAATTGCCCAAAATAGTTGCAACAGTAGATCATTGAATCCCTATTTCACAGGCGTCAAGATCACAATGAGTGTGGCTGCAAGGGATGATATAAAACCTCTGTTAGTTGGCAATGCAGGGGGATTGGCAACCACACTAATCCCCTTCTGAGATGGACCACCAGTGAGGGTAAAACTGAATTTATCTACTACGACGCTACGTCCATATTTCTATTTTGCTATTGGTTTTAAATTTGGGTATTGCATTTATTTAACATTGTCTTATATTCTCTTATGTTTACATCAAAAATTTAATAAAATTTAAAATAATGTATTAATACAAACGTTTTCCAAAGCATATTATGCTGAGAATATTAATCAAATTACAAGATAGTACACACCTATAAAAGTTAATATTTTTACTTGAAGTAACAAAAAAATAGAGATACTATATATTACATATAAATATAAATTGTGTAATTTAGTTTAATTTATTATTAAAATTGTAATTTTTAATTGCATTAATTAATTAAATCAAAGATTGGATAATTTTAAACACCAACACAAAAACTTTTATATATTAATTGTAATTTGAATTAGATTGAAGGAGTCACTTATAAAAGCCTCAACTTGTCAATAACGTATTATTAAATGAATGCAAAGCAAGGATGTAATTATATCTAAGTATGTACAAACCTCATTTTTAAAGAAACAGTAAAAATAAGGATGCCACACAAATAAAAGATGTAAGTTGTTGATAACGACGCGAAAATTTATTGAGAAAAGAAAGATTACCAGAAAAAGAGAGTTGTTAATATCGTACATGAAAATAAATGTCAGCAAATGTAATAGGTGGTGACGTGCCGTTTCGCCCTTCTCCGCTCACCAGTTCATCAATTATAAATAAGATGAAGGTGCATCAAGTCATGCAAGCATCAGTGACAAAATGTTTGTTTGCGTGACAATATTAATGTCATCTAGTCAACAAATTTGTTAGCATACTAACACACTAAGTTAAAAAGTAATCAGCATATGCACAATTCTTGTTAGTCTTCAAAAACATATTTTATTATCAAACGTCCAGGTTTCTAGGTTCTCCCTTATTTTTATTGGCATTTGTTTTTCATGATTGTTTATTTTATTATATTTTATTTTTTATATTTACATTATATTTTACATCGCATCCAATTTAAACTGGTAGACGCGGCGCTTTTAGATCGTAATTTCAGCAGCTGTACCCAATAGAGGTACGGCAATTTATACAACTATATATATATAATTATTGTACAAATTCTCGACTGTAAATCACTTAAAATGGTACTTATCTTGTATCATGAGCAGTCAGTCGTTGAATAAAACACTTTTAGCAATATTAAAGTTTATTGCGACACCTTTTTTTTGAAAAAGGTGTTTCGAAAACCCTTGTCAAGCAATAAAAATTAATATCTCATTTGTCATATTAATGTTTATTGCTTGACAAGGGTTTTCGAAACACCTTTTTGCAAAAAAAGGTGTCGCAATAAACTTTAATATTGCTAAAAGTGTTTTATTCAACGAATGACTGCTCATGATACAAGATAAGTACCATTATATATATATATATATATGTATATATATATATATATATGTATATATATATATATATATATATATATATATATATATATATATATATACTATAACTATTCCCTGCTAAAAATGTAGATAAATCACCTAATGCATCGATCTTTCACAGGACTGGTGAGATGAGGTTATATTTAAGGCTCCCTTTAAGGCTAATATATGTTAACGATTTGGAAAGATGTTTTGAGCATTGTTTATATTTACTATAGGCGGATCATAAAGCGATAATTTCTATGAATAAAGGTCTAAATAAAGGCATTGCCATCCTAGAAAAAGATGGCAGCTCGAACACAGTAAGTTACATATTATCTATAAAATTTGAATAGGGGGCGGCTCGATTTGAAATGTCGAGCGCGGGCAATTTGTTCGGTTTGCGTTCGGGTTTGGAGTCAAAATGTACATAATGTCGATTTCTTTAAATCCTTTAGACTAGAAAAATGTAAACGTGAAAGTTGAAAATAAACTAAAATTTACAAGTGCAAGTTACAAAAGTTTCAAAATAGCATTCATAATTGTCAATATATTCAAATCACCGGAAATGCTAAAAAATACCAGAAATATCTTAAATATACAATTGGCAAAATTCTGTTAAATTTCAATAAAAATAAAGTGGATGTGGGGGAAGAAAGAAGAGAGAAAGAGAGATAGTAACTGGCCTGAGGAGGCGTCGATTTGAAATGTTGCATGCAATCAGTAATGTTAGGTTCCGTCGGATGTTAACATATTTCGAATGTAGAACTCTATTACAATCTTTTGGTTAAAATCAAATGGAATTTTTTCACAATTCCTGTGACTGGATCGCCCGCACTCCAGAATTGTATGACGCGCGCCGGTGCAATTAACGAATATCAGGATCAACAAAATCTTGACCGACTCTAATGTTGCCTTCAAGTTCAAATTTTTCTATATATCTCATCTCAAACTCTCTAAAATGTAATTTAATTAAAAAAAAGAAGAATCAATAGGTGGGGGTAGGTTTGGTTATAGGAATATAATAGGAAGATTATATTTCGCAGGTGGTAAAAGTTTGTCAAAAGTTCATTCAACAGGTTATGTATTGGTTTTGGCAGCAGTGGCAATACTATATATCCAGCTATTAAAGCGAAATTTTACACAAAGTTCTCATTTTATTTTACAAAAGGTCCACATATTGTACCTCTTGTTTTGCATTTCGTTGAAATAGGTTTCGGAAGTCTTTTTGTGGTGATTTTTGAAATCGTGTAGTTTGACTGGTAAATCAATTGTATTGTAGTGGTTTGTATTGGTTCCTGTGAGAATCCACATAATGGAATTAATTAATTCATCTAACTAATATTCTCAAAACTGACACCCTAATAATTAGCGACATGCCATGATTATGGTCTGTGGTCCTCAACCGTTTTCAACAGCTCTGTATTCACGATTCGCATCATGAATTTATCTCGAATATAAACTCTTCCACCATGCCCGTACCATGTCAACATTGTACTAGGGATAAATTTGAGAAAACACATTTACTTAAGTTTTCATCATAAACATGGCGAACATGCTTTGCATATGCTTGTGTCAAAGACAATCTTTGTCTTCTATTTTCGCAGTCTACCGTTCATCATATTTTATATTTTTATTTATAATCAAATCATCAAGTTTTCCTCTGATTTTGCATCGTTTCACCCGCTTTTCCGCTTGGCACCGCTAACCATCTCACTAACTCATCGAAGCATATAATCCAGCTATGTTCCCTTTCTGCATTCATCTTCATATACACTTCTAGCCAACACTCCCTGCAAGCAATTCCTTATTTGCAATAAAATTCCACTTAAATCCTTTTCACAGACGATTCCAACTTATATGGCATTCTGTTCTCTTTTAAGCCCATGACAAATGATATATCCTGATTCGAATGTAATTGTTTCAGCGCTTTCGCTATCTGTGCCTTGCTTTAGTATAGACATGACGATGTCATAGTATTCGCTCTAAAACCTCTTATTTTTATTGGATATTAATATACCTTCTGCCTACATTTTAATCCATCGCAATTTCTTCGCTCCATGTTCTGATTTTCTTCATTTATTACTGTATAAAACAGCATTCAGGGTATTTAACGATCATGAAGAGGAGAAATCACTTCAATGTTTTCTGGATATCGTTCCGCCTCGTTTATTGAAGCCTTTTCAAAGCCTGTAAGGTAACAATAACCAAAATTAGTAAATTTAGTATAAAAACAATTTCTAGTAAGTACTTACACGAAAATTTTGAAGATTATTGAAAAAATGACCCATTGCAAAGATTAACCCAAAATGACGAGTAACAGTCACAGTTATGAATATAAAACAGCACTGCATAATTACATTTTTTTAAAAACAAGTTAAAGTTTACAACGTATTCCACGGGAAAGCCGTTGTTGCCATTAAGATGACGGAGATCACATGCGAATGTAACAACATATATAAATATATAAGCTCTGGTATGTCTTTTCAATCGACCGTATGACTTGTGGTTGTTGTGGACGAGGGCATTGATTGGAGAAAAGCATTTTTTTTGAGGGAGGGATAATTGATATTTCAAAGTATGTTATAAAGTAAATTTAAATTTACGTTGTGAAAATCGGGATGTGCGATAAGTACGATTCTATGCTTAAAAGGCCTGAAACTACATTGAGTTTATGCTGCATTTGACTCTAAGAGTCGAAATGCAGATATCTACCTGAATTATTAAATTTTTGATACCAATTTAGTTTGATTATATCACCATCAGTTCTCGTTAACAAGGTGTCTAGAAAAGGAATTTCATTATCAGTTTCCGTTTCTATAGTGAACTGGTGACGTTCAAGGAAAGAGTTGAACGCCCGTAACATCTATTCTTTGGAGTTAACAGGGATACTGCAAACGATGTCCTCAACATAATGATGTAAAAAAGGAAATTGAAAAGGTAATTTAGTAATAGCAAATTTAATCAGGGTATTCTATATTTGCCGAAATTGTAATATAATGTCTTCATGGAACTGTTGTGTAAGATTAGTCCATCTATCATGTAAATTTTACATTTTTCTGTCACATTTGACATGACGCCTTTTCAATTTAATTATACCGTATGTCCCCGGATTGAGTTTAGGTATGATTGACCAAAAATTTTCGAATTGGAATTTCATGTTTTCGGATTCCGCCTTGCTTGGTCTGAAACTTATCTTTAGTTTACTTTCGATGTTTTTAAATCAAGTAGGCCTTTACAATTGGGCTAACACTATTTTAGTTGTAGGTAAACTACCTTTTCCGTTCACAGTACGCCAAAGTGTTACTAAGAAAAGTTATTCAGAATGTGAAGTTATGCAAATTTTCACAATGTTCAGCCTACTTTGATAAAATCCAGTATTGGTCAGTATTGCAATTGAAACAGCAATGATAAATAACATGAGGTGGGTTAATAATTACAAAAACAAAAACCATCGATTACATGTCAAGTATTTATTGTAGTATGGCAAATGTCGTTATCTTTCAAATAGTTAAAGTAATATCACAAAACTCATTTTCATTGGGAAGTAATGACAATATTTTTACAATTAAATGCTAAAGTTAGAATAGAAAATATATTTAGTACAGTGTTAGGGACGTGGAAAAAGTTACCGTTAATTAAGGAACTGCGATGGCGGATTGAATTATGCAGCGACGAAGGTGGAGGATTAGTATAATAACTTTTTTTGGTTTAATAATTTAATTACCTAAAAATTAGTTTCAGGCCAAGCAGGGTGGAACCCCAAAATATGAAATTCCAATTCGAAAATTTTTGGTCAATCATACCTATTGTAAACTCAATCCGGGGATATACGGTATATGGTATATATAATTTAATTCAGATGAGATATTTTGGTTCTGTGTAAAAAACTACAATGAGAGCAACGTATAGATTGTTGTTTTTTGATGTAGAAAACATAATTTTTCCCATTTGATATTACTAATAATTTGATATTAATATAACATTTTTTACGTTTATGTGGTTAAATTTTTAATTTTTTAAGCGACGAAATGCCACACGAAACAATTTAATATAATCGCCGAAATATGCAACGGATCTTACACACTACTCGGTATTTTATCGTCACAAGATAAATTAAAATTTTCACAGAAAAAGAAACAATTTATTCGTATGATCCCAAACGTATCGTCTCTTAAGAGGTTGTGTACGCGAGTGTAATCTTTAAGTACATTCCGGAGACTAAAGCGCCTTAATTATTAGCATATAAATAAGAGAAATGGCCCTAAACTAAACAATTCTAGCGCCATTCACTTGTTTATGCGATCCTAAATTACGAGGGCGAGAGAACCACTTCTCACCACGTGCGTAATAACTCAAACCGGTTAAAAATAACTTATACTAACTCAAATCGAACTTGTCAGTTATCTCTAAATAAGTTTAGAAACATGTCCATCCAAGTTGCACCAGACGGCGAACTCGGTGAAATTATTTAATGATGGATATATTGGATGTTTAAATGTTTTCGTTTCGAAAACTCACGCTGAAAATTCGAATTTAATTATGTGTGGTAATATTTAAAAATATGTGTGCATTAGAAAGAGTCGGTTAGAAGCGAATTGATGAATTAATTTTAGAAATTATTTCATACCACTCATGCATTTTCCTGGTTGTAGGTAGCATTAGTTATAATTACTTATTTTCTATGTAATCCGGGCTGTGCATTTTTGATGTGTGACTATTATATATTAATATACTATAATGCGAACGTTATTTTTATAAACAGCGTTAAATTTTTCGACTTACTTATATTGTTTTTCCAAATGTTCTATAAATTTTAGCGTTTTATATTAGTACCCCTGATGGATGTGTTGCTCATCATTGTGAATACAAATTGTACATATTATGTAATATTTGTTAACGTAATTTTTTTCTAACTAATTAACTAAATATTCACTTCTCGATCTCGATTTATGCGTAATATTTATTTAGAATAAGGGACTAAGCATTTCATGTGGTTATTACGGTTGTATATGTAAACATAGAATCCTTTTATGTTTATTTATACTACCGTTACTGGGGCGAATATGATTGACAATGTCCCTTAGAAATTTCACAAATTTTCTGGGTGGTCCGAATATAAGAATTCACATACTTTGCGGCATTACTGCCATTTACACATTTTTTATAAAACGTGCTCAATACGCTAGACCGAATATGATTCATTGTTAGTTAATTTAGCGTAAACTTTACAATATGAATTATATACATGAACGTCCACTCCATACGTATCTTCTCAAAGTCGCACAGGTAGTAATTGTGCAATAACTTCGCACACTCGCTTAGAATTGGAAATTATTGGTACATTCAGCATTACGTTATTATTGTTATAGAATTTGAAAATGTGTTTATTAAATATCCATTTGCACTGATTGCATTATTCATTTGCTTTTATTTTGCTTCATATTTATTTAATTTTTTCACTTATTAATTTTTCATCTTATTTCACTAACCATTATTTTCATTGAATTGTTTTAAGTAGTTTAATTTAATTGTTGCCTGTTTCTTTGAATTTATTTTCCATTCTTCTTTTGAGTTTACGCATTTTGTTTAATATAGCCTTAGGTTATATTTAGTCCTAGTGTATATTCAATATTCAGAAATTCGCCTTTGTTATCATATTCTGTAGCATTTCATTTGTGTTCATTGATGTGACGAAAATGCCATTTGTCTTGCTAATTTTGTGTTCTTAATATATTTCAGTTTATGTTGTTGGTTTTGATATGCCCATGTAAATCGAATTGAGAAAGAATATTAAAAAATGATAAACTTGTCAACATTTACGTTTGAGTGAACGCTTTTGATATACTTGTTCTGTTTAAACATTACTTTAAATACAAAGATTCTGTTAAAACCAGAGAAGTTTTCTCTGTTCACAGAAATAATTTTGCGGATTTAATATAGTCGATGTTATTAGAAGATGAATGATTTAATTCATGATTATATACTTCTATTCATATACAACTATTATTTTACAATTAGGACTTTCTTGATTGATTTGTTACGTTATTTAGTTAAACTTTTTTGTTTTATACTGGCCCGCAAAATTTATCACCAATCGATTTTTTATCGTCCAAATATCCAAATATAATTAGATAGCGTTCCGTCTCCTTGTAGAGGTAGCCATTGCGACACTTTGGTGTTAATGTTATCCCATGTTAGGGCTTACTACGTCATCAGTGGAACGATTTTGTCATATTAAGCGCAACTGTAAGGGAATTGTAATTTTGGTTGGTCAATTTTAGGGGTTGTTTTTGTCTTCTATTGTTAAGTTCTATGCCATAAATCTATAAATGATAAATCCCACATATTTATATCCTTATCCACATCCCCTACCCATTTACCAGTATCGCATTTGTTCTACATTTGCCGATTCCTAATTCCATCCGCACATTTATGCTAAAACTGCGGAAGTATTTCAACAACATCTTCAACTGCTTTTCTGACAATGCGTATTCGTTCAGATCGTCCGTGTGTCATAGACGTCATAGAATAGCGTAACATTCGGTATTAAGTAGTAACATCTATTGTGGGCATTCATCTTAAACTTTGTTAAATGCTTGAGAGTAAAACTCTAGCGGGCATATTGTTGTTAACGTTGTTAACTTTTTAATCAT
This sequence comes from Geotrupes spiniger, assembly GCA_959613385.1. Taxonomy (NCBI): domain Eukaryota; kingdom Metazoa; phylum Arthropoda; class Insecta; order Coleoptera; family Geotrupidae; genus Geotrupes; species Geotrupes spiniger. Next base: position 5,949,099 of record OY390736.1, on the reverse strand, counting down.
TGACATTATGTTTAGTCCATTAAGCTTTCAATTAGTCTTCTAATTAAACACCGCATAGAGAAAACGCAAACTATATGATGAACTTTAAAAAGACGTTATGTTTGCAGCAGCCATGAGTTTGGGACTTAAGGCTAAATGCGTTCTTGTAACCAATGTATAGGTATAATTTTGTTTTCATGATCCGTGAATACAGCAACTACGAATGCTCGTTACTGTCTTGTGAGCCCTTACTACACCCTATCTGTTGCACGTCCAATGACTGCGATGTATTTCTAAAGCTTATTAGATGAGATAGGAAGTAGGGTTGATTCGTAGATTCTCGTGGTTAAAATCTGGTTTTTCAGGTTCTCGGACGACGTGTCACTTTTTCTAGATCGCGTCGAGCTAGAAGACTTACCTGAGGATGGCAAATTGTGACTTTGCCGAAACGTTGTAATAACCCCGTCTGGGACAATTCAATTACGCGGTTCGTTACACGAGAACCTGAAAAATCAGATTTTACCCTCGAAAATCTACGAGCCAACATGGCAAGTTCTTCTTCATATCTTTTATTCATTTATTACTACGATGTTGTAAATGTTCGCCCTTATGGTATTCCAGAAATTTTTAATTCATTTGCTAGTATCTTCCTAGGTTTTGTGCGTGCTGTTCTTGATCTTGATGTTCGGCCATAGTTTTATAAACTATGTCCTGACTTTCAAAAACCAATTTGTTTTGCTGACGTTTCGCGTTGCTGATTTGGTATTCCTTATATTTTCGAATAGGCCGTCAAATTTTGTTTGATGCGGTTTGATGTGGTTTGTTCTGCTTTTGGAATGACTCATCTACTAGGATTAACTTGCGTCGATCGAGCTAATAATCCAGTGTCTTTCCTCAAGCCCCATATGGCCGTCGTTATTCGTCATTCGCAAGGCGGCCATTATTATATTCGTCATTACAGTGAATGTCCCAGGGTATAATAAACTGTGGATATTTCCTAATGTACTATTTTAAGATATTCACTCAGCAATTATATCGTTTGCTATGATAACAAACCTGTTAGTATTTTTGTTGAAAAGAATTTTTGCTAATCTGGTTTTAATTGCGAGATTGCAAGATCCAAGCTAACTTGCCAACTGCGCAACTACCTGTGCTTCCATCGTCTGTTATTGACTAGCATAGTATACTTACTGTTTAGTTAAGATCCTCAAAATACAGAAAGGGAGACAAAGATGAAACGAAAGATAGAGCAATGGAGGAACTAAGAGGGATGGAACCTGAAAAAAATCCCCTGAAATAAAAGATCCGGGAGAAAGCATGAGAAAGAGCGCAAAAATGAATATCGAAAATTGCAAAAAGAATAGAAGTGCTGCAACAGAAGATGGAAAAATACGAAAACGAAAGAGGAAATGTAATATTGCTATAAAAGGCTTGACGAATAGCGAATAGCTGAACAAAATGAGAAACAATAACAAACATAAGGAACTTGGAATGTCAGGAGTATAAAAGAAAGAATTTAACCAAAGAATAGGGGCAGTAAGTAGATCATTCAATGCTATCTTTTTCTTAATGAAATTTACCATTGATCATTGTATTGACCAGTAGTATCATGGAAAATAACCTGGATATATAGCAGTAGAAGGGGTAAAAATGGTGGTAATTAAAATTGTATGAAAAGCGGGTTTAGCGTTTGAGCAGGCAAATAGAATAAAAAATGTGAGGATGTTGAACGAGAAGTGGTGCAAAGGTGGATGGGTGTGGAGAAATTCCTAAATTACCTTACGTTGATCTATGAGATGTTTAATAGTTTTTCTTCTTATTACGGGGTATTTCGGTTTTGGCTGTTATAATTTTGAAATGTCAGTAAACCACGGTTGATTCATATCGTTAGTCCGAGTAGTTCTCAGTCTTAGATTGTGGTGTGTTGGGTTGAATTTCAACTCTAACAACATCCTCTTCAGCAGGTGTCCTGTTCATACCTTATTGAATTTAACCTTCTTCATTTCCGATGTCCTGGGTAGGTTAAACATCATGACGGTTCCCACCCGGATTATACCATTCCGGTTCGTCTTATTATTTATTTTCTGCTTCGAATCTCCATGAGTAATGGGTAATGCAGCCAACTAACATATTTTCAAGTATTTATGATTTGTGCCAATAATGTGACTGCCAATGTCAAATATTGGAAATAGATCAAATCAAAATAAACATGGCTAAATACAGAGACAAAAAAAATTTCATCAATTACGCAAAATTGGATTCTAATTAAATAGGTTCTTTAATGGGGACACAAGACATTGCTACTAACTATATTCACTAAATTATATATTTTTTGTATAAATGCATAAACCAGATACAATTTTCAAGTCTTCAAAATGTGTGCCCTACAGCAAATATATACCACAACAGTATATATTCAGAATAAGCCCGATTAAAAATAGCAAGGTATCAGTGATAATGTTTCGTCAATTGCCACGAAATTATAGCTTGCAATTGTTGCCTAATAACCAATTGTTATTATCATTATTATTGTTATTGTTATCATTATTATTGAGTTCTTCATTGAATTAACTTGAAAGTTGTTTTATTTAATAGTGTAATTTTTATTTAATAAATTGCTAGTCCGATGCAATGGCTGTATGGTATTTTTATTTTTAAATTACAATTTTACAATGTGCATTGTGTTTAATTTCTTTGACTGGATTAAAAATGCTATTAATTTTAAAGTGAAACACATAAAATCAACACTTGATATAAAAATGAATTAGATTAAATTTTACTACCTAGATAGTTGTTTACGGTTCGCAAATATCGCAGTTTAATTGTCCCATTATCACCGGGATTAGGAAAGTGCAGGTTGTATTGTTGTGGCTATGTGAGAACATGACAATGGTTCAATAGGAGGGGTGCAATAGAAAGAGCAACCCCCAACGCCACGTGAAACAACATAAAGATTCATTTTTATGGGCGATTGATCGTTTTTATGGACGATTTAAACCTGATGGACACATTTGGTAACAAACGGTAGCTTATAGCTTTATTTAGTTTTTTATGCATTCTGCTGCTGCTGAAAAAATAACGACCTTATTGTAACAAGTTCATTTTCTAGAAATCGTATTTAAAATTAATAAAGCGCGTCATTCTATTGAAAATTAATTGTGATTTAAAAATGTATTATTAAATGGAGCAAAATACTAATAAATAAATATCCAAGGAACCACGAAACACAATTTTCTATAATTATCACGATTATATTCTTTTGCAAAATAAGAACGAAGTTTACATACTATTTTGCTCTCTAAATTAGATTTTATAAATTTGACTAAAATATGAAGCTTGGCGTATCTTTCGGATATCGAATTGCACGATTGAAATTGTCGACTTAACATTTTGGCAGATTTGGAAGTAATAATATAATTCCGATAATATAACAATAGGGGGCTGAAAAGCAGAGCTTCGCTTCGCATGCGAATAATCCGATGTCCTCGAGTGTTGAGATAGACTTCACTTCAAAGCTGTCATTAGCATATCAAAGTGTGACGGGAAATTCGCGGATGAACAAGTTTTATTGTCATGGAGATGTCTGTATTATCGCATCCGGCCACAACCCGCCGTATACAAACGTAATTAAAATAACAATTATCTAAAAAAAGTTTGTGACGTTCATGGAAGATGTATGAATAAATGTGTATCAATTCACCTTTGTACGAAATTTCTTGAAACATATGGCTAGATTCCCCTCATTCGATTCCACTCATGAACCATAATTATATGTAATTGAATTCTGTAATAGTTCCTATTGATATAAAGACAGCGCGGCGTAATAGATACATTAGTCAAAATGTATCTAAATGAAAAGGAAAAACAACTACTACTATTGGTGCCAAAGTAATAGTCCCCTGTGTTTGAAGACGTATATCAAAGAAGCAGCTTGGCGGAAAAAAATAAACATACATTGTTATAACCAGCAATCATTTCTACGTAACATACTGTAAGTTCATTTTTGTGCAGGGACGTTTAGAAGTAATCATTAGGGAAGTGCAAAAAACCATCGGATTTTTGCGATATCTGACGGATAGCCGAATATACATTTTTTTAATAGTTAACCGTTCGACAAAAAAAATTGAAACTTGGACTGGACGTAATCTGATATGTTGTACACAGAGTGGAAATTTAATTTTTTCAACATTATACCTAGTTTAGCTGCAAATCGAACTTTTCGCGATCTCTGTTATCTCCGTTATAAGATATCGCACGAAAGCGGAATGTAGTTCTAAGGAAACCTCAACTTGTGCCTATCACGGCATACGTATAGAAATTTAATTGTACCCATTATTTGATTATTGCGAGCGAGATACTTTATTGTATTCGTGCATAGTCTACCCCTCCACCGAAGGGTGCGGTTTCGGTTTAGCGCTGTGTACTCCGCCAGGGCGGTACTACAAATTTTTTTGGATTATTTTCAGACCTGATTTATTTTATTTTTTAGAAGCGTAAATAATAATTAGTCATAACGGTAATGTAATATTTATTGTAGAAAATAGAAATAATAAATGGTTACACATATAATAAAAAAATACTACAACAGCTCAATGTGTCCTGTACTTGACGAATGAAAATAAATATAATAATAATAATGATAATATGTCCATATATTAAGATCGTATAATAAAAATAATAAAATAATTTTACAAATATTTATGTTATAAATGATAAATACAAGTTCTACAGTTTTTTCACACGTCGGATGATACGTCGTAGTTAAAATTACTCTTTTTGTCTATACACAAGTACAATCAAGCGAATGCTTTTCGCAAAACATTCTGACTTGTTTATGTTTCTTGTACTGCATTTATTATGATTATTTACCTCAATGTATATTCATTATCGTCTAGGTGGATGTGTAACTAAAATCGGCATATTCATAATGTTATTAATAGTGGTATTATTTCGGTATAAAGCCTCTGAACGAAGTGGTTGTTTGGATTGCTTCTGGTATTATAGTCAGATTAGTATTTTGCGGAAACCTTTGAATGGCGCCTATTACATTACCCACGAATTGAGCAGAATTGCTTATGACAGCGACTCTGCCGTATTGGAATTGTTAACAGTACGACTTACCTTGTGTACATCCTACATCCTATATGAATATGATGCATTGAGGAAAGAAAGCATCCTCCGTATCAATTTCATCATTGCATTGTTCGTCATCATAACGATCACTTGACTCGTCCAGCAATCCATCATCATCGTCACCTTCTCCTAAGTTAATTATAAATGGTTCCATAATTTCGTCGATAAGATGTTCTTTATCTATATACGATATCTCAATTTTCTAACAATGCTCAACACAATTCTTCCATATCTCCGTTGCAACGCCTTTCAAAGCTTCCTGTCATAAATTCAATACATCCTTAAAATTATTATTTCTTGTTGCAACTTTATATTTCACGTATGCCCAAATTAATTCAATAGCATTAAATTCGCAATAAGCTATAGGTAACCACAATAATTTCACATCGTGTCCTCTTACTTGCTTTGCAATAGTTTTTAATAGTAGTACATTTTGATAACGATGCCACTTGTTTGTCAGTAACCAAGCACTCATGTCATTTTATTTCCTCCAGGACAATGTAGGGTTCCTAATATCAGGATCTAGCATTGTATGATAAGGAGCTTGATCTGTCATAATTATTGATTTTGCTGGTATTACCGACAGCACGTACCGGTACCATTCCTCATAATATTGTTTATTCATTTCGTGATGATAATCGGCTTTTGCTTTCTTTTTTGTCGCCTATAAAGCATTTACGTCATCCTTCCAAAAATTAATTTTCCCTCTATAACCGTTTACTTATTGAACTCCACCTCGATAATTGTCAAAAGTATCTTTATTATCCGGGTTTACTTTTTTAACACATCCGAACTGTCGAGCATGATTTGCACCACACCAGGTTTCGTCCGTGTAGAACATTTCCCATCCCTGATTTCTGTACCCTTGAAGAGATGTCAAGAAATTAGCTCTCTAAGCAGTTATGTGAGGGTATTCCATTAACACTGGTTTAATATCTAGTTTCATGTTCTCTGCGAAAATTCGCGTAAATCTGGAACTTCAGTTGTAATTTTAAAATACAATTCTTATACAGTCGGAAATTTCCGTTCCATATAAAAGTTTAATACCTTTCTTCTTATGACCCCTTGCAAAAATTCATCACATTCGATTATTTTTCTACCAGATTTTGGTGTAAAATGATTTACTCTATCTTCATTGTCGAATTCAGTACTTAACAGTTCTTGTGGTCACTCCAATAGCTTTAGCCGTTATTTATCTTTTTTCTCTTGAAAAAACTATCTTATATTTATTATTACTTATTTGACTCTTTTAGTACAATGCTTCGGCAGTTTTGCATAAATAATAGTACATTATTTATAAATAAAGATATTCAATAACTGGCAAATAATGGCAAATACATAACTATTTACCAGATGGGTATTCATTATCATGTTATTAAAAGAGTTTACAATCAACAGCCAAATCCGCATTTGTTTACTATCAAAAATAATAATTAACTGTTTTTGAAGGCGTATAGGCGTATAGGCGTATAATAACGGTTTGGCAGAAAAAAATAAATAAACTTTAATAATTGCACTAACAGAGCAATGGATTTTCTTATATGTCAATATTACCTTCACGCTTATTCACAAATTTAATAATTTCATTTAATATTTATATATTTCATAAGTGAAATTTACAAATGTTGCATATCGTAGTGTTGGTTGCGAAGCGCAGGGGCTGATCCCGGCAGTAAATAAGCGATAAGAGATAGCGGGTCGCCAAAAATTATGCAAACTTCAATTTACTTCAAAAATATTAAATAACTGGTACAATTAAATTTAAATACGTATTTCGAGATAGGCACAAGTTGATGTTTCCTTAGAAATACATCCCGCTTTCATGCGATATCTTGTAAGAGATAACAGCCATCACAAAAACCACAATTTGCGGCTGAAGTATTTATAATGTTGAAAAAATTAATTCCCCCTGTGCACAACATATCAGATTACGTCCAGTCGAAGTTTACATTTTTTTTTGTTGAACGGTTAAGTAGTAAAAATGGTAAAGTCGGCTATCCGTTAGATACCGCAAAAATCGGATGCTTTTTTGTTCTTCCATAATGATTACTTCTAAACGTATCGCAGAAAAATGTGAACTTACAGTATGTTGCGTAGAAATGATTGCTGGTTGTAACAGTGTATGATTAATTTTTTTCCACCATTCAGTTTCTTTGATATAGGTCTTCAATTCAAACTATTACTTTGGCAGCGACAGTAGAGCAATACTCTTCAACGTTCACAAATTATAACAGGGGAGAAAGCAGTCGACAGGAAGGCGCCCAAGTTTCGCAACAGAATTACACTAAGAAAAAAATGTTACGAATTTTTAAACAATTGTGTAATTATTTTAAATAAATTATGGGGCATATAGGGGCAAGAACAAATTGTTTGAAAAAACCTTTGTAGAATTGTTGCAAATTGATTTCTAATCAAGTAAAGTAAATTATTGTAATACAATATGTTAATGTTTTTGAACTTCCACCAGAATTAATGTGAACGTAAACTTATATTAAATTTAAATAGTTTACAACGCAACGCAACCCTAAGTAACCAAATATTTTTTTGGCAATTCATTGAAATACAATAGATTTTTTTGTAGTTGATTTAATTTTAATAAAGCATGAATAATATTCCACAAAAATTAATGTTAGGGTAAATTTAAATTAATTTATTTTTGGGGTGGGTTGTGTTAGCAACATTTACCCAACCCGGCCCCACACGACCTGACCCGATCCAATCCAACCCACAAAACGATCTTGCTTTTATTTTTACCAAACTCAGCCTATATTATACGTAGGGATAGTTTTTCGTAGTTCCAAGTTACTATTTACTATTTAAAATTAATTATTTAACTTAAAAAATTGCCAGGTGCAGACAGTAACAACTATTTAAGTTAATTAAAATATTTAATTCGCCACTACACAAAAATTGTTGCATGCAGAAATTAACAATTATTCCAATTGTACACAAATAAATTATTTGACCCCTACAGCCAAATTAAGGTGTGCAGATATTAAGAACTAAAGGATTTAATTCGCAACGACACCAAAAATGGTCGCGAACAGACATTGAATACCATTGAAAATGTTTAAATAAACCATTTAGCTCGCTACGACTCAAAACCTTTTATTGGCCACTCATTCAAATAAAATAGATTTATTTTTGTAGTTGAATTAGTTTTATTAATTTTCTAACAGAATTAATGTCCACGCAAATTTATATTTATTTATTTTCGGGTGGCTAATTACGTTCGAGGAAGATAATGATATTTTATCGTACAATTCTATCTTCCATTATTTCGATTGAATTAGTTAATTATTTTGATTGACGATTATTATAAACGTAAAAAACCGACAATCAAAAAAACGTCAAAAACATAAAAACAACAATGTAAAAGAACAACCTTTATTTGGCATTTCTGTCCCAAATGTTACATCGTGTCTTCTTATTTTTATTCTCCACTCCTCGTTCTCTCCACTCCTCGTTCTCTCCACTCCACTCCATCTCCTACACCTTCTCGTTTTGTCCGCTGCCTCCCTCTCCAGCCCTCGACTGCTCACCTTTACTGTAACATGTCAGTTTTGTCATGCAACTACCCTCCTTTTCCTACCCTCGGCCCTCGTCCTTTTTAACTCCCCTAATATCTGTACCCCTTCCCCATTCTCTCCCATTGCCTCCTTGCTCCAACCCATTTCTTCGCATTCCTCCCACCGATGCTTCCATTCATCCCTTCCCTTCCCGCATGCTTCACATCTTTTGTATTCTTCTCCCATCCAATATTTATTTGCTTTCTTCTCGTTCCCGCATCTATACCTCGCTATTAGCTTCTCTTCATCCATCGTTTTACCTCCGCCCAAATACCTTGGCCTCCTCCCAAATGTCTGTATTTCTCTGTACCTCCCATTGTACTTGCTTCCCTTATCTTCCCTTCTCTTTCCTGCGCTTCCGCCTGCTTCCACCTCTCTACCATCTCCCTTTCCACCTGTTCCCCCTCTCTTCTCCTCCTTTCCACCTCTGCTGTCGACAGCCCGGCCTTCTCATAAAGTCTTATCCTTGCTACTTCTCACCCGTCCTTTCCCTCTTGTCTAATTCCTCCAATACCCTTTTCTCCAGTCTTGCCTCCCTCCCCCCTCTCAATTCCAACTCATACCTCAGCATTCTCCTCCCCATCTCTACCGTTAATCTCTCGCACCCCGTCTCCTGTCTTATTATATAGTCGGCCGTCGACCTTTTCACGCGTAGTGACCTTTAAATCTGCCCTAAGTGTGCCCTCTCCATGTTCTTGCGTTCCTTCCCTCCTCATACATCAATACGCTTTTTACACATACATCCCATATCTTCTTCGTCTCCTCAAATGCCCCATTTCTCTTACCCCATAGAACGTTTCTTAAACTCGCCTTTCCGCCTTCCTCGCCTTTTTTGCATATATGTTTCATTTGCCTTCACTACTGTTATTTTCTCGCAACACATATCCCAGATATACCCACTCCCTCACGTGTTCTATCTCCTCCCCTTTCCATTTCACCGGTATCTCCTTCCCCCTCCCTCCTCCTTTCCTGAACCCCATTACTTTGGATTTCTTTGTACTCAGTTCGAGCCCCTCCTGTCCCGGAATTCCTCCAGCCTAACAACCATGTATGTTACTTTTTATCTTTTTTTTTATATTTTATCTAGACGATAAAATTTCATTTTAATATGAGGTAAAGAGTAGATAATATAACATTTTAACATTGCGGATGAAATAAAAACTATTTCTTAGTTAAGTTAGTTTTGTTAAAGAAAACAGTTTTCCACCAGAATTAACCTAACTGCAATCCAATCTAACCCAACTTTTTATTAGACACTCATTGGAATAAAATATTTACTTGTAATTGAATTTGTTTTTTCACGAGAATAAATGTTAACGTAAATCTAAATTCATCGTACCAGTACAATGCTGAAGATGACAACTTAGTTGTCGAAATCTACCTCTAGTGTTAATAAAATACTGTGTGGTAAGGGTAAGTTTGTTTCTATTTATTTGCCAACCACAGTCTCCAATTTACTTTATATCTATATTCATCAATTTACATTTATTAACCTTATAAACCCAACAAAAATTAATTTGGGAAAGCAAAAAACTTGTACATAGTACACCATTGCCCAACAAGTGATTTGAATGTTCACATTAATTGTGTATTTTTCCAATAATTGTGCAGGTTTTCTGCAAGAAGTAGAAATTTTAATTGTCAGTGTAAAATATTTAAAGATTCATTGATTCAATTGCATTAAACTAACAATTATACAAGTTATTTATAAAAAACAAACACGTACTAGAAATCAAGGATTATATTCAAACAATATTACAGTAGGACTTTTCATACGATTCCCGCTTGTACATACTAAAAACCAAATTTAAAACTTCGCTAAATCTGGCACAAAATAAAAAATATTAGAAAGTGGATCTACCTAGGTGTCAAGTGAAAATCGCGTAAATATATTATTTCTATAAATACCTACAATGAGAAACATTGTTTCGTTACCATCGGTATTGTTAATATAACAACATTTCTCTCTTGCAGATGTTTAGTCATGTTTGTTATAATTAAAATTTGACCATACAATCGAAAATAAATTTAATAGTGCATAGGTTGATACTTCCTACTTAAACTCAGGTCACATTGACCGAACAGGTCATTAAAATTGCTACAAGTGAGATTGACAGGTGACATTTGTATTTGCTTAGTTAATATAAAATATAGTATATTGCCTCGTTGCTAACCTTGGAAAAAATGTTATTTTTCATTATGCAGCTATATCTTGATTTCTTGAATCTAGTATTTCATACTAAATCTATTCTGCATTGTGTGAATATCCCTGTAGGGAAAATACACCGTCCCATTTAACAGAAAAATATTTCAAAAATCTGCGTTGAACTGACTGCAAACGTTTTCTGTCGCATTGATTTATTGAAGTATTTATCGAATAGAACAGATTATCTAAAGAAGTTGTATTTGCAAAGATATTTTATAAGCAGGCTTAACTAACTATTTCTGGAATATGGAGAAGTTTAATGACGCCCAAATCCTTGAACCTAGCCACAAGTACAGCATTGATGGTATAACCAAACAGAACTGGGGAATGTTTGTTAGTGTAGCTTACAGTCATATATTTAAATTAGGATGATTGACTCCATACCACTTTCTAATCCAGATCTTTCTGTAACTCCAAGGAATCATTCAATCTTCAGATCATCACCAAACAACGACATTTCCATTACACTACGGTAAATCATAATAAAAATAAGAAAAAGCACAGGTCCAGGACTAGGCACCCGATATTGCTATATAGAAGGTGATACGTGACCATTACATTCCACAAATTGCTCCTTGTTACTTAAATAACTTTGGACGAGATCACGTAACTTATTTAGTATAATGTAATGATCAATGTGGCAAAATTCCTTGCTGGTGTCATTTTATTCGGCATCGACTTGATCTTACTTGTCTCTGAGTAACAGATGTATATTGTGCAAATAATGCTTGGTTGCCACTGTCACGTTTTGTTCATGTGAATTATTTTTATTTATATTTTCAATTTTTTTCATTTTTTTTTCGTTAAGCTGCTTACAGTTTCTATCCATTGTTTTTCAATTTTCATTTTCTGTTGTTAATTTACGTGCACAAATAAATTAACAATAATTTTTATAGCTGCCAACAACAACAAAACAATGAACTACTAGTTAAGAGAGTGAAAAAATACGATATGTTCATCGTTCGTTAATCTGCGCTTTTTTCATGTATGTTAAGTATTATTTAATTTTTCATTGAATAGATACAGTTCGTGAGCGTTTTATTTCATTATTCACACGGTTGATTTAATTCCTTTTTTTAATTCGTGGTTTATTTGCTTTCAGATTGATTTCGTAAAAATTATTTCAGTAGTCATTTTGTTTTGTTGTCAGGTTTCTATATGATTTTGTTGTATTTTTTCAAAAAATGTTTCTATTTATTTTTCTTCTAATTGAATAGTTGAGTTAAGCTGTATCAATTTAAATTTTGTTGTTTCGTTTTAATATCTTTTCGTTCATAGTTTTTCAATTTTCCTTCAATTTTGTTATTTTATGTATTATAATTATTTTAAAAAATCTTGCCTGTTGCTGTTAATTCCTTCAGGTTTCCATATGATTTGCTTTTTGTGTGGGTTCGTCCTGAAATATCTATTGTAATTTGTAGTAAACATCGTGGAAACGGTAGGGATTTAATAATATATGTAATATTTCGTCTAAATCGTGGAGAATTTAAAATAAATTATGTTTAGTAAATTGTTACATAAAACTAACAAAATTACGAAAATTCTCAAAACTATAAAAAATACAAAACATCAAAATAAAAATACGCAAAAATATCAAATGGTGTAAAAACAATCTTGAAAACAGAAAATATTTTGTTTGTGTAGGTAATAGTACAGTGAAGAAGTATAAATAAATGATTTTGAAAGTAATGAAAACAATCTTAACACGACTTAAAATGATTCTGTTATTATAGATCTATAGTAAACATCGTGGAAACGGTAAGGATTTATTCATACATTTAATAGTTCGTTTAAGTGAGGGATAATTATCAATGCATGATTTTTAGTAAATCGTTATACAAAACTAGCTAGTTTTTACAATTATATAAATTCGTTAGTAAAGTCTTCGAATTCGTTGAGGTCAAATTGAATTGGACTTGCTTACATTAATGAATTTTTAACATGAATTTTAAAGGCGAGAAAATTAAGTGTTGCTCTTGTCTTGTCACCTAAAGTTTGTCAAATAAATCAATTATGTAAAAGCTTCATTGATTCACTCTTAGTCAGAATCTTAATCCGGTAATAGCAAACCATTATGTCTATTAAATCGATCCCTTCTATGTAATTATTGTACTACATGGTACTGCATTAGGTCTGGAAACTAGGAGGCCCTTCTTCGACGATCTACGACACTCATTGCTAGGCTCTTTTTGCAATTCAGTTGAACCTAATAAACTAGGTCATGTGTCATGTCGCTACATTAATTTTGATGTCATCCCGACCAGTTTGTGAAACCTCTAAGAAGTGGTCCAAATGTTTCACAATATATTGTAGAGGGGTGTTTCTGCCTTGATAAACTCCAACTAAACTAAACAAGCTGCAATATTTACAAACAATATTTTTCGAACCTCGGGGTTTGTTTTGCCCATTACAAATTATTTTCCCCTGCAAACTCCTGTATAAGGAATCATTTGCTCTCTAATGATATCATTTTACTAAAAGCATAAATAGAAACGTCCGTTCCATCCATCCATCCATCCAGAGCAATTTTCAGATGACTTCTAATTGAGAAATATCTGTCTCTTAGCCATATGTTTAGCTATTGTAGTAAAACATGATGTTTTTGTCAAACACATTTTAATTCTAAGTAATGTAAAGCTTTTAGTTACAATAGTAATAAACTTTCTTACTTCTTCAAATGTCTAATGCATGGGTTTTACCTCGGTAATGTGAATAATGTTCTGAACATCAGTACCATCGAGATATAGAAAAATGTAATGAAAGATATTCCAATCTTTCGATCACGAAATAGATTCATAAAATCCAGGAAAAAGCAAATTTATTAATATATAGACTTTTTTCGCCCCCTAGATTTAATTCTGCTTAATGGAATATATTCGCGATCGGTAACTTGTTCACGCTGATGTTCAAGTTGATTCTCACCTCAATCATTTTGTAAAAGTACAAAATTATTTGCAGTTTCATTGTTGGATTGAATTTCGTCAATGGAACACTTTGAATCAATTGGGGCTAATAATGTACCAACATCTTGTCCAAGATATAAATACTTTTTAATTTTTCTAGTACCAGTTTTAAGCAAAAATTAATAATATTGTGAAATCTTGGTTCGAATTTCTAAGACCAAATTTTGAGAATACAGCCCTGTATATTATTTTCAACTAAAGCAACTTTGAAAGAATATCTTCCGGGTTTTGCCGCGGTCTTCGATTATAATTTGAAGTTTCGCTGATCATGTTGCCAGCTTCTTCAGAAGTTCTCTAAAATGTTCTGTTCGTCGCTAAATACCTCTACCAGTGCTTCATCGATTACAAAATATAATAATTTACTCACACAACATAAGATGTTCTATTGAAGTCAAGGTTAAGTGCCCGATGCCTTTCCACGGAAGGTATGTTTATTGTTGATAATTCTGTGTAACATTTTTCTTGAACTAATGGCTATATAGTTATTTTTTTTTTGGTTTAACAAACTTTAATGTTAATGTGAGGAAATAGCGTAGCCAAAATGTGTTATTTCCGTTGCGTATAATGCAATTCAGCTGTTTGCAGTTTTACGTACAAACACCATGCATTGCATCAACAAAAAATCCGGGGTGGTCCGCACGAAACTTTCTTATACTTAATTTCTGAAAGAACTTTTCCAACAAATGTTTTTTTTTAATTCCAGTTTTCCGTTTTCGAGATATAGATAATGTTGATTTGATTAAACCATCAGTTTAAGATATTGCGTTTTTTCTACGCTATATACTAATCGTAAGCTTAAAGTGTCATAGTGTGACCTTCAATAGTTAGGCGCTGGAACGCGCACAGCCACACATATGTTTAGCCACCCGATCGCAATATTATAAAATCCGCGGTGGTCCGCACGAAACTTTCTTATACTTTATTTCTGAAAGAACTTTTCAAACAAATGTTTTTTTTTAACTCCAGTATATAACCTTTATACGAACAATTTTTGCTATAACGCGAATCGTTTTCGAGATATAGATAACGTTGATTTGATTAAACCATCAGTTTGAGATATTGCTTTCAAAATGTGACGTTTTTTCCACGCTATATACTAATCCTAAGCTTAAAGTGTCATAGTGTGACCTTCATTAGTTCGGTGCTGGAGCGCGCACAGCCACACGTACAGTCGAATAAAAAAAAGTAGACACGAAATTTGCGGCTGCTTGAACAAACTTGATATTAGCATTGTCATGTAAGGGCCGCCGTAGACTAGCGATTAAACAGTCGGCCGATAGTTTAGTCGGATCGGGCTGGAGCGCGCACACTACGCCGACTAAACTATTTGGTTGCACGAGGGCGCGCACACTGTCCGATAGTTGCCCGATAGTCGGCGGCTGAATACATCGCGAAGCACAGTTCTTGGGCGAAACGTGTTATAATAACTGCACACATCAAAAAGAAATGTTATCTAGAAAAGTTATAATATATATTATATTAAATAGACGAAAGAAATTAATGAAAAAAAGAATTCGAAAGTTTAACATGTGTTTCATTTAAATTTTAATGATTCTAATTCTGTATATTAGTTGACTGAACTTGTACATATGAAGTTTCCATTGATTGTTTCTTTTAAAATGTTTGGCGTTGCAAATGTCTGTAATGATCGTTGCTAATAAATTATTATTATTCAATTGTCTTTTATAAACGACAAATGTACGTACGCGCACTTCTTATCAGACCCGGTCGGCCGACTAAATAGTTGTATAGTGTGCGCTCTCGTATTGAACGCCATGCACTTCAAGCGATCGGCCGATAGTTGGCAGACTTTAAAGTTGGATGGGAATCGCACTGCCCATCAAACTTTTTAATCGGCCGATTTAAAATCGCATAGTGTACGCGCTCCCATAAGGCCACGTGTACTTCAGCCACCGACTAAACTATCGGCCGACTGTTTAATCGGTAGTCTACGGAGGCCCTAAACATTAGTATTGTAATTTCAGTGATATTTTAATGAACTGGTGAGCCGTAAGCGTAGGTACCCCGAACTAGAGCCCCAAACCACCGTTACTGAATAAATATGTCAAATATCACGTGGATTAAGAAAACTTACTGAGAAAAGCCACATTTATACAACAACAATTTGAGGAAAATCAATTACAGGAAACTGTTTCTGTCTACTTTTTTTGCATTCGACTGTATGTTTAGCCGCCCGATCGCAATATTATAAAATCCGCGGTGGTCCGCACGAAACTTACTTATACTTAGTTATACTACGTTTTTCCAAAAAACCTTTCAAATGAAAGTTGTTTATAATTTCAATGTCTTTAACTTATCTCCGAACATTTTTTTGATAGCTCGTACCGTTTTCGAGATAATGAAAATGGTGATAAGAGTAAACGATCACTTCCGGTTGAGCTATTGCGTTCAAAATAGGGCGTTTTCTTTCCAGCTATATTCAAATCGTAAATTTAAAGTTTAAATCGTATGGACGCTGGAGCGTGCACAGACATACACACAGACTCACATACCACAGACACACAGTCACACACACAGACACACACACTTATACATAAAGTAACGTGCGTTCAAGAAAAATCCTAATTTAGGAGGGCTTTGAAATTCAATTGGTGTTTAAAGTACTTTAGCCACAACCAAAATTAACTACAATAATGACAGTATTGACAGATGAGATTCTAACCTCTAAAAACACATTATATATATTCTTCATGGAAATCTCTAAAGCTCCGGGAATGGAATAGTGCCAAACACTATCAACTTTTCGCCCTATTCCAAAATAGCATTCTAATAATGTGATTTCTGCTCTGTTGTGATAACCATTTTTAATTGGTAAAGAAGTATTGACTTTTGACGTATTGTCAAAATTAAATTGTCATTTGGGTTGTGGCTAAAGTAGCTTTAAACACCAATTGAATTTCAGAGCCCACCTAAATTAAGATTTTTCTTGAACGCACGTTATAAGTAAGTAAAAACCAAGTTCGATTATTCGGCATTAACGACGAATACGAATGTCCAAATAAGGATATTCGCGCTCGTCAAGAAATTGCCGAATGATCATTTATTTTAATATAAAATAAGTCAATTAGTTTTATGCAACAGTAGTCGACAATGGAATTACCAGCAAGGTAGCACGAGTGGTGTCCGATGCAGCCGTGACGTACGTACCCGACGAACTCTCATATTAATTACAATGTGTTAGTGAAAAGTAAACCAATTAAATACATCACAAAACGGCGAGTGTTTTATTCAGAGCAACGACCAAAGTCGCATAACAGTTAAGCAATAATCAAATAGAATTGTAAAATATTATATTAATACTAATACTATGTGTTACAATAGCATATTCCAACACCACGTAAACAATGATGCTGGAATATATTGCGAGTGTCCAGGGTGTATTTGCGCAGAGTCATTATACTTTACACTTTTAAATGTACTATATGAAATTATCAAAAATAATATGCGCTGCAAAAATTCGCCGAGACCAAAAATTGAGTTTGAAAAAAATAAACGGCAATTATCCATGCTATTGAGGAGCCTTTAGGTCATTTAAATCGAAAAATATTGGTCAACATTCGTTCTAGGATTCTTTTGCGACCTTTTTAAAATTTACACTCTTTCGCTTATACGTGACATAATAAAAATAATCTACAACGAAATTACGGGAACTACTCGCATTGTGATATATATCTTTGGGCATGCTGATGAATAATCAATATCACACTGTTTGTGTCTTTTGCAGCCGATATATTAGACGTATTGAAACAACTAACATGACGAGGATGAGAAATTGGTTATTGGTACGAAAATTGCAATCTTTGAATACTGACTGGTGTTTGCACAAGAAAATATTTTTTAACATCAGGATTAATTACAGTGAATGTCCAAATAATGTACACACACCTACACTTAAAATGTAATACCTATAATATTAATATTTGCAAATTGTAACGTGGATTGTCTACTAAGGTCTGTATTATTGAAGTACAAATTATTGATTCCCCAACTGTTTAAAACATTACATACTCATGTTCCTTAAAGCAAGACGTTTGTAAATTTTACAGCTCGAAAAAACGAAATAATTTACAGACAATAAAAAATGTACTTTTAATTTTCATCACCTTCAGTTTTCAAATGCAAGGAAATTGTTATTACACAATATCGACGCCAAAGACATGGCATTGCTTTTGTCAATCTAAAGTCTTCGTCAATTTTAGACTTCAGCAGAATCACCACGAATCCTCGATCGAACATTTCGGGCGGCCTTCCCGCATTGAAAAATGTTCGATATGGAATCTTTGAATCAATTGGTAAAACATTCATTGATATTTTCACAGATTTGATTTGCCGTCGAAATCGGTAGATAATAATAATTCACATTTCTTGTAGCGTTGGCAGTTGAATTTGTACCGACCTTGTAGCAATTTTACGTTTATTGGTTTCTATTTGAACGAATTGTTCTGAAATTTTAAGTGAAATATCACTGTAAAAATATAATTGTCTACTAACTTTGATTTTTCAAAACTTTATAAACTGCCTCCAATGTAAAATTTTACAATGTCAAATCTGTAAATCTCTCTATGATGTTTCAAATGTGTACGTCATCAAGGTGATTTCATTTTATTCTTATGTCCGATTCTCCATGTGTATATTATGATTCTGTTGAATAACCAATATGATATTCGACGCAACCTACGAGTACGAGTACGCAAACGAGCATTTAGCACAATCAAAAATCAGTCAATGTTCTGCCATTTAATCACGAATCAGGCAAACTAAAGAATTGTTTTCAACGAAACTAATATTCAATTAAAGTAGTCGTAAATTTCAACTACAAAATTATCTATATAGCTGTCAATCAATCAAAAAATATTCAATATGCGATATTAATAATTTTAAGTTTCCGATCAATTGATTTTTGGATTAATTCTTCGATTAGTTAGCCTTTCGATCTGTATAGGAGCAAAACGAAACACTTGCCGGATGCTTTATTTGCTATCGACGTATATCCGTAATAACTTCTTCCAAATTATTCTCTTTTTGTATGTATATATTTAATTACGAGTAATAATACATAATGAATTGTTAATGTATTCTAATTTAATATTTACATGTGACAACGTGCAACCTTTACTTACCTAAAGATTCACGTGTGGGTAGCTCAACTAAAGGAAACGAAGTCAAAACAATTGAAATCCCAATGGGCGATATCGCATCTATGTGTCAGTAGCGCAGTGAACGAAAGCATATGTATATAAATAAACAAAAAAAGTGCAATATTCAAAAATAGCCCCTTGATTGGCTCGACATGTGTAGTAAGCTTGTCATAATAGCTAGGCTACAGCTGGTTTGTCAAAAGCGGGGTGCCGGGAACACCTCATTAGTGGCATCCATCATTCTTAGACACTTCTTTTACATATACCTATACATATTAAGGTTAAAATTAATTTAAAATAGAAGCGGAAATTTAGAATTGAATTTGCAATTGTTAGCTACGTATTCTTATAATTATAGTTAGCGAAATTGGGTTGTATCGTATATGCTAAAATAAATCGTTTTGCAATCAATATCAAATGCTATGATATAAAAATCTGTAGTGGTCTGCACCGAACTTTCTTAATTACTTTCTTAATTAAATAAGTCGCGATAACACGTACACTTTTCCAAAGGACTTTTCAAATAAAATTTCAATATCTTTAACTTTTGTAAGAACAATAACACCATCCATAACACGTACCGTTTTTGAAATATGGCAAAAGTCGATAAGAGTAAACAATCACTTCCGGTTGAGATATTGCTTTAAAGTAGGAGGCTGCTTCCATGCTATATGCAAATCTTAAGTTTATAGTATCATAATTGTAGCTTCAATAGTTTGGACGCTAGACCGCGTTCACACACACTAACATACATCAATCCGAAAATAGTCTCAATAGGCATTTTAAAGGTCTCCATTTCGTTTTACTTTTCGATTAAATTATTTTATGTAATATTCTGTTATAAATTTTATTACACTTTTAATTCCTTTTGTTCGTTAGTATGTTGATATTTTTATTTCAAATTGTCTTAATTTAGGGTTCACGGAATTAATATATGTAATTATATTTGTATTTGCATAATTGATGAAACAATTTGAAAATAAGCCAAAGAAATATTTTTTAAAGGCATACTAACACATATTTACATTTATTTATTAAACGAATATCTAAATGGTATTATTAAACACAATATCATTCGGAGTATAGACGGTTAGATATTTGCATTTTATAGTCGCTCCCCGGTATCTAATTTTTAAAGCAGGTATGTTGAAATGTTCATGTTTTAATATTCCAACATTAATTATGTTTCTGATGGTAAACATGGGTCCAAGAACGCTTGGTTGGGGAACTATAGGATGAACTATAGACTCCATTTGCTCTTGTTCTAAATTTTCTGTCTAGTGAGTATAGTGTGGTAGAGGTAGGAACTGTCTGATTTTGTAAAGTATACCATTCTACCAAATTTTGTCATACACTTGACACATATTCGTCGAAGCGACCCTTCAGGGAACATTTCCACAACGCGGTTCACAACCCGAGAACCAAGAAGCACATATATATATATATATATATATATATATATATATATATATATATAATTTATATATATATATATATATGTATATATGTTCTGCTTTTTTCTCGGGTAATGAACCGCGTTGTAGAATTATTCCTGTAAGGGTTGTTCCGACGTTTCGGCAATGTCACAATTGCCATCTTCAGGTTGGTCTTCTCGGTCTAAGCGATCTAGAAGAACTGACGTTTGAAGTTACTGCTCCGTCTTTATATGCTGTGGTTTCGTTCCGGGTCGATGTGCATGCTTGGTTTCTACTCTGGCTTCGGGTCAGTGGGCCGTGTCGTTCTTGTAGCTCAGTGGGTGGTGATGTTTTCTTTTTGTCTATCACGGACTTGTTATTTGTCCGGCCAGCAAGTGCTGGTCTCCATGTTCTCGGAAGTCTTTGAGCATCATCCCGTTTGTTCATATTTTGTGGCTGCTTTTCTATTTCAATAGCTTCCCGTATTATCCGTGTCGTGAAGTGTGGTATGTTAGCTATGGTTTTCGTGTTCTCAAAATCTATGTTGTGCCCCGTGTCTAATATGTGCTTCACTAGAGATGATGATATATCCTTTTGTTTCACTGCTCTTATGTGTTCTTTCTTTCGGATATGAATTCTTCTGTTAGACTGCCCAATGTACTTGCTGTCACAGTCTTTGCATGGAATTTCATACACACCTTGTTCCTCTAAGGGAATTTTACTTTTCGGATTCCTCAATAGCGCTTCTATCTTCAGGTGTGGTTTAAATACCGTGTCGATATTTTCCATGCGCAAGATTCGGCTAATTTTGTCCGTAGTTGCCTTGACATACGGCAAGAATGCTGTTGCTATAGGCTTCCTGTCTGCATCTTCAGTTTTTTTCCGTCTTGGTTTAGTTGCTCTTTGTATTTCTCGTTTGGTGTAGCTATTTGCTTGTAGTGCCTGGTGTATATTCTTCATTTCTTCGGCCTTGTTGGTGTCGTCTGCAATCCTTTCTGATCTTGTAATGAGCGTCTTTATCACCGTGTGGAGTTGTCCTGGATGGTGGTGTGATTCGGCGTTGAGATATCGGTTGGTGTGGGTCTTCTTTCGGTACACAGTATGGCTCAGGCGATGGTCTTCTGTCTTCGTAAGTAGGACGTCTAGGTATTCCTCCACTTCCATTGTGAATTTAATTTGGTCGTGTTGTTCATTTAGATGGTTGAGGAAAGTAGCTAGTTCTGTTCTTCCGTGTGACCATATTACGAAAGTATCGTCAACATATCTTAGCCATACGTCAGGTTTGAGTTTCGCAGTGTGCAATGCTGTTGTTTCCAGGTGATCCATGAATAAATTTGCAATTACTTGTGACAGCGGTGATCCCATTGGTGCTCCTTCTATCTGTTTGTACCGTTG
Organism: Geotrupes spiniger; assembly: GCA_959613385.1. Classification (NCBI taxonomy): domain Eukaryota; kingdom Metazoa; phylum Arthropoda; class Insecta; order Coleoptera; family Geotrupidae; genus Geotrupes; species Geotrupes spiniger. The sequence continues at coordinate 5,927,280 of OY390736.1, read as the reverse complement.
GTTTCATACATGGAATAAGTATTCTTCAAACAGTGTTCTGCTAAATCCATTATATGTTTAGCTGGTTTGTGCTTCTGTTTGATTATCTCTATGGCTTCTTTGACCGGTATTTGAGTAAAGAGTGACACGACGTCAAAACTTACTAACAGTTGGTCTGGCCGTACTACCTGGTTCTTCAACAGTTCAATCAAATGATCTGCATTTTTTACATATGATTTTGATTGTTCAGCGTACGGTTGGAGTTGTTCTGCAAGATATCTTGCTAGTGGTTGAGTTGGTGATCCTCTGGAACTCACAATTGGTCGTAATGGTACATCCTGCTTGTGGATTTTGGGTAGTCCGTATAGTTTCGGGGATCTTGATGCTTTTTCTCTTGGTATAAGTAGCTTCTTCGTCTCTGGGTCGATAGGTGATGCTGCAATTTTGTCCTTGGTGGTCTTCTCTAAATATGTTGTAGTATCTGTTGGTGTCGGTTTATATGCAGGATCTTCTAATATTGTCTTCATTTTCCTCTTGTATTCGTCGATATTCATGACGACCGTAGCGTTGCCTTTGTCAGCCCGAAGAATGATGATGTCTTTGTTTCCTCGTAGACTTTTTAAGGCAAGATATTCCTCTCTTGTGATGTTTTTTTTAGAGGAACAAGGTGTGTATGAAATTCCATGCAAAGACTGACAGTAAGTACATTGGGCAGTCTAACAGAAGAATTGATATCCGAAAGAAAGAACACATAAGAGCAGTGAAACAAAATGATACATCATCATCTCTAGTGAAGCACATATTAGACACGGGGCACAACATAGATTTTGAGAACACGAAAACCATAGCTAACATACCACACTTCACGACACGGATAATACGGGAAGCTATTGAAATAGAAAAGCAGCCACAAAATATGAACAAACGGGATGATGCTCAAAGACTTCCAAGAACATGGAGACCAGCACTTGCTGGCCGGACAAATAACAAGTCCGTGATAGACAAAAAGAAAACATCACCACCCACTGAGCTACAAGAACGACACGGCCCACTGACCCGAAGCCAGAGTAGAAACCAAGCATGCACATCGACCCGGAACGAAACCACAGCATATAAAGACGGAGCAGTAACTTCAAACGTCAGTTCTTCTAGATCGCTTAGACCGAGAAGACCAACCTAAAGATGGCAATTGTGACATTGCCGAAACGTCAGAACAACCCTTACAGGAATAATTCTACAACGCGGTTCATTACCCGAGAAAAAAGCAGAACGGATTTTACCCGCGAGAATCTACGTATCAACATCATATATATATATATATATATATATATATATATATATATATATATATACCAAGAAGCACATATATATATATATATATATATATATATATATATATGTATATGTGTGCTTCTTGGTTCTCGGGTTGTGAACCGCGTTGTTGAAATGTTCCCCGAAGGGTCGCTTCGACGTTTCGGCAGAGTCCCATCTGGCGTCTTCAACAAGCTATTCTAGGTCTCGCTGACTTAGAAGTACTTGTATCATGAGTAGTCAGTCGTTGAATAAAACACTTTTAGCAATATTACAGTTTATTGCGACACCTTATACAAACTTGAACTCACTGTAGTGTAGTGTAATATTAATTAGTAGTTTTCCACCATATTGGCTTAGATTAATTCGCCGACGTCTTAAGCAATTTTCACTTATGTGCATCGCAAATGGTATGAAAGTGGTATTTAAAAGAGTGCAATTTGAATTTTAATAATGGTGCTTGAATCACAAATCAGTGTTTATCAGCTTGTATGTCAAATTGAATAGTGTGTCAATTCTATTAACGCAGGCTGTACATTTTCTTGGAATGAAATTAGACCATAGCATTCATTCCAAGCAAACGAATTTTGGTAGAATCTCACTACTTGCTCATGTACCAGTTACCACTTCAATCTACTCGCTTTAAACATCAGTACCGGGACCGACTATAAAATGCAAATATTACCGCTAGGTATTATGTTTAAAAACGTAAATATGTATTAGTTTATATTTAAAAATATTTCTTTGATGTAATTATTATCATTTCATCAGTTATGTAAATACAAATATAATGACATAAATATGACAATTCCGTTTCATGCATTTGACTACATTAATATCACACTTCTTTGAAGAATGATAAATGTAATACAATTAATAACAATGCAAGACTCACGCAGCAAGTGTACGCACCAGTAGTGACACTATATATTAAAAGCATTAAAATATTGCATTAAAATTATGCTTTTAATCAGCACATCAGGATTCATACCAAACTAAAACAAATGGAAAAATGGAAAAAATAAAATTAAAGTAACGCAAATTCAAAGTATTAAGGAGTAATTAATGCTAACAAAGGGAGCAATAATACAGATATAAAAACAACGACGTAACGTAACCAAAACTAACAGATATGAAGTAACCAGATTCAACTAAAATGAAAATACGAAAAAAAAATATGCCAACAGAGAAATCTAACTAAAGGAGGGTGCAACACAAAATAACTCAAAATGCAAATGAAGATAACATAAAATGCAATAATCCAAAGAGAAAAGAATTAATGCAAATATTTAAAAAAATCAGATTCGAAGTGAATTATAAATCTCAAGTAAAGGCTGTGGGAAACCAAATAAAATTACAAGAACAAAAGTTCAATACATTAGTATGCAACGAATACTAACTAAAAGACCAATAATAATATAGGGGTTGTTTAAACAGTTTAAACATTTGAATTTTATTTCAGAGATAAAGTTCATAAAATTAGAAAAATAAAATTTTCCAACTAGGTAGATGATGGATGAGAAAAGGCAACGAAATGTGTAATAATATAAAAAAAAATAAACCGAAATTGAAGCTTATTATTATTCATTGGTTCATCATATATTTGTAATAAACATACGCATGTAGTAAGCACTCTCTTCATCTCTTCATCTCATCTTCATCTCTTCAATCTTAACAACTTAATACAATAGTGAAATACACATCCCGTGTATTTCGCTATTATATGGGCTAAATGTATGTTAATGGAACAAGTTATATATTTTATTTGCGAAATATAAACGATACTGTAAATATGACTTGACGTATAATATAAGTCTCGGACATTTTTCTAACAATTAATTTCATCCTTTTTTGACGAGTGAAAAAGTATTGCATATTGAAATAAATGCAATTAATTATGTTGCAAGGCTCACAAGGCAAGTGACGTAAGCTACTTGCTTATTTGACTCATTACCATAAAAAGTACGCAACCCAACTCAACTCCAAAGCGAAACATTATATTTAAAATCTTTTTGTTTTTGATAAAAAAACCATTAAACTATTTTTCAAAAATATAACATATTTATAATCGAATGAACATATGAAGCGGTAATTTAAAAAAGGATAAAAACCTCCAATGCACCGAAAGCATTAAAAGTATCAGACTAAACTCAAACTAATGGAACCTATTTCTACACATATCAAAAATTCCTTTGCATTCATTTATTAATTGACAAAATGTAATTTTATTGATTACTTTAAAAATATATAACGTTATGTAAATTATTATTGGTAATAACGAGTATTATTATTATTATTATTAAGATTACAAGTAGATTGCAAATGCTAGTGTTCATAAATAAATGTACCTGTATTAAATAAACAAGAATAAAATTAAAAAGCGACACACGACAATCAATTTTCAATTAATAAATAAAACTCACATAGACAAAAATGTAAACAAGAAACCCCCGCCCCACGTGTGCTTCCACGCCGGTGTGTCCGGTGAGGGTCAAATATAGCGTTGTAAAGATATTTTCATTTTGATTTTACTACATATTATAATATATCAAAACTCCAGTCAGATTATTAATTGTCTAGACGAGAAACTGCAGGGAAATAGAATTAAAAACTACCTTAAAATTATAAAGCAATTATTATATTAAACTTGCAAGTGACAGTTCTGTAATAAATTATTGTAATGTCAATTTTGTAATGAGATGGAGGTGTATATTATATTAAAAATGAGGCAAGTAATCGATAATAATACCAGTTTTTATTTGTATTTTAACCCGCAAAGAGATTTACTACATGCATTTTAAGAATAGGAAATATAAATACTTAATTTTTAATTTCATTATTGACTCATGTAAGTGTGTTTTATATTGCGATGCAGATAAAAATTTATTTTACGGTATACAATTCTAAATGAAAATCTTGGTTGGGGTAAAGAGATGCAGCTAGTTCCGATGACAAATAATCTGTTTACAATGTAATGATGGGTCCCAGTGTTGGGCCACACAACGAGAAATCGTTTCTCATCTAAACAACGTGTAAACCACTCGTCGCCGCACCAAACATGTGATAAACTAAACTTTTTCATACAAAACGGTGGTACACAGATTGTATATTGAGGTTCATGGTGTGAAAATAGTGCGCTATATGATGGTTGCAAATGAATATTGGAATTGCGCGATTATTTTAGATAGATTTATACGAAACGTCATTAAATATAGCTACGTAAAATACATATTTATTTCAAACATGAAATTTTCTGTCGGTAATTAATTGTCTTTCATAAATACTTATATGAATAAAAATACGTATTAGAATATTTTTATGTTATATTATCGATGTTGTTTTGTTGTCGAATATTATTTATTAGTTATCGTTTCTGGTTTAATTTATAATTGCGATTGTAAGGCGGTAATTTATTTTAGCTAAGGTTTCAGTTTGGACAAAACATGCACTAGAAAATATATTCTGCAAATGGTAGTCGTTAAACGTGAAGCCAGTTTATCTACAATATTTTGACTTTTAAATTAAATGTTTTCAATTTATGAGTACGCAAATTAATTAATGTCAATTTTAATTCATCATTATTTAAATAAAGCATTATTTCACAATGTCATTAAAAACTAATTAAAGCTTTTATCAATATATGGCGTCGTTAGTGAAATTAATTATGGCTATGCAGCGCTGTCACGTCAAGCCGATTTCTAAAATCACATTTTACTAATGCAGGGTTTGACCTATAAATACAAGTGAACTCATAGCATGTCACTCACGATATTTCCTGTTAAGTTTAACTTAACGCTGCAATATGTAGGTTTTTAACGCCTATCCGCTCAACTACAAACGAAAAGTGCCGTACTTTGAAGTGCGATTTACTGTTGATAAAATATGACGTCTATTTACACGTATGAAAAGTGCAGCAAATTTATTAAATGAAATTTCTAGCAAATTTCATTTTTCGCCTCGTTTCAATTAAAAAATGTAACAACGCTAAAGCAAAAGCAAGTATATTTTTACTTGCGATAGTGTACCACGAAAACATGTGCACTATTACAACTGTAATGGCATCATAAAAAATATTTTACAAATTTATGAGACCATGATGATTTCAAAAAAGGGTTGTGTTGTTTGTATTCACAGCAATGTTCGGGTGCACGGCAAAATCGATAACTAGAACTCGGTCATTTAAACTTATTTTAATTGTGCTCGATGATCTACTAAAAAAAAATCTAAAAAGTTTATAAGGGCATCTCACAAATTAATTCAATGTAAGAAACCAACACAATATGAGTATGAAAATAAGTACCTCAATGAATGAAGACCCACGTAAAATAATTTAAAAATACAATTCGACATATACATTTTATTCAGTAAAAAAATATTTACTTAAAAATTATCGAAATAATTAACATTGTAGTGACGATACAGAAAACACCCCACCAAAAATCGTCCAAATCTCTCTGAGCAAATCGTTCAATATATAAGTTCAATTTAGTATAAAACTGTTGAGCAATGTTGCGCAGATAAAATATGATGCATTTGTTTATCAAAAAATAATTTTTATTTATATACAGTCAGTAGATTTTGTTATTCTTCCTACACCAACAACATATTTCAAGGAAATTACTTAGTATTGCCGCAAGTAATTTACATGAAAGTAATGCAATGGTTTTATTAAAAATTAAGAAATAACATTTTAAATTAACAAAGGACTTGACTTAGATTCATATGGAATGTGTGTATCATTCGTCACAGATCAGTTATATAGGCCACGTAAAAAAAACAGATAAACTAAAATTTGAGTAAACCATCCTAATGAAAATATATTATTGTTCTAATGAAAATATATAAACTTCTGATGAATTTGATGAGCCTTGTAGCCCGGGATGTGCCTTGTGAAATGCCACTTGAAGACTTGCGAAGACTAATGTGTACTGGCATGGATATGCATGTGAATACTTGTCGTTCCAAGTATATATGTCTGAATCGCGATATTAACTCATGTAGTAAAAAAACGAATTACTCTTGATCTTCATGTGGAATCAGCCCTGATACCTTATACAACCGTAAATTGCCAACTTGCCATACGGTATGGTCAGCGTGTGGCGTATAGTTGGCTCTAATTATATTTCGTTCACTAACTCTACGGTACTTCTGCTCCACCCCTAACAATGATTAGAAAACGTTTATATAATTAGAATACTGTAATGCGACACGTGTTTTGATATGTGCATTGTTAACGGGCAGTTCTGTTAAAATCTAAGTCGAAAGCTTGAGTTACGTTTTGCAACGTGCATCCTAGAAAACTGATATATGTATATTGGGTGCATTCTCGGAGTGATGGTGTAGCACGGTTGTTCGACTTCCCTTGCAGCCGGTGTCCATATTCGAAATAATTTATAAACGAAATTCGAAATTAGCAGTAATTTTTTTTTTATATATATTTTATATTTTCTAAAATCAAAGTGATATTTCTAAGCATTTGTGTTTGCTATAGATAGAGCAACTTGTTATGAAATACCAAAAGTGTATTTGTCGCAAAAACTATAAAGCCAAATATACTATGTTTTTATATTTTTATTTGGAACCATTGCCACTAGAGTTAATGTTAAAGTTACAGTTAGTGTATATATATGATCACTTCAATAAATGAAAAAATACTAAGTTTGAAAAAGAAGAAGCTGCCAAACATTCCCTTCTAAAATTCATTGTTCCACAACTAAAACGTTATTAGTGTTAAAGATATTTTCTTATTGTATCCTGATTTCACGTCGATGAAGAGTTTCTAAGACAATTCCACCTTTCCTAGTAAAGATAACGTAATTTCACCATCGCCCATGTGGCTTTAATATGTGTAAATATTTCTAAGAGAATGTACGCTGAAGATCATCTTAATCCATTGTTGAAATTGTTGTGAGCAGAGGTTGGTAAAAATGATGCTGGAAAAGTTAAAGACAAGGGATGCTACGCCAAGCGAATTGTCACGTTGGGAGGAGAACAGATAGAGGTGTACGACAGAGCAGGTATATCGCTAATGGAAGCTTAGAGAACGAGGGTAGAAGGTATGTGCTGGAGATGTGGAAACTGGTAGAGGAAGGTAATCTGAGGAAGAGAGAACGATGCGTTAAAGCTGCAGAAAAGGTTAAATGAGATAGAAGTATCGTGGAAGGGGTCACTGGAAGAGAGAATGGACAACATGCCAAATACAAGTGACTGGCTAATGTATTAAGTAACTATCCCATTCCCCTATATATGTGGTCTCCGCCGCACTTGCTTTTCCCACTTTCCCCTTTTCATGTACTCCCATACCTCCTTCTCTCCACTCAGACCCTTCACTTCTTCCTAGTCTTGCAATTGGTATCATTCTGTTCACGTGTCCTTTCTTTTCCTCTACATGTCTTGGCCTCATTCATTCTTGTCTCGACTCTCTCATTGTACATTCGTTATCAAATCATCTACCTCTTTTTCTTGCTTTTTCTTCCTTATTATAGCTATATCTATATCTGCGCTTTGCGGCCCTTATCGCTATTCCGTTCCCCCATTCAACATCTTTTGCGCGTTTTGATATATCTTCCTCGTCAGTTCGTTCCATACGTTAATAGATTTTTCCTTTCCATCCCGAGATATATCTCCATGCACTGTGCTATTTGCCTCACCCATACCTCGACTGGCCTATGGTGTGAATCTCATATATACCCCACCTTGATATTGATTACTTCCTCCTTCATCTGCTCATTGACCACCACCTACCGACTTACCATTCGGACCCACGTATGTGGACTCCCGCTGATAATACCTTCTTTTCGATTCATTAAGGGTGCGCACTTTTCTAACCATTCTAGCAGAACCATAACCATCCATTTTGCGTTAATTACTCCATCACTCGACCTGTCCCCCTGTCTTTTAAACCTCTCCATCGTCCAAAAACGTCCACTTTTCCCATGCTGGCATTCATATTTCCCTCAATCATCATTGCCTCCTTTTGAACCTCTGGTAACTCATCCAACTTTTTGGATATCTCCTTCATCTTCAGTTCCTGAATATCGTATATACTTGGCCACTCCCCATTATTCCTGATAGACATGTCTTGCACGTTCTCTGCACACTACCCTTTAACCTCTTTTTGTCCAATTTCTCCCTACCTGGTATTATTCTTCCTTTTGCTATTCCCATTTTCTGTTGTCTTATCGCTTCATGCCACTTTCGCCTAAATCCTTTCGGTATGTTACCTTTATATTTTTCCATGTGAACCTATCTATCCATGTTTATGTTATTTCTTCTAACTATTCCTACATATCCCTATTTACCCATTATTTATCCTGAATCATTTTTTTTTAATGCAGAAACCTGCCTAAAAGTCCTTGCTTCTTATTGCACTTCGTGACTTCCATCTTGACTTCTCTTTGCTATTCCTTCAATCATCCTGCATGCCTATTTCCGGCATGGTATTTTCTTTTTTTACTTGAATTATTTTCTTCTCATCCTGTTGCTGTCCACTCTCAACTTTCTCTATCCGATCCTTGTTCTTCGTCTACTATATCTCTCTCTGCTTTTCCGCGTATTTTCTCCCTACATCTGCACCTCCCTTTCTTTCTCCCTCAAATTGTGGTCGACATACATTTATTTCATCCTAATTTCGATTTGTTCCTCATCGGTTATCATTTATCAAGAAAGTGATATGTGCTTTCCAGCTACCCGCATTCCGCATTCCGCATTCTAATCAATGGCATTTCTTTCCAGTTTCCGCCGAAATTCATTACTTCTCAATTTTGACCTCCACATTTAACATAGAGGAGGTTTCTCATATACAGTTTATAGTTTCTAGTGTTCATGCTCTTATGCTTGTTTTGCAAACGAATTGGAAATAACTAACCAGTCGCGCATTTATTGTTTTCCTTATTAACTTTCGATTGTTTTTGTTGATAATACGATGGAACAGGCAAATCACGTGTTACGCGGGTTCCGACTCAATGGAAGTAGCGAACCGGCTGGAGCTAGCACCAAAGAGGACGCAATTTTTAATTTTATTTATTTTACAATTCAACATATTTGATTTGAATAAAATGTTTATTTTCCGCATTAGTTGGTATGTTGATCATATCTGTATTGAGAGAAGAAATTTGTTCCTGTGAGGAAATTGTGTGTCTAAACAGAAGACGACGATATATAAATTCCAACCGTACAATTTTCATTTTGACCAGTATTCATAAAAGTATTTACTATTAAGTTTTGGGACTCCTCGTGAATACGTCAATACATATCAAAATAATTAAAAACGTAAATACTCACGACTAATGACACTATTTAAAATCTTGAAACTAATGTATTCTGCAATATTAAAATTTTCTCTAAATATTCCCTTATATTGTTCAATATAATTGTTCGTATATGATTTTTTTATATTGTTTCTTATTAGATTTCTTAATCGAATCAGTTTCTTTTGAAAGAAAAGATGAGTGGGCTTAATTTACGTAAGTAAATAGATTTTTTCAATTAATGTCCACATGTCTTATGCCTATACTAATGTACTAATTCGAATCATGGACATTAACTGAAAGACGAGGTAAAATAAACGCAAGCGAGATATATTTAATAGGGTGATGTAAATGAAAAGATAACAAGTAAGAAAATCAGAAGAATACTGAAAGTAAAATGTGTTATTGACAAAAATAAGACAATTAATTGGCCAAAATATGTACAAAGTACGAGAAATAGAACGAGAAATAGAAGACCCAGAACTACAAGGAACACGCGGTTATTTAGGGTATAAAAAAATCTCTGCCAAAAATCACTACTTCCGGACTGGTACGGGGTAAGTAAATTTTCAAAACACTGACAAAAAAATTCGTTGCCTCAATTTTCTAAAATAATTTGATTAAATTTATATGGATTTCAATATCTAATAAAGCTTTAAATTGAAATGCCATTGACTTATTTATTTATAACCTCCTGAATCAATTTCGTAATATTTACATCCGAAAGTTAAAAACCCCAAAACAGTAATTATTTAGCAATTTCGCAAATCATTCCGCACACACTTTGTAATAGAGCTGTAAAAAAAGAGGATAACATAATTCGTTTCCGTGTCGCTAACTGCAGAATATTTCCTGAAATTTGGGCATCAAATGAGACATTAAGCACGTCCGGGGTGGAATCAAAGACTGCCGCGATGATCAGTCAAGCTATCAACCGTTGTTTGTATTTTTAGCGGGGCCTGCCTTTGATGTGGCTGCCGCAGTTGCATTCAGGCTAGGTGTTAACCACGCACAAAGTGGAGGAAATGTAGCGCGGTCCGTAGGCAGCCATCTGGATTACCATCTGAAATAATGCACGAATTATTGTAATTGAGTTGCAGTTCATTCGTATCGTGTCGTACGTCCTCATATTTAAATACTCGTGGATGATAAACACTTCGTCATTACTGTGACTTTCTTTCATGTACACATAATTTACCTTTAACTTCTGAGAAATCTGCGACGGTATTATTATATAAAGTACAGTCAAAACATTTATTACGTTCATGGAGTATATTCTGAATGAGTAATAACTGTCGGGTATTAATAGAAGATGTAGCCCTGTGGATCTACATTGTCCACTGCAATAGTAAATCTTCTAAACCGCTGTTTCAACTTATTCTAGATTATTAGTGATTTAATGTGTACTGGAAGGCGAAAGGGAGTATATACAGTTGTTTTATCTAGAGGGCCTCCTCATATGTTTAAATCCAGCATTTTAAAAATTATTAATCATGAATTAAATTGTAAATGAAATATAATTCACTATCTACTCATATATTTAATGAATAGATATTTTTATTAATAGATAATTTCAAACAGTTTTCATATTAGTTTATCTTAATTGATTCAGTCGTAAAATTTACTTAATTATTAAAATGCCATGATTCGGTTGGTAACAGTTGATTGAGGAAATGGCGTAGCCAAAATGTATTATTTCTGTTGTATATAATGCAATTCAGCGTCTAGCAGTTTTAACGTACAAACATCATTGCACCAATATCGATTATCCGGCATTAACGACGAAACGAATGTCCAAATAAGGATATTTGCGCTCACCAGGGAATTACCGATTGTCAGCATTTATATTAATATAAAATACATCAATGACTTTAGTGCGAGAGCCGACGATTGGAATTACCAGTCAGGTAGCACGAGCGGCGTCCGATGCCGTCCGCGACCTACCTTGAGAGTCATATAAATATATATATATATATATATATATATATATATATGTGTTAGTGTAAAATAAGACCAATTAAATACATCACAAGGCGGTGAGTGTTTAATTCCGAGCAACGACCTGTAGCAATAGAACAAGAACAATGAACCAAATAGATTGTAAAATATTACAGCTATACAATTCAGTTATGAACCAGAGTTTGGCAATATATATTGCGGAGTATTAAGAAAAAACAAAAATTCAAACCTTTCAAAATCCATACTGCTCAAGCACAGTGTCCGGTCGATAACCTTTATGGAATGGAATGGTTGCTGTGAAACACGACGAAAACTTCATTAAAGATATAATTTCGGCGAATGATTGTAAATTTAGAGATGTTCAAGCATCTCTGGGATACAGAAAATTTCATAAAGTATCCGCGAAGTAAGATTTGGCGTTATTAAATTTTTTGGGGCTAAAATTTTTGTAATATGGACCAATTTTTGAATATTATGGAAGTTGTGCGTTAGGCGTTTAGAAGCGCCATGATATTTTCTTTGATGATCTGTGTTCAGTTTTTTATTGGTCACAGCAAATTGTTAAGATATATTATTCTCAAAACTAGTTCAATTAACTTCAATTCAGACATATTAAACAGGCTCTATGTGGCGCCTCTTCTAGATATATCGGTTCTACTACAAAATAAAAAAAAAAAATAACTAGAACTAGTATAAGGAAAGAGTTTATGTTTTTTCTTCTTTAACACAAAAAAATTGGTACGTATCAAATTTGAGACTATGGAACATTAGATAATAAATACACATACCATTTTTAGAAGAACAAGACATTTTATTTTATTTTTATTATACCGTGCGTTTTATTTAAGTATGGCCATAGGGATTTACACGGTAAAAATTGTACCCCATGTTAACTTTTGTTGCCGTTCAAATTTGAAACAATTTTTTATTTTTATTAATAAATCAAACATTTTTCTACAAAATGTACATTATTTGAAACACATAAGCGTGTTAGAATTCTTTATTTTCGCTTTCAAAGTTGAAATTAATGACACAAATAATTAAGACAAAAGATCAGCTTGGCGTAAATGTCATAATGCTTATTGACAACTAATGGTTATAAAATCGCACGAAAGTTTGTTAATGTGATTTTTTTAAGGAAATGTCTGTTTATAATATTAAAGAACGAGTGGAAATTGTAACTACATACATAAAAGGCATGTCAAGCCGCGAAATTGTGGATAACTTTGCTGCGGCACATCCAAATCGTCCTATTCCTCCTTTAGTTGTCAATAAGCATTATGAAATTTACGCCAAGTTGATTTTTTGTCTTAATTATTTGTGTCATTAATTTCAACTTTGAAAGCGAAAATGAAGAAATCTAACACGCATATGTTCTGCAAATAATGTACATTTTGTAGAAAAATGTTTGATTTATTGATATAAACAAAAAATTGTTTCAGATTTGTACAACAACAAAAGTTAACACGGGGTAAAATGTTTACCATGTAAATCCCTATGGCCATACTTAAATAAAACGCACGGTATGTGCATGTCCATGAAACAGTTTCTGTTTTTATTGAGACACAAATAAATGTTACACTTTATGCAATAAAAAGAAGATAACCCGGAACATGTAGGTTTTTCACATCGTTGGCGATCTTCTTTCACAATTGGGAAGTGGCCAATACCATCTCTTCTTATGTCCATTTCAGGGAGATGTTTTGTTGGACCCCTCTTGCGTTTTGCTTCGTATTCTTTCTCAATACTCCCGCTTGATGACGTCCTCGCTTCACATTTTTGCGTCTCAAGCATAAAATTGAAGCAATTTCAGATTTAAAATTCAGCAAATCATTAATTTCTTTATTGCTATATTCATGACTTCTGCAGTCACGCTTATACAGCAACCAACTGTTGACCACTGCCATGTCCAGGAAGTGAAAAAATAAACCCGGTAATACTTCTTTGACTTGATTGATGTTCTGTAGTACGAGATAAGTCCATCAACCAAATCGACATCTCCCATAAATTTATTGTACGTGTCGACAATAGCAGGGCAAGAAACAGAAATCGTTTTACTTCTTTCACCGGGTACGCTGAGGAAAACGTAGACACAAGGACTACAGATTTATTATCCAGCCACTTTACTCCTCTCATTTCCACATTTCCAACCTTTGTCCCCTTCTCTTCTACGCATCCTCTTCCATTCTTTTTCATGTTCGCATCAGAAGAAAAACGTGAGCCCTGGAAACCTAGGTAGTCTGATAGTGCCTAATGCACCAATTTCCATGTTTTGAAGTGTGACGAATAGTTGTGGTGATGAAAACCAATTATCAAAAAATACTAAATAATTTTTGTTTCTGGGCACAAATTCTGTCATATTTAGCACAACATTTGAGCTCAAACCAATGCCTGGAAAGTTGGGATTAGGATGAGATTGGCCAGTATAAATTTCAAAGTTATGAATAAATCCAGCAGCATCACACAAAACGTAGGTTTTGTACCCCCACTTGTGTGGTTTCTTAGGGCACATTGCCGGAGACTTGTTTTACCCTTGTAGGGGACAATTTGTTCATCAACACATAAATATTGCTGCATCGGAACAGATCGAAATTTTTGGACTAGTGATACCATTAGCGGTCTCACTTTGAATAAGCGATCCAAGTTATTTCTATCGATTTTACTATTGTCGTTTATGTGCAAATTGCTCTTTATTTGCTGAAATCTGTTACGGTTCATGACGTCAGCTACCTGAGGAATTCTTGTACACTGTGCCCAGTACATATGTGTGCGAGGTAGGTTATAGATGGACATGTACATGCAAATTCTAATAAATTGTTCCATTTCTTCAACTGTAACAGATAGTGTTTTATCTGGATTGTGTTGAATTGCATAGAGATTTGATTGCTCCACAAGATTTTGTATCATAGACTCATCAAAAAATTGTTCAAAATACGTGATCGCAAAATCTACTTCTCTGTCGTTGTTTAGAGTGTCCAACCAAATTGGAATATGTTTAGGACTATCGTCCTTTCTAACACTTCGCCAAATATATTTTTCTTTTTTCTTGCTATGTTTGATTTTATTAGCTGCTGTTACTGATTTTTCTTGTCCTTCTTCTCCCTCTAACTCATCTTCCAGACTATCTGTTGTACCGTCACTAATTTCACTACTAATGGGCGTATTTTGTAAATTATGATAATCTGGGTCGTCATCGCTGTCATCGAAGTCATTGTCATCGCTTTCATAAGGTGGAATTCCTATATTGTTTGATTTTTCCTTACTGTTCGCCTATAATGCGAATTTCCATAATAACCCACTGTTACAAATTTGATACAAAACAAGTTGGCTGCAGTTTTTAATCCACTGTTTCAAATATGGTACAAACAGAATTATGTACCATACATAAAAAGTGGCCATATGGCATTGATCGAATTATGACAAACCGGTAGAGTAATGTTATAACATACAGGGCAATATTTTTTGCAAACGCTACTTACCATTTTTCTATTAGTTTCCATTGTTTGTATGTACTCTTCAAACTTGCGTGTTCCGACACGCTGTATCATAAGAATACACTCAACACACATGCGAAGTAGGTTCTTTTTCCAACAAGTGGCGCTAGGTGGCAGCTGTTGGCATTGTTACGAATAGGATACAATAGTTTGTAAAGGAAAAAAATCTTTTTTGTTCTTTGACGTGAAGATTAATTGGTTAGTGTCAAATTTGTTACACTGGTATATAAGAGGTTAATATAACAAATGAGCAGCCAGTGCATAAATATTTAACTTGAAGACATGGAACCCGACTAAGCATCCGAAATAATTTCTATTATTTTGAGACCCTAATATTTCATATTTCACCCCGAAAAGCAAGTCCTCTTGAAGCCAAACATTTTACAATTGCAACTATTCTTTTAAGTACATTCTTCCAATAATTGACTTGTGTATTATGTTGGGACAGCAACTCACTGTCAACTCGGCCAGTAGATTATCTGTGCTGTAAACAGTTCTCATGCTGCATTAGTAAGTTACTTATATGCTTCCAATCTTTATATCCATTCGGATTATAATTACCAGTATCAGTAGAAGTATTAAATAAACGGCAGCAAAAACAGTATACAGATTTCTTTGACGGTGAATAAAGGAGCCATTTTCTTTCTAAAGACACACCGTTCGTCAATTTACGGGTAAAATATTTCTAGTCAAGTATCTAGTTTTTGTTTTACCGCTTGAATCTGGAAAAATATTAGCGGTTTCAAAAATCACAATTTTTATTTTGTAAAAACTCTGGTCTTTTCGAATCCAAATATCACGTATTTTTTCCGTTAAAATTTCGTCAGAGTATGTGGCAGGATCAGGAGATACATTTTCAAAGCTTGTTGTTTGTAAGTCACAAAATCTTGAAGTGGATGGATCATCTGATAAGTGTGTGGTTGCCCTCGCAGTAGGGGCTTGCATACTAGTATTACGAGTATTATTTGTATCACACGTAAACTCTTTCCTCTGTTGAAATTCGGAAGGATCTTGATCTTGAGATGATGGTAGCGAAGAATCAGGCAGTCTTTCAACTTTTTTTTCAACCGTAAAAAATGAAGTGAGCTTGGATAGTTTCTCGTCTTCTTCTTTTCGGTCAACTATTTTCTTTCTTTTTGTGAACCACTTAAATATGTTCTTTTCGACATAATGATTAAAACGATATGAGTAGTAGGAATTTGCCAATTCATAAACCTCCTCCTCGGACAATCTAGGTCAAGGTCAAGGTCACGCTGCGTGACCTCGACCTTGACCTAGATTGTCCGAGGAGGAGGTTTAGGAATGGGCAAATTTTAAGAAATATCATGGTAAAGAGCGTGACCTCGACCTTGACCTAGATTGTCCGAGGAGGAGGTTTAGGAATAGGCAAATTTTAAGAAATGTTATGGTCAAGACCCAAGCCAAGGGCAGATTAAGGTGAAGGTGAAGGCCAAAGTCATGACCTGATTGAAGGTTAAGATCAAGGTCGACAACCAAACCATCAGGAGGAGGTTTAGAAAGTGGTAAATGTAGAAAAAAGTCAACCCCTCCTATCCAAAAATTACGTTTATAAGCGTGGACGGGATAGCAGTGAGACATGTAGTTGCGTAAAATAAAGTCGAAGTAGACGTGTCCATGCAGTTAAAGTTGTCGATCATTGAAGAATAACAAGTAAGTTGTAAACTATAGTAAACTATAATTAGCTCAAATGTTGAATATGTGTATGTAGTGGCAACACCAAAGCAGCAAACTTCAATCCAAACCAACAACGGTAATCTGAAGAGAAGTCCGACAATGGATGGATGCAATCGTTCGAAAAAGATGAGGAAAAGTTCGAAGGTTCAAAATATCGTACCAATGTCGCAAGTAATTGAAGAAGATTCCAGCTTCGAAACCGATTTAAATAATTTTGTATCGACACACGATTTCAACGAAGATGGTTCAGTAACGAGAAAGGAGGAAAGTGGGAATATTCCCGAAAATGTTCAACGAGGGAACAGAGGACCCCTCTATTCAGAGACAATATACTTTCTAAATAAGAGTCACACGAAGTGGGTTACCGTAGGACTATGTTCGGAAATGTTTTTCGAGCCAGTTGTTAGAATAATGGGGAAAGGTCAGTGTATCACTTTAAAGGAACTGGATTGGCAAAACATTTTGAGCTATAAATCATCCATAACAAATAGCTTTGGAACTCACGCACCATCCCAATTAACGTTGTGCGGTATAAACATATCATGTGAGTGGATAGAAAATTCTCGAAAGATATTAAAACTGGAGAGAAACGCGGAATGTGTGTATTTGGCATATGATTCGCTGCATGAATTGTGGAAAGTGGCAGATGTTATAACTAGTCGTTTGGAGATGTTAAAGAGTTTGGAATACAGGGATTACTATGACGACGTGATTAGAGCAGTATGCTCAATGTCTGGCGAAATGAAGCAGAATGTGATAGCTGTCATGAATGGAACGAATAGTGAACAAACGTGCATCACGAAGGAACTCTTAATATATGGAACTGATAAAATATTGTGGGATATTGATCTGTATAATTTAATTCACAAGTAAATGAAGAGTGTAACATTTAATATAGAAAATAACATAACGCACAGAATGTATACATGGGCGTACGCGTACAGGCAGTCAAGGTTGAATAAGTGGGAGGAACAGTATTTGGACAATATGCGATTTACGGATAGAATTAAGATGTTAGAATGTAAATTAAAACCATACTTAACCATAGAATTTAGGAAGAAAGTTTACATCGAAAGATGTACATAAATGTAAAATATAGAACAATTGTAAATTCGCAGTGGATGATAACGTAAACTTTTTGTTAAAAGTAAATAGAAATAAATGTTCATACTGAGGTAGAAGCGTTTCATTTCACATCCATCGTTAATGTAGTAAACGTGTAAAAAGAGTGATAGCGAGACGAAACAAAATGTTAAGGAAACCGAAAAGTGGAAACAGTCGACGACGAATTGTTGAACGAAACGGTCGAGGTTTGATTAATAAATTGATAGACAAGTTACCTGTGGAATTACATATCCCAGGATACAAGTTTTGCGGTCCCGGTACAAAGTTAGTGAAAAGATTAGCGCGTGGTGATCGAGGAGTGAACAAGTTAGACGAAGCTTGTAAGAAGCACGATATCGTATACGACGCTACTTCAGATTTGGTCACTAGACACGCGGCCGATAGGGAGTTGTATAAAGCAGCAAAGGAACGATTGCTAAGTAAAGACGCAAGTGTAGGTGAAAAAGCATCATCCGCCACCGTAGCCACCGCAATGAAAGTAAAAACCGCGCTCGGAATGGGGGTCGGGAAACGACGTCGGAAGGCAAAAGCAAGAAGGTTGCACACCAAGAAAGGTCGGAAGCACGGGGGACAGTTGTCTTTTCCAAATGCAATCACGATAGCCCGCCAAGCAATAGCACACAGCGGAGCCAAAACTGTATTCCAAAAAGCGAAATTGGCTCACAAAGCGTTGAAGAAACTGCGTCGAAAAATACGTGAGCCGCGCGGAAGGGTCATAAAGATTCCCAAGACTGGCGGTTTTCTACCATTGATACCCTTATTCGCAGCGTTGGGAGCCTTGGGATCCCTTGGAGGCGGGGCAGCTGCCATAGCGAGAGCGGTAAAGGTTGCAAAAGCGGCAAGAGATCAGTTGCAAGAAGCAGAGCGGCATAACCGCACAATGGAAGCAAAGGCTGTAGGGAGTGGGTTTTACATTAAACCGTACAAACAGGGATGTGGATTATATTTAAGTAGTCATGCAAAAAACTGATAAGGTTACCTCATCATCCGTTAACGAACCTAGAATTGCAAAAGTATGCGCGCATGCTGGCAATCCCTAACTTTCGTGGGATATATATGAGGGATACACTTCCAAAGAAGATAAGAAATCAAGAAAGTGGAATTGTCAATTTGGATGTTGACGACGGACGGGGTACCCATTGGGTGGCATATAAAAAGCGAGGAAAACAAATAGCATATTTCGATAGTTATGGTGATTTGAGACCTCCAGTGGAACTGGAACGATATTTGTTATCGAACGATAGGACGAACATTATAAATTATAATTACCGCAGATATCAAAAGGATGTGGACGTCAATTGTGGTCAATTGTGCCTACAGTTTTTAACAGATATAACGGGTGACATGTAACGTACAACCGTAGTGCAGCAGCAATGCGTCGACAGGCAAGTGCATCCCACACGTTCACATTGACTGGTAAATCTTCCGAGCTGTCATGTAATTTTAATCCACCAATTGTTTTAAACGACTCACGCAACTACGAGTTAGCCCTCCTAAATTTTGATACATTTAATTCCATCGCAAACGTCGACAAAAGCAATAATTTATTACACATACTTGACGCTCCCGGAACACCAATCGAGATACCAGACGGAACGTACGATGTGGAGGACATAGCAGCGTACGTTAGGAAAGAAGCAGCAAACCGAAAAGATAAAGT
Organism: Geotrupes spiniger; assembly: GCA_959613385.1. Lineage (NCBI taxonomy): Eukaryota > Metazoa > Arthropoda > Insecta > Coleoptera > Geotrupidae > Geotrupes > Geotrupes spiniger. The sequence continues at coordinate 5,907,808 of OY390736.1, read as the reverse complement.
TGATATAACAATAAGAGCGAATCACAATACATAAAAGACAGTGATAAGAAGTTCTCGCGCACTCCACTTCGCTGGAGCTCACAGTATCAGTTCGTTGTTAGGTTTTCAGCCACGGGTCATACCTAGTAACCGAGATGTAGAGTCGGATTACATCGTCAACATAAACAAAGTTAACGCATTGCAAATATATTGCAATTTGATCAGCGGTTCTTACGATAACGGACAACCGGACCACGTCTTGCATCATTTTTTCCCGAACGTTCCGGCGGGATTCAAAATCATAGAGAGCCCCCAACAACCTATTTATTTACCCGTAACAGGTAATGTCATCAGTACGCTCACACTACGCGTCTTAGATCAAGGTGGTAACCTAGTGAATTTCCGAGGAGAGGAAGTAACGATCAGACTTCATTTGAGATCTACAGATTAGAAGATGGGAATAGTGTACGACGATCGAAAGATACGAACGGATGATCGCGGGAAGCAAAGGTATAAAGGGAAAGTGAAGAGGGAGGCAATCGGCAGTGTGAAACGATCAATTGGACGGTTAACACGCGCGAATCGTAACTTCTTGAAAAATTTGGGTTTCCAGGTGACGAAATCGTAACGTCTTAAAAAGTTGGTTTCCAGGTGACGAAAGAAATGGATATATTGAACGTAACCGACAAAATAAAAGTCGACAATTCTATAGTGAGCTATGAATTTCACTCACATCAACCATTCGGCTCCACAAGTTTCGATAACAACGATGAAATTCGCATTTCCGTTCCGGAAATTGACAATTACACTTTACCCAGCGAAAGTTGTCTGTACGTAGAAGGTAGTGTACGCAAGATCGGAACGAACGGTAGTGTGACGAAAGATGTTAGCGCAACTGCGAAGCTAATTAATAACCCGGTCGCCTTCATGTTCAGTGACATACGATATTTGATAAATGGCGTTCAAGTAGATTCCGTAAGAAACGTTGGGGTAACGTCATGCATGAAGGGTTATTTATCATTCAGTCCTGGTGAGATAGCAAAATTGGAGAACGCAGGTTGGGGGTCGCCAGGTGCTCTAGACGGAAAAGGAAATTTCGGTTTGAGCGTCCCTCTAAATACATTGATGGGTGTCGCGGAAGATTTTAAGAAAATTTTGATGAACGTGCGGCAAGAGCTGGTATTGATTCGCAGTAACGATTACTCGGACGTGATCATCAACAGCGTCGAGGAGAAAGTGAAGTTAGTCATCGATAAACTAGTATGGAGGGTGCCACACGTAGCAGTAGGACTACGAGAACAAGTAGCCTTGACGAAACTATCGGGAAGGAACGTTGAAATGAGCATACCTTTCAGAAGTTGGGAAATCCACGAATATCCATCCATACCCAAAAGCACAAAACAATCATGGTCAGTGAAAACCGCCCCTCAGCTCGAAACGCCGAGATTTATCATAATTGGCTTTCAAACGGGTAGGAAGGGGAAGTTGGTAGGAAACATGGCGCAGTTTGATAACATCGGTTTAACCAATATGACAGTGTTTTTAAACGGAGAACGTTACCCGTACGATAATTTAAACATCGACTTTGATAGCAATCATTTTGCGGTGCTGTACGATATGTACGCTCGCTTTCAACACTCGTATTATCACAAGTCGAACGAACCGTTATTTTCTCCAAGTCAATTTCTATCAAACGCGCCATTGATCGGGATCGATTGCAGCTATCAAGCAGAAGCCATACATAAAAGTGGTGTTGAAATAAGGATTGAATATACTACAAAGAAAGAAATTCCAGCTGCAACAACCGCCTATTGCTTGATATTGCATGATAAAGCATTTAAGTATTCCCCACTCACGAAAATCGTCAAGCAGTTCACCTGAATATAAGTAGAGGATCAACCATTACCCGAGGAGGGATCCGCTATAAATGATCTGTGATACAATTATCGTCAGTGTTCGAGCGAACGTCAAAATGGATCGATCGAAAACACAATATGTAATTTTGGATATACAAGGCTTCATGGTGAACGATGAAGAGTTCATGCCGAAAGAATTGGCGTCGTACGACAGCAACAACCGCAGTAGCCATTACGTGTTTCAACCAAGTCATAGCTTTGCATTATTGCCGAAGAAGCTTCGAAACACAGCAAATTGGGTGATGAATCAGCACCATTGCATAGATTGGAATGATGGATTCGTACCGACGTCCCACTTCGACAGCATCATTCAATATTTAACGCGCAACGTTCAGAAGGTGTACGTGAAAGGGCGTGAAAAGGTAAAATATCTGCAGAATGTTGTTCCAATTCGCATCATCGAAGTAGACGAACGAGTCGGAAAACTTTCGAGAGGAACCCCCATGTGTACATTTCACAGGGGGAGAGCAAGTATGTGTGCGCTATCAAATGTACATTATCTGAACACAATTGTGAAGGGGAAACTCGCACATGTTGAGGAAGAAAGGGGGAGGGAAGAATTGGATTAATAAAGAGGTAATCGTCACTCTACTTGGTCAGTTGGTTGCAGCGATGGAGCGAATTGTACGATTCTTAGACGTGTGTGGTTATTCATCATGCATTTCACAAAAAATGTATGAGGTCTGTCGACGATACGAAACGGATGGATCATTCGGAAATATATCATCTACCGAATTAAAATATCTCCCGGTGAAGTATTACATCGAAAGGGTGAAGCCTCGGGATTTGGAAAGCGTTTGGATGCGGCTACCAAGTTCATATAGAAAGAACGCTGAATTGCAGATGAATCTTCCGTGTTTCGAGCATTACAACGATGAAGTATGGGAAACGCACAACGATGGACCTACACCTTCCAGAAATCAATGTGTTGTATGTAAATATAAGGGACGTTAAATAAAAATTTTGAAAAACAAGCTTGTCTTATTTGAGTAAATAGTAGAACCTTCCAAAAATCAATGTACCTCAGGTTCTGGTTGGGTAGGGTTCCACTATCCTAGGCATCTCGCTTCGGCGGGGTTTGGGCGCGCCCCAAATTTTTTTTTTTTTAAATTCTTAAATGTGTTTGACGCGCAAAGTGACGATCGCATCACTGGCGAACTTGCCGCTACCAAAGCCACCATTCGGACCATGTTACAAGAAAAATTATATCATTTGAAAGATTTATTGCGTGAATACCACACATTTAAAAAATTATGCGGTTGGGTAGAGAATCCTGCTGTACGTAGTGGTTTAACTGCTTCAATCGCTGAGGTGGAGGCATTTCTTACTAAATTGTCTTAGCTTCCGGCAAAATTTTAAGTTTTTCCTTTTGTTGCCACGTTATCCGTTTCATGTTCTTTGTTTTTTTGTTTCAGTGGAAAATCTGAGAAGTCAGTCGCTAGGAGTTGTTAATTCCACCATCGCTAATAAGCGTTACGTGTTAAAGCTAGTGGGCGTGCTACCGATAGCACTCCTACTAGAGTTAGTACACCGGTGGACGGACGACTGCTGGAGGCAGATTGAGAAATGCGGGCGCTCAATTATTTGGGATGATGTACAACCCCTGCTGATCACAGATGTCTTACCGCCCGTGGAAAATTTCGGTAAGAAAATGTCACATCGCATGATCGCGAAAATTTTCCACAGCATCCCAAATGATTGGGCGGTCGAGGCACGTTTCCCTGAAGATACATATTATCGTGTAAGTTTCTTCTACTATGAAAGTAAATTTGGTAATTTATGTCGCAGATGTAATCGACACCTACATATTGCACTGCGGAAGCCTGGTAATGTATTAAAATGTCAGCGGACACGCATCGTAGCACACTGCGACAACAAACAGACGCGGGAACTGATCACCATTGTTTTAAACAAACGTTGCTGGTGTGCCATGTGTGTACGCAGAGCTTTATTTACAGTGCATGTTCTGGATGAAAGGGAAGTGTTTGACGCAACCACTTCAGACATGGATGTAAATGAATGAGTCAGTGCAATATTTAAGATTTGTAGACATTATGAGGTAGTGTGTTCACACAGAAACTTACACGGTAGTATATATTCAACTTCTCTTTGCCTATAACTTTCATTTTACCCCATCTGTTTAATTTTAAGTTCAAGATTAAGTTGTATATATCTGTTTATATCATTGATTATAGATTTATTATACATATATATATATATATTTATATTATTGATTGTAGCATAGTAATTACGTGTAAAATTGTGACAAACCAGATGTATAAATGTCTGTTGACGTTTCATATTTTTGACGAGAACGTCGAATACACATATTTCATCATAAATGTACACTTACCCTGTGTTTGCGAAAGAGTTCGAAATATATGTGCAGTAGTTGTGCTTTCGACTGCATATGTTACAACTTGTTATATACATATATATATACATATATATATATATATATATATATATATATATATATATATATATATATATATATAATTGTAAATTATATATTTTTTTCATATATTTCTTGCCAAATTAATTTTAATATTATTTGATTTTTGGTATTTATTTTATACCAGTGCTGGGTTATTTTGGCATTTATGTAGAATAAAATAAAAACTGTTCTGTTTTATGACTTCACTGTAATTTTTATTTTTACGTTTCGACAAGATTTTTGTCTTCTTCAGAAGTATAAATTTATGTGTTAGTCTTTCGCGTTGCAAATGTGCACATTATCCGTGCATTCGCGTTGCAAATGTGCACATTTGCAACGCGAAAAGAAAGACTAACACATAAATTTATACTTCTGAAGAAGACAAAAATCTTGTCGAAACGTAAAAATAAAAATTACAGTGAAGTCATAAAACAGAACAGTTTTTATTTTATTCTACATAAATGCCAAAATAACCCAGCACTGGTATAAAATAAATACCAAAAATCAAATAATATATATATATATATATATATATACACGAAAGATGGTCTAATCTTACACCTCAATGGTGTAGTGAACATTAATTAAAACAGGTCCATGAAGACTAACTGGTGGATCGCTAGACAATATTGTTTCTGGGTTATTACCCTTCGTCAGTAGCGATTACCAAGAACCTTAGTTGTTGAAATACCTTTACATGTAGTGGCCATCAAAACTTCTTGGCGCGAGCCAATCACTCCTAATGAACCACTGACAACAGAACACTGACAAGACGATACCTTGTCTAACACCTCGCGGCGAGTAAACAAGACGACTGTCAAATGTCCAGTGTCAACATATAAAAGGATTGCTGCAATTAAGTTGTTTTAATTAATGTTCACTACACCATTGAGGTGTAAGATTAGACCATCTTTCGTGTAAATTTTACATTTTTCTGTCATATTTGACAAGACACATTTTCAATATATATATATATATATATATATATATATATATATATATATATATGTTATTCGTGTAATGGTGTTGACTTTACATCGAATGTTTTGAAGCCGACCTATATAACCTATATAATATCGTGCATTTGTTCTTTCGTTTCATGATGGGAACGTACGATGAGTAAATATGTATACATGTCTGTAGATAAATAATAAAGATGTTATTCGTCAACTTCAGTTGTTTTTAACCCACCATATTGACAATATCCATCTTTTGTTAACGTAATGGAAGATCTCACAATTATCACACAACCCATATCCTTGCAAATTCAAAACGTTGCGGGAGGTATGGATGATTCATCTTTCAAAAGACATAGCGCATTGTTTGGCGGGAATGCTAAGCGTTGTTTGATAGTGGGTGCATCGGGGTCAGGAAAAATCAATGTCATGTTATCACTATTAACTGCGCCTGCTGGTTTGCGTTATCTTAACATATATCTGTGTTGTAGCTCACTTTTTCAAAACAAATACGAATATCTCCGCCGATTATTGCAACCATTGGCAGATTGCGGATATGTTGAATGTTCAAATGTGGATGAATTTATTGCACCATCACAAGTCAAAGAATATTCGATCATCATCTTCGATGATATAAATCTTACGGGGCAAAATGTTATAAAGGAATATTTCTCATACGGTCGACATAAAAATGTTGTTTGCTTCTATCTTTGTCAAAGCTACAGTGCCATTCCAAAACAACTGATTCGCGATAATTGCAACTTATTGGTTTTATTTCGACAAGATTTTACAAATTTGAAGCATATCCATAACGATCACCTGGTGGGTGACATAACGTGGGATGAACTCACGCACATTTGTAGAGCATGTTGGGGTACACCACATGGTGTATTGGTTATTGATCTTGATTGCTCTAAACATAACGGGCGTTATCGGAAAGGCTTTGATGAGTACATTGTCGTTAAAAGTTGATCGTATGAATTATCCGGATCAGTGCATATCGATCCACCGGCGTGGTAACAATAATTATGAGTACAACCCTGACTCAACAACTAATCAGCGCGCGCGAGGAAGTGCAACGGAAAATTCGCGCTTTAAAAGGGGATATTGAAGAAGCAAAACTCCGTGCTGAAGCGCAGTACGCGCCGTTTCAGCAACCACTTAAGGATATCTCAAAACAATTAGATGCCATCAATTTTTATCCGCAAACAGAACAAAAAGATTACAGTTCGAACATTTCTCGTGATAGTGATAGTGATAGTGAACACGATACGTTTGAGCTTATGAAAGGTGTAAGTCCGTTTAACATTCAAAAAGTGAAGCGTCGACGAACTTCTACACCTAAGAAATCGACGCACCAAGTTCCGTCATTTCTGCACGATGAGGAGATTTTCACAGGACAAGCAGGATTGTCTCCTAAGAAACGACAGGTACCTGAAACCTCTCTTCCCGAAGCGGCAGTATTCGAAGGTCAAGATTGGGCTAGTGCGGGACCTAGTACAACTTCATCAAACACTACTGATGTAAGTCAGGACTTGCGGAATCTTAAAGAGGGATTGGCGCGGAAGATGGATGTCACGGCAATTCGGGAGGCTTTGGGGCAATTTGATCCACTACCTCGTGACTACATTGCAGGATTAACGATGGATCTTGACGATGCGATGATCAAACGTACGGTATCCGTGCGGGCACGGGCGGTTTTTACATCGGAAAGAGTCCGGTTCATTTTGATGGTAAGAAAATTATAATTGGTGGATTGACCTACGATAGAACCGTCGGATTGTTTGAACTCTTATTCAAACAATCCCCGAGTAAATTTACCCTGAAAGACATGCGTACGTATAGAGACATTTTACGGCGTTCAAATGCAGCAACTGAGGGTTACGAGTCAGATGGTGCGCCGGTTGAGGACTTCGAAAATGAGAAAAAATATTGTGAAACCTGTCATAGAAGGTAAAAAACCATTCGTTTATTGGGCGAGATATTGGCGTCACCCTAAAAGGGGGGTACGTTACACAAACAACTGTTACCTGCTGCTTTTAAAGAATATGAATATTGGGATAATGTTAATGAACTCGTGGATAGGTTGCGTTTATTAATCGCATCTCAGACCGCGGGTCATACAGGGCATCACAATGAAATAATTTCAATTATTGAGGAATTAAAAGAAGCAGGGGTTATTCGATAGGTCTACATATAACAGTCAATATGTTGTAACAGCTTCAGAACTCTGTACGCGATAGAGGGTGTGACATGTCACTTAATCGATTCGGTAAGCATGCTCATGCAACAATTAATAAATTCGGAAAATCCATCCACGGACACACTATAACAAAACATTTTGATCAACCGGAAGTAATTAAACGTTATCGCCCACCCATAATTTTCACATTATGTGGGGATGGTGTTACCGATCCTGCAAATGAATACTTTCTGATCCAAAACACGAGTTACTCGCATGCATACAAGAACTACTTCTACGAAGGTCGAATTAAAGAGGCGAGACTGACAGATAATGTTCATTTCTTTATCAACCAGACAGAATACCCGAGTCTCACGGGGATCACATTGAAACGAGGTGATGTCATTCGCTGTAAGAATAAGTTTCCGAAAAAAAGACAACCATTTTTCGTTGAACTGTTACTAGAATACCAGTGATGAAAAACGTTAAACGGGATGTGGTGAATGAACTGCATGCTCCTGTCAGGAGATATTTCAGGAGGCGAAGAGTGATAATTAAAGGCTTAAATGATCTTGTAGAAATGATTCCATACGCTAACGAGAATGAAAACCACAAATACATTCTTACGGTAATTAACGCTTTCTCCAAATACGCCTGGGCTTTCCCGCTGAAAAATAAAACTGGTAAAGAAGTGACTAAGGCGATCAAAGAAATTCTGTTGGAAAAGAAAAACAATATACCGAAAAATTTGCAAACGGATCACGGAAAGGAATTTTATAATACCGAATTTAAAAAAGTGATGTTACAATACGGAATAAATCACTATAGTACTTATTCCACATTAAAAAGTTCTATTGTCGAACGGTTTAATAGAACTCTTAAGGAGAAAATGTGGAAAGAATTCAGTATGCAAGGAACTTATCACTGGTTAAAGTTACTACCAAAATTGCTACACAATTACAATAATTCTGTGCATAGAACAATACGTATGAAACTAATTGCCGTCAACCGACGAAACGCTTCCGCCATTTTGAAAACAATGTTCACTACTATTAAAGTGGTCGATCCCACCTCCCCCAAATTCAAAATAGGGCAACATGTTCGAATAAGTAAACATCGCCATTCTTTTACGAAGAACTACACACCTAATTGGTCAAATGAAATATTTACCATTGCGATCATTCAAAATACATACCCTAGAACTTACGTCATTAAGGATAGTAAAGGAGAATTGATTCTTGGGGGATTCTACGAACATGAATTACATTCTGTAAAACACCCAGACGTGTATTTAGTTGAACAAGTACTTCGTCGAAAAGGAAACCGAGCACTCGTCAAATGGTTGGGGATGGATAGAACTCATAATCAATGGATTGATAAAGATAACGTATTGTGATAGTGATTCAATGTCAATAAAAAACTTTTTCCTTTAAAACAATTTTTATTACCCATTGTTCTCATCGCAGGTTTATATATTACAATTATAATGTTCTCCTAAATTAGCGATACATTGTGTAGTAGTAGTGATACAGTGTTCTGCTTAAACGTAAACCATGATATTTACAACAATGAGACAAGTCTTGTTTCAAATTAATTTTTCTAATCTTGATAGAATGAATTTCATCGTAAGTACAAAAAAGATAACAGTTACATCCAATACAATCGCTATGAATTTCTTATAACATAACATAACACTCCTTACACATCTTCAGCAGCTGCTTGGAGTAGTTGTAGCAGATTATCCAACCGTTCTTCTTGAAGTATGTCAGCGATCGATGTATGACCCCACGCCAAAGTATGACAACCGTCCTTCAAGATGAATCGTTTGTCATCCTTTGCTGAAAGGGCCACCTTGTTCTTCAATTCCGTATATACAGTGTGATATGATGATCGAAATACGTACATTTTTTTGTACACCACCCCACCATCTTCAACGACTCGTTTGTAATCAACTAGGCTCAAATCTTTCTCAATAACATATCGTTTCACGCCTTTGGCTTTCTTGGTCGTCCCCTTTAGTGATGTTACGCAGTATGCCTTGGCACCAGTTCCGTAAAATGATGTTAATACCGTGTTAGGATATTCATCCTTCATTTTCCCGACAACGGATATTCCTCGAGGGATATTGTGTACATTCGGCACGGGATAATTTGACGTATCGAACATGTTGATATTTGCTTTTATGTCATCATATACATTTTCGGTATTTATTTCCAAAATTAAAGAATCTGTATCTGTATATAAGAGCGACATGTTTGAGCCATACTTCTTTTTTAGGTAATTATAAAAGAAATCGTAAATTACGATTTTTGACAAAAGATTTTTGATGACTTGAAGGTCGGTTTCGCTATTAACGCTTCTACGCCTGGCCTTCTAAAACGACTTTCCCAATGCGTTACCAACCTTATTTCTACTCTATTTTCGACATTCTCCATTGTTTTTCCAAAAACTATGTTGTTCATAGCTTTGTAGTGATTTTTTTCAAACTCGTTCTGAGCATTTCGACGTTTTGCCGAATTAAAATCTATATATTCTTTCATCCATTCTGAATGTCTAAATTTTAACGCTCTATGAATTTTCTTAACCTTCAAACCATTTTGTATGCATTGTTGCAAATTTGCATAATGAATAATATATTTCGATTTATCATTTAAATTTGCCATTAATTTTGAATGTTTTGAATTAGCGGCACATGTGCTTTCGGGACAGAACGGTAAATCGTTGTGCTCATCGTGCACATTCTTAGGATATTCGAGATCCACTTCAAACACATAACCGGTTTCTGTGTCATCTATATTGACAACATCTATTATATTTATTTCCTCTTCCGACAGCCACATAAAGTTACCAGTTGGTAACTTACATCGCATCGCATACCCGTATAGATTGGTAGCATCTAAATATAAAATGTATTTGGATGGTTTTGCTACATCGTAGTCCTCTAGAAATTTATTATTCGCTACAGCAGATCGCTTCGAGCACATGCTGAGCCCACCTCTAATTCCCTTCTTGAAAAAATGTAACATATCAATATCTGTCAATAGTTCTAATTTAACACGTGTCATTCGCAATAGTGCGTCCCAGCCAAAACCGGGCGCTGTGAAATAGTGGCACGGATCTAATTTATAGAATTCTATACATATCCGTCTGAAATTCTCAAAAATATCTGCTAGCAACAGAACATCTGACTTTAGCTACACATCTGCGTATTCTCCCAACGTCTGACAACCAAAAACCTCCCACACCCTTGTGGCGCGAGCGTGATCATCATCGGATACATTTTTTGCGGTCAAGGCATCGAAAAAGTGCTCATGTTCCGGCAGCATGGGATAATTCAGCTTTTCGAAAGAATCTAAAAACGAATAAGGAAATACTCCCTTTTGACGCATAAGCATGAATTTTATAGGATCATTAAATTCTTTCTTAATTTCGAGACATTGATCATCTTCCAAAAAAGATCCTAACTTTTCTAGGGAACATGCCATAAATCTGAACGAATCAACAAATCTTAGTTTCATAAAAACTTTCCGTTGTTTCCCTTTTGCATCTGTGGTTTCCCCTACGTGCACTTTTTTGGAAAATGTTATATATTTCTCCTTATTTTGCGCTATAACATCAACCTCTTCCTCTTTCAACGCAATATTTTTTACGAACATGTGGGTGTCGTAATTCGAGAGATTGTGGAAGAATATTGGTATAAATTTCGGTATTTGGTAATTTATATTGCAGATTGAATGAGCAGCACCACGATATGCTCCAGTTAGGTGGTCATGGTCGTATACTTTCTGCTTTTTCTCCATGATTCTTTTGTCACAAATGTGGCAATGCAACATAGCATCGTGTAGAAACTGTTCCAAAAAATCTAACGGAATCATTTCTTTTGTCTTACATAAATGTTTTTTATAAATTTCTATCACATCGTTTTCCAGTTTTGTTATAAACTCATTGGCCGCGTTTCGTCCACGATAAATTTTAAATTTTGACAATGAATCATCGTATGCACATTTTATATAATATGCAAATGCGTATGGTTCATGTTCAAAACATTTTTCAGTATATGATGCATTTTCGTTATATACTTTTTCTTCTTGGTTTACTGGCTTTAAAAGCGCCTCAAAATCTGCATAAATTACGAACGGTAATTTCATTTGTTTCTCAAAATTCTCAAATTGTAAAATGTTACCCTTTTCTGCGATGCCATATTTATTAATTTTGATGTCCGTCGTCGGCACACTAGCCCTGACTTTGATGCAATCATCGCTTTGGTGACGTATCAACTTATCTTCTGACGTAAAGTACAGAAGAAACATCCGTCGCAAATGAATCGTTCATGGCCATTATGCGATGTTTGGGAATTGACAAGCCGTGATAAATTTTTGATCCAGCAGTAATGACTGTTCCCGAAATTATCTGTTATCAATAACAAATTTACATGTCGTAGCCCTTTTCGTTGACAAATGCGAATTGTTATTACATCGTGTATGGTTTTTTCACCATTAAACCACGAGTTTAATCCATATACGTTTACCGATATGTTATTGCGTTCCTCAAATTTGGATATGTTTTTTGTACTTACGGGGAATTCCATGTTGTCGAAATTGAGCCAAGTCGTTGAAAAATGGGGGTACGAAGATGTCCGTTGTGGTACACCGGTGGGTTGGTACATAGCGGATGTCACGGCCCAAGCGAAACAGTGATTATCCTGATTTTGTACATTAATTACAGCTCTCCTTGCTTTTATGCATCCTGGTAAATCAATGTAACTGGATGCCCTCGTTGGATTATATTTGTTACAGTTCACCTCCATATACAAAATTTCCACTAGAGCCCATCCTATAACATTTTGAAAATCACTTTTATGTTTATTTATTATTGCTATTCATTGCTTACCTGAATCCCTTTCTTGAAATTCCGACATTTTCGTTTTTATTTCTTCGATGAATTCATCATAAATTTGATATAGGTCTGTTGCCATGGTTAATATTTTATTTCTTGTGTTAAATGATTTTATTTCGGAGTCATCTTTCGTGTTTAAAAAATATATGCCGAAACATTCTAAATTTACTTTTATGCTTCCATGCATATGTAGCACTGACTGTAACAGAGAAAGCACTTTTTCTCTTATTGCATTAGCGTATTCTACAATGTCCACTTCATGAGCAGTTTCACTGACTCGAAAACTTGTGATCCTATCACCAAATGCGCTGGCTATTCTTTCAACTCCATCATCAACAATTACAAAGGCGTTACGCTTATGGTTATTGCTGCGCAGGTGAGCCGAATAACACTTCTTGTTCACATACTCGTTACATATGGTACACATTGTGGCATTTGACGTATGTGCCTCATCAATTTTCTGTCGTTTACCGATGCAGCTCGTTTTCTGATGTCTTCGGAGATTATCCGAACGTGTGAAGTCTTGTCCACAATGATCGCAAGTCACCATTTTCAGTTTAGCAGAACACTGTTCACTACTACGCTACTACAAAAATGCTTACTCTGTGACGATACTTGTCTCACAGATCATTTATAGCGGATCCCTCCTCGGACATGATAGAGTGGGGTCGACCTTGACTATATTAATTACAATTCCGCTCGATCAAGGATATTCACGACCTCGACCTTGTCCTTGACCTTCAATCCGAACTTACCTTCAGTCTTGGCGTTGACCTTACCCTTCACGTTCTGCGTGACCTCAACCTTGACCTAGATTGTCCGAGGAGGAGGTTTAGGAATGGGCACATTTTAAGAAATCTCAAGGTCAAGGTCGAAACCAGATTGAGTTCAAGGACAAGGCGTCCTTGACCATGACATTTCTTAAAATTTGCCCATTCCTAAACCTCCTCCTCGGACAATCTAGGTCAAGGTCGAGGTCACGCTCTTGATCATGACATTTCTTAAAATTTGCCAATTCCTGAACCTCCTCCTCGGACAATCTAGGTCAAGGTTGAGGTCACGCAGCGTGACCTTGACCTTGACCTAGATTGTCCGAGGAGGAGGTTCATGAATTGGCAAATCCCTACTACTGATATGGATGTATCAATTGCTTACAACGCGAACACGTCAACACTTTTATTAATTATCTGTACCTACTAAACAAAATCGCGCCACTTGTTTACTGATTTGAAGTTTAATATCTCCAGGGAATCCCCTAGCTATTATTGACATCATATACATCTGTAGATATCAGAGATGGCAACTTTAGCAATTTAACGCTAAACCTAACGATTTTAAAACGAGTTTGTCGCGGAAAGAATATTAGATGTAACAAACAAGAGTCTAGTAAGAGAATTTAATAGAAAAAATAAGTTGTTGATATTACTTACTTCCAACAATAGTTTTATTAATTACATTCATACAAGATCCGCTTATTTGTTAAAAAGAATTCTATGGAGTATATATGTGGTAAACATTTTTTGCTAATAATTACAGAATTAGTTATTCCAGCAAAAACTTCACTTACTACTGCCATTTTAATGACTTCCTACACGCATTATTTTTTATGTTGATTTACGCACATGTTTTAACACCAACATGTTATCGGTTTGTATTTAAATAAATGGTTATAAATATTTAAATTGAAATGACTCCACTTTGAGGCACCGAGAAAAGATACATAAGTCGATATTCTAGTCAAATTGTAATATATCCATATATGTTCTCAGATGATGAATATTATATTATTCAATGAGAGGTAATATGCGCTGTAATCATCCAAGTGAGTTATTGCCATTACCTCGAGTTGAATACTATACTTTATCCACGACTATTCTTCTGGCAAAAACGTTTACCTTTTTAGCCGTATAATTTTTAGACTTCCGTTTGAGGAACTCTCGTTATCGCGTTTCGTAAAAGTTTCAATAGTTACTCTCTTATTTATACTGAGTGTACTTCTAAGCATATAGTAGCAAATGATTTGTATTTCATTGGCAATTCTTTAAAATATGCCAGAAGCACAGTTTCTGACAATGATTTTACGTTCTTACTTGTACTCCAATCCAAATGGTTTGGTAGGTCACATTATATTTCTTGTGCGATTTGTCCGGCAGAAGATTGCGAGTTGCTATTTCGGCGATTTTTCTTATTCCAGGTGGTGTACAAATTTTTGAATCACTGTCTCAATTCCTTTTGTCAATTTGACATTTAATTGTTTGCATAATATTTAATATCGGCCAATTAGATAACATTACTTATGTAGTTACTATGGCGACTAAGCGTTATTATAACTCACGCTTATAACTCCCGCTGGGTAGTTATAGATACCATTATTTGCAGAAAAGGAATTGGGTAACGTATGTATAACGCAATAGTAGTCGATAAAAGTATTTGTAAATGTTCTTATTTTAGTTTTTGCTTATATTTTTGATATTATATTTTTTTTAATTGTGGAAAATCGCTATATTTAGAAAAATTAACGTTTAAATTGAGGAATGTTGGCATTGATTTTTAAAAGGGGGCCCTGGGCACGGGCCCCGTGTGCCCTTATGGTAAAGACGGCTTGATCAGAACCACAAGGAACGTGAACAGATTTGCAGATAAGTTGCAGGAAGAATGTAATATGAAACTGTAGTAGGATTAGACCTAAAAAGGCGTTGCTTAAAGATCTAGTGCAGAGGCAGGTTTCATTGTTGTTCATCAGTTCCGTGGTCTACCTGTGCAAGTCTGATTAGTTCGGTCCCGCATATGAACATGTTTAGTTAAATTAATTAAGATCCATGCAAAACATGTTCATCAATCATTTCTTAGAAACATTATTGCTGTACATAATTATCAAATCTAGTAAACTTTCGCAAGTAATCTTCGATCGGTTACGGTCAGCATAGATGCTTAACAACTTTTGGCACGCCAGTCAAATGACTTCAAGGCCGCTCGCACTTCGTATATTGTCCAGAACAACGAATTCTTTCTATTAGTCACACATACATTTTCATCATTACGGTTCGACAATGATTGACATATACTCGCTTTCCCAAAATCGTCACTTTAGGGCTGCCAAATTTAATCACAGTGTCAAGATTGTACGCTTTCTGCACTTGATCATTGCGACAAGCGTGAAATACCTTAGAAGTGATTTTCTACCAACAAGACGATTTCTCTCTTTAACATCATCGAACGAAAGAGGCAACCAAATCCGTTCATTTCGTTCCATAGTGGGAATATATCAAAAATTCCGGATTAAAGGAAGTGTTCGTCCTTCGAAAGTCAATATCTAGGTACTCAGTATGGAGCAACTGGCCATGGTGAATCCGACCAACTGCAAAACATATACAAGAGTAAAGCAAGTGGCATAAGTCCCGAACGAACAGTGGATTTTCTAGTACAACAATGCAAAACCGGCATAGTAGTAAAGTATTCACAAAAGTGTACATTGTAATTGTAATAACAGCGTAAGTAAGTGTATTTTCTGAAACCAAGTCACTTGAACTATATTTGAACGATTCAACAAAGCCCAGACAATAACGGCGTACAACGTTGGCGTAAATCTATGCGTAATCCTCGACAACCTTAAAAATCGCTAATCGAATATAACCAATTCAAGTGACTACATTCTACTATTCGTAGGAAGAGTATCAATTGCTGGATATTCGTTATGCGACAGTTCCCTTTTGTTATGTTAGGAAAATGTTTAGAGGTCCGCAGATAATATTATTATCGTTTGGTACATTTTCAGCACACTGGCGCAGTCGTAATGATAACTACTTTTTCGAAAGAATTTTTCAAAAAAGTTGCTTAAAATGTAAATATCATTAACTTTCATAATGTTTGTTATCAAGTTATGAAAAAATTAAAGCACTTCCGATTGCGAGACATTGCTTTCACAATGGGACATGTTCTTCCTAGCGATATACAAATATTAATTTAAAAGTTTCACAGCGACACAGACACACACACACACACAGACGTAATTCCGTATATAGTTAGAATTAATGGATAAATGAATTAAAATAAGCAATAGAATACGTTCCGTTGTTAACCCTTAACCTTCCCTAAGCCTATATATAGCTTAGGGAAGGTCATTTCTCTTAAAATATCGACACAATGCACTACTGTTTATTTAAATAATTTAGTTAATTAAATAATTAATTAAATTAACTTAAATTAATTAAAAAGGTCGATATTTTAACAGAAAAGACCTTCCCTAAACCTAAATAAGCTATGTAGGCTTAGGGAAGGTCACTTCTGTTAATATATCGACCTTTTGTGATTACAGTACTACTATACAATGCAACTGCAATCAAAGTCAAAAAACGTAAGGATTAATAACAGCACTTATTACTGCTGTTTATTTGAATTCATTTAATTAGTTAAATTATCCCAGTTACAGTTCAGAGAATTCGTTTTTCAGTTTCGTTCCTTGTGTTTGTGTTTTCACTTTATACCATTGTTGTCTGTCTCATTCAGGTTCTAGAGTGCACAGCAGCGATCTCTATAAAAATGTTTTAACCTTATCCATCTTTAATTGTTACCTTGGTCAAATGTCAAACGCAACAGTTTTTTTGAACTAACTAATAACTAATCAACTACTAGTTCAACTACTTCGTTTTTAACAAGACAACAATACTACGTTTTTCGAAAAAACTTTTCAAATGAAAGTTGTTTAAAATATTAATATCTATAATTTATGTAAGAATATTTTTTTCCGTAACGTGTACCGTTTTCGAGATATGGGAAAAGGTGATAAGAGTAAACCATCACTTCCGGTTGAGAGATTGCGTTCAAAATATGACATTTTCCTCCTTGCTACATACAAATGTTAAGTTTAAACTTTCAGAGCTCTAGCTATAATCGTTTGGCCGCTAGAGCGCGCACAGTCCCAAAGACGCACAGACACACAGACACATAACAAAAAAACGCATAACGAGCGCGCTCGGAAATACGATATCGGGACTGGAACAAAAAATAGAAGTAATTTCAAATACCGTTACAGACAGCAGTTCAGACAGTTCAATGTTAAGAAATAAATTTAACTAATTACAAAAAATATTCAATTAAAAATAATATCTATATAATGCAAATAAAAATCTATGTTCTATGGAATTTATGAAACCAGAAATGGACAGATGAATAAAAAGTATTGAGTATATTATATTAGAACGAGCGCATTGACTAGGTGAAAGGGAAAAGGAAAACAACTTTCTACCTATTATCCTAAAATTTATTAAATTATAAAGAGAAAACAGATGTCACTAAGAATGCAAGCAAGTTGAAAAATTCTAGAGTATCGATCGTGTAAAACTACTCAACCAAGATTATGGAAGAAAGAAACTTGTTAATATCGTTCTTCACCGACGCAAAAAACAAGGAAAGCTAGCTTTCCTACGCTATAACAAGTTTGTAATCGACAAGAAATCTTACATAGTAGAGGACCTGGAAATGAAATGAACATGCGCATATAAATACAGTACAAACGACAATCGTGATGACAGATCAATCGCTGAGACACTCTGTAGTAGATGGATCCAGAAACAGTCGTAAACCTTTCATTCGGCTTGTCGATGGATTTTTCACAACTTTCATATAATATCAAGCATACGTAAGCAGTAGAAAATTTGTTGTAACTCTCTATAAATTTCCATTTGATATTGTTGATGTATTTTGGGGATTATTTTGGAGTATGTTGTATAAAATTGAGAAGTCCCAATTACTAGTATCAACATTTTCAATTACACGTATTACGAACCACGAATACTTGAAATGATTCAAATCGTTGTCCTCTACTGATCAGCTATTTTTAACCACAGCTATCCACTAACAAATACATACATTTAAATTATATCAATTATTAATTAGTTAAATTAATCAGTTTCCCCAAGCTTCGCTAAGGTTGTGTTGCAGTCTAGACCTAAATTCTATTTCATATAATTAGTTAAGTAGTAATACTATTGAGTGATAGCTATATGCTGCATACATTTGGGAAATAATATTTTTACACGACCTCTACCGAAACTAATGAATACCATAGTAGTAACCTACTTCAGAAAACTGTCAATAACACATGGCGTGTGATATTATATCACACTAGTGATGATATTTTTGACAAGTACGACCAACTAAAGCTCAACGCACACAATCAGGCACATTTTGTACAAATGACACAGAAAAAAGATTGACTCTACTAAATATTCACTGTGGTATACCGGGCCCTTACACAGTTTCGTAACTATCTGCCATTAGGGCTTGTTCTGTTTTACCGACTAACTGACTTGAGCATTCTAACGTCACTTTCTCAGGTTTTTTTAAAATACATTTGAGGTCGTGTAAAAAATAGTGTTCATAACTCGCTCGAAAGTGTTATATCGTCTGCTCGTGAGGTTTCTGCACTCGCTGACGCTCGTGCATCAACATTCTCACTCGCACAATAAAGCTTACTTTCGACACTTGTTATGAAAATAACTATTATGAAACAAGTACATAATATAGGTCTTTACTGGACGAGCCCTATGAGTTATGGACGAGCGAGCTTGCGAGCGAGTCTGATAAATAGGGCGAGTCCAAAAAGCCAGATTATGTACGAGTTGCATACATAGCTTTATGTTTGACTCGCAATGAAAGATTTTTTCTTCAATTAATTGTGAGAATCTTTAATAAGTTACATCATACCTACATACAAAGTAGGTAGGTATGAATTCGCAATAGTCATAGTTACGACGAAAAATATATTTTGACAAGTGTGTGAAACTGCTAATGATTATTAATTTATCGATTCTGACTTAAAAATGGATCTAAGAGAACCAACAGTGGCTTTGGACGACGTAAAGAAAATGGTGCTTCATGCTTTTGGCAATCAAATCGAAATCTCTATATGTTTGCAGAGATTACCGTATGTGATGTTTAAAGAACATATATTTGAAATAATTTGACATTGACAGGAGTCCAAACTACTTTATCATTATGGACTAGCCCGATAAAGTACCACTTTATGTCCTATATTTTATGTCATAAAACAGCTGATTACGGTCGAGTCAAACATAATAGTATATTAAAAAATAAGTTACAGAAGGCACTGTTTCAGGCATGAGTCCGAAATTCTGACACGAGCCGAAGGCGAGTGGCTGAACGGACGAATGCCCTGAATAGCCTTCTGTACGAGTATTTTATACCATTTTTTCTACTGTGCGCCCTTTTTTACGCGAAAAAATAAGCTTTGTTAAGTATTTCAACATTTAGGGATATTTGCGCGGGTTTGTAACGCAATATGAGTTGCGAAAACCTGCAATGTACTCCACCCTAAATACGGGAAATTGCACAAATTACGATTGGGAATTTACTTCCGAATAAGTCCCGGTCTCAGTACGAACAAAAATATAAAAAATTCGAAGAATTGTGCAACGAAAACAATGCAACGATTATAGTTCCAACTTACATTTCGTTGACATTATAGGCTGACAATCCGCGTCCAATATAAAGAAAAAAAATTATACCAGACTCATTTTAGCACCCGAATTTTCATTTTAACACTGTTTTGGGTGCTAAAATGAAGTTATTACCAACGCAAAGTAGAGAAAAATAATATAGTATGGTATGTGCAGAAACTTTCCGTTTCTGTTAATATTTTTGTTCGGATTTTGTAGTATTTGCACATTTTTTATTTCTTCATTTACGTGGCGTGTTTTTTAGAGTTCTAACAACAGCCGATGCGTGGGCGCTAATCAGTTGTTTATTTCAAGCCCACGACGTCGAACCATTCATACAGAGCTTGTTATTTTCAATAACATTTACATAACTCTGTTTAATGTGACAATTTATTGTACAAAATGTTTTGACTGAAGAAAATCAAGTTTATTTCAATATATCAACATTTCTTTAATCAAATTAATTCATATACGACTGGAATATCCCTTAACAAAATAATGAAAATAACAGATACGCAGAGAAAGGGTTCAAAGATGCAAACAATCTCAAGTTCAAGAAACTATTATTGAAAATAATTGAGCAAATAGAAAAATATTACTTCGAGGGCCAAGAAAAGTTAAAATATTATTTGATGTATATTGATAATTTTTATTTCTTAGTAAATAAAACTCAATTACATTACATCACTTATAACGTAGAAATTCTTAGCCAACTTGATTATTGTATATGATATAACAAGTAATAGTGTTTTATTTACTAATTTATAATATCATATCTAATAAACTGACGTCTTACAAGGTCAACTATTTTTATGTCTTAGTCTATTTGCAAAAAGTCTCTTCGGAACCGCACAACGACAATAAAATTAAACCTGTCGACAGTCATCTATTTTTCGTCACGACACGAGACATAATACTCTATAATTCTAATACCCAAAATACCTGTTAAACGCTCCTTTTATCCTCCCACAAAGATACCCTGCAGCTACAAGTCACGCTTAATCCTTCGACAGACAGCAGCGTTTAAAAGATTACCCTGAATGTGTATAGGCCATTGATTAAAAACATTTGTTGCTTAATTTGGTGAAATTCCCAGTGAGGCGAGTATAATAGGTGTCAAATCTGAATGGTAAAGTCAGCCATCAATGGAGGTATTCACATCTGGAATGTGCAGTTATTTTTAAATACGAAATATTTTTTTTATGTGCATTCACTGCCATTTGTTTACACGCGCATTTAATTGATTGTATTGTTTACGTTACGAGAAACTTTCGAATGTTTTAAGGTATAATATCATAATAAAATGAATATAGTGACGGAAGAAATATTACATATTTAAATCAAAATCGACAAAATTAATAAAAATTAAACGAAAAATGTACAAATGGATGAAATTGGAATAAGAAAATTGCATATGGAAAAACAAATTATAATGAAATGAATGGAAAACGGACAAAATTTGACAAATAGAAAAGAAAAATTTTAATATAAATTGAAAATACTTGCAATATATTGGGAAATACTTTAGTGGATGAGATCAGAAGATAAGGTTTCTTTGATTTGATTGGTTTGATTTTCATTTGCCATATTTTCTTCTTTATTATGATTTTTATTATCGCTTGGTTCATTTGTTAGTTAGAAATGCTTTTTCGTTTTTCATATTTAGTTGTACGGCTTTCACAAGAATTAATTTTTATTGTCTATTTGGTTCTTAATTGTTTCCATTTTTGTTTGTTTTATTTATTCCCCATTCACAGCTTAGCCGGCACGATTTATTTTATTTTAATTTGTATGTATTAAAGTGATGACAGCTCTATCTTGAGATAGAAGTTGCATCAAGTCATGCAAGCACGAGAAACAAATAGTTTACGTGTGAATATAATTAAATATTAATTGCAATGGCCTTTAAAGACATTCGCTAAAATTTATTTTCTGTCTGGAGTGCCGGCGGCTAGGAAATAGCTGCAAGTCTGGACAGTACAGACTTAGTTGGTCGATATATACGACTACAATTACGTAGTACCAGGAGTAAGGGGTATTGACGTCTAGATGGAGCTAATTATCACAAACAAACGCCTTATTGCAGTTTTGTTTTTGTTATTTCTTTCATTATTTTAAGCAGATTAGGTTTCGTATGTTTTTTTTGTCTGTTTTATTACATTAACGTTGTTTATTTATTGAATATTTTTGCCATTTTATTTTGCTTACAATTGTAACTTTTGATTTGTTGTTCTGGAAAGAAAATAAATTCCTACCGGAATTTGTATTTTCGTTTATCACATACATTGTTTTATTTCATTTGTTTCACTTTTATTCAAACAGTATTGCCTGCCGTTTTTATTTGTTTTATTCTATATGGTTTATAAACTACACATTTTATCAAAAATTTTATAACTGAACGCAGAATTTCTTACAATTGGGGTCTCATAGATGTCATCTATTAGCTTTCGATGCTTTTTGCATGTTATTATGTTAATTGTGTTTGTTTCTCTTTCATTTGTTTCATTTTCATTTTTAATCGTTTTTTGCTTTTCGCATTTTCGCATGGCAAATGAGAATGAACCGGGCAGAAATTAAATTACAGTGGCCACAGTAGTTTACTTTCCTTGTTAATTCGTTTAATAAATGAAAACGCTAAATTAAAAAAAATACCAAAACAATAAAAACAAATTAGGCATGGACAAAAGAATAAGTGAATTCAGAATACTTGAATATGGAAAAATGACTTGCAAAACAAAGCAAGTTATAATAAAAATTAAAATTTAGGAAATGAATACAAAACAATAAATGATATCTGAACTCATTCATCAACAAAATTTAAATAATGCAATAAAAAATGATCGAAAAGCAACGTTTGTTTAAGTTTAAAATGAAATTGACTAAAACAGAGCAAAGAGTGAAAGCCAAATAGAATCAAATAAATTTGTTGAATTAAAGATATATGAAGCAAACAAATTTAAATGAATGAGAAGCAAACGAACGAAATAAGACGAGTTATTATATATAATAATATAATATTATATTATTATATTATATTCTTTAAAAAATCTCGACAAAACTGTATATTTTGCTTATTTTTTCCTTTCTTATATTTATCAACAATTTTCTTACATTCTCTTGTCTTTCCAATTTGTGACGCCCATGATCCCTAAGTCCTGTATTTGTTCCATCCATCTTTTAGTTATTTTCGGTAGTTAGGTCATCTGCAAAAGCTAGGTTGTTCCTTGATAGATAGTCTTCCTGAAGTCTCTAGTGTGCTATTCCTTATTATTTCTTCTAGCAAAAAATCACTGTGGATAATGGGTTCCTCCATATGAATCGTTTATTGATAACGACACTAAAATATATTGCTATGCCAAGTTTCTTGGCCTTTTGTCATTTCTAATGTATTGTTCGCAAGTCGCATCAGCTTCTTCTTGATATTCCTTGGATATTCCTTTTCCTATTTCAATGCAGGTTTCTCTGAAATTAATGAAAAGCGTATATCGTTCCATTTTAAAAACCTAACAAGTACTTAGTATTTGCTTTCATGCAAAAATTTGGTGTGTGGTTCTTCTTTCCTGAAAATTTCCGCTAACACTCCCCAATAAATCAATCCATATAGCATAATTGACTGGAAAATTCCAAAGTGTACAAGATCTAATTCCAGGTATGTCGGATTTTGTTCAATACAATATCTAGAGCTGAATTTGAAGCTAAGGAAAAATGTGTGAGACATCGATGAAAGTGTAATTTAGTATCAATCACAGATATTTCGTACTTAATGTTTGCTCCAGAAACTTTCTGTTCGTGCTCATATAAATGCTACTTAACATATAACATACATTAAGTAGCAAGGTATTACATTGGCGCCAGTGCACGGTCTCATATAACTTTCACATTCTTGTTTTCATTCCTCCAGTGTCACCACACATGGAAAGTAGAAACAAAAACGTCCATAGGACTGGTCCATGAGGAATACCAAGAGAATTTTTCAACCAATAATACATATTTCTATTAATTAGTCTTCCCAATATGCATTTCATACCCAAAACTTTCTAACTTTAAAATAACAATTAGCACTTTTTGTTTACAAAAGAAAACAAATTACTTGGAAATTGTCGTCATAACGATGAACGGTACACAAAATTACGATTAACGAACACCTTCCAGAATATTGCCCTTTATTGTGTGTACACGGCCAAGAAAGCAAGAATCACTGATAGATTATAGTATATTATGCAACAAGTTTTATAAACGGCATTTTAGTTATGAGCGGAGCGAGTTTTTAATAAAACGAGTTTCTAGAGAAGTTTATAAAACGAATTGCATACTATAGTTTTTCTACGACCATCACAAAGATACTAAAATTTGGAAATTATTTTATCTTAAGCCACATTAATGAGCAATACAAAACTACTAAATTGTTCTACTTAGGTAAATATACATTAACAGCCACATTAGAAACATATTGGCAATTGCTGAAGAAAACCATTAATTTTCTTAAATTTTCTCCATCAAATGGAGTTTTATTTGTTTGATGTAAATTGGCGCCATTACTTGTTCCACTTTCATTTTCAAGCTTGAACTTTCAGCAATATCAATCTTCTCAGTACACTTTTGTGCAGCACTCTCTTGAACAACATTGGGAATGTGTACTAAAAGGGCAGTGTTGAGGTCTTCAATATGACTTCTTTCAATTTTCATCAATTCTTCCCGCCAGCAAGCTCCTATTATGCCAAAAATTACCCCAACCTAAAACATTTATAATTTTTATATCATTATTCAATTTTGTTTTATACTTTACCTTTGTAAATAGGTATTCTTTATCTTGAGCAGATGATAAGACTTCTTTAATTTGCTGGGGACTCAAAATTTTCGACTTTTAGGGCTGTAGCCGTCTGATTTACGTTTCAGAAACGCACAGAATTTGGGATACTTGCTTATATCAACATTGTTTTTTAGATTAATTGTCATCCGTAGCATTGAGTAGATTGGTCATAAAGAGGACGATTTCATCATTTTCGAAAGATTTTGGAGTAAGCAAGTAACGCATTATCAGGTAATGAATTTGTTTGGTTTTCTCGACGCCAATCTTGGAATAGTAGTATGTTATGCAACAAGTTTTATAAACGTAATTTTAGTCACGAGTTTATTAAGCACGAGCGGAGCGTAGTGTAGCGAGTGTTTAATAAAACGAGTGTCTAGAGAAGTTTATAAAACGAATTGCATACTATACTTTTTCTACGACCATCACAAAAATACTAAAATTTGGAAATTATTTTATTATCTACATTAATAATCAAGCAAGTAACACATTCTCAGATAATGAATTTGTTTGGTTTTCTCGACGCCAATCTTGGAAAAGTTTATATGCACGTTCGTACTGACTTTTTGATTTCTCTGGCAGCAAACTAGCAGTTGCCGTTGCCGCTGCTTGAGTAATTTCTGGAACCATATTGATATTCTCTGGCTAATTTATCGAAGGCATTCTTTAGCCTATTTTTGTACACACATTTTAGCAACGCTATACCCCTGCAGTTATCACACCACAAAGTTCCGACAACGTTTTTATAAATTGGACAGAGTACCGCTCGATCACATTTTTTGGAGTTTACCTATATCTTACTAGCTACTTCTAGCTACTAATCTGATTCTCGCCTACGCTATTATTTTTCTAATGACTTATGATTTCTTTAACTTCATTAGTGCTAGGTTCTGCTGTATTCTGCCTGTATCAGACTTTTTCTCCTTCTATATATGCACATTCGGTATCGAAGCAATTATTTTTCTTTGTTCTTGTGTCTGCATTTAATATTTCCTTGTTTATTGCTTTCTATTCCAGCGTCGATTTATTGTGCGCTTTCCTCCTTATTGTACTCTGCATTTTCTCGCCATATTTGTCCCTTATTTCAATGTTTTCTAGATTTTTTTATGCAGATATCTTTTCTATTTCTTGCTTTCTCTGTTGCTGGAATTTTTCCATTTTTAACTCCTACTAAGAAGCGATTCGTACTCTGCAGTTTCTGATATTGTGAACAGAACAGTTTTTAATGTTATTTTTAAGCGCGATCTCAATCCTAAACGTGATAATTGATAGTGCAATAGAGAACATCCTAATTTGACAATTCTGTTTAATTTGGCATTCAAACGTCTTCGAGGATTGCAGCAGAGAACTTAAGCGGAGCTTTTTTTCTCATTTCTACACCATACTTGCACAATATGCAAACAATTTGAAGCCAGAATTAAATTTTTCGACGCTATAAAATAATGCCAAAATAAGGAAATTCCCCAAGATCCAAATTATTTAAGCTTGATGGGAAACTTAAATTTTTCTTCATACAAAAACTACATAAGTAAGTGTACCATTCACTGCAGAACTCGATGTTGAGTTATTCTGTCAGCATATCATATCTCCATTAATCCGTTTATAATATTTTTAAAATCTATAATGAAATACTGCTAACTGTATATTAATTGTTGTAGTAAATATATCTTTTTCTGTGCTATTTAGAATAGTTTTTCAATAAATAAATTATCCAATCTCATTAACAAGATAAGCACAGAACATTTAAAAATGATGAGGTTAAATGCATTATGTAGGCTATACTCCTATGTAGGTATACACTATGTAATATATTATGTTATCAGGTGTCTTTATTATATATTATAAGCTCGATGCGAAAATGATTTAAGATTGCGAAACATATGTCAAAAATTTTATAAATTGTTATAAATTTATCATTTTGTAAATATTGAGTTCATAATGCATTAATGCATTTTATCGTGGTTCTATTAAAATTGAAAAGAACGTCTTCAGCGTCTTTAACATTCTGTGGGATTCTTTGTTTGTGCAATGTGACAATGTTGAATGCACAAAAATGAGCAATGCCGTTTTTAAAGTGATCATCGAAGAATATGTACCTGCCGCAATGACAGCTGACATCCCGAACGTGATTATGAATGAAGCGGTCGCATTACTTCCTAGCACTGTCACCTCTTGATTGGAAAGATGCTGCTGTGTGTACCAACGGTGACTTGCCAAGTCGCGAGACAATCGACCCGTTATCCCACTGCCACTGATAGCTGCCATTGTGTTACTTGACAGCATCTGTGCCTTTGCTGGTTAATGCCATCAAGTTGGGACGGGAAGCGTACTCTTCAACTTGAATATGTATTATATTTTTAATTTTCGAGATTTTGCATGTAGGTGGTATAATTCGGACATGATTGCTTTTCGAGGGCAGTTTTGGAATAAATTTAGGCGTGGTTCATCAATGGACGAAACAACACTCGAATTGTTCACAATTTATGAACTTATTTCATCGTCAACATAAGAAGAAGCGAACATTGATAAAGAAAAGGTACTAAAAACAAATTCAACAGAAAAATGCACGCAGTGCAACATTTTACAGGAATAATTACGAGAACATGTTCTACGAAGTTAATTCAGGAAACACTACAGTTGGTACTACTAAAAAAATCATTATATCATACGGTTGGGAGGAAAAAATATACATCTATCAATATGACCAAACTATCAAAATCGCACCAAAACATAGATTCTAGTTATTAATGATCAAATAGTTATTTAAAAAGGTATAAAACAAAAAACAGAAAGAGTTATAGAGAGATAAATTATAGCAAAATACAAAGAAATAACAGCGAAATAACCAGAAAAATAAATAAATAAAAATTAAAGAAAAATAAGTAGTATTTATTTAATTTAAGAATTAATTCATGAAAATATAAACGTTAATAAATGCACTCTTGCTAATATAAAGAAATAAATATTAACATAAAATGTTAGTGTAAAATTAAGAGATTAAGAGTTTAGGAAATTTATAATAAAATAATTCTTAAAAATTCGTCACCATACTCGTATTCCTTTCTCACTTTTTTCATATATCTTGTTAGTTTATTTAAAGTTAGACACTGTTGTTTCAACTTTGTTAAGATTATGTCCAATTTCTCCTTTCTTTCAGATGAACTTTTAGAGGCTTTTCTTGGCGTTCTTGCTGTTTTCTTGCTTTTTACAAGCGTTGCTACCTCTCGAATGGAAGTGATGATGACTATCGTGTGGGAAATAGTATCCCAACAATTTCTCTATGATCGTATTGGTGCATCAAAAATAATGACGAACGACGACGTTTACAGTCTGGACGCCCTAGGCACATCATTTGTGAGCTACATCTAACAATCATTGGAAGCACACAACTAGGTTTTTAAAACACTCTAAATAAAAATGGGCAATTTAGAAACAACATACCACAATTAAATAGGTATAAATAAAGACGAAACTAATTTAATAACAGAGGAGAACAATTAGAAAATGTTAATGTCTATTTTTGGTAGTAAGGCATAAAATGGCATGAAATATAATTAAACAATGTCAAACCATACCAACATTGTTAAACAAATAATAAATTCAGTAACATGAAGATAATAATTAACAAATTTACCAACCGTACGTACATACGTACCAAACTATTCGCCTGACTCAAATCACTTTAAGAAGTTTTGAGAATTGATGCATCGCCAAAATTACTTTAACAACTCTAGTTAGATTCACAACTTTCGGATTCTCTTGATCAAATAAGAGCCAGAGAGATTTATTCAATTCGGAAATAATGAAATTAAGCGTAATATGAGAAAGGAAAAGTATAAAAAACACAGACAAGGAGCAATGAAGCGGTTATAAAGCGGTTGTGTAAAAAGAAATTTTACACAAAAACAGTCTTGTATACTCAACGAAATGTTACATATTATAAAACTGGAGACACTTTCGGTTAATAATTATATGATTAATATAAGTTTCGGTTGGAGATAGGTTGCCAAAATATGATATTAGTATGTAGCGTTAGTGCAGAATGTTGCAAAATTTTCTAAGGCTCTATATTTGAATATTGTGGTAAATAAAGAATGATGCTGGTTAAAAAAAGTTCGTGGTTGCTGAATTTGATGTATAACAACGTATCGGGTAAGATTTCGGAGCCAGGATGAAAATATATTGAAATACAGATGGAAATAGAGGAAAAATGAAAAGGCCGTTGTTTTATTGCATTATTATATTGTTTGATAAAATTCAAAAAGTTTGAAGGATTTTAAAATTGTGGAAGAGAAAACAAGAATCTGTAAATGTCGACAAAAATATTGTGTTAACAGATCCAGGCACGGAAGGCTATAAAAGAAACGTCAGAAAACGATGAGTATACAAATTTGACCGATATCAGAATTCAAATAAAACATTGCTAAGCAACGGTGTATTTATACGAAAATCAAAGGCATGCTATTACATATAAAAGAAAATGAAGTGGCGTTAATAAAATTAATGTGCTAAAATTGAATATGATAATAAAGAGAAAAGGGCAGTGATTTGCGAAGTTGCGATCACATAACACCAAGAGAACAACCGTATACACCTGTATATTCCATTAATCTAAAATAAATTTCAATAACGAAATCTGAAGGGCTCTTGAAGATATTTTAAATTAAGTTACATTATTCACCACACGAACCCCCACGATTTATTTTTATACATAAATAATTACAATATTTAAAAGGAACCCTGAGATAAAATTTAATTAAATTCAAATATTGAACACAAAATTTTTGTAAAATTGAAATATATCAACTTGGTTTTTCAGTACTTTTTGTTGTACTGTACTGTAATTACGGTAATTAAAAAACACAATTTTAGTAATGAATTAAACTGATTACATTATATAAATTTATATATACATAAATAATTACAATACTAATATATGTATATATATATATATATATATATATATATATATATATATATATATATATAAAGATTATATACCTGATGCAGCTAGACTAATAAATATCTGTCCAATGGTAAATCCACCCTCGGACTCCCCAAATTTTTCATTGCAACATCTACTAAAGTGATTTTTGATTATCCTTATATATAATATCTAAAACTACAATTCGTCCATAGTTGCCATAGACTTCTACTTCTTTTCTTGGAGATATGCTTACTGCCTCTTGTCTTACACTTTCTTCTTTTTCTCAAAATTGTGTTCAGTTTTGGGTTACCCTTCCTCAGTAATATTAAGCAATACTTTAAAATACTTAGCGAATTTTTCCCTTTTTCCTCTTTGTTGCTTACTAGCAATCGTTCTCCATGATCCACCATTCAGATTCTTCCCTTATCTTGTTCTTTGCTTCTTTTTAGGTGGTAAAATTTTCTGAGATCTTTGCTTCTCTACGATTCATCTATAACCTTTAACACTCGGTATATGTAGCTTCTCTTCTTTTCTACACACTCTTTACTTCCTTCCTCACATCTTCATATTTATTTTATTCCCTTGATTCGTTGCCTTTATTCTAAATACAATTTCCTTGCACTCATCATCAAACCACTTCTTACCTAGACGTCTGTATCCATTCTTCCTCTATCTGCTCTTACGGTGGGTTGCCTTCTAGTCCTTTAACATTTCTTGCTCAACTCGGCAGCCGTCAACTTGTCTTTCAATTTTTCCATGTCATTGCGTTTTCGTTCTCCTCTTTCCTGATATTACTATTGATTCTTTCCAGCTTCATTTCGGCTGAAATCAACATATAATCGGTGTCTACATCACATCCTCTGTAGCTCTTGACATCCTTTGTAGTTCTTGCAAATTGTCGTAATTGTCGTTCCGATTTCGCCGTTTGGTGATATTCATTTTTTTTACATTAAGTTACCTTCCTGCATCTGTGCATAAATCTTATTCTGCATAATCAGAAATCCCCTCAAATTCGATGACATTGCTTATCACAAGCCCTACTCATAATCTGTCATTGCCTCTTCCACTGTTGAAAATACATATGATCATCCACTTCTATTTGTTGCTTTACCTATATATTTCGTTTTCTGTACTGCCAGAATATTTGGTCTGTATTTTTACATACCCCCCACTAAGTATTTTAGTGCCCTCTTACTGAACCTTATTCTCTGTTGCATTTTGATCTTCTTCTCTGAAAATTTATTTCCTCCCGTTTCGAACCCGTTTCTTTGTTCAGGCATGCCAAAACTTTCTCCCGCCTATGCTAGGTTCTTGGCTTCCCTATCGTTTCCACTTTACGTTCATCTTTGTTCCATTTCCAGACTAATTTCACCATTGATTTCTGGAAACCGACCTTTATGTATTTTCCTTCGTTCTTTCCTTTTTTCGCTTCCTGTCTTATGTTCCTTTCTTGCCCCGTTATTTTAAGTCCAATCTCTTCTTCCAACAGTTTTCTCAGTGCCTTAGGAGGCTGCGATTCTTTGTATGTAATGTATACTCTGCATAATTAAAATCTTCTTTATCTTTCCCCTAGCCAGCCTTTCAATTCTTTCTCCTTTCAGTACAACCTCATTTTTAATTCTTCACTTCTCTGTCTGTTCTGTGTGAAGATACTAAAACAAGAAATAAAAGTACTAACTGATGTACAACCGGAACGTAGAGAGAAAATATAATCACTGTACAGACTGTGCAAAAAAAGTATAGTATACATGGGTCTTCAAATGAATTTACTTTTTCAAGACTTGATTGATTTTTAAAAGAGAATTTTTAGCCGCCATATGTACTGCGTACAAATTGTGCAGATTGAATATATAGCTTCTCACTTTATGACTTAACAAAAATAAAGCACCAAAACTCATTAAAAATATACCGGTCGCGACCATTAAACACCAATTTACAAAAAAGCATCGACAAAAGCAAAAAATTAAAACATATTCAATGTATCCAATGTAAAGTAAATACTTTGAATACTTTTGAAAAACATGTGCATACATTTAACGAAATGATATCAAAATATTTCCACAATTCCTCTCTTCGCCGAAGTTGTTTTGACTTTATTATATAAGAACATTACCGCTTCATTAAACAGCACATTCACATTTCTATTACATTGTCAGAATTATTTTTAATATCATTGTACAACAACAGGAGAAGAAATTGACATTAGTTTTTTCATAATGTTTCCAAATAATCCATACATTGGATGGAGCCACTGTGTGGTGAAACAATTGCCGTGGTACTATAACAAATACAGTGAAATTAAGCAATTTTTGTTTTAATTTATGATTACGCCGCCTAAATCTATCCAAATGTTAAAAAACCTTTATATGCAGTGGCCATTAAAAAGAGTACAACAGAAAACTTCTATAACAAATATAATATTTTATCTAGGACTATTAATAATCAACATGTAGAATTGTTCGTTAGCAGCCAGTGTTGGCACCTCAACAAAATTAAGCACATTTTTATTATCCTAGCATTGACAGGTTCATCTAGCATGAGTTATATAAACCTTGCCGTGGCATAAAAAAAATGTAATGTTATCAATTTTATGTATTTGCATTGATTTATTATTTGGCAGTCGCCAACGACTATTTTTTTTACAGGCTGTTAACGATCGCAAATGGTGTATTTTTTTTATTTAAATCCTACATGTATATCGACCAATATGGTATATTATAACGACGACTGCTCGAAACGAAATATATGTCTACAAAACTCAACGCTTAGTTAATCGCTATAACTTTATGGACAGATGATATATGAGGGTTGGGCGGGTCCGCTTCCTGTCTCAGTGGTGCCAAGCAGTCTGGATCGGTCGGATTTTCGACTATTAGACACCACTTGATGTCGACCCGCGTCATCCACCAAGCTCATGCACTCTCCAGAGAGATCTTCGGTGGTCTTCTACGATTTTTATAATTTTTTAAATTCAGTGGCGTAGACCCATTTAAAATATTTACTATCTAGAGGTCATCTATTTTCAGGGCAGTTACCAGAAACTTTGCTCTATCGAAATATCAGTGACACTTATCGATCGTAGGATAAAAGCTTCAGA
The DNA here is from genome assembly GCA_959613385.1 of Geotrupes spiniger. NCBI lineage: Eukaryota > Metazoa > Arthropoda > Insecta > Coleoptera > Geotrupidae > Geotrupes > Geotrupes spiniger. The sequence continues at coordinate 5,875,154 of OY390736.1, read as the reverse complement.
TTGAAACACAGCCAATGTACATATTTTTGTCCGTAAATTGATAATTAATTCTTCAATTACCGTTTTCAAATAAAACAATTTAGGTTTATATACAATGAATGAAATTAACTACAACACGACAGTCAAAATTATTAAAAAACTGAATGAATTAAATTATATTAAAATTGGTAATAATAAACAGTTTACACGGAAGTGTTTAATATGTTCTCCTTGAGTTCGGATATATTTTATTATTTAATAATGGTCTTGAATTAATAATTTCAATGGGCATGGAAAAGGTACGTATAAGTGTCCTCACAGGTAACTGTGCTTTATGCGAGATAGTTTGTTAAATCCTTGCAAAGATTAGACCGGTATTCACCAAGCAGATAAGAGACGGGTGGTATTGCTGAAGCTGATATCACTATCATTAAACTGTGTGTTGTACTACTGCCTTTATACGCTACGATTCATGAGATTACCAGAAAACCACGCTAGTGTGTGTTGCATAGAAATAAAGCCAAGAAACAATGGGTACAAGTAACAAAAGGTTGCACTATCCCAACAAATCATCAAAATTCTTTTGAGAGATTAATTTAAAGTTAGCAAAGATATTTGGCTAAGTGCATCGGCTAATTCCAGTGGAAAATGAGGCCAGGTCATAATTCAGAGAATCATCTGAAAAAAAATTATACAGCCCTAGCAAAATACAAGCAGTATAGCAGCAAGTTGGACAATCAGGACCATTCTAGCTTTAAACTAATCAACACAATTTACTTGAAATAAATAAACTGACCGGGAATTCCAGTCCATGTTAGCTAACGCGGGGCTAGACGGTGAAACTAAAAATAATTACAGGGCTAACGCTAAGCAAGGGGTGGGGCATTGCAGTAGATCCATACAATTTTACACGAATCTATTATACATTTGTTAATTACATGATTATAATGAAATACACAACCGACTGTTGAGGAACCAAATTCTAATTTAGAAAAAAGCATTTATTAATTTAATGCCAAACATTAATTTGAAACCAAAATTTAATTCGAAACTAAACGTTTTTCGCATATCGACGCGAAACTTAAGTTTTTTTCCATCGTCCTGAAACTCGACGTGAGATGTACACGTTTGAAATCAACTCGTCCAGTCAGCTCGGGCAAGCGCTGGTTGCCTTTCCCTGCGAATTTAGTGACTGAATTCGCAGTGTGCAAGGGACGCCAACTTTATTGTCGTTCCCGATTAAATCACTAGCTGGACTCTGACGTCACCGACCCCATATATATATATATATATATATATATATATATATATATATATATATATATATATATATATATATACTAACATATAAGTTACTACCAAGTTAAATTTTATATCTCTTCCAGGCTGTGACTCATTGCACAGAGCATTAATGATCGTATCAGGCGATAAATCCACCAAAGGTATGCGAGAATCTAACGCACTCGTCCTAATAACTCCAAAACATTCACTGTAGTATAACAAAACCAAAGACCGTATTTATGTGTCGTTGAAACATGGTCGACCTCTTTATTTTTTGACAAGCATGTACTACTAGCATACTTGTTTGAACTCCGTTTATTTGTATGCTACTTTGCTTCCGACAATTACGGAACGGGGATCCGAAGCTCAGCTACCCAGTAAGGGGTAGTCAGGGCTGAAGATTTAATTAATCACAATTAGTCTTTTTGCTTCGGTGGTACGATAATCGACATCTTAATTAGTTTTAACGACAATATCCCTCCACCTACAGATTGTGGCGCTGGCAATGACATTTGACTGTTCAAGATCATTTAACCGGTACAGCAGAGTATAGTGCCGATACCCTTTGTACCAGCTTAGAAAGAAATACATACTTCTTTCTTAATTACTTTGTCTTTTCAAGTCATTTTTTCTAAAATATTGATTGCCGTAATTGTCTTACATGACGCGTATCTATTAGAAATGACAGTAACGCAATTGCCACGCTCAACAATTCGAAAAGGGGTTCTCCAGATTACATTGCTGTGTCCATGACACCAGCTTCTTACTTATAAAGCTCCTAATTATTGCACATTATGTTTTCAACTAAATAGTCTTGCATCCTGTATTTAGTTTAGTTCTTGTGACTGTTAGATAACAGTTAGTGAACTTTCATAGAAAGGTTTTGCTGATGATGATGAACAGAGGTCATGGTAGTTTGAAGACAACATAGCACTTTATGTTGTATTGCAATACCTTGAGCTTTGTTCATCTTCATTTAATTTTCTTGTTCCAATGTTCCTTCCACCGCTTCTTCTTTTCATTATTTGGTGAAGGATTTGTTTGAAATATCCCTTTTAATTTTATACAAGTAAATGACTTATACCTAGTTTTGGTGATTTATAACTCCGAAAAAGATTTTCTGATTGTGATTTTGTAATTTATATCCAAAGTTAATCAAACCACTTCCGTGTACTTCCTCTGCTTTTTTCTACATAGGTCAAGATTTAAAAGTTTTCCCTCGTGCGATAGAGATCTAGTTTCTGGATTACGTGCAATAAACTTATACTTAAATTTATGTTAGATGTTGAAGATATACCGAAATGCTAGTACCCTTTTAATGATAAAAATATTTATTCAATTAAAGGGGGCAATTTGGCAAAAATTTAAAATTTCCAGCAAATCTGTTTTCTTTTAGATCCTACTCAGACAAACTATTGTCAATTTCTGACCTGAAATATGCATCCAATGAACTAAACATTCAGCCATACCCCCATTCTGATAAGCTACTTTTGGATTGTGGAGGTAAACGACCTGATCCAATGGATCAAAAACATTAGAAAAATTACAAAGTAAAATCAGGAAGAAGAAAAATCGGCGAATTGGTAATGTGTTGTCACGATTCAAGAAGGTACATGTTTTATTTGGTGAGATCGAAAAACACTGCAAAACCCGAATGAAATTCTTTTAATAGACAAATAACGCTAGTGTTATACATCATCGAAGAAAATGCTTCTCACATTTTGCGACACTGTTCATATTTTTTTACTGAAACGAAGTTTGTTGTTTATATTTTACTGTATTTAGAATTATGAAATATATGTGATTGATGTAGGGCAGCCTTAACTAATTTTGCTTCAGCGTTTTTATGTAAGCAGATAAAAAATAGTGTCACGATTTAAAAAAAAAACTATATTATTATGTGTCTGCTTAAGCTTTTAAAACGTTTTATAACATTAAGCGCGTAAACTGCTAGCGATAATGAAGTGATGCGATAAAAACGTTTTTAAGTAATGGGTTTTAAGCGAAGATGGAACATTAGAACAAGGCTCGACTATGGTAATTTCAATAAAAAAAAAACAACCTTTATTTGGCATTTCTAGTTATTCATGTTACATTGTGTCTTTTTATTTTTTTATTCGTCCACCCTATTCGTCCACCCTCAGCCCTCCTCCTTTTTAATTCCCCTAATATCTGTATCCCTTCCCCATTCTCTCCCAATGCCTTCCTCCAATCTCTGCCCTCCCGCTCCTCCTCCTTGCTCCACTCCATTTCTTCACACTCCTCCCACCAATGCTTCCATTCATATCTTCCCTTCCCGCATGCTTCACATCTTCTGTATTCTTCTCCAATCCAATATTTATTTGCCTTCTCTTCGTTCCCGCATCTATACCTTGCTATTAGCTTCTCTTCGTCCGCCGTTTTACATCCACCCAAATACCTTGGCCTCCTCCCAAATGTCTGTATTGCTCTGTACCTCCCATTGTACCTTGCATCCCGTATCTTCCTTTCTCTTTCCTCCGCTTCCGCCTGCTTCCACATCTCTACCACCTCCTTTTCCACCCGTCTCCCCCCTCTTCTCCTCCTTTCCACCTCTACTGTCGACAGCCCCGCCTTCTCATAAAGCCTTATCCTCGCTAGTTCCCACCCTGATAACTTTCCTCCCGTCCTCTCCCTCTTGTCTAATTCCTCCAATACCTTTCTCCCCAGTCTCTCCTCACTCCCCTCTCTCAATTCTAACTCATACCTCAGCATTCTCCTCCCCATCTCTACTGCTAATCTCTCGCACCCCGTCTCCTGTCTTATTATATAGTCGGGCGTCGATCTTTCCAGACGTAGTGACCTTTTAATCTGCCCTAAGTGTGCCCTCTCCATGCTCTTGTGCTCCTTGCCTCCCCATACTTCTACCCCATACATCAATATGCTTTTCACACATACATCCCATATCTTCTTCGTCTCCTCAAATCCCCCATTTCTCTTACCCCATAGGACGTTTCTTAAACTCGCTTCCGCCTTCCTCGCCTTTTTGCATATATGTCTAATTTGCCCTTCCCTACTGTTATTTTCTCGCAACACATATCCAAGATATACCCACTCCCTCACCTGTTATATCACCTCCCCTTTCCATTTCAACTGTATCTCCTTTCTCCTCCCTCCTCCTTCCCTGAACACCACTACCTTGGATTTATTTGTGCTCAGCTCGAGCCCCCTCCTGTCCAGGAATCCCTCCAGCCTCCTCATCATCTCCTTCAATCCCTTCTCCGTTTCAGCGAGGATGGCCACGTCGTCCGCAAATGCCAACGTCCATATCTTGCTCTTCCCTAGCTTCACTCCTCCATCCTGCCCTTTCCTCATAACCTCCTCTAGCTGGGCTATATACAAGTTGAACAGTGGCGGGCTCAGAGAGCACCCCTGCCTCAGGCCCCTCGTTGTCCTGAATCTCTCTGTTAACTCCTCCCCCGCTCTTACACTACACCATGTTTCCTCGTATATTTGCCCTACTCTCTTTACCAGCCCTTCCGATATCCCCGCCTTTTCCATGATCTTCCCTCACATTCTTCTATCTAACCTATCAAAAGCTGCTTTAAGGTCCACGAACATGATATACACCCTCCCCCCTTTCCTTGACAATTCCCTCTCTACTATGAAGTTTATCACATACAGGTTGTCCCTCGTCCCTCTACCTCCCCTAAAACCCGCCTGGCCCTCTTGCAGTATCCCCTTTTCCTCCAATTCTGTTTCTAGACGTGCCCCAATCAGTCCTGTGTATATCTTATTCCCCACATTTAGTAGCGATATACCCCTGTAGTTTTCCGCCTTCCCTTTATCTCCCTTCTTCCATATCGGCACTATTAATGCCGTCCTCCAACCTCCTGGAATTCCTCTCCTCCCCATCCATATATCATTTATCTCCCTCCATGCGCATTTCCATGCCTCTTCTGACGCATTTATCCAGCCCTCCGTGTCCACTCCGTCTTCCCCCGCCGCCTTTCCCCTTCTTAGCCTATCCTTTATTTTCATTATTTCCCCCCACTTGAACTCCTCCATGCCCTCTCCTATCCCTCTGTCCCCTCGATCCCCTCCTCTAACCTCCTTCCCCTCTTCTCCTCCGAACATGTTCATGAAATGATCCCTCCATTCCCTCTCCCCGATATTTCCTCCCGCCCTCTCCTTCCCCTTCTTCTTTTTCCTGAGGTACGCCCATATTTCCTGCTCCCCTTTTAGGCCTTGCACTTCCTCTTCATCTCTTAACCTCTGTTCCTTCTTTTTCCTCTCCCACATATCCTTCTGTCTCCCTCTTTCTTCTATATACTCCCCCCAATCTGTTTTTCCTTGCCTTGTCTCCGTTAATATTTCTCTTAGCCTCCGCTTCCCTCTCCTGCATTCTTCGTCAAACCATGAACTTTTTCCTTCTCCTTTCCCAATCATCCTTCTTACTATTGCCCTGTTCATCACTCCTGTAATTTCCTCTATACTCTTTCCTCTTCCCCACTCCATCCTCCTTAATTTATTCTGGTACTCCTTTCTCGTTCTCTCGTTCCATAAATTCACCAACCTCCTCTCGTTCACCCCTACCATTTCCTTATTCCAGCCTCCTCCCCATAAGTTCACCTCTATCGGTAAGTTGTCCGATTCCGCTCTGCTTCCCACCCTAAAACCGCTCACCTTGCCCCTCACACCCTCACTTGTAACCACCAGATCTATAACTGATCTTCCATTTGGTCCCATGTATGTGAATTCCCCCTCCTCATCCCCCATCTCTTCCCCATTGAGTATTTCCCAATTCCTTTCCTGTAACCAGTCCATTATGATTTTCCCTTCTCCATTTACTACCTTGTCCTTCGACTTCCGCCCTTTCCTTTCCCCTACCCCTCTCCATTCCTCCAAATTCCTTTCTTCTCCCACTCTTGCGTTCATATCTCCGCCGAAAATCATCCTCTCCCCCTCACTCTCCACCAACTCGTCCATTTCCCTCGATACCTGCCTCATCTGTTGGTTACAATATACCGTATATATCCCCAATTTCTCTCCGTTTACCCTTATCGTTCTTCCTTGTATCATCTCCGAGTCGTATCTTCCCTCCTTCACCTCCTCCCATTTGTCTCTCACCCCTGTTATTATTCCACCCTTCGCCCTCCCTCTTTTTCTCTCCCTCTTCGCTCCCCTGCATTTCCATGTATACCCACTGGGCATTTTATCTCTGTACTCCCGCCATGTTCCTATTTCCATCCATGTTTCTGTTAGCCCTATATAGTCAAACCGCTCCATATATTCCCTCAAGTCTGTATTGATACCCCCATATTCTTTCACCCATTTCTTCCACCCCGCTACGTTCCAGAAACATATTGCCAATGCCTTTTCCTTTTCACTTCGCCTACCTCCCCTTTCTTCCTCCCCCTCCGCTCCTCCTTCTTCCCCACCCCACTTGTCCCCCGCTCCCTTTAGTTTTTTGCTATCAACTTCTTGGTTTCTCACTCCCACTCCAGCCACGTGTTATCCACCCTCAACTTCCTATATCCCATTCTGATTCTTTTACCTTGCTCCCTTTCCCTCGCCGCATACTTCCAAATCTCCCTTTGGATCTCCCTTTCACTTTCCGTCAACTCGTTATCAATGTATATTTTCCGCCCGCTAATTTCGCCTTTTTCTTCATCACTTCCTCTTTTTCCCTTTCTTTTGCCAATTAACCCCTTCCCAATTCCCCCCATTTTGAACGCATCGTCTATTTCCACATCCACCTTAAGTTCATCGCTTAACCATTTTGTCACCTGCTCCCTTTCTTTTCCTCTCTCCACTTCTAATCCTCGAATTACTATGTTATTTCTTCTGTCTTTTCTGTCCATTGCTTCTCTTCTAGCTTTCTCATTCTTTCGTCTGACTCCATTCTTTCCTTAGCCCATTCCTGTTCCACCTTTGTTCTCCATTCCATATCCTCCTGCCTTTCCTTTCTCATCTCTACTATCTGTTTTCTTGTTTCCGCTGTCTCTTTTCTTGACTCCTTTACTTCTCTCATCAACTCCTTCATCATCTCCATCAAATTCTCGAGAGTCATCTCCTTCTCTACTTCCTCTTTTTTCTTTTCCCCACTCCTCGCTGGAGATCTTTGCATTCTCCTGCTTCTTGTAAATATATCCGTTCCTTTCCACTCCTCCCCTTTTTCTTTCCCGCCCCCACTCGCCATGCTTTATCACTTTCTCTTCCTAATCAGCCTTCCCGAGTGAGTTCGGCACTTTTAGTTTATTCCGCGATCTATTTTGCTTCCGCGTAAACAATTATTGTCGATTTAAAATTGATTTAAATCGACGCACTCGGCGAATTGTTTTTACCGAATAGGTCCCTTTTTCGCACACGTCCAAAAAATGTTTTGACAAAAAAACTCTCGCACTACAGTTTTGCGGATTCGCTTGCCTGCTGTACGAAGTCGACGCACTTTCACTGCTCGCGCCCGGGCAAACTCTCAATTCTAACTATACCCCTGTGCTGATCTCTTTGGAAACAGGACCAAATTGCGCGGAATATCGCCGGCCACGCGATGATACTATTCTCGCCTCACAACACCGACCAGAAATATCTAGATAAACCGTTAATTGCAGAGCACTCGATAACACAACCTTCACCTTCGAAATCTTCAATATTTATTTTCTGACATTAATTGTCTGTATTAAGTTTTAAAAGATGCTTTAGGTAATTATTATCAGCTTATTCGATTTTGTACCACACGAAACTCATTTGCCAATCTGCTCGTTTTATTCTAGTTTTCTCGTGAAGTTCTAGGAAGCATGGAAGATGAGCGTGTTTATGTCCTCCTACGGGTTGGCAAGACAGAATACGAGCAACATAGACGGCAGGTTAGAAGAAAATCTTGACGTACATCGTAATCTGATAGCACCTTTAGATATGATGGACAGGAAAATATTGGTGGAGACGAAGGCACGAGTAATACTAGTGGAGGCCTAAGGAATGCGAGGGGAGATTCCTGGATGTAAATAAGCTGGAGCAAGCACAAATTAAATTAGACCGCTCAAGAAAGATATGAATGGATGTACCTAGGATGTATAGTATATACAGTGTGTTTCACTTAAGGGTGTAAAACCATCATATCTTTTTTATTTTTAGTTCAATTTTAGTAATTTTTTTCCCAAACGTAGAATACTTATTGCTCTATTTACTCCCAACAAACCAATTGTCTTCTTTAAATGCAAAGCAACCTGCGATGGCAAAATAAATGGAAAAAATCAAGAAATCACTTTAGGGATTTTTTATCGAAAGATTTTACTAGTAATAATTGTTCAGAATTGCCCAAAAATTTCATGAAAATTAAAAATGTTAAAATTTTCTTCAAAAGCAATTCCCAATCGGTTAATATTATTTGCAGAGGTGGCTGCGCCTAAACAACAACAACTTTAAACAACTTTGACAGTTTAGGTTTTATTTCAAACAAAATTTTCACAGCATACTTTTTCGGCGCAGCTAATAATAAGTATTTACAGACTTTACGGAAAATTTTAACATTTTTAATTTTCATGAAATTTTGGATTTAGGGTTTTTGGGCAATTCTAATCAATTATTACTAGTAAAATTTCTCGATAAAAAAATCCCTAAAGTGATTTCTTGATTTTTGCCGTTTATTTTGCCATCGCAGGTTGCTTTGCATTTAAAGAAGACAAATGGTTTTTTGGGAGTAAATAGAACAATGAGTATTCTACGTTTGGGAAAAAAATACTAAAATCGGACTAACAATAACAAATATGTGAGGGTGTTACACTCTTAAGTGAAACACACTGTATATATATATATATATATATATATATATATATATATATATATATATATATATTAAAAATGTGTCTTGTCAAATCTGACAGCAAAATGTAAAATTTACACGAAAGATGGTCTAATCTTACACCTCAATGGTGCAGTGAACATTAATTAAAACATGTCCATAAAGATCCAACTGGTGGATCGCTAGACAATATTGTTTCTGGGTTATTACCCTTCGTCAGTAGCGATTACCAAGAACCTTAGTTGTTGAAATACCTTTATATGTAGTGGCCATCAAAACTTCTTGGCGCGAGCCAATCACTCCTAACGAACCACTGACAACAGAACACTGACGAGACGATACCTTGTCGAACACCTTGCGGAGACTAAACAAGAGACGACTGTCAAACGTCCAGTGTCAACATATAAAACGATTGCTGCAATTAAGTTCAAAAACAATTCAAATTAAAAATGTGTCTTGTTTAGTCTCCGCAAGGTGTTAGACAAGGTAGTGTCTCGTCAGTGTTCTGTTGTCAGTGGTTCGTTAGGAGTGATTGGCTCGCGCCAAGAATTTTTGATGGCCACTACATGTAAAGGTATTTCAACAACTAAGGTTCTTGGTAATCGCTACTGACGAAGGGTAATAACCCAGAAACAATATTGTCTAGCGATCCACCAGTTAGTCTTTATGGACCTGTTTTAATTAATGTTCACTGCACCATTGAGGTGTAAGATTAGACCATCTTTCGTGTATATATATATTGGTGCGTAAGTTCTCGCGGCTGCAATCTGTGCTTCTTTGTCCTCGGGTTGTGAACCGCGTTGTGGAAATATTCCCCGAAGGGTCGCTTCGACGTTTCGGCAGAGTCCCATCTGCCATCTTCAGGAAGCTCTTCTAGGTGTCGCTGACTTAGAAGAACTGACGTTCGGAGTTACTCGTTGATCCTTATATTCTGGTTTGTCGTTGGGGTGGATTACGATCGACTGATTCTTACTTCGGCTCCTGGTTAATGGACCTTGATGTAGTGGGCGTGCGATGAACTGTAGCGGTTCCTATGGTGGTTCCTGTGCCGCTGTCCTTTGAATGCTGCTTGTCCTGTATATCAGAGAGAAAGTAGAACGGGAGCTAGCGAGTGTTATTTCAATTAAATTAATTTATTAAAGGAGATGTGTTTGCGTGAAAATGACAGATAGACGGAAACACTGAATAGAATAGCGTGAAGGTAATGGTTTGAGTGAAGAAGAGATATAGAAGGAAGAAGATAATTAAATGCGACAACACTCGGAGACACTACGGTATCTGAAGGGGTTACGTACAAAGAGAAATTACAAGAGTACGAAAATAAAAGAGAAACCTAGAGCAAAGGCATGGAAAAGATGGAAATATCACAGAAGGAAAATGATTGTGATATATTAATGATATATTATTATGAGGAATTTAAAGTCATAATAAATATGGTTTACTTTTTTTAATATCTGCATTTAGCATTTATTAAGATTCGTGTTCATCAGACTTAGTTTATCATTTTTATATTTCTGATCTAAATACATATATAATTGTTTATTTTATTTCATCTTATTATGTTTCACATTTGCATGTACTCAATATCTTCTAGAATAGCGTTTCTCAAGCCGGCAGATGAAGATACCAATGAATATTTTTATTTACCAATTATTTTAAAATTTTATTATAATATAAAAAATTATTTGGAAAAAAATCAGAATTAATCAATTACAAAAAATGCTGAATTTTTTCTTTACGAAAGTAAGAAAATAAAACCCATATGTACGTCTATGATTAGTCGTTTGTGCCAGAATGTCTGGCAAAGTTTAACATGTGGGACCTAAGGGACTCCCAAATTCTTGACTCCTACTAAATTGTGCTGACAAATTAACGTATTGTGAGTTGAAAACCGAAACTTTACGGCCAGTTTTAAAAAATGTGGAAATACTAATGTAAAAAAAGTAACATATACCGAACAGGAAACATCAAACATGTGGATATGCCATCTAGTATTTAACACGATTAAAGTATATCGACCATCGACGAACAATACCGCTACGCTCTTGTGCTAGAGAAATTCAATTAGTAATTAACCATTTGCTTATATTAACTTATAAACTTCTCGCTTAGCAAGGCAAGTACACAAAGGCATAAACATCTTGGAAGTTGCAGAATGCAGGAGATGAGTTCGTTAGTATAAAGTTTCAAGCCGATGTTATTGTTTATCAAAGAACAACATTACCTCTAGCAAAACTTTACATACCATAAGAAAACAGAACTCGAAGTTTAAGAAGCAATTTTATACATCTATTCATCACAGATTGAAATTTTACATAACGTAGTGTTACAAATTATAAAACAGTTGTAAAGAATAATACTTTGGCAGTATTTACGTAATATTATTAAAAATTAATAAAAAAAATTAATTATGTGTTATTAATATGCGACTAAAACTACTTCTACGATTCGATGAAATGTTGTTCATAAATCTATAAAAACTTTCTATATATCTTAAAGAGTTTTGTGTCTTTAAAAATCAGAATTAATAGAAGCGTTTAAAATTTTACGAAAAAGATATTGTAATTTAATCATCGAAGAAATGATATTTTCAATTCTAAAATGCTGTGATGTGGATAATACATACAATAATAATAATATTAATGATTAATAAGAATAATTAATTATAATAATAATTAATGATAAATATTCTATTATTTATTATTATATTATTAATTAATAACTTATGCTTATTGGTTAGAAAAATCCTATTACCGATGAAAATCATAATTAACAAGTTGTGAAATAAGTTAATCCGACTTCAGCAGCGTATTTTATAATCGATAATATTCCTTTCACATTTGTCATGCGACTATGTATACCTTGTTTTTAAACTAGGAGGAGTAAATTGAAAAGCCATATTTATACTGAAACTGAAGCTGACGCGAAACTTGTATTGGGTACAATATCCATATTTAAAAAATATATATTATTTACTTTTGGAATTACGCAAAAAGCAATTACGAGCACAAAACTGTTAACTGCAATAGAACCGCTTGGAATAGCTGATATGTCGAAGCATAGGCAACTTACCATTATGTAAAACGTACTCGGTTTTCGCCAATTATAGGTGTAGGTTTTAGCGCGGCAAATTTAAATCAATCCTAGAATAAAATTAAAATATAGAAATTAGTCCAAGATAATAATCCAACTAAAGAACTCGAATTCTGTCAGATGAAATATCATGGAAACTGTTATAGAATGCAATACCTAATACCGTGCTTCCTCGTTATTAAACAAACAGCTGCACTATATCTGGATTTGTGCTTTCGACTATAATACACTAAGAAATTAACTGGATTGCTTGGGAATAAGGAGGGTTACTTTGAAGTGGGCCAAATCATATTTAACAAGTAGAAAACAACGGATAATAATGACCACGACTGAAGGAACAGAGTGATTGGATGGCAGTGAAAGAAGGAATACCGCAAGGGGTACATTACCTCCCATTATGTTCTTCAATTTCAATAATAATATGTACGGGGCATTGTGACAATGAATTACTAGCTACTAGTGATAATAGAAAAGCAAGTTTCTGCATTGGTTAATAAAATAATAATAATTGCAGTATCTTTATGGGTAATAATCTTCTTGATATTTTTAAGAATTATGTTTTCTAGCTACTTCCTTCTTCATAATATTTAAAAATTCATTCGATTTTACCGTTACATTTTTAAATTTTTTTTTATAGAATTAATTCATTGTAAGTGCATATTTATATCTTTATATTTGTTTTCTTTATATTTTTAAGAATTAATTTTTTGTTTCATAATAGTCAACAATTCATATTTGGTTAATATTTATATATATATTTTTAAGAATTTATTTGCTCTAATTCCTTCGTTACATATTTCAGAATCAATTTTGCGTTATTATTTATTTCCTACTATTTTTAAGCTTTTATTTTGTTATCATCACTCTAAATTTTTTTAACATTCAGATTTATTATTTATTTAAATTTATTTGTGGGCATTCATTTTACATTATTATATATTATCCATATTTGTAAGATTAACTGTTTTTATCTACATTAAATTCCAGTTAATTATTCACTCACATGTATTATAACAAATAGTACATTTAAATTTCTGTCCGGGAAAGTTTCTCGAATGCTTGTTGCATTTTCTCTTTGCATGGCGAGAGAAATCATCTCAAAGAGGAATTGTTTGGAACTCCGATTACCAGAAAGATAAATAAGTCGGTTACCAATTATGTTAATAAATTCGATAGCTTCTTTGCACCAAGGGTCCAAGGTTTCAAAGGCAAGACCTTTAAAAATGTAGTTTTAAGAAATAAGTGACTGATATTTGCTATGTCTCCGTTTGCAAGTAATTTCAGCAGCTGAATCAGAGAAATCTGAAGTTTTCAAAAGGTAGTTATCCGCAAGGGTACCTACTGTAGTAACATCCCAAACTAAAGCTCGACCTTTACACCAAGAAACCAAGGTCATACCATCTGGACGTTTTCCATCATCTATTGACAATCCGTTCGGTTCCAAAGTTGAATGCCAATTTCTTGAACTTCAGTATTGCACTTGCAAGTGTGAGGTGTACACAGGTTGCAGCCTAATCTAAGGCCGATGCAAGCTTGAAAAGGTACCGATGTTAGGAGAGGGAATTAAGTGAAGCCAAGAACCAGATTCTCTGCACTGAAGAGCCTTAAAACGAGCGAAATCTCGTGGAGAGTTGAAGAATCAATCTTTTGTAATAATTCTATTTAAATTAATATTGTCCCAATTCTTCTGAAATTCCGGGTAGGTTTTCGTTACGATTCTTGATATGCCACTATGCCAAAGCTTCATTATAAAGGTATTCACCTAAGCCCATTATCCTTTGATTTTAGTAATATAGAAACGAACTTATTAACACCATAGATAGAAGACATACAAGAAGGGAGATAAATGTTCTGAATATGATGAATACCCAAACCACCAAATCTAATAAGGAAAATGGTCTGGCGCCACTGAAGATCATTGAGAGAGCAAGATTAAAAATTGTTTCTAAAGAAGATTTTAAAGTATAATCAATGGATGCAAGAAATTCAGAAAATTTCCAAAAAGGGATTGTTCTTAAAAAAATTAATTTAGGAACGAAAAGACAATTCTTGATCAAGTATAGGCTATGTCACTACTAAGGAGTTCAGCTTTTTGTGAAAGGTTTTCAATCAATATGGCAGTATTTTCAAAACTACATTTAAAACCTTGAGTAAAAATTGGAGAACCTAGAAGAGATAAACTTTCACGATCACAAATCTTTATGCCGTGAGCTAAATTTTGAAATTTCTGAAATACTTCCAAATCAGGAACTTCAGAGCAGAAGAATATCTATCATTTGTTAAAATTTAAATGCAGGCCAATTTCTCTCGAAAGATTCATAACTTTTTCAAAATCAGACAAAACGACTTCAAGATAATCAGCCAGTTCCATCATCTAAACTAAAATAATAGGAAGAATACAATAAATTAAAAATGATGAAGGATTACTAAAACATTGGAAGAGATGAGGATAAAGAAGGGGGTGACATTCAACTTCTTTAAGAATACAAACTCGACGGAGTTAAAAGCGTTATTGAAATTCAATTTAAGAAGAACTTTACCATGGTTATGGGCAGCATTAGCAAAAGTAAGTGAGAAATGAATAGCAACTTCGCAACCTAGTTTAGTGGCAACGCCAAGTTGGTGAAGAGATAATAGGATAGGTCTTAAACCTCCATGTTTTTTTTTATGAAGCACATAAAGAAGCACCATAAAACAAATGAGCGACTTCAGAAGGAAGTTCGATGACTAAAAGGAAATTGCAAAGTTTTGTTATAGCTCTAAGAGCACGAAGTTCAGCTTCACCAGCGGATACAGAAATAATGTATTTCAAATATTGTGGCCTCATTCCATTCAAACCTGGAACAGAACCAGAGGTAAAGGAAAAGATAGCATCACGAACGTTCTGCTCATTGACCATTAAAGAAGTGTTCAGGGCTGAAAAGAATCAGGGAAGAAAAGTCCACGAGAAGAATAAGGGTGTTCCTCAGCAACATCTTCATTGAAAGGAGCCAAAGAATCAATCGAAGACAAAACTTTAGCAGCTGCTCTAATGTCGAAATCAGAGACCTTTGATTCAACTTTTTTGCCTGGAGATAAAGGTTTGTGTTTATATTTATTTGAAAATGATCAAAGATCAGGGAAATAAAAAATGGAAAGATTTTCTTTTATAAGATAATTTAAGGATTTACCGGATTTCCTTGAAAGATTAAAAGTTCTATAGGAGAAAAACAAAAGATTCTCAAAAGAAGAAGTTTTTTTCCATAAATCAAAGAAATACGTAGAGCATTAAAGGATTCATTTTTCTTACTTCTAAATCTTGATAGAGGAAAAAGATCTAAATTTCCATTGTTAGATATTTCATGCACTCAAATTGTTAAGGGTATCATACCGTGCGTTTTATTTAAGTATGGCCATAGGGATTTACATAGTAAAAATTGTACCCTACGTTAACTTTTGTTGCCGTTCAAATTTGAAACATTTTTTTGTTTTTATTAATAAATCAAACATTTTTCTACAAAATGTACATTATTTGAAAGACATAAGCGTGTTAGAATCCTTTATTTTCGCTTTCAAAGTTGAAATTAATGACACAAATAATTAAGACAAAAGATCAACTTGGCGTAAATGTCATAATGTTTATTGACAACTAATGGTTATAAAATCGCACGAAAATTTGTTAATGTGAATTTTTTAAGAAAATGTCTGTTTATAATATTAAAGAACGGGTGGAAATTGTAACTACATACATAAAAGGCATGTCAAGCCGCGAAATTGTGGATAACTTCGCTGCGGCACATCCAAATCGTCCTATTCCTCCTTTAGTTGTCAATAATCATTATGACATTTACGCCAAGTTGATTTTTTGTCTTAATTATTTGTCATTAATTTCAACACGGAGTAAAATGTTTACCATGTAAATCCCTATGGCAATACTTAAATAAAACGCACTGTATATTATCTTTATTTCAAACTGAGCGAAAAATAATTGCATTATTAATTATAGCATCTTACACCCACTTTACGATAGTTTTCTGCTGTAAATAATAATGTAGTAAAAATTATAAAAAATGTTTAATACTAAAATATTAAATTAAAATGTATACTTTCACCTAAATTATCAAATATGAACTTTTTTGCTTCATTTCTTTCTAATTGTGTGTTTATGTCGTAATTACTATATGTATATTCGGTCGCTATATGTGTCTAATGACGTGTTAGTCTCATTGAATTTTCAACGTTATATTTTTCCATTTTAGGGATTTGCATCAAAACCAAAATGTTTATAATTACACCGCTATTTGATTTGAAGTGCAGAAATTCATTGTGAAAATGTTTTGAGGGGATAGACAGCGTTTCAGATGCGAGGTCAGATGTAACCGATTTCCGGTTTTTAAAGTATAAAATTCAGGTTATTAGTGGTATCAAAATAAATAAAATGCGATTCGACTTTCAATGCGCAGCTTCATAAGAACTGTAAATTTAGGTAAAACATGGCATATTCGATTTCAAAAATACCATTCTCCCGCTTTCAACGAAGCAAATCCATGCCAGTTTGAATCGAATGTCTGAAAAGTAAAGTCGTCGTTGAAAATGAGGTGCCAAATCGAAGATTAAATAAATTGTGTTGGTTATGAAAGCCAAACAAGAAACCTGCTATTTAAATTAATGTGCATCCATAAGAAAATCAATTTTGAAAAGTCAACGTTTCAAGTCTTTATTTTATACACACATTGTCAAATAGAGAAGTGTTCGCATAAATTACTGAGATTTATTAAAATTTTAAAAATCAAGCTGTTTGTGTTGTTTGTGTTGTAAATTCAAAATATCCTGTTTAAGGATGAAAAAATCTAATATTAAATAAAATGTATCTACTATGCGTTAATAATGGACTCATTGTTACATCGAAAACAGTTTAATAATGAGTCGTATTATTAAACTGTTTTTGGTAACTTTTAGTTTGGTTATGTTCGTGTCATGACATAATATGTCATATATCCTCTTGGATTTTACCGGCAACAAATTCTCAACAGCCTTTTGAGCGTTTTCAGCCTCCATTTTGCACACCAATTATAGAAATTATGACGGCTATTAGATTATTTTGAAATTTAGTACAAAGTGTCAATATCAGTGAACCCAACTACGCAAAAGTTCTTAGTCTAATACGAAAAGCAAAGTAGATAAAATAGTATATTACACTCGTTTAGTAAGGCGATATTGTCGCATCGTTCTATTGGGGCACTCCTTGCAAGCTCGTCGTGTCCCAAACCACTCGTGCGACAATCCGTTGCCTTACTAAACTTGTATAATAATATACTATTGTGAATCCACATACAAGTGTCAAAAGTGACTATAATTCATCATTCGTTTTATTTCAATAAAAATCAAAACAATTGTTTTCTACTAAGCATTTTTTACAAAAGATAAGATATATATCTGTTATCATTAGTGACCGGACTAAAACGCACAAAAACACAAAAATGCACTTAGAAAGGCCTAACATTTTGACAAAAAAGCATTAAAAAGGCTTAAAATTATAAAAAAATTTCTAATGTGTCGAATCCTTGATTTTTACGCTGAATGTCGTTTTTTTATAATTATTTGACCAATATGTCCTAGTACGATATACGTGCTGTCTTGAAAATTTTTAATCATCGGTACTGTAGTAACTAAAGGCAAATCCTGCTTCTCAAGTGATTTCATAAAGTCACTTACATATGTACAATTGCAACTGTAATTGGTTTTTATAATTAGCAAATTATTTTGTAATTCTACTTCTGCGTCCTGGCACCTTGTATTGTTTTCCTAGCTGTAACTGGAAATTCATTTATTAATTTTTTGAAACTGTCTAAGGTATTATCCTTGTGTATTATATAGTATATATATATCGACATTTAACTGTTAGAACTGGTTGTGGGGATAATGAGGTATTTGGTAATCTGTCTCTAAACATGTCTACCCTTAAGGGGGGTCCTGCTTTAGGAGGACTTAAAATATCGTTTTTGGGGGAATTTTTTTAGGACAGAAAAAAATGAGCAAATCTAGTGAACTTTTTACAGAATTTTATTACATATTTGAGCATTAAAGAAAAAATATTTCGAGAGAAAAATATTTAAACGGAACCGATTTTTATGCACATTTGTGCAACACCTTTCAATTGCAGTCTACAATCGGTAGGAGAGATGTAGCTCGGAATTTTTGTCTGAAACAAAAAAAAACAAAAGAAAATTGTAATTCTCATATATTTTCTTCTATGTGAACTAAAAAAAAAACAAAATTTTGAAATTCAAGATTTTTCTCAGGTTTGAAAATAAATGTGCTCTTTGCAGGAAGAGAAAATCATTTCAACTTGCTAAAAAAGTTGTTTAGAATTTTTTTTCCATTAATGTTTTTAGTTCAAATCGAAGAGAATGCTACTAAAGCTAAGAAAAGTTTTGTTTCGTTTTGATTGCTTGTCTAGTTTTCTCGCAATCACGCCCACCAGTTTAGAAAAATCGTAAAAACGAAAACTCGAGAAAACGCGCTCTAAAGTTTACGATCAGGATCTCGTTATAATCCTACTTTGACCGATTGAACTTTTTTCAGTATATAGTTCGGTGTTATGTGTCTGCGGGAAGGGGGGCACGCTTCGTTTGTCCGAGCGTTCATGCGTTCGTATATTTTTTTCTCGACACCTCACTGTGTTTAGTGCTGTATCTTTCAAAATATTGCGAATTAGCCACTATAACTTTTTATACATATTCTTAGATATATTAGGCATAGATTTGAGCATTCTAAAGCAGGATCCCCCCTTAAAGAAGCTTTAACAAATATTTGTTTGCCACATATTATTAATTTATTTACCAACGGAAACTGCAATCTTATGGTATCGGCTACTCCATTAAGTCCGTGCACTATTGCAATGAAATTAAATTCGGATAAAAAATATTCGATTTAGATGCAGCTTTTACCATATATGCTGCTGCGTCTGACAGCATGAGCAAAAGTCAGGAAAAAATGTGTAAGTTCGTCGTGAATTATTTCTTTCACTTAATTCTTTCGTACTTATTAGAAAATTTTTGACGAATGTTCATCACTTAATATTCCGAGTATTAATTTTGCCACGTTTCGTCCAAATACATCTGTTCTTTCGTATATCCATATGCAATTATTTCCAATGAAATTTTGTCATTTCCTGAATAACTTCTTTATACACTGAACTAACATAATTCGTAATAACGTCAATGTATTTTACAATTTTAATTGCAAATAAAACTTATGATTTTTAAACACGCTTGTCCCACGTCATACGTCACAACGGGGCGTTACAAAGTACAAATTCATTCTCGAAACAAATGTGTAGTGGCATAGCGAAAATTTCTTTTCGTAATTAAATAAATTTTGGAAAAAACGCGTCAAAAAGTGAGAAAAAAGCTCTAAATAGGCATAAACGATAATCGGCATGAAAATTTAAAAAAATGGCAAAATGGCGTAAAAAACTTGGTCTCAGTTTGTATCTTTTATCTGTTTTATATACAGGGTCCGCAACAACTCTGTAATTGTTCGATAGCGCCGAAATTATCCAAGATGGGAGAAAAAGGTTCAGACATGAATTATTGGAAAACAAATGTTTCATAACATAAAATTATTTTCAAATACATAGGGTGTTCCATATGCCTCTCGCCGCAACTTACTTGGTTATTTTAAATAGAACATCCTATATATTGTTGCATTTTCAAATTCTACGTAAAATTCTAATTAAAATTACATCTGAAGATGAATTTAGAAAAATTTGTATCAGTGGTATTTTATCATGCTGGAGTGTAAAATTTTGGGACCGCGATTTACAAATAGTCCTTTATATTGTGATGACCGAAAATAAAAAAAACATCATACAGGGTGTGTATAAAATGGGGCTCATTTCATGTACCTTAGAATTAAAATAGTTCAAAATTTTCAAATGCAACACCCTATATATTATTTAATGTTTGAGTTCGACATTAAATTCCTTATAGGAAATCATATTTATGCTATCGGCTTAAAATTTATAGTTTTTGAGTTATTGATAATTAAAAAAAAAGTTGACAGAAATTCACAAAAAAAATTCACCAACCACAAGTATTTAGACATATTTCATTGTGAATTTGTTATATTATTCACACATAGTATTAGAAGAAAATTTCATTTGAAATTTGTTAAACCGCGTCACCCCGATTAATTTGTCTAGGTGGTATATTAAAATCTTGCGGGGTGTGCCATGATAATGGTTCTATTATCACTGTCAAATTGGTTTTGACACTTCAACAATCACTGTTCTCCTTTGTTGTACGTCAAAACATTTAAACAGTAATTGTTCAAACAAAAAAACATGAATTATTCTGAAAATGAACTTGCCGATATGCTCCTTATTATGGGTGAGTATTTAAAAAATAGTCTCTTAGCGTCGCGTGTGGATAAGGAGAGATACCCACAGAGATGAGCTCCACAACCGAGTGCTTTTGTTAGACTGCTTGAAAGATTTTCGACTACCAAGTGTGTTAAGTATAAGAAAATTGTCAAACCTAAGCCTATTTTAACGGAATATAATGAATTGCAAATTATGGCTGCAATCGTGGAAAACCCGCGCAGAAGTTTAAAAGATTTAAGCTCGATAGTAAACATCAGTGAGACATCGGTGAGGAGAGTATTAAAAAAATACAAATTTCATCCCTATCGTATACAACTGCATCAACATTTAAATGCAGATGACTTTCAAATAAGAAGAATTTTTTGTGGAAAGAATAGATGCGAATCCATTTTTTTTATATGATGTTGTTTTTTGACGAATCGACATTTCATAAAAGTGGACATGTGAATCGACATAATATGCATTACTATTCGGACGAAAACCCACATATCATGAGACAAGTAGATGCACAACATCGGTGGAGCGTCAATGTATTGGCTGGTATATTAGGCGAAAGAATTTTTGCGCCATATTTCTTCGAAGGTTCAGTGACTGGTGTCATGTATCTAAATTTCCTACAAAATGATTTGCCGGAACTATTGGAGAATGTGCCATTGCATACGAGGAGAAATCTCTGGATTCAACACGACGGTGCCCGTCCCCATTTCTGTGTACCTGTCAGAGATTTTTTAAATCAACATTATCCCAATAGGTGGATTGGTCGTGGAGGGCCCATTCCTTGGCCGGCGAGATCACCAGATTTAACAAAACCGGACTATTTCCTTTGGGGATTCGTAAAAAAACATTGTGTACAGCACACCGCCAACGACCAGAGAAGATATGATGGCTAGCATAAGAGAGGCATTCACAATGATAACAGTAGAAATGTTGGAAAATGTGAATAGGTGTTTTCACGATCGCGCCCTATTATGTATAGAGCAGAATGGTCGTTATTTTGAACATTTAATTAATTAATAAGTTCTATAATTATTGAGTATTTTTTTTATAAATTATTATTATAAATTTATTTATTATAAATTATTCATATTATCATTATGCAGTATTATTTAAAAATAAATAAAATATACTAAAAAAATAATCCAATTTATTCAAAAAGAAAAGTTTTAGTTTACACAATAAGGAAGTTGATAGTTAAAACTATTATTCCATTCTAAAGTTTCGTAAAGTTGTCGCCGTTTAACAAACGTCAAATGAAATTTTCTTCTAATACTATTGTGAATGATATAAAAATTTCACAGTAAAATATGTCTAAATACTTACGGCTGGTGATTGTTTTCTGAATTCCTGTCAATTTTTCTTTCAATAACCAATAACTCAAAAACTAATGATTTTTTATAAGGAATTTAATGCCGAACTCAAAAATTAAATAATATATAATAATTTTACGTAAAATTTGAAAATGCAACAATATATAGGGTGTTCTATTTAAAATAACAAAGTAAGTTGCGGCCAGGGTCATGTGGAACACTCTATATATGTGAAAATAATTTTATGTTATGAAACATTTGTTTTCCAATAATTCATGTCTGAATCTTTTTCTCCTATCTTGGATAATTTCGGCGCTATTGAACAATTACAGAGTGGTGACGGACCCTGTATATTTTTAAATATATCTTTCATGCCTTAAACTTTAAGCATAATCATATTTTCTATAAATCCGGTCACATTCTATCACATTCTAATCTAATCAAATGTCACATGATTTATAGATTTAAAGATCGTTTATTAGGCAAAAATTAGCAAAGATATTTTTCATATAACTTAAAATATACTTAAAAAAGCTTCTCAAACTTTGAGGGCTGATAGTATGTTCCAAAATATACCAGAAAGACTTCATGAACATGGATCCGCAAATGGACGGTTTCGGAGATACGATTTTCTTTTATTTCCAGAATACGCATGTGTGGGCGGACGAAAATCACCATGCTATTATGGAATCCAGACATCAGGTACGTTGTTCATTGAACATTTGGATGGGCATTTTGGCGACAAGTTACTAAGCCGTGTTGTTTTACCAAACCGATCGACAGGCGCTGCTTATCTGCAGTACAAACTGGGTAATTTTTTAGACGAGATTCATTTCTACCAAAGGCAACAAATGTGGCTCCAGCACGATGGTGCTCCGGCGTAGTTTTCGATTGGCGTTAGAGAGTATTTACACGGAACTTTTGGATGAAGATGCGTAGCAAGGGGCGGACCTGTATTATGGCCTGCAAGATCGCCTGCATTAAACCCCCTTGATTTCTTTCTTTAGGATTTCTCAAAGGTCCATACCACGGAGATGTCGGGCCTGCCTTGAAATGGAATGAGGGCATCTCATTTGACTTTTTGCCTTTATTGTTTGTTCATAAATTATGTTGTTTATTTGTATGTGTGGCGCGTTGTAAAAGAACGCCAGTAATAAGACGAGTATAATATTGCAGACGACCGTATATCCGTATGTCCAATTTCGCAAACAAAAATGGACATTCAGAAGATATAATCTTATGAACAAATTAATTCAATGAAGTTGGCGCAAATGGCTCATAGTTAACTAGGTGATGAAAGATTTGATCTAATGTGCTGTATTTTACCTACAGCCAATACAAATATGCAACAACTATGCCATTTATGGAATCTAGACAACGATCGTACTCATAGTTTATACAAAATGTTATTAAGAGCGCGCGTAAGAGTTCCAATCTAATATAATTCCCAATAATCTTAATATATTATTCATTAATAAATTTTTACATAGGTCCTGCATCTTTTCTACATTGTTGTCAATTAAATCGACTTTCTAGATGGACAAACATTTTAAGTCCAAAAAAGGAGACATGTGACTTCTAATGTATTCTAATATTTTCCTAGGTTTCCATACGTTTAACATTCAACGTTTTATTATATAATTTTAATTTGTACCCTTCATTATTAAGCTTAATTCTGTTAGTTGAATATCTTATCTTATGTGACTGCTATGAGCGTGTATCATTTTGTTTTTTTCTGCAACCTTTATAAAGAATGTCATCTCTAGATTTTGCTATCCAGGTTGTAGTCAACACTGGTGTCTTTCATTTAAACTTAGCAGTTCTTGCCAAGTAATACCAATATAATGCAGCATATTTCCTCCACTTTCATTATTTTTGTTTGTCTTAATCTCCATATTTTCTATAAGTTTTTCTTAACTTTGACTTCATTACCACTGTTCGAGCGTTTCAAATTATCATCGGCTATAGCAGCCACCTTCGAGGTCGAAGCTTCATGGTGACTGTAGTCATGGTGCGGGAGAAGTTTGTTAGGTTGATAAAAATAATAAATACTGTCAGTCACGTTTTATGTGAACTAAAAATAAAACCATTGAAATATTTTGTACGACGTCATTCATTCACCTTCGGTCCACACATTTTCAAGCTGTAAACAGTACAACCACCTTTATGAACATTTTTTACCCCCTAGCTTTATTGTCACTCTTAGGTAAGTAAACACAAAATGCAGTTATTTTCATAATCCTATAACGTCTTCCTTTTCTGGGTGCAGTTTATTCCTCTTTCAATTCTTCTTGTATATTCATACTTATTTTAGACTTAAATATTAGTTCGTCATATCGCTCTATACTTCAATACTGTATTAAATACCGTTAGTCTCTAGGTATGATTCTTTAAACATAACTCTATCCTCTTTCCAGTTAGTCTTCGTCTTCATGATTGACTTATAATTCTCTCTCTATGTTACCAGTTACCGTATATTTTCCCCATGCTCTTTAGAAATTGTTCCCTTTCCGTTTTGGTTAAAGTATCTTTAAATTATCAAATCATATTCCTCCAAAGCATGTTGAGTATCTATTAATTTCGAGCAAAGCGTTGCATCTAATTTCCTATTATTTCAAGTTTTCTTCGTTCATTCTCTTTATTATACCTCGTTTTACTTTTGTTAACTATATTTGTATATGTAATCATCCACCTAGTTAATCGTATAATATATTAGAATTCTGTTTCTGTATATATATATATATATATATATATATATATATATATATATATATATATATTCATTTTTTTTTGCCCCAACTCCCCCTTCACTCCTTATATATAAAAAATATATAATAATAGTGTGACATGGGAAAAAATTAAATAAACATATATACATATATAATAATTGTAAACAAACCAAAAATATACAAACACATATAAGAGAAACAATCGATATAAAATAATAAAAAAATGTAATAAAAAAAATACTGTACAAAATGCAATAATCTTACAAGACTAACAGAAAAATGAACTACACAATTATGCCCGGATGTCGAATTGTCTGCACATGTTCATAATGGGTGAATTGAAATAATTAATTGAATTGTAGTTAAACGTTCTAAGTAATCTAGTATTAAGATGCGGAACATGAAAGTTAAATAAACATAGGAAATCATTGCAAGATATAATGCTGTTAACTGTTCTAAATAAAAAGACACCTGTGCAATAAGTCGTCGCATTTGCAAGGATTGAGTGAAAAAATCTAATTGTAGAGCATTCCTGTTATAACCACGAGGAGGATAAAAGCCATGGGTTTTAAAATATAAAAATTTCAAAAACTTTCTCTGAATGCTTTCCAGTATATCGATATGAACTGAATAAATGGGGGACCAACCCACAGAACAATATTCAAGAACACTGCGAACATATGCAAAATACAAACTTTTAATTGCATCTAGTCACAGCTATTTCTAATGGCAAATCCAAGCATATTGCATGCTTATTCGCAAATGGCATTGATATGAGCAATAAATGATAGTTTGACATCAAACATAACTCCTAAGTTTTTAAATGTATTTACATTTGCATGAGGGATCCCACAAATGTTATAATTGAAATCAATCGTGGAAAAATTACGGCAACATGACATATGCCTACATTTTTTAATATTAAATGATAAACCATTGTTATAACACCAAACAGATAAAGCATCTAAATCATCTTGTAGACATACACAATCCTCAAAAGTTAAAAAAATTTTAAAAAGCTTGAGATCGTCAGCATATAATAAAATGTTGCTTTTTACAACGGAAACAATGTCATTAATGAACATAATGAAGAGTAGAGGACCTAAATTGGTACCTTGAGGTAGTCAAGAAGGTGAGTGAAAAGGCTCTGAAATATAACCTCAATGTTCTACGACATTACTTCTATTAAATAAATAACTACCAAGTAATTGAATAATATTATTAGATAATCCAAATCTATCAAGTTTACGAAGAATAAGAGAATGCGGAACCAAATCAAACGTTTTAGAGAAATCGGTATATATAACATCAACTTGCTTCCGATCTGCCAATACCTCAGAAACATAATGTGTAAACAAACTTAAGTTAGAAACTGTTGATCTACCTGAGAAAAGTCCATGTTGAAGTGGAGTAGTATTTTTTTCTACGTGTTTAATACATTTTGCAATTATAATTTCAAAGATTTTAGCGAAATTTGAAATGAGAGAGATTGGACGATACTTTTTAACATCGGTAGAAATGCCCTTCTGAAAAACGGGAGACACTCGAGCAAGTTTCCAATATAGCTTTCATATATAAAGCTGTATTGCAATTATAGTCGTAGTAAGTGGAAGGAACAGCAATATTTGGACGATCACGACAGAGCACAATGAATTCTGGTAAAATGAACGTATTTTAGTATTAAGCCCTCTAACATTCTCATAATTAAGCATATATTCTTCCACATTGTTACCGCATACTTGCTGTGCTTTAAGTCGTTTTTTTTTGAATAATTTTAAAGAAACCATCGAAATTTCTTATAAATAAATTCGTCTCACCATTTGCCAATCGTTCATTCAATTCATCCTTTAGTTTAGCTTTCTGTTTAAGTTGCATCGGCGTGAAATCTTGAGACAGGAACACTCTTGAAAATTCCGGGGTATTCTTCAATTTATAAGAATTGCGAATAACAGAAGTGTAATTATTAAGGTCTTGAAAAACAATTTTTATTGGTCGTGGCTTATTCGTCTTCGGTTCTTTCCATAATTTGTACATGCTATACTTTCCTTGAGCAGCGCTTTCCGATATGAGAGACAATATTGTCCGGGTAGATGTATCAACTTTTTTGTCACCATTTACACACTGGCATGATGAATTCAAAATTTCAGGCAGATTGTAAATAATAAGGTTATTTTCATGTTTTCCTTTGATTCGAATTTTTATTGTGGATCATTTCCATGCTGTAAAGTTCTTTAATTCTGTAAAGTAGAAATAAAGCTTTGAAAAACATTTACGGTAGGCATCAAACTTTCATTATGATTCATACTTGTTTTAATTCGAATATGAAATGTGACTGCAATCAGACATTCAATTGGTTAAAAAATGTTTATCAAAATCCAAAAACACATTGTCTACAAAAACCTATGATCTACTTCAATCGAATAGAATATTTACTAAATTACTTCAAAATATTGATTACCCTTGACAATGTTAATAAAATTATGTATAAAAAGTGAAACTAAAGAGTAGTTATTTACTAAGATATTGTTTAAGTAAGGCACCTGCATAGAGACTCTACCAAACAATTTACATACCGTATGCAGATTTATTAGTAAGAAAATTTTCATTGTGGCTCCATCTGAACTCGAGCAGCAAAACTAAAGACTGTGCATTGTAGTTAAGAAGTCGGATGTTCACCAAATTTACAGAAAGCTAGATTTATTGGAAGTTGCAATAGCTAAATATACTTTCATATTACTACCTGTCAACAGATTACAAACTCAATGCATCTATACAAAATTCTCGAACGAATCATGAATAATAATGAATTATGTTATTCGTTATTGCACTATTATGCACATGCTATTACACTTTAACATAAATAAAATATTGACATTTAATTCTTGCCTTGTATTTTGATAGCAATATATCAGTTTCCCCGTAAAACTGGTTGCAGTTTCACAAGCGCTGTTATATATAAAATCGAGTTGAATTTAAATTCTCGTAGACAGTAAATGTGTGTTATGTCAGTGCAGCTCTATCTTAGAATCATTTCCCTATTTATTTGTTCAAGGCGGATACTGTACCAAATGTATCCATAAAACTTCTTGAAAGAATGTAGCTGGCAAACCGCATTAATTTGGTTTAGCGCAAGTATTAAATTTTCTTCTTAAATTACCACGTTTAATTTTAGTTATAAAATTTTATTTAAAGGATTTTATTGAGAAACATTTTAATTCGTAATATGAATGAAACCTCGTCGTGTACGTTTTTATATGGCAGTTATTTTATAAATTAATATTAGATGAGTAACATAACATAAATATTATATTTATAGAAAATTGCTAATATGGTAAATGGTTTATATTGTTTGTAGTGTATTAAATAACTTTCAAGTTTGTATATTTATTACAATGTTCACTTGCTTCTTTCAATCGCTTCACTGCAGATTCTCTTCAGCCGATTTTCTGTTCTGCAATGAAATGCCGTCTTCGCAGAATATTTTAGTGTCGATTTCATTATTTTAACGTGCCTCCTTACTATGAATTTGAATCGAAATAATGTTCGTTGAAGTTATACATAAACCAATTTAATGAAAATAGAAAATGTGTGGAGCAATTCACGTTCATGTGCTTGATTTTGGCCAATTTTATCTTGAATAACAACCAGCCCCTCAATCAATATAGCATTAACAACTCCAAGAGATAATATTATTACATTCCACATTTTATTACTAATGCACAAATTTATTTCTTTAATATTTTTGTCAGGGAGTTCCTTTTTTTTAATCAATGTCTATTTTGTGGTTTCGAATAAAATTCAATAATTACATAATTTTTTAAGGCGATCTGCATATGTGTTTATAATAGGATGATTAATAAACCCAAGAATTTAAATGTACCATAGCATATCAAATAGAAACCTTATTTCGTGTCACCGGCCGCCGCCAGAGAACAGCTATATACATACGTGTGAGTTGGCTCAAAACATTGGTGTTTTTATATTATCGAAAAATCAAACATTAATTAACATTTCATATTCATGAACATTCATTTTAATAAATGTCCAATGCTAGTTTGACAAGTTTAATAAATCCTCATGAACTGCATCCTATAAATTAAATATTTTTTGTAATAAAACAATATTATAACAATATTTAATTTGTATGTCAAATAATAAATATTGTGTTTGATCATATTAGGGTATAGGTCAAAGACATATTTTTATGATTCTTAGTCAGAGATAACTGGGATCTTACAAACGGTGAGTTCCAGTCCTGGTCCCGTTTTATATTAATTTATAATTCAAAAGTGGTATATGCTGGGAGACATTAAAACAGTTATTACAATATTTAATATTCATTCTTGTAACGATAAATGTCTATGGATTTAAATTCACTTTTAGGATTGTTTTCTATGAATAATGCAAAGCCACTGCATTTGAACTCAACTAATACAAGTAATTATAAATTTATCGCCGTAACGAAAATATTAATACGCATATATTTATCAATTACCACATTTTTAACAACCTATTAAAATTTATTTTCTTTTCCTACTTGTTCGATAAAAGTAGAAACATCTGATATGCGTCAAAAAAGTTCTTTTATCAGATTTTGATTGATGTTAAACCTGGTTTCGTATTATTTCAGAAGCTTGTACATGACTGAAACTCGCGAGAGCGTTTGGCCTGGCGATGATAGACGTAAACAATGTCTTCTCTACTAACTTTTTGCTATCCTAAAACTGTGATTTACGACATCCGGAGCGGGATTTGACTGCTCGCTGTTCTGTATCTGCTCTTTTATATCCGTCATTTAACATCTCTTCATTACTTACAATAAAACGGCTTATTTTCAGAAAGGAACTTCACACACACAGACGCACCACCTATTACTATACCAAGAACGTCGTTTATGCCGTCATATTTTTTGCTTAGCATTCCGCGAACCACCAACTTTTATACAAAGGTCATATATTTTAAAATTTGCCTGTTGCGTAAATTGTTTTACTTTTATTGCATTATCGATATAATTTAATTAATCTGCAGATTCCTATATTGGATATTTTCCATATCAACCAACTAGAAATAATCGCATTATCGATATAATTTAATTAATCTGCAGATTCCTATATTTGACATTTTCCATGTCAACTCACTATAAATAATGGGCAATTAATTTCTATTCGTAATAATTCCATCCGCGTAATTTGGCGAAAATTTGCAAATGAAAATTTTAATATAAATAAAAGCTAGTTTCTCTAGCGACGCCTTTATGAATTTAATTATGTGTGATGCCCGATTCTCAACAATTTTCCTACATTGATTCCTTGTAATGCACGACTGGAATGAAATTCAGTGCCTGTTATAGATCGGTCTTTGTTATAGCCCTAATAAAATTAAAGTTTTTGAATGTGAAGATTATGTATATCGTATGTAATTCTCTTTTTGGCCCTGCTACCATTATTTGTAATTATTCATCTCTCTTAGAAGTATTTCCTTTATTTTTTTGTGAATAGCTGTATGTGCAGGTCCTGTTTGATTTTAATTGTTATTAAACGTGTACATACATGTAAGTTGATCTCAGAAGGCAAACCCAACCCAAATCAACGCAAGTTAACACAACTCAACCTAACTTTGTTCACTTTTTACTCTTTATTTATGTTAATTATTTAACTTTTTTCTCAGTTCAAAGGAAAAACTAAGAAAATTTAGAGTAAAACATGAGAAATATGGTTTTAATAATTTTCATAAATAATTTACATCGTTGTATACGATTTCGTTGTATACGTAACTATTTTTTGCATTTTAGATCTTTATTAAATTTTTTACAAAGCTGAGGCAATCGCTTTAATTCCACTGCATTTCGAATTATGTATGTAATTTTGTTTCTTATATTTTGACGTTTAAATTAACCGTTTTCTTCTTTGTTTCAGGTGAGTTCCAAATAGTTATATCATGTAAGTGTCACATAAAGTGTTTATAATGTTCATGTTTCGACTAGTAATAGTAGTAATGAAATTTAACTAGTGTTAAGCATTGGCATCAGAAAATATGGTACAGATAAAATTTTGAACAGATTGTAAATATTCATGGATTATGATATAATTAGCTTCACCTAAAATCACTTCTCGTTAACTCAATTATTGAGAACAGGACCATTACTAAAGGAACCTGTTTTCTTTTTTATCCTCTGCCTCAAAATAAATTGTTATTCTCAATGCTTTAAATAGTCCTCTCCCTTTTCAAGAATTCTATATACCACCTTTCTCTCTTTTCGAAATTCTCTGCAGCCCACATCGAAACATATTCCTTCTTGTTGTCTTTCCACAAATATATTGTATCTAGAATTAAATTCACTTACTTGATTAGTTTCCTGGTGAACAAAATTGGGAATGGAAATAACATTTTTCAAGAAGTATCCACAACTCTGATTACTAACAGAGGCTTATTCGGCCACCAAATACATGAAAAATACACCGAAATTTAATGCCGATTTTCTTTGTCAAAATCAATCACAAGGTTTCCTGTTAACGCCACTACTAAGCCAGATATGCAAATATTTTCCAAATTTATGTAGAAATCATACACATAAAGCATAACTGCTTAGGTTTTAATGTGCAATATAAGATTATTCTTCCGTTTATAATAAAATTGACGATACAGGGAAAGTGTCCATACATTGATTTTTACAAATTTAATGCATTTGAATCAATTATCGCATTATCGGTGCATATACTACAACCTATTTATATAATTTATCGTACCATCGATTATTATGATCGTTTTATGTTAAACATTTATTGATAATTATAAGGTACATAATACCATAGATACTCATAATACGTTAGATACAATAACACAAATGCTAGAACACAATTATTTATGAACATGAACTTCAAACTTTTCACAATTCTTAAAGTTGAATGATACGCATTTCGTGTCCATCATCATAGTCAAGTCTTCTGCAGCTTTACTGGAATCATTCGGATGGGGTGATTCAGCATACATTATATCCAAGCCTCTTACATCCTCCAAAGTTTTACCTGTACGTGCAAATTCCATTGATTCTGTAGTTTTTGATTCACTGCTTATTGATTCGTTTCCGACCTGAATCCTGTTCGCAATTGAAACTTTCTTTGTCAGGTTTTATGGCTGGTGTACATAGCTGGATTTTCAACTGTGAGATATGACGCAATCTTC
Source organism: Geotrupes spiniger (assembly GCA_959613385.1). NCBI lineage: Eukaryota > Metazoa > Arthropoda > Insecta > Coleoptera > Geotrupidae > Geotrupes > Geotrupes spiniger. The sequence continues at coordinate 5,843,456 of OY390736.1, read as the reverse complement.
TTAGTAATTTTTGAGAAAAAATAATATCACAAGGCTGAATTTGTGTGTAACATGCCGCGGCCGTAATGCTATATATTTCTTAAATAAAGCCACTAGATTAATATCACATTCAGATAAAACGACAAAAAATCTTTCCTGAGTTTTTGAGTCGGGAACGGTAACAACTATCTTACTCTCTAACATCTCAACATCGTCTGTAGACATTTTCACTAATTCATTGGTTCTACAAGCCCCACCTAGCCCAATCAAAAAGGCCACTTTCATAATTAAAAACTCTTTATCTGGAGCTGTACACACAAATTCTTTAACTTGCTCTCTCGTGAGTACTTTGGATTTCTTAACTCGATATCCAACATTTTCCTTCAATTCCAAACAAGCTCGCAACATACTGTTCTTTGGCCAAAAGATGAAGGAGAATATTCATTTAAGAGTTTCACAAAATAGGCTAGCCCCGCCCAGTCTCTGTAGCAACGTCCTCGATTATTATAAATCACATAATGTTCTTGTTATATTAATAGCTATTATAAATTATTTTCATCACGATCACGTTCAAACGTATATAAATCTGATGTTTCTCCTACAAATTTCAAAAGCTAAAGTCACATTAATCGCAATAATGACGCCTAAATTATTTCCATGTAATAATTTCATCGTTTAATTTCAAGCGAATATGTGTAGCTGAATGTTACATATATTTGGTATCAAATCACTCATCATGGTATATTCCTACAAGCTTTCCATGTATTCGCACTACCATAACTTCTTTCATAAGTTAAAATTTCCAACATTACATTTTGACATTAACGTTGAGTTCAAATATTGGCTTGTTTGTGTTTTACAAACATGATCTAACATGCTGGTCTAAATAATTTTGTATAATTTTCTCAATTTCAAGGTATTTTATAATTATTTTCAAATCCACTAAACTTTATATTTTCCCCTCTGCCTAATTTGTTATTAAAGCTTTTTTCTAATTACTTGAAAATTAATTGCTTTTTGACAGGAGCAGCAACAGTATTTTGCTGCGTATTTTATAAGATTTTCCTTGAAATTAAAATGTCTCTCACTTTTTACTTTCTTATACATTATGTATAAATAAGTATACACGAAAGATGGTCGAATCTTACACCTCAATGGTGCAGTGAACATTAATTAAAACAGGTCCATGGTCCACTTCCACTTCGAAAGTGTTTCGAAGAAATTTAGAAATTGCAAAACACCCGATGTAAAACGATTCAATTTGTTCGGGGCGATTTTTGGGCAGTTCACCTTTAAAAGTGTTTTAATAGATAGATCGATAATAAAATGTTTTATAATTGGCTTCAAAATCATGCATTTTCCAGCAGAACTAACCCGGCTGGTCGGCGAATAGATGCTATCTTTAGGTAATTGAGAATTGCCTATGAAAGGTCGACAAAATCCACTGCAAGAAAGGGACTTGAATATTTCTGCCCGCGGCAGGCATATTTACCGAAATGCAATTGTAATCTTTCTTTGCCTGAAAATTAAAACAAAATAATTGTGTGAGGCCTAAATTATAGAATTAAAAATACATGTACATGTGCAGACGGGACTTAGCAAACATTTTCGAAATATTTGTTGCTTGCCGGCGTGACTATCTTCTGCCTCTGGCGATAAACGATGCAGGGGATGTTGATGAATATATGCAGGGTGGAGCAGCTCATGCGACACGGAGTTTCTATGGAAAACCATGGAATATTGCGAATTTTTACTGGTTGGCTAGATGTAGAATATCTGTATGCACAATTTAAAATTATTTTGAGATATACAGTGTTGCAAAAAAGATACATATCAATGTTATGGTTTTTTAAATGGAAGTGTTTGTTTTCTTTCGCATGCTTTGAAAGGGCTGTAGTGTCTGCGGATTTTAAAGTGACACTGTATTTGTGGGAATACATTCTTTTATGTAAGTATTGTTCGGTTTGACCAACAACAACAACAATAACTAATACAATCACAAATCATAATAACAAATATAAAAACAACAACTCAAAAAAAAAACTAAACACCCACTACAAAAGCATGTGTATGAAACTAAACAATTCATTAAAAATAATCAACATCTTTTAATTTTGAAAGCTGATAAAAGTAACAAAACGGTAATAATGTACAAACAGGATTACATACATAAATTGGAAGATATGTTGAATGAAGAATAAACCTATAAAACATTACAAAACGATCCCACAAATAAATACCAACTTAACGCAAACATATTAATTACAAAATGGTGTAAATTTTGCCATTACATTTTGCCTAACTCTACATACTTTAACTTTAATGACAAATTCTATCTACAAAAATATGGAACAGCCATGGGCTCACCCATATCTGCAACTATCGCAAATCTTGTAATGGAAGACATTGAAAACACAACACTTGCTAAACTTGACAAAAAAGGGAATATAAAAATATCTTTCTTCAAAAGATATGTCGATGATTGTATCTTAGCTATCCCAAAAAACACAGAAATTACAATTTTAAAAGAGTTTAATACGTTCGATCACAAATTACAATTTACTTTTGAAAAAGAAAAAAATAACTCAATAAACTTTTTAGATATTAGTGTACATCACAATAATGGTACTTTTTACACCAATTGGTATAGAAAACCGATCCACTCGGGACGCTATTTAAATTTTCTTTCTTGCGCTCCTAATTGCTATAAAAACAGTATAATCAACAACTTAACAGATAGATGTTACATGTTTTCAGATAAAAGATTTCTAAATGAGAATGTAAGCAAAATAAAATTAATGTTACACGAAAATAACTACCCTGAAAACTATGTAAATGCAATCATTAATAAACGATTGAAAAAACTCACAATAGAAAACGAAACAAACGTAGAAGCATCACAAAGCACAACTGTCAATAGTATTAATAAAAGCAACAGTAGAATAGCTCCTAAAACCAATGACTTAAAGGAAACTAATAAATATGTATCAATAAACTATCATCCAAAATTATCAGAACAACTACAAAAAGTACTAGCAAATTGCAATATAAAAATCGCACATGGCCACCACAATAACAACAACAAACAGTTTTTCTCAAGATTAAAAACAAAAATACCACACAATAAAAACACACACACAATATATAAAATACAATGTAATGACTGCGACGGAGCATACGTTGGTCAAACTGAACAATACTTACATAAAAGAATATATTCCCACAAATACAGTGTCACTTTAAAATCCGCAGACACTACAGCCCTTTCAAAGCATGCGAAAGAAAACAAACACTCTTTCAATACTGAGAATCCGGAAATCTTAGAGATTGAAAACATTATAAAAAAAGAATTTTCAAAGAAATGGTTTATATCAACATGGATAATAATAACATCAATTACAAAACAGACACACAGCACATCAGTGCAATATATAATAACATTTTAAAATAACACATAATGAGACAAAAGAAACTAAAACAAATAAATTATTCAAACACATTTTTATTATTTTAGATTTTGTTTGCATCTTTAGTATTAATGATTATTAATAAGTAAGTCGTAAAACTTTGCCAAATAATATTTCAAACTTTATAAACTTTTGAAGAATCGCTGAAATAAATAAAAACACTAGAATAAATAAAAACACTCCAATAAATACACGGCTTCAAAAAGATCCTCATCTGTTTGCACACTAAAAATTTTAATATTAAATTATACGTTTATGAACATGCACGACGATAAAACACGGCATTTTAATAATTTACGCAAATCAAAAATGATTTTAGAATTTTTAATATGTTATATTGTGACAAATTGTGTATGTTCTACTAATGTGTATATATATGTATGTAAGTAAATACCATGTTGATTTTTTATGTCATTACTAAGAATTTCATGATTTGTAGATAAATGTAATCGTTCTGTTAGCCAAGAACTTTGATAATGAAATAGACATATTTCGAAACGTAAGAAAATAAATGGTAAATATAATAAACAACCATTTCTTTTGTTTCTTTAACATAAGTTAATAAGCAAAATTAAATTACCGGTCACAAAATTTTTCCAACAAGGAGAACTTGAAGAAAGAAGAAAATATATATATATATATATATATATATATATATATATATATATATATATACTGTCAGTTCTTCTAAGTCAGCGAGACCTAGAAGAGCTTCCTGAAGATGGCAGATGGGACTCTGGCGAAACGTCGAAACGACCCTTCGGGGAACATTTCTACAACGCGGTTCACAACCCGAGAACCAAGAAGCACAGATTTCAGCTGCGAGAACTTACGCACCAACATACATATGTATATATATATATATATATATATATATATATATATATATATATATATATATATACAGTGTGTTTCACTTAAGAGTGTAACAACCTCATCTCTTTTTTATTTTTAGTCCAATTTTAGTAATTTTTTTTCTCAAACGCAGAATACTTATTGCTCCATTTACTTCCGAAAAATCAAGAAATCACTTTAGGGACTTTTTTATCGAAAAATTTTACTCGTAATAATTGATCAGAATTGTCCAAAAGCCATAAATCTTCATGAAATTTTGATTTCATGAAAATTAAAAATGTTAAAATTTCCCGTAAAAGTCCATAAATACTTATTACTAGCTGGGCCGAAAAAAGGATGCTGTAAAAATTTTGTTTGAAACAAACTCTAAACTGTCAAAGTTGTTTAAAGTTGTTGTTTAGGCGCAGCCACCTGTGCAAATAACATTTACCGAATTGGAATTATTTTTGAAGAAAATTTTAACATTTTTAATTTTCATGAAATTTTGGATTTAAAGTTTTTGGGCAATTCTGAACAATTATTAGTAGTAAAATTTTTCGGTAAAAAAATCCCTAAAGTGATTTCTTGATTTTTTCCATTTATTTTGCATCGCAGGTTGCTTTGCATTTAAAGGAGACAATTGGTTTGGGAGTAAATAGAGCAATAAGTATTCTACGTTTGGGAAAAAAATTACCAGAATTGGACTAAAAATAAAAAAGATATGATGATAGATGGTCTAATCTTACACCTCAATGGTGCAGTGAACATTAATTAAAACAGGTCCATGAAGACTAACTGGTGGATATATATATATATATATATATATATATATACATATATATATATATATATGTAGAGGTATTTTCTTCGGAATTGGACACAAGTGAGGGAATAAAATAATTAAATTATTTCATTAGCTAACGTTTCGCTTTTATTATATAAAAAGCTTCTTCAGAGCTACAAGTAACAGAAAACATATATTATTTAACATTATGAGGAGAGCAAGTAACAGTCTACTACTCACCTATCGAAAAACAAAATGAATTAATTACAACATTGATTTAAAACAATTTAGAACACATTAACTACACATTTTTATTCGATAAATAATCGTCGTCTACTGACCGTCGTGTCCTGGTGTACGAGCGGATCTTTTCCATTGTTCTTGCTTTTTTCTTAATTTAAAGCTATTTTTTGTTGTTTTTTGTCTTATGTTATCTTTTAGGTTATTATAACATATAACATACGAAATCATGTCTGTCCTATAATATTTTTGTATACTGAATTAATCAAGGAATTTTCATTTTTGATGTTAATAGTATTTTTTATGGTGTTTATATATAGTTCCTCTAAGATTAGTCGTTTTCCTAAATTTGTTTCGCTATCTAAAATCCTAACTCCATCAAAGTCAAAATGGTGTGACGCCAACGCCGTTTTTTCTTTCTTATTTATGTAATGTTGTGCACAATAGTGTTTATGGTTTTGAATGCGTCTTCTCCAATATTGTTTCGTCTGGCCTATGTAACACGAATATATATATATATATATATATATATATATATATATATATAATTAGTTATTTTACGGAAACACTCCGTTGGGTTTGCGGTCTTAATAAGGGCGATTTATTCTATATCTTTATTAATAGTCTATATTTCGTGGATCATTATCCACATCATCAGGACTTCTACAAAAATTATAAATAGAAGATGTAAAATAATTATGGTATAACTTACTCAAATTGATACAATATAAAATTGGACATCCAATACAATAAGAACTAACAAAAAGGTTCAATTCAAAAGTGTCACCAAAATCAAATCTTACAAATTAATAAATAAATCAATTTTTGACAGAAAAGCCTACTAATTACAATATCAAAATAGGAAAATGACTTGAACACGAAAAAACGAAGGTTATTGTGTTGAAAAAAATATGATTTAAAATATGAAACAGCAACAGTCACGAGACATCCATAGAGTTAGAAAAAAGGAAGTACTAAGAAGGATCATCCAATAAATTTGTATATATGACACTTAAACCATCGATATCTTGTCTAGAGTTAATAGTATGTGCATTCTCTTTTATGAAGCACATTTCTAAAAAAATTCTCTTTTGATAATTTCTTTCAATTTCCAAAATCTTAACACCATCCCAATCAATATTATGCTTATCAAATCTGGCATGAGAGGAAAGAGCACAAGCCCTTGGTTTACAATTAATATCACTTTTATGTTGTGTAATCCTCCTTTTTAATTGTTGGCATGTTTGACCAATATAAACATTTCTACAATCCTTACAATTAATTTTATATATAACATTAGTTTTTGATAACATATTAGTACGATCCTTTATGTTAGAGAAAAGGTTTCCAACTGTGTTTACACTAAACTTAGCCACTGTTATGTTACTGTACTGTGTAGAAAATGACTTGATTAATTGACTAGTTAAATTGTGAACATAAGGAAGCGACTTAAAAATCTTAATGTCATCCGGACTAACGGTTCTGTTAGTATTCAATTGTACATCAACCGAATTAAAAAGAATTTTATTCAGCAAATTAACAGGGTAAGAATTTTCTCTAAAAATATTAAAAAGGATACGTAAATTCTTTTGATATAATGAAGGATGTGCGATCCTCTTAATTCTATTCTTTAAACATAAAATGCAATTAATTTTCATTGTTAAAGGGTGATATGATGAAAAATGAATAAATCGGTTTGATGTTATCTGTTTACGATGCCAATCGAGAATAATGATATTATTAATTCTAATAAGTTTGGTATCTAAAAAGGCTATGGAATTATGAATATCTTCCTTTGCAATAGTAAATTTAATATTGGAATTATAATTATTAAACACATCAAAGATTTCTTCAACTTTGTCTACTGGTACTGCACAGATGATATCATCGACATATTTCTTTAAAAAAGGTAATTCAAAAGACAAGCCCTGTACACAAATATTCAATAGTTTGTCCATGACTAATTGTGCCAAAATTGGACTAATGCTAGATCCCATCGGACAACCCATGTTTTGAGAATAGTATACACCTTCATATACGAAATAATTAGATTCACATATGAAATTAAGAATCTTAATACATTCTTCTCGTGGTATCTCAGTAAAATTACAAATGGTATTCCAATTATCAATTATACAATCGATAACCAGACATTTAGGTATATTACTAAATAGGGAGATAACATCAAGGCTAATCAAGATGTAATTATCTGGTAACACAAAATTATTAATAAAGTCAGCAAATTCCAAAGAATCTCTTGTAAAAAAAATTTTATCATTATTATATGATATGGTTAAAATATTAGTAATAAATTTTGTAAGATTTTCCAAAACAGTATTTAAACATGATACTATTGGACGGAGAGGTATGCCTTCTTTGTGATGTTTTGGAGATCCATAAAATTTAGGTGCAACACCATTATATGACATAAGAGATTTAGCTACAGCTTTATCAATATAATGTTTATCTCTCAGAGATCTAATCATTTCGTTGTTTCTGGTTTGAATGTTATTCGTGGGGTCTTTAGTTAATTTAGTATATAAATTATCTTGATTCAGTAATGCAGATATTTTCCGAGTATAATCATCTTTTGATATCACTACTGATACGTTACCCTTGTCAGACTTCAAAACTAATATATTGGGGTGTTCTTTTAGGAATTTTTTACAATTATAAAAAAGCTTATTAAATATATCTCCCGTTGACTTATTCTTACGAACAAAATTAGTTAAAATATTCGTAAATCTAGCTCTAAGGTTGTCTCGCTGTTGAACATCAACACAATCTATTATAGATTCTAAATTAGCTAACAGTTTCTTAATGTTCAAATCTTTGTTAACAGGTTGTATACAAAATTTAGGGCCCATAGCAAGTATAGTTTTAACATCGTTAGGAAGAGGAACATCACTGATATTAGTAATCCACTTATCTTTTATTTTAATTGATTGTTTACTAAAATCAACTAGTTTATTAAATTTGTTAATTAATCTATGTTTAATATTTTTGAAGATTATTTTGTATTGAGCTGTCTGTCTATAATTAAATTCATTAAAGATAAAGTGGGGTAACACATCAGAAACCTCCTCTTTTAACTTATATAATTGAGTGGTTAGGCTACTAATATTTTTATACGCAAAATTAATTTCTATTGATAATATCTTCCGTTTTAACCTTTCATTAAATGATGCAAGCTGTTGTCCCGAATTACCATTTTTTATGTCCAATAAATTGTAAAGACTCTTTAAACTTTAAACGGGACAACAGCTTGCATCATTTAATGAAAGGATAAAACGGAAGATATTATCAATAGAAATTAATTTTGCGTATAAAAATATTAGTAGCCTAACCACTCAATTATATAAGTTAAAAGAGGAGGTTTCTGATGTGTTACCCCACTTTATCTTTAATGAATTTAATTATAGACAGACAGCTCAATACAAAATAATCTTCAAAAATATTAAACATAGATTAATTAACAAATTTAATAAACTAGTTGATTTTAGTAAACAATCAATTAAAATAAAAGATAAGTGGATTACTAATATCAGTGATGTTCCTCTTCCTAACGATGTTAAAACTATACTTGCTATGGGCCCTAAATTTTGTATACAACCTGTTAACAAAGATTTGAACATTAAGAAACTGTTAGCTAATTTAGAATCTATAATAGATTGTGTTGATGTTCAACAGCGAGACAACCTTAGAGCTAGATTTACGAATATTTTAACTAATTTTGTTCGTAAGAATAAGTCAACGGGAGATATATTTAATAAGCTTTTTTATAATTGTAAAAAATTCCTAAAAGAACACCCCAATATATTAGTTTTGAAGTCTGACAAGGGTAACGTATCAGTAGTGATATCAAAAGATGATTATACTCGGAAAATATCTGCATTACTGAATCAAGATAATTTATATACTAAATTAACTAAAGACCCCACGAATAACATTCAAACCAGAAACAACGAAATGATTAGATCTCTGAGAGATAAACATTATATTGATAAAGCTGTAGCTAAATCTCTTATGTCATATAATGGTGTTGCACCTAAATTTTATGGATCTCCAAAACATCACAAAGAAGGCATACCTCTCCGTCCAATAGTATCATGTTTAAATACTGTTTTGGAAAATCTTACAAAATTTATTGCTAATATTTTAACCATATCATATAATAATGATAATAGTTTTTTTACAAGAGATTCTTTGGAATTTGCTGACTTTATTAATAATTTTGTGTTACCAGATAATTACATCTTGATTAGCCTTGATGTTATCTCCCTATTTAGTAATATACCTAAATGTCTGGTTATCGATTGTATAATTGATAATTGGAATACCATTTGTAATTTTACTGAGATACCACGAGAAGAATTTATTAAGATTCTTAATTTCATATTTGAATCTAATTATTTCGTATATGAAGGTGTATACTATTCTCAAAACATGGGTTGTCCGATGGGATCTAGCATTAGTCCAATTTTGGCACAATTAGTCATGGACAAACTATTGAATATTTGTGTACAGGGCTTGTCTTTTGAATTACCTTTTTTAAAGAAATATGTCGATGATATCATCTGTGCAGTACCAGTAGACAAAGTTGAAGAAATCTTTGATGTGTTTAATAATTATAATTCCAATATTAAATTTACTATTGCAAAGGAAGATATTCATAATTCCATAGCCTTTTTAGATACCAAACTTATTAGAATTAATAATATCATTATTCTCGATTGGCATCGTAAACAGATGACATCAAACCGATTTATTCATTTTTCATCATATCACCCTTTAACAATGAAAATTAATTGCATTTTATGTTTAAAGAATAGAATTAAGAGGATCGCACATCCTTCATTATATCAAAAGAATTTACGTATCCTTTTTAATATTTTTAGAGAAAATTCTACCCTGTACCTTACCCTGTTAATTTGCTGAATAAAATTCTTTTTAATTCGGTTGATGTACAATTGAATACTAACAGAACCGTTAGTCCGGATGACATTAAGATTTTTAAGTCGCTTCCTTATGTTCACAATTTAACTAGTCAATTAATCAAGTCATTTTCTACACAGTACAGTAACATAACAGTGGCTAAGTTTAGTGTAAAAACAGTTGGAAACCTTTTCTCTAACATAAAGGATCGTACTAATATGTTATCAAAAACTAATGTTATATATAAAATTAATTGTAAGGATTGTAGAAATGTTTATATTGGTCAAACATGCCAACAATTAAAAAGGAGGATTACACAACATAAAAGTGATATTAATTGTAAACCAAGGGCTTGTGCTCTTTCCTCTCATGCCAGATTTGATAAGCATAATATTGATTGGGATGGTGTTAAGATTTTGGAAATTGAAAGAAATTATCAAAAGAGATTTTTTTTAGAAATGTGCTTCATAAAAGAGAATGCACATACTATTAACTCTAGACAAGATATCGATGGTTTAAGTGTCATATATACAAATTTATTGGATGATCCTTCTTAGTACTTCCTTTTTTCTAACTCTATGGATGTCTCGTGACTGTTGCTGTTTCATATTTTAAATCATATTTTTTTCAACACAATAACCTTCGTTTTTTCGTGTTCAAGTCATTTTCCTATTTTGATATTGTAATTAGTAGGCTTTTCTGTCAAAAATTGATTTATTTATTAATTTGTAAGATTTGATTTTGGTGACACTTTTGAATTGAACCTTTTTGTTAGTTCTTATTGTATTGGATGTCCAATTTTATATTGTATCAATTTGAGTAAGTTATACCATAATTATTTTACATCTTCTATTTATAATTTTTGTAGAAGTCCTGATGATGTGGATAATGATCCACGAAATATAGACTATTAATAAAGATATAGAATAAATCGCCCTTATTAAGACCGCAAACCCAACGGAGTGTTTCCGTAAAATAACTAATTATAATTATTTCGGTCGTGCGTATTACATTACATATATATATATATATTGGTGCGTAAGTTCTCGCGGCTGAAATCAATCTGTGCTTCTTGGATCTCGGGTTGTGAACCGCGTCCCATCTGGCATCTTCAGGGAGCTCTTCTAGGTTTCACTGACTTAGAAGAACAGCTTCCTGAAGATGGCAGATGGGACTCTGCTGAAACGTAGAAGTGACCCTGCAGGGCACATTTCCACAACGCGGGTCACAACCCGAGAACCAAGAAGCACACACACACACAGACAGATATATATATATATATATATATATATATATATATACATATATATATTCATGGACCTGTTTAAATTAATGTTCACTACACCATTGAGGATTAGTCCATCATTCGTGTATATATATATATATATATATATATATATATATATACACACGAAAGATGGTCTAATCCTCAATGGTGTAGTGAACATTAATTTAAACAGGTCCATGAAGACAAACTGGTGGATCGCTAGACAATATTGTTTCTGGGTTATTACCCTTCGTCAGTAGCGATTACCAAGAGCCTTAGTTGTTGAAATACCTTTACATGTAGTGGCCATCAAAACTTCTTGGCGCGAGCCAATCACTCCTAACGAACCACTGACAACAGAACACTGACGAGACGATACCTTGTCTAACACCTTGCGGAGACTAAACAAAAGACGACTGTCAAACGTCCACTACACCATTGAGGTGTAAGATTAGACCATCTTTCGTGTAAATTTTACATTTTCCTGTCAGATTTGACAAGATACATTTTTAATTTCAATTGTTTTGAACTCAATAGCAGCAATCCTTTTATGTGTTGCCAATGGACGTTTGACAGTCGTCTTTTGTTTAGTCTCCGCAAGGTGTTAGACACGGTATCGTCTCGTCAGTGTTCTGTTGTCAGTGGTTCGTTAGGAGTGATTGGCTCGCGCCAAGAAGTTTTGATGGCCACTACATGTAAAGGTATTTCAACAACTAAGGTTCTTGGTAATCGCTACTGACGAAGGGTAATAACCCAGAAACAATATTGTCTAGACGATACCTTGTCTAACACCTTGCGGAGACTAAACAAAAGACGACTGTCAAACATCCACTACACCATTGAGGTGTAAGATTAGACCATCTTTCGTGTAAATTTTACATTTTGCTGTCAGATTTGAGAAGATACATTTTTAATTTTAATTGTTTTTGAACTCAATAGCAGCAATCCTTTTATGTGTTGCCAATGGACGTTTGACAGTCGTCTTTTGTTTAGTCTCCGCAAGGTGTTAGACACGGTATCGTCTCGTCAGTGTTCTGTTGTCAGTGGTTCGTTAGGAGCGATTGGCTCGCGCCATGAAGTTTTGATGGCCACTACATGTAAAGGTATTTCAACAACTAAGGTTCTTGGTAATCGCTACTGACGAAGGGTAATAACCCAGAAACAATATTGTCTAGCGATCCACCAGTTAGTCTTCATGGACCTGTTTAAATTAATGTTCACTACACCATTGAGGTGTAAGATTAGACCATCTTTTGTGTAAATTTTACATTTTGCTGTCAGATTTGACAAGATTTATTTTTAATATATATATATATATATATATATATATATATATATATATATTTTTCTTCTTTTAATAATTGCGTTGGGAATTTTTCGGTCAATATTTTAAACGAAAAAAAAACACTGTTACATCACGTGCTTTATTTTGCTTGCGCCTACGTTTCGAATTAGATTTAATTCATTCTCACGGTCATGGTGCACGGTATCTTCGCTACAAATTATACATACATAAAATCCAATACATTAATGATTTCTTATTATTTCACAGTATGTTAACTTACGTTTTAAATATTAATTTGTACCAACTTAATGTTGGAACATGTCCAGTATATAACACATAACACATTAAACATTAAAATTTACATTAGATAAAGTAATTGCGTACATTGTTATAATTAAAATTCTACATATAAAATATAAAATAATTGTGTGTTTCGCACGTAAATGTAAACTACACTGCGAAATCGACCGGTGAACCTGTTTTTTTTTTTAAATTTACGTCTTAATCTTTTTGGTTTTCTAAAAAAAATTTATGAAGTGATCCCCAAACAAATATTATAATTATACTAACGTGAATATAAACATTTCCCATGTATTATATTATGTTAAATTATTATTGATGCAAAACAAAATTCGACTTGTTATTTATAACTGAAACTAAGATACGAAAACAAAAAACAACATTGGAGGAAGATAACAGCACATTAACACAAGCAATTTATAATTAAAGTTTTGACATTTTTTGAAGTTTTTGGCTTCGTTGCAATTTTTTTTTATTAATTTAAAACTAGGCTTAGGTTTTGTGTGTCTGTTTTGTAATTGATATTATTATGATCTTTTTTAATGTGGATCATCTCCTTAATGATTCTTTTGTTATATTGTCTTTCTATTTCTAAAATTTTTGGATTGTCGGTGTTGAAAGAGTGATTGTTTTCTTTAGCGTGTTTGGAAAGGGCTGTGGCATCTCCGTTTCGAGATGTTGTGCTATATTTATGTGAGTACATTCTTTTATGCAAATATTGTTCAGTCTGTCCTACGTATGTCCCATTACAGTCATTACATTTTATTTTGTAAATTGTGTGTGTGGTTTTGTTTTGGGGAATTTTTGATTTTAATTTTGAAAAGTATTTTTTGTTGTTATTCGTATGTTGTTTATGCGCCAGGTTAATTTTGTAATTCGCGAGAGTTTTTTGAATTTTTTCAGACAACTTCGGAACATAATTTATTGATATAAATTTGTCTTTTTCTTTTATATTACTATTCTCTTGATTTATTGTTTCACTGTTGTTATTTTGGATGTTTATTGATGTGTGCTTCTTTAATCGTTTATTGATGTTTATGTTTATAAACCATTCGGGGTAATTATTTTGTTGTAACATTTCCTTTATTTTAATTAAGTTATTGTTAAGGGAACTCTTGTTGGAAAAGGTATAGCATCTGTCTACTAAGTTGTTTACAGTGCTTATTTTGTAAGAATTGAGGGCACATGACAGGTAATTTAGATATCTGCCAGAGTGTGTTGGCTTCGTATACCAGTCCGTATAGATATCCCCGTTGTTATGTATGATTTTAAGATCCAGGAAGTTTATTGATTTATTGGTTTCTTTTTCTATGGTGAACTGTAATTTTTTATGGTATTTGTTAAATTCGTGTAGGATTGCGTTTTCTTTGTTTTTTGGGGTGGCTAATAAACAATCATCAAGATATCGCTTAAAAACGGTATTTTTATCTTGTTTTTATTAAGTTTATTTAATACACATACTTCAAGGTCTTCCATTACCAAATTAGCTATAGTAGCCGATATGGGCGATCCCATCGCAGTTCCATATTTTTGTATATAAAATTTTTCATTACAGCTAAAATATGTGGAATTAAGGCATAAAATAGTGGCCTCGATGAAACAATCTTTGCTCAGTGGGGTGTGCATTTTGAAATCTTCCCACTTTTTTTTAATGTTAGTAGCCAGGTCCTGAAAAAAGAAATCCAATACCACCAAAGACTTTTGCACGAAATGATACAAATAATCAAAGAACCCAAGGCAATCAATGACAACATTGATATAAAGAACCTATCACAAATATATTACCAAATCATTTAATTGAAAACAAATAACACGCTAACATCGCTGATTTCACTGACTAAAATTTTTTGCATTAATTAATTCACCACCAATTTTGGTTCATATTAATACTATTTTCGATTTAAGGATATGTTATATGAACGAAATTATGTCTATGTAACGTTTTGACGAAATGTATCCGTATGTAATTTGGCATGGCCATCCCTTAAAACAACACATTTTAAATATTGCGAATGCATCTTCAAACATCCAAGTATGCTACAATACGACGAAATCAAAGGCGCTACATGTAAATGTAAACAAATATGACGCATGTAAATTACGTTTGAATTTTTAATCATCCAAGATAATACATTGCTTCAACACGATATCAAATCTTATATTATTTCTGATGAAGGTAACACCAGTACCGAAACGTTAAATATAACAACATAAGAAATACAGTGTTTTAAAAAACCAATTATACCCACAATTGGCAATACTGCCAAAATCAATCATACTTCGACAAAAATTGGTAGAAACGAACTCAACGCATTGAATAATATATATAGAGAGAGAAATTGAAAATGTGTGTTGTCAAATATGACAGAAAAATGTAAATTTACATGAAAGATGTACTTATCTTACACTTAAATGGTGTTGCGAACATTAATTAAAAGAGTTTCATGAAGGCTAACTAGTGGATCGCTAAACAATATTGTTTCTGTGTTATTACACTTCGTCAGTAGCGGTTACCAAGAACCTTAGTTGTTGAAATACATTTACATGTAGTGTCCATCAAAACTTCTGTCAAAAGTTCAGTGTCAACATACAGAAGGGTCATTACAATTAAGTTCAAAAAAATTTTATTAAAAATACGTCATGTCAAAAATGTCCGAAAAATTGTAAATTTACATGTTATTACACGCCTGCGCCTGCGCTTAACTGCTTTCTACATCACCGAGGCGGTCTTTTTGCTCAGCGGGTCGTGCCGTTTGCAATGGTTCTTCTGTATATTTACTCCTTCTCGGATTTTTCAGACCGCTAATTGCTGATCTCCATGTTCTCGGAACTCCTTGAGCGTCGTCCTGTTTTAAGGTTTCTTCTTTCTGTAAAATTTAGTACATTGACTGTAGTATTGGTATTTTGCAAGTCTATTTTGTGTGCAGTGTCTAATACATGATTCACGAGGGATGATGATTTGTCTTTTTGTAGTGCCGCTCTCACGTGTTCTTGCTTTCTGAATTCTATGCGTATGCGCCTTGTCAATATATTTCTTCGAAACCAAAGCGACATGAAACGAAGGACGAAGCAAGGAAACCTGTGGCCACAGCCTTCTTACCTTATGTAATAGAACTACCCACAGAATTGATAGAACACCGTCTTTAAACCACATTTCAAAATAGAAGCTCTGCTCAGGAACCAAAAACCAGAACCCAATTGGAAGAACAAGGTATACACAAGATTCCATGCAAAGACTGCGACAAAAAGTATATTGTACAATTAAACAGACGCATAGACGTAAGCAACATCACGTGAGAGCGGTAGAACAAAAAGACACATCATCCCTCGTAAATCAGGACACTGGACACAAAATATACTTTCAAAATACCAAAATTAAACACCTCTATAAATTAGACGACGCTCAAGGACATCTAAGAACATGGTTTTTATTAAACATTGGTTCAATAAAAAATGGATCATTACATAGATTTGATTTAATTTTAGGCTGCTGTTTTTAATACTTTAAAATTAATAAATGCTCTCTATGCGGAGTGTGCTGTTCTAACTAAATGTTGAAATGACTTTAGCGAAACATTAATTTTGCAGAAGAGACAAGGCAAAATTTGCCTTGCGAAATATGTTTTAAAAAGTCATTAAACCTAGAAATCTCTTTTATAAAGAAGTAAGCTAGAAATCGTATATATCTAACCATTTTGTGACTAATCACAAATGAAGAGAGCCGATTTAACAATCAACAACTGCAGCATTTCTACTAATTTATTAATGAAATATAAAATCAACCGTGTAACATAAATATGTAAGTGAGCTATGCATTTAATTTTTGATTAATTGCCTCCCAGTTTACTTGAATTGCAGCTTTAGTATGTTTTTAAAATATATTTTACAAGAAATTTGCCGTATTTATCCACCTTCTGCCAAAATAATGTTTCGCTTACGAGATTTTAACCGTACTTGTTAAAATACCTTTATATAGTGTCCATCAAGACTTTTCGCCGCGAGACAATCACCCCCATCGAACCATGCAACAATATAACACTAACAATAGAAACCTCCTCTAGGTAGTCCAAATTTTTGTACCACATTGAACCGATTTTGCGCAAATAGACATCGAAATAATTTTATTTTTTCATGAAGTCACCTATAAATTGAAATTTTAAATTATTTCTTTTAGAATGTCTTTAGCCACAAGAAAATCACGTTTAAAAAATACAATTGCATTTCCGTCAAGCATTTCATTTACATTGCGATAAATAATAATTTTCATAACTATCGTAAACAAACTTGTAGGTTATTGTTATTAAATCATAAACAGATCAAAGCTAGATACCTATTTAATCGTTAAACGAGGTATGTGATGTAATAAACTATAGACCGAGTGTAAACAGGCGTCAGAAATGAGACTGAAATAGGATTTTCTAACTGAATGGTGCTATAAATTCTTCTCTATAATTGCTTCATCTATCACTGACAGTTTATTTAAATTTCTTCACACTATAGAAAATGTTTCTGTTTCGTATTTCATTTAATTTATCTTCCAATAAATAGGTCGCTTTATACTTTATGCAATTGTAAACATAACTACGAAGCTTTTTTGTAAAATATTGATTAATTGGCACAATTGACATTTAAACGACAATAATTTTACAAAGTAAAACAGGGACAGTTAGATTTAATATATGTTATTTATTTATACTAAATAAAAAACATCTATCGATAGACCTACCAAAATTCACATAATATTTCAAGTGTTCGTAGATTATTGACTATTTATATAAATTTTATGAAAAATATATTCAAAAATGTTGGTTAATTGTGTGCATTGTTTATTGTTTATTGTTTTTGTTGATATGCCAAAAATGTGTAAGAAACAAAACCGAGCAGACAAATTTGCTATTTTGTTATTGTGTGCAATTATTTTATGTTATATATGTTGTATATTATATATCTCTCAGTTTTATTACATTTGTGCACATGTTTTTAATAATCTTTTGTGATAATATGCCAGGGCGTGAAATATCCGCTTTTGATAGAACAATAATTATTGCCATACATGTCTTACATTTCAAGACCATTGTTCATCGATATGAAGAATTTGATTTCATAGAAAGAAGGCCGTTTCCGCAGGTCACAGGAGAATAGGGGTTGGCTTCTTAGTCAGCGGCGATGAGTCTTATTTACGAAACCAAGATGGAGGGCTCCAGGTCGTCACGAGAAACTAATTTTTCATACGAATGTTTTGTGGTGGACAATGTTCAATGAAAGTACCCCATTAATTCCCATGCTACGCAACATGACAAATAAAATTTATATTGGAAACTGGAGATCTATTATCCATTACGCAATGAATTTTGGTGAACATTTCACCTTTATGTACGACAATGTCAGGCAGGCCACATCGTGCGGTATTTGAAAAAGAAGATGTCACTAGATTAGAATGGTCAGCCTATTCGCATGTTTTCGATAGTATTACCGAAAACATGCGGAATTTCGATACTAGAGCCATTCACAATCGAATTAACCTACCTCGAACTGAGGCATTAACCGTAGAGGCAATGGAGGAATGAATTCGACAAGAAATCATAAATCGTCTAATTGTTCCATTGAAATTTGCATGTCAAGCAAAGGAGGAAGATGATTGATTTTTGTTAAATTAATTTTGTTTGTATTACATTTTTTTAAAATATTAAGTTTTCTGAAATTTACAATTTCGTAGTTTTATTATTATTTATCATATTTTTACTTTACTATCTAGGTTTGAATGTATATATCAAAGAAATGGCTTGACAGCAAAACTTGGAATAAACATTGCCACAATTAAATAAATACAGTAATGAGTCTGTAGATTTTCTCATATGTGAATAAGATCGTCACCCTTATTCACAAATTTATTAGTTTCCCTCTAATATATACACATTTCAACAACTAAGTTGTCATCTTCAGAAATTTAGGTATCGAGGAATCTAATTGATTGTCAGAAGGTACATCTTTAAATTATATAAACTAATGGCATATCGAGATTCAAATATATATACTAATTGGGCAACATAAGATTTTTCGATGCTATTATATTTGCGATGAACCAAGTTACTTGTATCATAATGAATAGCCCGATGAATTTACTAAGAATACGGCAGCGCACGAGTTTGCGATAACAGATATGCACAGCCTAAGAACATTCAATTGGCTACAAAAAATTAAATTAAATAATGTGAACAATTTCAATAGATATGATAAATACAATTTGAGAATTCCATTGAACTGCAGCCTGATTTCGTGCGATATCTTGTAACAAAAATAACAGAGATTACGAAAACTAAGATTTCCCGTTACAGTATATGAAATATTTAAAAAATAAAAACACCAGCATATACACAATAGATGAAATTATTTCCAGTATCGGTTAGAAATCCCAAAAATCGAATACTGTTTTGCACTCAAATTGGCAATCAATTTGATCTTACAGTAGTGTTGGTAGAAATGATTGCTGTTTTGGTCACGACTGAATATTAAAAAAGTATTTTATAGCATTTTTGAATTGTAGAGTTTTATATTCCTGGACAACGTGCTTTACAATTTCGGAAAGATATTTTAAGATGTGCTATAAAGTGAATACTTATAACGTTATAACCATAGTAAAGAGTTCAAACATGAGGGCGTGGCCTTGAGAGCAAAGTACAGAGATGAATTTATTGAACGCAGAAAATGTAATAGAACAGCTAGGAAATTGAAAATTACATATGCTAATTGTTCTCTTTAGCCCAAAGGTACTGCTCTAATTAATGAAGCTCTGTAGGAAAAGAATTCACCTGGTGTCATTTTATAAGAGCTTTAAAATATGAGCATAATTTTTGACTTTGAACGACAAATCTAATCAATTTCACATGGACTGTAACTAAGGGCAGAAAAACGATTTAACGCGGCAGGTAATTTTCCGTTCATGAACACCTATACATATTGTTTATGATTGTTAAGAAGTAGATATTGAAAATCCAATCTTGAATGGTATTAATGGTGTTATCTGGAGGACAAAAATACAATCTCCGTTCAATGATAGTTATTTTTAGTCGTTTACCTTGACTAACGCTCTTGCTTTAATATACACGTGCTTAATGACTAAGAAAGTACATACAGCAATCATGAAAATTTTCGAATTCGATATTTTAACGGAAATACGTATACTGCCATTCCTTGAATCTATTCTAACATTGCGGCATGACATCTATATGCGCGGGCGCATGTGTATTCAAGCTAAATTTATGAAATTTTAAACATAAGATATGGCGGAGCAGGAAATCTTATGTCTTCTTGAAAGCAATATTTCAAATGGAAATAACGGTTTTCTTCTACCACTTTTCCATATCACGAAAACTGCACGAGTTATTGAAAAAGTATATATTAATAAAGATAAAGATATTGAATTTCTAAACAACTTCATTGGAATAGTTTTGAAAAAAATGTATATTGTAATATTCTAATCACCACTCATTGTGGCAAAAATATTCTTGCTGTATGGTCAGGGCTATTGTAGTGGTATTTTTGTGACGACTTTAGAAATGTTTACCTGATTGGATTTGGGATTTATAGCATTGATTCTTTCTCTGTGCGAACAAAGAAAATCAAAGGGAAAGAAAAATAGACTAAAGAACAATACAAGCTGCGAAACCATTTAACGCGAACATTTGCTGATTTTTTTGCGTTCTACAGACCGGACGACTCCAAAAATTTTCTTCGAATGGTCGGTGGAATTTCAAATTTTATTAGAACCCAGTATCCATAAAAAAGGCACTGTTATGCGCGAAGCTATCGCTGCAAGCAAAAGATTTTGTACAACATTAAAATGCCTAGATGCCTACTAATATGGCTTTAGGACCAGAACCAATCCAAACCATCTCTTCGTTCAGAGACTATCAATAACGTTATAAATATGCCGACTTGCCGTTCATTTACTGAACCGCAATCATGGTGCACGTGGGGTCAATTCATCCGAGTATTGTTATTCATTTTACTTTTGATTGAAATACTCCAGTAAAACATTTTAATTTCACATCCGCCTAGACGATAATGAATATACAGTAAGGTAAGTATTGATAATACATTCAATATAAAAACATACATCAAAATGTTTTTGTTTTTATTATACGATTTTAATATAAGGATATTCAATCATTTTTACAATTATAATAATATGCAAAACATAAGTTCTTAGTTGCATTTTCCTACAGATGTAGGCAGACATAGTGATAGAGAGGCATAATATTACATTAATATTATGACCAATTATTATTTACGCCTGTTAAAAAATGGAATAAAATTCCATCGAACTACACCCGAATTTCGTGGGATATTTTGTGGGATATCTTGTTACAGAGATGACATAGATTATGAAAATTAAGATATTAATAATATAATATAACATTTAATAAGAAATAAAAACACTTGCAAGCGCACGATATCTTGTTTTTGTGATTTTGTAATACCCATTTTATAAAGACGACTGAATGTTAGCAACCGCTAAAATTGTTTATTTTTAAACGAAGTGGCAAAAAAATGAACTTAAACTGAACTTGCAGTATGTTATGTAGAAATGATTGTGGAATGAATCAGTGTTTATTTTATTTTTTTCGCCAAGCCATTTCTTTGATATAGGCCTTCAAGCTATTACTTTTGCACCAATAGTAATGAGTAGTAAGTGAGAGTAATTGTAAGTGTATTCGTCTCTTTGTCTTTTATTCTTGCCACAACTTTTACTATAAACATACGAGGATCGATTCAATTGAAGTAATTTATATTTTTACATAATTCTATGAAAATTCACATTTTCTTCATTTACGCAAATTTTTTAATATTTATTTTTTTGCATACCAAACTATCAATAGGTCTTAAGTGTATGTTTATCTAAATTTTCGGTTATACAAACTATTGATAGACGGGATGTAATAAAAATTACCTCGTTTGGTTGATGCGTTCTTTAGGTTAGTTTAGCGAGGTCGTGTTTCGTCATTACTGAAAACTCGGCACTAATTGTGGTGTTTTACGAATTGCCACTACGTTTGATTCATCACGCCAGTCGGCTGTTGAATTATCTTTGCTCTCCGGTTATTCTGCTAGAACATCTATATTTGTAATTGTTATTTCCGGCCATAATGCGAATCAATTTATCGTGTGTATTGTCCATATTTAGATGTTGTGACTATTCGATATAATGCGTGCATTTTCGCGTCCTCAATCATAATATACATGAAAGTAGGATTCTCCAAAAAATTTCGTTAAATAACTTGACTGATCTGTAAGATTAAGATACGACTTTAAAATGTCTACTGTATACATATGGATGGATATATTTGACTGCAAATACTATTGCTATGAGTGTTTAATTGTGTAGTTTGGCTTATTGTTTTTGTTTATACAGGATCACCGTGTTTCTACCGCGGCAACCGCCTTACCTCATTAACCTGCATCTGCATTTAATCGAAATTTGGTTATGAAAAATCAGTTCGTTGCATACCAGATGTTGGTAAATCTTACAATATTTTGACGACTTTTGGCAGTCCGTTGAGCATTTAAATTCTATATTATTTCTGCATAATTTAAATAAATTAAATAAAAGAATGTTTTATTTGCAAATTTTTAATATTGTGGATAGTAATTTTGATATCTTCATCATTTTCAAACAAATCATGCCTTTCATAGTTAAGGCCTGACATTGCTCTAGTCATTAGCCCTACATACGCATGTGGGCTTGTTGACCATTGTGTTTCCTGAAAGTTGTGCACTTTGGAACTAACTCTACGTGCTTATAGTGTTGGCTGGAATATGAGTGTGAAAAGTACAATGAATGTGCTATGAATATTTATTGGTTAATTAATATATAGCAAAATCGGAATTCGTCACTGAATACCATTCTTATGCCAAGTCTAATAGTTATCGACGCCAGTTTTAACCGATGGCACCGGTGAGCGTTGGTAAAAGTTCCTTTGAAAAGCTCCATTGGTTTCATCTTCATCTGGTTCTATTTGCAGCTGGGAATTTATTAAATCATTTTGCGCTTATATACGAGGGGGGACCCAAATGTAACGGGAATTGGGCTACAATGGGGTGGGAGACCGGGGGAAGCAATTGCTCGACCAGGTGTCTGTTACGGTTACTCCACCAGAGTTACTGTGCGAAGTTGTGTCGCTGTAAGTGCATCGGTTCACCCGTGAGAGTTTTTTAGTAAAACAACTTTTTCCATTTCGGCGATAACATATGGCAGATTGTCGAAAGCAACGTGCGGCTGTCAAATTTTGCTTCTTTTTGGAGAAATCGGCCGCGGAAACTATTGTAATGTTTAAGACTGCTTATAAGAATGCTGCCCTAAGTAAAATCAGAGTCTACGAGTGGTTTTCATGTTTTAAATATGGAGAAATGTCAATTGAACACCAACTCCGTTCAGGACGCTCCTCAACGTCAAGAAGTGACTAAATCGTTGACAAAATCAATGCCCTTGCTCGTGAAGACCGTCACCGAACCATCGAACAACTATGTGAGCTGTTTGGATTATCATGGAGTTCAATTCAGAGGATTTTATTCCAAGTTTTGCACATGAGAAGGGTTGCAGTTAAATTTGTCCCTCGCCTCCTCACAGACGAGCAAAATCCACCCCCCATACTCCCCGGATCTAGCCCCCAGTGATTTCTTTTTGTTCCTCAGACTCAAAAGGGACATGAAAGGAAAGCGTGTTGCCACTATGGAGGAGGTGAAACAAAAATCGCTGGAAGGCATGAAGAACATCCCGATATTTGAATTTAAAAACTGTTTTGAACAATGGAAGATCGTTGTGGTCAACGGAGAATACTTTGAAAGTGTAAAAATGTTAAGAAATAAAGACGTTATGACGAATTTCCCGTTTTTCTTTGGGTCTCCCCTCTTAGTTGCTGATTTGTCAGATGGTAAATCCATAAAAGTAACTTAGAATTAAGTGTTTTGTGCGAAACTATATATTAAAGTGTGGTATGTTAGCTATGGTTCTGGTGTTTTAAAAATCTATAATGTGTCCTGTGTCTAATATGTGTTTCACTTCTCTCATGTGTTCTTCCTTGCGGACATTGATTCTTCTGTTAGACTGCCCAATGTACTTTCTGTCACAGTCTTTGCATAGGATTTCATAAATACCTTGTTCGTGTAAGAGAATTTTACATTTTGAGTTTCTCGATAGCGCTTCTATCTTAAGGTTTACATACCGTGTGATCTTACGCAAGATTCTGCTAATTTTGTCGGTACTTAAAAGAAAAGGTAGACCTTCAGAGGCCACTTCAAGATGTCGATCATCTTGAAAGAATCGTTAGAGAAACATATGCTATAAGCTATATCTCCAGATGTGATTAGAAATGTAATAAACGAATTTAGTCAACGAACAATCACTTGTTTAGAAAAGGACGGTGTATACGTTGAAGTTACGTAGTATTTATGTAATTTTATATGTTCTCAATAAAATATATTAGTCGTGTATTATTCATTGTTGATAAATTGATAAGGAGGTTATTAATTGTTTATCACGTTTTATTCCTTTATTCAATAAATAATCTAATTAATAATATCTTGTGATTTGTACCTGGGACAAACACAAATTGGGCATAATTCTTTGCTACTTAATAAGAATTCAATGAACATTTTACTCCAAAACATGATTTTGATTTTTCCAGTATTCCAGCCAATTTTTTAAAAATGTTATACTTAATTATGCATCTACAAGTCATGCAGGACTTTTTATCAAGAATATATTTTTTGTGAAACGCAACGGTGTTCCAATTCCTTGGATGCACAATCGAGCCTTTCTGCAGCTATTGAAAGCACAAATACTATCAAGTGTCATTAATGTACCTATAACTAGCGTGATAACTACAAATTCTTTATGGCTGGACCAGGGATAACCATGAATTGTAAGAATTTTGCCGTCAACTATAACTTTTTACAAATCAAATAAGTTGGCAAATACATCGTCGCTTGTAAGAGTAATTTATTCTTAACTTAATAAAGTTGTGTTGTATTTATCCACTTGCGAATAGTGGACACTTAACCTAAAATACAAAAAATTAGATATCGATAAAAGATTGGATCTGCGTGTTACATTTTACCTTGGTAAGTAGCCATTGTTACTTAAAAACATTTTTAAGATCACACGTAGTGTGTAGGCTGAAATTGATGTTGATATAACGGCGCCAAAACGTATATTAAAATGTACCTAAATTTAAGCCAAGTTAAATCTCTCCATTACACTAAATCGTTCCATACAAATAGTAAAGTACATGCCAGGTGGAAATGTTTCATTACAGTCTAGGGATAAGATATCCCGAGAGAGGATACTTTCCGTTTTTTGCAGCTCTGGGATTATAATGACAGTTAGGAATGAAATTAAAATTAATTTTCTATGTGTAACTTTTCCAAGTAACTTTTCGAGAAAAACTCTTAGAAAATATTGCATTGCATTGGCTAATTAGAAAAACTAAGTAGTTAAAATGTACAGCAACCTACATACTCTGTACATTTTTCATCATATTCATTCATAAAAATATAATAACAAGATCCTCTCCTTGTTGAAACCTGCTCCTTACGCTGACGACGTCTTATTTCTCTACGAACTGCAGCAGCCTTCACGAACGTTTCTTTTTTCACCCACGTCCAGAAAAAAAGTACGAGTCGTTTGACAATCTTCTTCTGTAATGAGTGCGCACAATAATGAGTTTTTAGATGTTGTCAAATTTGTGTGTAAATAGCGTGGTTTCATAGTTCTTTTCGATCTCTCAACATTTATATTTTCCATCAGGCTTGGCTTGAAACAGAAAGTGTTTACACGTACAATGTATTAATCTTCTTAGGCCTGGTATGCTCAATTTCATCGTCTGTAACCAGTGGAATATTCTCCAGAAAACTTGAATCAACTGTAAATAGTAACAATGGTACTTCATCTTCTCTATCTGAGAAAAGCAGCTGCAATCTTCTCGTTTTTGAGGGCGGAGTCCAGTGCGGGTCTGGTACATATCACCCATCACAAATGACAGAACTCAATCTAACTGACTTAGAGAATGGTGATTGTGATGATATGTTCAAATCTTAATATCTTCTATAGTCATTTAGAACAAACGAAGGTGGAGTGTGCGATAGTTCGAATAGATATCAACGGGACCACATCGTTGTTGCTACTGAATACTAAATACCCATCTCATTTTTACACTTGCGTTGCGAAATATTGTGATCCCCTTTTAAGAAATAGATGCGAAATTAGGAGATTTGATTTACAAGTTTTTAAAACTATAATGTTATTCTACGAGTATGTGTACATCGGATACATAAGAGAATTTAGGCTGACACTGACAGATATTTAATAATAAGGTATTCACATAGGAGTTTCAGCGAACTGTAGATATTCAAAATCGCGTTTTAATCTGTCACTTTCGACAAAAACTTCACATAGGAGATTTAGAATTGTTAACTACGATATCTTGAAAACTTTTCGTGATATGGAAAAAAATTTCATATAAAAGTTAAAGATATTGAAATTATATATAACTTTTATTTGAAAAGCTCTTTCGACAAGTGGACTTATCAGAGCGACTGCACTTGTTTGCTGGAAAATTATGTGAACATGTATAAAAAAGTTCATTGCGGATCACTGCAGATTTTTTACGTTAACATTACATATTATGGAGTTATATCATAGATGTTTTATAAATTTCGCCATATACAATGTTTAACACAATTGTTGCTCGAGGAGTACACACACAGATTAAAAGAAAGTATCGATAAGTTTTAAAGAACATTTAGGACATTCTTTTAAAATTCAAGTTATTTTTTGAGTTTTTCTATTCAACCTTTTGATTACATTTATTATTAATAGAATATATGTCTTGCAATATTTTTAACGTTAATAATAATGTACGTATTTCTTAAAACAACATAATTTGTATATAATTTATTTTCGTAATTGTATCAATAACAAATAGCCTAGATCCAATTTGAATTATCGTCGCCCATATATTTAATCTCCAGAACAATAAAAATAATTCACTAATCAAATTATCGTTGTTAAGCATAATTTGTTTATACGATAACATTATAAAAATATGTTTTTTCTCAGATAATAGTTTGCCTACAAACAAACGTCAACGCTGCTTTGAATCAGACAAATTATATAATTAAATGAAAATAAGCAAAATGTGAAATTATCTTAGAGCTGTGCACTCCATTTTGAACATAATGTATACGTTATATCGGCATAGAACAATATGCTACTAAATGAAATTAATTCGATATTTCCAATTAATTACTGTGTTCATCTCCTATTATCTATGGCCGCATTTTATCAAGCAACATAATAAATGTGGTAATGAACCGATGCTGTACAACGTGTTTATAATAAGTCTATAACAGTTTACAAATTTCACCCTTCATCGTGGATATTTAGGAGTTCCTTTTAGGCCATGTCTGTCACCCACTTTGCCTATCAATGTTTATGTTGTCTTAGTAGTCACCTCTTTACTTGTCTGCCAATAAGTCAACTAAATACCTGAAATCTGGTTTCTCTCCCATCATAACTCGTGTTCTGTCCGATGTCCTACTTTAGATAATGATATAGATATAAGATAGTAATTTATTACATATAAATGTCCTGTGTATTAGATAGCAATATTTATGACGCCAACATAAATAAGTACATTTTTAAGCTTTCATTCAATAAATACTAAGTATATACAAATTGTAAATTAAGTAAAATAATGGACATATGATTTGAAAATGATCTACATATAAATTAAGCTGCAAATATCAATAGAAATTGAACAAAAGAACGATAATAAAAACAAAAGAAATTGAAACAAACATTAAAAAAAGGAGCGAGAACAGAAATAATGTAAAAATAGCAAATTAATGCAAACCTGTATACATGAATGGGGCCACTCAAACGTTGCAAATAATTAAAATAAAATAAATAATGAAATAAATAAATCACAATGAAATAACTAAACCAAAACAAACAAATAAACTCAAACTAATTAAATAAACGCATAACTAATAAATGAATTTAACGCATGTAGTTGAATGAACAAAAAACCAATCAACTAATATAATATAGATGTGAACTGGATTACATGGAATAAAACATACTAATTTTAGTACGTATAAGTATCGTACGTATTCAAAAACGTTTAGATACGTACATTTTAGTAAGGGTGTGTTTTTCTTCAAGTCTGCACTTATATTATTTCGCAAGATTACTCTGCGGCGCCAGCAATAACTCAGGTCATATTGGTAAAGAGGCACCATTGACACAAGGGCATGTTTTGACCCTAAGCTTCATGGGTGGTTTACAAGCGCCAGTAAACTCTGTCATCCGACACCTCAATGTTTATGTCCGAATATGTTTACACATGGTCTGAATTTTCGACTGTCTCTTTAACATTTAAAGCTTTATTACTTCAACACATTTCAGTTTTAAGGCAAAAAATAGTTTCAAATAGTGCATGGAGAAAAAAGCTGTCATAATATCGTTAATAAAACATGCATTCGTCCCCAAATGTATAAATAAAATCAGTGGCGTAGCTACAATAGAACAGCAGGCCGCTCCAGGGCTTTTGTTTGCGCCACATTCGATAAAAGTATATAAACTACTGCCAGAAGAAGGTGATGCAAGAGATCCCGTGTAAATATACTAACTATTAAATCCTTTAAACGTCTGGGTTCGTGCTTATTTAATTTATTCGAACATATTCAATACAATTAAATCATCAAGCATTTGAATTCACATAATCTAATCGTCTTGTAAAGTATTACAAGCTTTGAACTTACTCTATTATTAAAATGACCCCGCCCCCATCGAAAACTAATCTAATGAAATAAAGAAGTTAAATAAGCAATGAAATCGCAACAAGAAATAAATGAAATATTAATTCAATATATATTTCTTGTAAAATGTTTGTAAAATGTATTGTTGGTAAATGAACAAATGTAGAAGCAACGCATCGTAACATACAATAAGAGACGCGAATAAATAATATATAAGCAAAATAATAAGAAAATAACGAACAAATGCAGTGTCACGCAGTACACATTTCAAAACTGAATAAAATACTTTGATTGTAGAGGTAACTCATTGCGGATATATAAAAACTAAGGAGAGAAATAAATGGATTGCAATTGCATTTCAGCGTTCCATTTTTCCTATATGAAATAAAAAAAAGCTATAAATACTTTTGTTTACTTTTATTTAACTAGCCTGGCGTTAGCAAATTGTTGTCTGCCTGACAATGTAATTGTCAGTGTTATAGTCGTTTGAATTTTGTTAACTGCATATCAGAAAAATAGGTCGTTTAACAGAAATGCACAAAATACCAATTTTACAGATGATTGGTTATGGAAATAACACACGGACACAAATGTAAGTTGCTCCCTTATTTCATGAAAAAATTCCAAATTTGCCGCCTATATCCCAAGGGACAATTAGTAAAATAGAAAAGCAGTTTCGCGTGCTTGGACATGTAAGGCAGATAAAAAAGCAGCTGATGATACCAAATTGAATATTATGCTTGAGGTAGAGGAAATCCCACATTCTTCTAGCCGACAAAGAACCACAATGTTAGATTTTAGCCATTCATCCATATAAAATGTTGCCAAGTCACGAGTTTATGGAAGACGATTTTGATACGAGAACGTATATTTAAGAACAAATGATGGCTATGTTAGATAACAACGTGATCCAATGACACTTCACGTTCATGGCAGAACAGATACTAGCTAAGTTGCTATTAGAGGAGCTAAGGAAAATGGGACGCAAGGGAACAAGACTATCCAATTGGGAACATTCTAGACGAAACATGTACGAAAAGAAGAGTTGGGAACCAAGCACAGAGGGAAATAGTGGAGAGGTGGAAGATGGTAGAAGCTCAGGAAAGGAAAAGCAAAATCGTGGATGGTGAGGTATAACATCAAATACAAAAGTATAAAAGTGCGTGGAGGATACCAACATACTTAGGGGGAGGGAGATTGGTAGATGAAGAAAGACCATTATCAAGATTTAGGTGCGGAAATGAAGAGAAAGCCAACAAATATTGGATGGAAGAGAGTTACAGGAAGTGTAATTTTTGTGGATAAGGATGGGATCAATGAAGTCATTGGGTATGAGAATGCAAGGAAATAAAACTGAATGAAGAAGAAAATAAGATAGGAAAAGACTGTAGAAGGAATATGGGTGAAGACGGGCGGGGACTAGAGATGTTAGACAAAATAATGGGAAAGGAGGAAGAGCAGGAAGAAGAGGATATTGGAACAACAGGAGGAAGAAAGAACCAAGGAGAACAGAAAGAGGCGGCAGTAGAAGGCGGAAAGAGAAAGGGACGAAGGCGAAGGAGGGTATAGAGGAATGAAATGTAGATCGCGAAAATGCCAATAATTTTTTTTTACATTACACACCCTGTTTTCTTTTTAATGCGCAACTAAAAATACCAATCGACGTGGCCGAGCCTTTTTTCGATAAGGTCCCCATTTATTTATTATCGAATATATTCCATTTGGCTGATACACAGTGTATAATACCAGTGATTACTTAAATGTTTCACAAAGAAAAAAAAGAAACAGAAAATATACAAAAAACCTCTCGCCCTTGCAAATTTAATGAAACTGAAAAAGGAGTTAAAAATGCAGCCGGGGTAAAAATAGAACAAAACAAAAAAGCAATGAGTACGGTGAAGATGTGACATCAAAACGCAAATCATATGCTAACTACATGCAAAAACTAATAAAAGTACAACAAAGATCTTGGTCTTGGTAAGGTACAAACGAAATAACCTAGTACTACTTCAGAATTAGAACAGAACAAAGTTTGATAGCAGAAGAAACCGAAATAAATACAATAACATAGTAGAAATCTACAATATTCTACAAAATAAAGGTTCACATCTCAGAAAATAGATAGCCATAAAGATCTAAAAATTATCGCCTCTAAATGCTACCTAATTTATAGAAACACAAAACCAAAAAGTGAAAGCGCAAATTAAACAGACCAACAAAACCAAAATAAATGAACTATTTATACAATGAAAGAGAAACCAAATTAAGGCATTTACATTAAATAAAATTTGGAACGAAAATTTGACCAACGAAATAATCCCTGAAAAGGTTCAATTTAATTCAAAATCTGGGTCTAAGTTTTACTATAGACTATATTGACATTATAGTGAGTGTAGAAATAAAATAATCAACATAATTACCAACAATAAAAGCAGCAACCAAAAAGGAAAATTAAAACCCCTTACGCATGCACAATTATTACTGTTTCGTACTCCTAAGTTTTTTCATGAGCTTTGAATTTTTTTTTTAATTATGTACTCGTCATTGAACTTTGTCAATTCTTCTTCTTCGGGTATTCTTCTTCTTCACATATATTCGCTACCACTGACCATAGAAAATGAGAACCTTATTTGGGTGCCCAAGAGGCTGATCTCCAAAAGTTATTAAACAACAAATGACTATACGTAATTCAAAAATGCCATTTAAGAAAAATAAAGTATTGCTGGAGTATTAATAGGTGTGGGGTCATCAATTTGGAGCTGGGAACATTAATTTGATTTTATAACATGCTGAGATATACATATGAAATTGTTAGGGCTTCATGAAGTAAATACGCCGAGACGAAAATATTTATGTTTAGGAAATTCTACTTTCTTAGCTTTTGCTCCTATATCGACGAATTCCGTTTTCCTATGTTTATCATTTAATTGAAAGTTCCAGTAGTTTAATTGTCCTTAGAAAAGTTATTACAACGTTTCGGCGAAGACACAGTTGTCATCTTCATATAGGTATTCTAGACCGAAGTGATCCAGATCGTTTTGACACTAAAATATAGGTGAAATAATTCACGTAATATGCCTAAAAACAAAAATGGAACATCGAAGACAGTTTCTGCATCGTATAAGTTGTAATTAATACTCGTATAAAAATATTTGTTTTAAGTGTTAATGTGTACAAAGAAAACGCAGAATAATAAGCTTCATATATCTGTAGGAATCATTCGAAAATATTGTAAAATGAGTGAATGCAACAAGTACCTAACCTTATATTGTTATAATTTCATAATTATAATTGTTATAAATAGCAACATTACATCCCAATTGTCTAAAAGTTAATTTAGTTTATTTTTTACAACCCAGCTGTCTAAGTGTGCCCTATGGGCTTAGAATGATTAATTATAGATTGGCAATAAAAGTTTCGTACATTCATTTTGCCAGCCGATATGCTTAATATTCGCCTTACTATTAGATTAAACCCAATATGTCATATCAAGGACTAAAGATTTTTAATATAATCATCTCTGTTTACTGATTTTTAAGTTGGGTTTACGATGGCGTTCAACGCAACTAGAAATAAGCTAAGAGAAATCAAAAATAAAGTTAATTTAGTTTGGATTTAATTGGGTTGGGTTGGATTGAGTTGATTTGTTTTATTTGTTTTATTTACATCCATGACATTTTCGTTCGTGACATTTTCGTTCGTGGTTAGATTAAAACCAAACGGAAATTAAATTTGTACGATTGTGCAAAATATATATATATATATATAACAGCTACATGTCGCTATCATTGATTTTATATTTATTTAATGACTTTAGTTAGTTATTTTTGGACCTTCATATCACGTGCAAAATTTTATACATTTCGAACTTATTTATATTATGTCGTAAACGCTTCGATGTAGGATTTCTATGTTTTAATTAAAAAGTGGAAATTAGGCAAACTTATGTTTATATTTATTTACCGCAAAATATCCCTAATATATATAATATTATCTATGATATGATATACGGTTGTACGTTATCGGAATTTTTTTATCTGCTTCACGAAACAAAATATTAAACTGAAACGTTGATTAATGCACATTCACTTTCAATGCGGCTAGAAATTTTGATTTTTTATATAATGTTGCCTGAGTGACCGATCCACTGCCTCGCGAACAACTAAATATATGCGACTTTTATTAAAAATAAATTGCAGTCGATATCGCCAAAGCGTATATAGCGATATAAGACCTATCGTAATTAGTTTTTTGTTTAATGTTTAATCTTATATAATATTATCTATGCATTATTATTTTATTTGTTTGTCGAAACCCACAATAAATTTAATTTGATTATAACCATATCGTCAAAGCATATCTTATATAATATTATTATTGCTTTATAATACTGCAAACCTGCATCCTGTTATAATTTATAGGAAAATTATACACAATTTTATATTATAAATTTCTCCAGATTATGTACCACTTGTCACAACTTTTTATTTTTATACAAAATTTTGATTTCCATTTCCTGGAAAAAAACTCTCTACTTACTACTCTATTATTATGTGCCAACATCAAGTGTTAAATAAAAATCCGTTTCCCCTGGGTTGAACTTGCAAGGAAATAATATTAATTTAATAATAAATAATAATTGCCTCCACGCATTTGTACATAATAAACGAAATTACCTTATATACATTTAAATGTTACTTTTACTACTGCGTTTACTGGTTTAGGTTATAACCTTTTATTCCGCCCATTTTACGCCGGATTCTTATACAATATGCACCGATACTGCACGACTCAATGCAAATCTGTCAAATTAATGCGCTCCTGTCCGAGACCCAGTCCGCCGAGGTGATGTCAAATCATGGATACATATTTTATATAATTCGTGTTATCAATTTATCGTTGGTGGTTAATGTATATTTAAAAACCATATACATCCTCAATTTATTTTAATTATACATATTTGAGTATCGGTTAAAGATTTTTCGATTACCTTAACATTTTTTTTAATTGCCTGCCATTGCAAATTTTCATGATGTTGGTCAGAAGCACAAGAACGTGTAAGTGAAGTATAAATATGCTCGGAACGGAAGCACAATATCTATGAGTGAAGTCAAATAACATTAAATTTACACAGATATGTGTGTTACAAATAGTGATAAATCTACTCTAATGCTATTTTCTAAGTAGAAATCTATGTGCGTTTATAAAAAAAAGGAACAAGACTCAAAAAGGTAAAATTCAATTTGCTGAATTTAATTATTGTAATAAATGAAAAATTCAATTGACAGTTTTCATAAAAATTGCAAATATAGGTAAAAATGGCGCATTTCGAGAATGTCCGCCAATGTTTCCGGTTTCAAAAGCATATAAAGCGCCATTTGCCATAAACAGTAAGTCACTCTCTGGTTTTCACGGGCGCAACTTCACGAGATGTAATAGTTTTTTCTAAATTTGCAATTTTTATGTACACTGTAAGTGAATTTTATTAAGTAAATTATGAAATCAAATTGCAGACAAATTGTATTAGATTTATCATAATGCACATATTTCTTTTAATTTGAATTGACTTACATATAGTTATTAGTCTTCCTTTCCGGGTCAGTTTATACGTCGCCAATACATTGGTGTGCTTCTAACCAACATAATGAAACATAATGGAAACATTAAAAAATTTTAAATTATTAAGAGCGGAAAAATTTAATATTTTTAAATTAGAATGTATTTATAAATGTATATTTAACTATTAACTTGTACCTTAAACTCATAGCATCCAGTTTTTAGATCAGAAATGTTGTCATTGTTATTATCATGTTCGTGAACCAACATTTTTTATCAACTGTATGTTTGCTCTAAAATAAAATGAAATTAACGAATAGGATGAAACTTCGTCAATTGAAAAGAGTAATGACAATTTAGTTCCTTCACTTAAAAACAGATCACTTATAGATGATACTAGCTACAATAAATTATTTATGATTCTGTGGCTCCCCAAACTTTAGGCGACCCTAAAATTCATAAAGTTAAATTTCCCCTCAGACCTATTATTTATCCAAATTCATTAATTGCATTATGTATTTCTCTCTCTAGCAAGATCTCTATGGATTCAGTGTGTAATACGGAAATTGGGACATGATTGAACTACACAGCTGTTTGCGCCACCTATCTTTCCTTTCACGACCGCCTCCAATTTACCATTGAATCAAGAACATAAGGTCCATGTTTTTAATACCTTAGTTACGAGGACTGGCGATGATATTATTAAGCTTAACTTGTACCAGAAATTAATTCTGGTAGGTATCTTCATTTTGATCTTAACGTTGTGATAGGCCCTAATCATATAATTGCCTACATTGCCCGCTTTTCACAAACCAAGATCGCAACATTTAACTTGAAAATTACATCCACCCTTGCTTCTAAATAACTTTTTTTTTCCAATCCTTCTCCTGGACAACAACTGCCAATACCCCAACAAATAAAAATAAAATAAAAATGGTATATAGAAGTTTACATGACATGACATATACATGAACTATCCCCATTAATCAAAAACTTTTCCATGATACTGAGATGGGTGTCGCCGACAAGATTGCTGAACCCTTTGGCAATTTTCTTTTCCGTCACTAAAGACAAAACCCAATTTACTACAAAGTAACATTATTTACCAAATTATTTGTAATAAATGCGACCAAGTGCACATAGGCCAAAGGATACAACGTTTACAACAATGCATCACACAATACAAAACTGGCACTACTGAAACGTAAATATTGTGCCCTAGCGACTAATACTACCAGAAAGGGCCATGATATTAATTATGATGAATATGTCAACTCTCAAAACGCAAAAAAGAGGATAGTTTGAGCACTATTTACACAGGCCTTTAATTTCAACTTTGTTTTCGTTCTTATTAATAAAGTTTATGAATGGGAGGTCGACGACTCTGCCTTACCATTAATTTCCTTCAATGTACCTTTCCCAATTTATTGAGTGTGATGCTTTGAGATTGGTATGTCTACCGATCTCTTCTTAGCTTTACCTAAGACTATTTAACTTAATTTTACTATGTTTGTCTTCTTTATAAACTAAATTGAATTTGCGACCCCGGTATGTGTTAGAGTTTCATTT
Organism: Geotrupes spiniger; assembly: GCA_959613385.1. Lineage (NCBI taxonomy): Eukaryota > Metazoa > Arthropoda > Insecta > Coleoptera > Geotrupidae > Geotrupes > Geotrupes spiniger. The sequence goes on along the minus strand of OY390736.1, from coordinate 5,807,421 downwards.
GGAAACGTTAACTCCAACAATATTTCATCAATAATTACGTATGTAGAAAAGGAAAATTGTAAAATAAAATAATTTAGCAATGCTTCGTACGAACATAAAAAAATCACATCATCCGTATTGTTTGTTATATACCTATATTTTACATTATTTTAATATAAAAAATTACATTTTCCAAGAAAATACGGTATATTCTGAAAATATATTTTTTCGTCTCTTTTATAAACAAGCTCATATATAACTAAAAAATAATTATAAAATTATATTTCTTAAAAATATGGTAATCCGGTTTCAAACCACTCTTAAATTGTCGTAAATGCTTTTTCTTTCATATATGTAAGCTTTCTTTGTGTAAGGAAACCATGGACTGAAAAGGTACACTGGTTTCGGGTTACTACGCACAGATAGATCAATCCAATTCAATTTTTGAATGTATGCTATCAGCGTCCATTTGTGTATTTGTGTATTAGTGAATTATTATTATATTTTTTCGGTTCACAAAATTAATTGAAAAATACTGCATTACGATTCTGATTACAACTATGAATTCAACATTACTATCAGATGGGTGGGTACCAAATAAACTGTAATTGAGGTCCCTGATGCAATAACGCACCGAGCGCGCGAAGCTGGAAATAAGTATAATATAATAATAATAATTATATAATAAGTTGTCCAACCAATCGATATTTTGGGGAAATTTTTTTTTCGGAAAATGGATTAAACAAAAATACTATCTTGTGTAACTTTCCGCATCTTTTTTACCCGAACTATTTTTTGATCCGTCAATTAATTTGTCCAGAAAAAAATAAAATAGTGAATTTTTTTCGTTCGACAATTCAATTAATTTCAATGCTTTTTAAAACTCGAATCGCGAAATCTCGGGAACTATTCGACCAAACTAGTTGAAATTTTTAATGGAACACTGTGACATTTGACTGTCGCGAATAAAGTTATTGCAATCGTCGAAATAATAATTTGTTGGATAATATTCAATAAATAATCAGTTGCGCTATGAAACCATGTTCTTTTTTTTCGACTAGCGAGGAAGTTTTTCGCTATTGGTCTTGCGATATCATTGTTCCTTAGCCTGTAACGTAAATTTTGATACTTGGCGTGATAAGTTTAAAACCTGGAAAGTTGTTGCTTTGTAAACAACAGGTTCGTTTACCGACCACGACGGGTCAAGCGCTTCCGATCCATTCGCGCTACTTTACTGCGTTTTATTCTTGCAAGCATAGATTAATGCTCAAATTACTTAAGTGTTTATGTGATAATCGTGATTGAAGCATACAGTTGTTCTTCTATGCAAGTACGCAATCAAACATACAGCGCATATGAACGAAAAAAATTGTAATACGATTACCGGCTGTAAACAAAAGATAATTTTGGTCACACTCGCGATCGTATAAGGAAAAGTGGAATAATTATTATTGTTTTTATAGACATTTTTTCTGAAAGAAATACAATGAATAGTATTAACTTGTAATTATTACATCACTAAAATATTAAAAACATCTATCATCAGGGAGCAGATTCTTTTGTTTCTTCTACTTTCATTCCTGCTTGTTAGATTTTTTATCTTCACTAGTTTTGCTCGCCGTCTTTACTCTAACACTCATATCATCTAAATATAATCTAATATAATTTCTACCTCCTGGAGTCAAATGTCGTAGCAGTGCATTTAAATCTTTATTTTTTCTTGTGAAATCCCTATTTGTTTAGCTTCTGCAGCATTTACAATATCGTCAAATGACACTGTCGTCTCTACTTTATAGGTAATTGGTTCGCCATCATAATCGTAGAAAACATTAATTTGACCATTAGCAAAATACTGAATTTTAACTGCTTTACTGTTCTTAAGTCCTTTCGGAACTTTTTTTTAAATTAAAGATTCAAAATCTTTCACCGTGCAGTCTTTCTGTTCTACAGTAGTAAAGGATTTCGAGCACTTTGTACCAAATCTATATAATCTCTTTCAGTTTCAATGTGCTAGATCATTTTTTTCCGCCCGTACGTCCCAAATGATAGATGTTTTTAATATTTTAGTGATAGTGTAATAATTACAAGTTAATACTATTCATTGTATTTCTTCCGTTAGAAAAAATGTCTATAAAAACAATAATAATTATTCGACTTTTCCTTATACGATCGCGAGTGTGACCAAAATAATCTTTTGTTTACAGCCGGTAATCGTATTACAATTTTTTCATTCATATGCGCTGTATGTTTGATTGCGTACTTGCATAGAAGAACAACTGTATGCTTCAATCACGATTATCACATAAACACTTAAGTAATTCGAGCATTAATCTATGCTTGCAAGAATAAAACGCAGTAAAGTAGCGCGAATGGATCGGAAGCGCTTGACGCGTCGTGCGCGGTAAACGAACCTTTTGTTTACAAAGCAACAACTTTCCAGGTTTTAAACTTATCACGCCAAGTGATACATCATAATTTACGTTACAGTCTAAGGAACAATGATATCGCAAAGAGAATACCACAAGACCAATAGCGAAAAACTTCCTCGCTAGTCGAAAAAAAGAACATGGTTTCATAGCGCAACTGATTATTTATTGAATATTATCCAACAAATGGTTATTTCGACGATTGCAATAACTTTATTCGCGACAGTGAAGTGTCACAGTGTTCCATTAAAAATTTCAACTAGTTTGGTCGAATAGTCCCCAAGATTTCGCGATTCGAGTTTTAAAAAGCATTGAAATTAATTGAATTGTCGAACGAAAAAATTTCACTATTTTATTTTTTTCTGGACAAATTAATTGACGGATAAAAAAATAGTTCGGGTAAAAAAGATGCGGAAAGTTACACAAGATAGTATTTTTGTTTAATCCATTTTCCGAAAAAAAAATTTCCCCAAAATATCGATCGGTTGGACAATACTTATTTCCAACTTCGCGCGCTCCGTGCGTTATTGCATCCGGGACCTCAATTGATGGAAACTCATGAGATGTTAAATTGTCCTCAGATTAATTTCACAGATAACAATATCATTGAAACCTTTTCACGTCATAGATAGTAAAGTTATGGACAGTCAGCTTAGTTTATAATATAGAGAATTTTGGGGGCAATAAAACTGTTTGTAAATTCATTGTCAAGACTTCATTGTTCTATAACTTGTCTTTAGCCTTTTCTGATCTCGGCTCTTCTTTCAAAATAATTGGTAATTTTATTCTATTTCGAACAAATTGTTCGAAAGAGTTTCAAATGCAACGCAAACATCATATTTGTCATTCTTAGACCGTTGAATTGATAAATTCATATCATCAAATCATTTTGAAAACGTAGCACGGGAAAGCGGTTTTACATTTTTTTACTTGCAAAAATCATTCTGATACTCTTCAAATAGCTGTGCTATGGTCTCCCAAATAGGTTCTAAAAATAATTTAGCCGAACTAATGCGATACAAGTTTGGGAAGGATTTCAAAAAATGCATTTTCCATTTCAACATTCTTGCGGAGTTCAACCTCCTTTTCTCGCAACGTTAGCTCTTTTCACCAATTTTGTTATCGCGACTTCACCGTCACCTAATGTTTGTAAAAACATTTTTTTACAAATGGGAATTTGACTACTAATTTTAAATAAAATTCTGAAGATGTTGACCTATGCTTGTACATTCCTGCCATGTCAGTTTCCAACGTTTTTCAAATATTACCTCTCTCTCTACATTTTAATACGCAAGTTTTATTCTTAGTTGCAATAGCACGGGGCTTGATTTATTTTCTCCCTTCGTAAGTCGTATTTTCATTTTCTTATTTCTTCACAGCTCTCTTATTTAATGATTTTTTACGTTTACGAACTGTAGCCTCCTCAGAATCCTTCTCTTGGGGATTCAATGTTATTATTTTTATTTTCTTCATGGTTATCATTATCTAAATTTTGATCATCTTGTGGAGTTTAGTTCAAGTCTGAATTTTCTATTTCGTCGTTTAATAGAAATGTAATGTCGTGACAAGTCAGGTTTATACTTTCAAAATGTCTTAAGAACTATTCGTCAATTCTTCTCCTTTATCCTCGGCATCTGCAACAGAGCTTTAGCAGCCAAAATAAAATCTTCGTCGTGGCACTAACAACAATAACAATGACCTACTAGATAACATTGGCAAACTAATTTTGTTATTCGGTGGATGTATTGTTTTCCTTTATTAAAAACAATAATACAATTACCTACCTACAGAGCAGAAACCATCGGAGAAACCAACAACTGTCCAAAAATTACCACGAAATAAATCATTTGGAGTTGTGAAAATTCTCTATATCAATATGAAGGTTAATAACTTAAAAGAAATTGAATTTTATAGATATTGTTTATTATTAAGCGTGCACCATTGAAAATTATTGCTTTAACGTGAAAACATGTAATAATACATTCAACTTCACAATTGAATCGAACGTGTATACAACAGACCGAATGCAACGTAAACATATTTACGGACTAATGACACATGCAAAATTGTCGAATACAAATTGGCTCAGTGGAGTTACGACCTAATCCGAATTCGATTTATGTTTCTAAAAAATATATTTGGAGTTTCACAATTTTCCAGCACATGCATTATTTATTTTTTCTAACATTTGGCACAAAAAACTCATTTTAAACTAACATTGGAGTTACATACTTTGCTAACTACACCGACGATATGTTGGATTGATCATTGTCATTGATACATATATTTACATCTAGATACATATATATTAGTGATGAATTGTTTCTTCGGAAAAAAATTGTATCGAAGTATCGAAATTAAACAATAATTACATTAATGACGTTTCGCCTTTACTATGAAAGGCATCTTCAGACTACAAAATTGATTACAACATATTGTTGTGTTTTTTATTAAAATATAAATTTTATTAGAAGTTATTAGTTAGATTAGAAAATAAAATTTTTATTTAAAATTATGACGAGAAGGGAAAGAGGTGGTAGGGAGATCACCTGGGTGATCACCTGGTAAAGCAAGAGCAGGGATGCAGACAAGTGTGGGAAAATAAGGTAGGGACTGAGCTATAAAAGCAGACGCACGGCAAATTACAAGAAGTTTAACGCAGCGGCCAGCCCAAGGCAGAAGAAGGAGTTCAACGAAGTGGCCAGCCCGAAGAGGAAGGGAGAGGAGCCAAAGAAGGAAGAAGGAGTTGAGAGTCCGAGCCAGCGACCAGCCGAAGCAGAGAGAGTTCGGTCCAGTGACCAGCCGGAAGCAGAAAAATTGGTAAGAATATTTAAACTTGCTAATATTTTATTGATGGTGCCTGAATACAGGGCAACCAAATGGCTAGATAAGCGGTTAATGGAATAATTTGTAACTTGTTTGGCAAAATATAAATTTTAAATGAATTATGTTAGTTCATAAGGTGTTAATGTATTTGCATTTGATAAGCAAATATAAAAGAAATAACAAATTGTAGTAATAAATTTTATTTGCATTTATATAATATTGTATATTAATTTGGAACATTTAGAGAATTTGATTTTGGTAAATATATTATTTTAATATAAAATATCGTTGTATTATTTAACCCGATCAAACCTGAACAAAAGGATAGCTTTGAAAAGAATTTTATATAGTTGTGTTATTTCCTAAATAAAAATAAAATTCAAGGCATAATTCATAGCAATATGTTAACATACAACAATCATGTTAATAAACAATGTAATAACAATTTAATAAACGTATGACATGAATAAAAAAAAATCCGCGGTGGTCCGCACGAAACTTATTTATACTTAGTTATACTACGTTTTTATCAATATCTATAATTTATGTAAGAATATTTTTTTCCGTAACGTGTACCGTTTTCGAGATATGGAAAAAGGTGATAAGAGTAAACCATCACTTCCGGTTGAGTGATTGCGTTTAAAATAGCACACACACACACAAAGAGAGAGAGAGAGAGGCGTCATTCCGAAAATAGTCAGAAACGATTCAGGGGACCTCAAAACGCGTATATCCGTTGAAATCTCGAGGTCGAAATTTTTCATCATTACTATACTTATACATAAAGTATAAGTAAAAATCCGCGGTGGTCCGCACGAAACTTACTTATACTTAGTTATACTACGTTTTGCGATAAAACTTTTCAAATGAAAGTTGTTTAGAATATCAATATCTACAATTTATGTAAGAATATTTTTTTCCGTAACGTGTACAGTTTTCGAGATATGGAAAAAGGTGATAAGAGTAAACCATCACTTCCGGTTGAGAGATTGCGTTCAAAATAGGACGTTTTCCTCCTTGCTACATACAAATGTTAAGTTTAAAGTTTCAGAGCTCTAGCTATAATCGTTTGGACGCTAGAGCGCGCACAGACACACACACACCACATTTCGACCTCGAGATTTTAACGGTTATACGCGTTTTGAGGTCCCCTGAATCGTATCTGACTATTTTCGGAATGACGTCTGTGTGTGTGTGTGTGTGTCTGTCTGTGTGCCTGTGCGCGCTCTAGTGTCCAAACGATTATAACTCCGAAACTTTAAATTTAACATTTGTATGTAGCAAGGAGGAAAACGTCCTATTTTGAACGCAATCACTCAACAGGAAGTGATGGTTTATTCTTATCACCTTTTTCCATATCTCGACACGTTACGGAAAAAAATATTCTTACATAAATTATAGATATTGATATTTTAAACAACTTTCACTTGAAAAGTTTTGTCGAAAAACGTAGTATAACCAAGTATAAGTAAGTTTCGTGCGGACCACCGCGGATTTTTTTAAATAAAAATGCTCAACGCGTGGAAAAAGCGACATTATCTCTTCAGCTAAATAAAAATATTAAACTTAGAAAGTGGAATGTCAATTACCTAAATATGTTTAGTACATTGTTATAAATTGATGAAATTAATGTATTATCATTCATTATGTTGCAAGTATTTGGGGTGACGGCGATATACAAGGATTCTGACAATATATATATATATATATATATATATATATATATATATATATATATATATATATATATATATATATAACTTGTGAGAACGTAACGATCGTACAATTATATAATTTAAAAATTCTTGGGGATGACGATCAACAGGCTTCTACTTATTAAAAGAAACTCATTTGTTTTTATTCAATATTTCGCAATATTATTTATTGCTTCTTCAGGAATAACTAAAAAATGACATCTGACGTACATATAACAATTATAAAAGATACTTACAACTAGAGGAATAAAACAAGGTCGAAAACAAATTATAAAGATAAGGTGCTAAGGCTCTCAATATTAATGGAGATAAATATAAATTTTGATGATGAATGACAATTTTCAAAAATGTCGACGTAAACGATATCTAAATATGAAAAGTGAAACCCTAGAAACGAGTACAACGTAAAAATGTTACTGTACATGTTGTATAACGAACTCACTAAATAAATTAAATTCATAACTCAATCAAAAACGATAAGAAAACCAACTAAATAGACTACAAATAACTACAAACTCAAAATGTAAGAATAAATGGTACTAAGTATGTATGTATGTTGATGATATTATTTGTGCGGTACCGTTTAATAAAATAAATGAAATATTATCTACTTTCAATTCTGTACATAGTAGTATTCAATTTACTGTTGAGGAAGAAACTGATCGCTCTGTTCCTTTTTTAGACACCAAAGTTATAAGAAATACTGATAACAAAATTATGATTAATTGGTATCAAAAGCCTACTTCTTCGGGAAGATATATAAATTTTTATTCTAACCATTCTATTCATCAGAAAGTTAATATTGTTAAGGCGATGAAGAATAGAGTGGTTAGAATTAGTGATCCAATATTTCTTAATAAAAATTTAAAAATTCTCTCTGATATCTTTATCAATAACGGTTACCCTAAATCATTGGCTAACAAATTAATTTATAATTCTTCTTCACAAGCTGTTCCTATCTCTACAGAAAATGTAGTCATTTATAAGAAATTACCGTACATAAAAGATTTAACAAATAGAATTATCACACTATTTGTAAAAATGATAATATCAAAATAGGTCAATACAACATCATGTCTTTAGATAGATTATTTTCAAAACTGAAAGATAAAATTCCTCTTCTCCAAAAGTCTAATGTTATATATAAAATTCCATGTATAGATTGTGATAAATGTTATATTGGCCAGACTAGTCAGTGGTTAAACACTCGTTTAATACAACACAAGAGTGACGTTAGGATAGCGAAGTTAAATTGTGCTTTATCTCAACATTGTTTTAATTTGAAGCATCAATTTGACTTTACTAGTACTACTGTTTTGGCCGAAGAGAAAAATTATAATAGCAGGATGTTTTTAGAGATGGTTCATATCAATAAAAATATAAATTCTATAAATTCTCGTTCAGATATTCAGAAACTTAGTACCATTTATTCTTACATTTTGAGTTTGTAGTTATTTGTAGTCTATTTAGTTGGTTTTCTTATCGTTTTTGATTGAGTTATGAATTTAATTTATTTAGTGAGTTCGTTATACAACATGTACAGTAACATTTTTACGTTGTACTCGTTTCTAGGGTTTCACTTTTCATATTTAGATATCGTTTACGTCGACATTTTTGAAAATTGTCATTCATCATCAAAATTTATATTTATCTCCATTAATATTGAGAGCCTTAGCACCTTATCTTTATAATTTGTTTTCGACCTTGTTTTATTCCTCTAGTTGTAAGTATCTTTTATAATTGTTATATGTACGTCAGATGTCATTTTTTAGTTATTCCTGAAGAAGCAATAAATAATATTGCGAAATATTGAATAAAAACAAATGAGTTTCTTTTAATAAGTAGAAGCCTGTTGATCGTCATCCCCAAGAATTTTTAAATTATATATATATATATATATATATATATTGTCATGATATAAATTATAAATTTAAAATATATGTAGTGGTAATTTGGAATTGTTAAAAATTGTGTAATAGGTACGTACAATATAAAAACAATTCATGATTCGTACGTACATCAATGTCATCTATTTGATAGTTTTATATAAAAATACACAGATACATATGAATATTTGAGATTGGTGTCCGTGGAGATATATAAGTAAAGGATAGTAATATTTGGACGTTTAAAACGGACACACGTGTTTCAATTACGTTCAAGTAACAAAATAATTAATGGGGACCAATTACCCACATTTGTAAAATAAAAACTTTAGAAGGAAGAAGTATCATTACATAATTGGTAAACCAACGTGGGACAACACTTCAAGTATAAGAAGAATCATTACATAATTGGCGCTCAACGTGGTGGGCTATTTGAAAAGGATCTCCGGTACATTGAGTTAAACGTATCGACTGGAATCAAAGGCCGAAAAGAGAAATAACTATGGATACCAGGCACATAATTCAAAGGAAGACAGGTGAGGAGAACGTAGAACGAAGGGAGGACATGCCACCAAAAGAAATACTAAGGACGCAGATATGATGACGTTTATGCAGAACATGATGGAACGGATGCATAAAATGGAACAAGGATTGGGAGAGAAGATGGAAGTAGGACAAGCGAAGATGGGAATACAATAAACAAAATACAAAGGAATACAACAGAAATTGGAACAAGGAATGGGAGAGAAGATGGAAGTAATACAACAGAAGATGGAAGAAGTACAAGCGAAGATGGAAGAAGTACAACAGAAATTGGAACAAGGACTGGGAGAGAAGATGGAAGTAATACAACAGAATATGGAAGAAGTACAACAGAAGATGGAAGTAGGACAGGAGGAATTCAAACAAGATCTAGGAGCAAAGCTGCAACAAAATCAAGAAGAACTACTGTTGAAGATAAAAGACGGGAAGAACGAATTGAGACAGGAATTTCAACTTGAATTGACGGATATTTATGATAAGATAAATGAAAAAAATAGTTGTACAAGTTGGTCAATTAAATATGCTTGAGAGAGAAAATGTTGTAATTAGAAATAATATAAATATAATCACGAGTGAAGTAGGGGGAATGAAAGAGAATTTAGAAGTGAATATTAGAAGGGTTGGGGAATTAGAAACAGCTAACAATCAATTAAAAGAGAGTCAACAAAAATCACAACAGAAAATAGAAAAAGATATGTTAGATATAATTAATTTAAAAACGGTTACTGGATCAAATGTCAATATCAGTTTATATTCATTGCAAAAATTCTACGGGGACTATAGCAATAATGCGATGTCATACTTAAAGGAATTAAAAATATTTATGTGTGATATAAGGGACGGGAGGAAACAAATGCAGATTATTAGAACGACTTTAAAGGAAGATGCGAGTTTGTGGTTTGATACGATTGAAAGTCACTGTCAAAATTATGAAGAATTTGAGATTAAATTTTTAAAACAATATTTTGGGAATTTTGAGCAGAGCAAGTTGCGGGAGAATTTAATCATGTGAAAGTATAGAAGAGGTAGAGACTATCCAGAGAATCGTACGCTTTGAAAAAGTTGTCAATGGTACAATATTTAACACCAAAATTATCTAATGAAGAGTTGATTAAATATTTAGCGGGACATTTTGATAATGAAATACAAAGAACGGTAGTTGTGCAAAGAATCGAACAATTTGATGAATTTTTAGATTTATTGAAAAGGTAAGACGATGTTTTAAAAGATAAAGAGGTTAAATATGTTAATAATTTTAATAAACAAAACAATGGGGAAAATAATAAGGGAAATGATAGGAACTGGAGAGATAGACCAGGACAACGAAGATATGGCAATGAAAATCAAAGAAAAGGGAAGAATAATGTAAATGCTAGGGATTATAAAAGGGAACAATAATATAAAGGGGGATCTAAGGAAGAAAAGATGCAAGATGAAGCAGGCAGTTCCGAGACTTTTTTATAAATCAATTCAAAATTGAGAGGGCATGTTCAACTTATGAAAATCCTAATAATTTTATATTAGAGGGAAATACGACAATTTTAGAAGAGGAAGATTTATTATTTATAAAGGGAAATATTTTTGATAAAGAAATTAAAATGTTGATTGATACTGGGGCAGAAAATTGTTTAATTAGCAAGAATTTTATAAATAAACATTATGAAACATTCAAAGATAGAATTATACCAACCAAGAAAATAGAATTGATATCAGCAATTAAAAGTAAGTTAACGAATATAGAAAAATTAATTATGGTAGATATTAACACAAATAAAGAAAATTATAACATAGAATTATTAATAACGCCAGGGCTGAAATTTGATTGCATAATAGGAATAGATTTCATGAAGAAGTATTTAATGAGAATTGATATGAAAAATAAACAAATCTTAATAGAAAATAATAAATAAAAATAAAGAAGTGATTGTAAACAACATAAGTATGGACAAAGTTAATAAGGTATTAGTGAAGAAAGGGGAATAGTTGATACAAATGTAGAAAGGAAAGAACGGGATATGAACATCATTTAAATGTTATTGAACTGGAACCTTTCAAATGTAAAGTTTATCCTATACCATTTGCATATAGAGAACAAGTTAGGACGGAAATAAGTAAAATGATTGCACAAGGGATAATAGAAACATCAAAAACTAATTATGTGAATCCAATAGTTGTTGTCAAAAAGAAAGAAGGGTCAATAAGGTTGTGTTTAGATGCAAAGAAATTAAATTCAATTGCAAAACATCAATATGAAGCACCACAAACGAAAGAAACTTTGTTAAGTAAATGTAGGAACAAAAGAATATTTTCTAAATTAGATTTGAAGAATCCATTTTGGTTAATACCATTAGATGTACAACCGAGGAGATTTACTGGATTCAGTGTAGAAGGACATATCTATCAATTTAGAGTCGTACCATTTGGGTTATCTAGTTCAAGTGCAGCATTAATAAGAACTATGCAAGCAATATTAGATAAATATGAAGATTTCTGTATACATTACATTGATGATATCTCAATTTATAGTGAAACAATCGAGGAACACATAATTCATATTGAAAAGGTTCTCATAGAATTAAAAGAAACGGGAATGAAATTAAATATAGGTAAATGTCAATTTGTAAAAGAAAAGGTTATATTTTTAGGTTTTGAAATTAGTAAAAATGAGATACATGTACAAGAGGATAGATTAAAGGAAATTATAAATTATCCTAGACCAATAAATATAAGGAAATTGAGAGGGTTTCTAGCAATTTTGAATTACTATAAAAAGTTTATTCCAAATATAGCAGATAAAACAGAACCATTATTTAACTTGTTAAAAAAATTTCAAATGGAATTGGTCCGAAGATAAACAGGAGTCATTTGAGGAATTAAAAAGATGTTTTTATAAAAGCTTAAACTTCATACAACCAGATTTAAAAATATATATTTTAAGAACAGATGCATCACAAGTAGCTATTTCAGGGGAATTGATACAAGAAGATGAAAACAGGAATCAAATACCTATATGTTTTGTGTCAAGAATTTTAAGAAAAATTGAAATAAATTATACTACCGCAGAAAAGGAAATGGTAGCAATAGTTTATGCAATGGAGAAATTAAAATATTATTTACTAGGAAGGAAATTTATAATAGAAACAGATAATTCTTAATTAGCATATTTGAGAAATACTAGATATTTAAATAACAGAATTTATAGGTGTGCATTATCAATTCAAGAATATGATTTTGAAATTAAACATATTATGGGAAAGGACAATATTACAGCAGAGCGTTTAGTAGAATGTACAATAAAAGAGAGGAAAATAGGAAAGTTATGGTAAATGAAATGAAAATTAAATATGAAGATGAAATTTACAATATGGATACAATAAAAGAGGTACAAAAATCTAATAGTTTTGATGAAATTAGAAAAAAAGTAAAGGAAATGAAAGTTTATAAGGGGTATTGCATGAAGCTACAGATTATATGTAAAAGGTTAAAAGAGCAAGAGTTAATTGTGCTAGATGACAAACATGAGAAAGTAATTATAAAAGATTTACATGAAAGTTTGGGACATTTAGCCAATAGGAGACTATGGATGGTGTTTAGGTGGTACATTAAGAATAATATGAAATTGATCAAAGAGTATATTAAACGTGTGAAAAATGTATGTTTGGAAAAGAGAAAAATTTTAAGAATTTTGGAGAAGCAAGAACGGTAGAAGTTGAAAATGAATACATAATTAAGAAATGCAGGAAACGGATGAAGAAAAATGCAGACAAGTATAAACGAAGAGAAAATAAAAGAAACCGTGAACATTTAACATTTAAAATGGGAGAATTGGTAATCGTGAAAAGATTAACGACAGGTAGAAGATGTGAAGATAAATATGAAGATTTCTGTATACATTACATTGATGATATCTCAATTTATAGTGAAACAATCGAGGAACACATAATTCATATTGAAAAGGTTCTCATAGAATTAAAAGAAACGGGAATGAAATTAAATATAGGTAAATGTCAATTTGTAAAAGAAAAGGTTATATTTTTATGTTTTGAAATTAGTAAAAATGAGATAAATGTACAAGAGGATAGATTAAAGGAAATTATAAATTATCCTAGACCAATAAATATAAGGAAATTGAGAGGGTTTCTAGCAATTTTGAATTACTATAAAAAGTTTATTCCAAATATAGCAGATAAAACAGAACCATTATTTAACTTGTTAAAAAAATTTCAAATGGAATTGGTCCGAAGATAAACAGGAGTCATTTGAGGAATTAAAAAGATGTTTTTATAAAAGCTTAAACTTCATACAACCAGATTTAAAAATATATATTTTAAGAACAGATGCATCACAAGTAGCTATTTCAGGGGAATTGATACAAGAAGATGAAAACAGGAATCAAATACCTATATGTTTTGTGTCAAGAATTTTAAGAAAAATTGAAATAAATTATACTACCGCAGAAAAGGAAATGGTAGCAATAGTTTATGCAATGGAGAAATTAAAATATTATTTACTAGGAAGGAAATTTATAATAGAAACAGATAATTCTTAATTAGCATATTTGAGAAATACTAGATATTTAAATAACAGAATTTATAGGTGTGCATTATCAATTCAAGAATATGATTTTGAAATTAAACATATTATGGGAAAGGACAATATTACAGCAGAGCGTTTAGTAGAATGTACAATAAAAGAGAGGAAAATAGGAAAGTTATGGTAAATGAAATGAAAATTAAATATGAAGATGAAATTTACAATATGGATACAATAAAAGAGGTACAAAAATCTAATAGTTTTGATGAAATTAGAAAAAAAGTAAAGGAAATGAAAGTTTATAAGGGGTATTGCATGAAGCTACAGATTATATGTAAAAGGTTAAAAGAGCAAGAGTTAATTGTGCTAGATGACAAACATGAGAAAGTAATTATAAAAGATTTACATGAAAGTTTGGGACATTTAGCCAATAGGAGACTATGGATGGTGTTTAGGTGGTACATTAAGAATAATATGAAATTGATCAAAGAGTATATTAAAACGTGTGAAAAATGTATGTTTGGAAAAGAGAAAAATTTTAAGAATTTTGGAGAAGCAAGAACGGTAGAAGTTGAAAATGAATACATAATTAAGAAATGCAGGAAACGGATGAAGAAAAATGCAGACAAGTATAAACGAAGAGAAAATAAAAGAAACCGTGAACATTTAACATTTAAAATGGGAGAATTGGTAATCGTGAAAAGATTAACGACAGGTAGAAGATGTGATGGACAATGTGAAAAATTATCATTACCATATACAGGACCATACATGGTAACAGGAATTTTTGGAGATACATATGGATTAATGGACTGCAATAAAGAAGCTATAAAAGGCAGATATAATATCAACTTATTGTATCCTTATTTTATTTGTAAGGATTGAAAGTTTAATACTATAACTATTTAGCTTGCATGCAAAATAATTTAAGTATTAGGGGGGAAAATGTCATGATATAAATTATAGATTTAAAATATATGTGGTTATAATTATAATTATTAAAAATTGTGCAATAGGTATGTACAATACCTATGAAAACGATGTAGCCATGATTCGTATGTACAACAATGTGATTATTATATATAAAAATACACAGATACACATGAATATTTGAGATTGGTGTCCGTGGAGATATATAAATAAACGATAGTAATATTTGGACGTTTTAAAACGGACACACGTGTTTCAATTACGTTCAAGTAACAAAACAATTAATAGGGACCAATTGTCCACATTTATAAAATAAAAACGTTTCGGAAAGAAGAAGTAACATTACATAATTGGTAAACAACGTGAGACAACACTTCAAATATAAGAAGAATCGTTACATAATATATATATATATATTAGGGCGGGTCAAATTGTATGGACCGATTTTTTTTTATGAAGCGTATAGCAAAAATGTAATCTATAGGTGATTCTGAGAAATTTTGCTCAAGAGACCATAGCTCTAAGTCGGATTTGGAGCCCCCCAAAATTTCAAAATAGAAATTTTTCCATATATATATAGAACAATTTAATTAAATTCGTCATAAAATCGGATAGAATTATAGTAGATTTCTCAATTTGGGCTTGTTTGAAAGGTATTTTTATCACCTTTCAGAATCTGTATTGATACCTGTAGAATAAGTCGTCAATGGCAGCATTGTTCAATTGAACAACTTTGTAACACTGAAAATGACGTTACAAAATAATGACGTTTACCACCACTAAACGTTGCCAAGCTTGCTTTTCCTTCTTCCTTAATCGTTCATCGTGCAATACGCAGTTTGCCAAAATACTTAAATAAAAACTCGGTTATCACAATACCAATATTTACTTTCTTATACATTATGTATAAGTATAGGAATCATGAAAAATTTCGAACTCGATATTTCAACGGATATACACGTTTTGAGGTCCCCTGAATCGTTTCTGACTATTTTCGGAATGACGTCTGTGTGTGTGTCTGTGTGGTACTGTGTGTCTGTGCGCGCTCTAGCATCCAAACGATTATAGCTAGAGCTCTTCAACTTTAAACTTAACATTTGTATGTAGCAAGGAGGAAAACGTCCTATTTTGAACGCAATCTCTTAACCGGAAGTGATGGTTTACTCTTATCACCTTTTTCCATATCTCGAAAACGGTACACGTTACTGGAAAACATATTCTTACATAAATTATAGATATTGGGATAATTACTGTGGGGAATTTGCAAACGGGGTTCTGTATATACTAATTCAACACGTGTGCGCTTAAGGGATAAAAGCCGCATAAATGACCGGGGAAATTCCGAATTCTGTGTGGTCGTTCGTGATGTTCTTGCCGTGTTTTTCCGCTTTTTTGATTTCTAGCGTTTCTAACAAATTCAACCGTTTGCCTTTGGTAGTTGTATGCAATGTTTTAAATTTATTTAGATCCGGGAAATGGTTCTTTGTTATGCAGGTCTAGATAATTGATCGTGCCATCTTCGTTGTTTTCTGTCTCTACGGTGAATTGTACTTGCTCGTAGAAGCAATTACCTAGACCTTCAAATTGGGAAAAAAGAACAACACCTGACCTTCGACATATTCAGAAAACATACTTTCTCAGACGCCATAACAAATGCCAATTCTTGTCAATTCAATATAAAAATGAGTGCCTTTCGGTCATGGATACACAGGCTTCTAGTATTGCCCCTATCGACTGCCAATTACAGAAGTTGAATAAAGAAGTTGAGATCCTGAAAGCCATTGTAAGAAACAATAATTACCATGAAAGCGCCATCGATCGGTTGATAAGGAAAAAACGTCAGAAGCTATTAACCAAACAATTGTACGCACCGGTGGAGGATGTCCAGCGCAATTATTGCTTTATCAATTATGTTCTTAAGTTTAGTGACAAAATCTCCAATAGGTTACGTCACAGCAACCTAACACCTATTAGTGTAAATAAAAAGAACTTGGGAACTAAATTGGTAAACAATAAAGAGAAACTAGACCAAACATAAAAAAGCGGAGTATACGAAATTAATTGTAAGGACTGTGACGCTCTATATATAGGTCAAACCGGACGCAACTTCAAAAAGCGCCTGAACGAACATAAAAATCTATTCTAAACAACGCAAGAACAACTGGCTTAGATGAACACTGCATAACAAAGAACCATTTCCCGGATCTAAATAAATTTAAAACATTGCATACAACTACCAAAGGCAAACGGTTGAATTTTTTAGAAACGCTAGAAATCAAAAAAGCGGAAAAACACGGCAAGAACATCACGAACGACCACACAGAATTCGGAATTTCCCCGGTCATTTATGCGGCTATTATCCCTTAAGCGCACACGTGTTGAATTAGTATATATAGAACCCCGTTTGCAAATAACCCACAGTTTAATACACTCTTTGAAACTTTAACCAAGTGTTTAATTTTTAAATTTTTTAACTATAATTTTAGATTTAGTCAAAGAGTGCAGTGATAATATCAAAGTTATTATGGATAATCAAGGACCATCAACATCGTCTGCGGTGTCTTCGCAAATGGAAGCAACAACATCAACAAGTTTTGACTCTAGATTGACAACATGCCTCATCAAGATATTGTTGTTTTTGGTTTATCAAGTGATTTAAATGATCTTAGTTTGCCTACTAAATGTGACATTTTAAAATATTATTTTTTTTTAAGTGATCGTGCTAAATTTGAAAACAAAATGTTCTCGTATAAAAATTTTACTCCTCACGTAACAGATAAATTAATCCAAATTTGGTGTAAATTAAATATTGAATCATTAATAGAAAGAGTGTTTTAAAAAAATTAACTGGTTTGCTTGATAAATACCAGAAACATGTACAACATAGAAACAAAAGAGATGAATTTAAAGCATTTGTTGATTCAATAAACGAATTATTTTATATTGGCAAATGTAATTGCAAATTAAAAACAACAGAATGCTCGTGTGGATTGATTCCAGAACATCTAAAAGAATTTATGATGGACCAGCATAATGTTAGAAAATTCACAATACCTGAATATACCTTGAATATTCAAGACGTTGAAGAAGTAGCTACAACAATACCAACACTTACAACTGGTACCGATGATCCAAGTTACGAACCACCTGAATTACACATGGATGAAGATGAAAATGAAGCAACAACAGAAGTTCCAGAAGCAACTGTTCAAATGAGACGAGGTCATTATACTCAAAGATACGATGCCTTAAATTTTGCTATGATGTGTGATAGATTCGGTGTTTCAGATAGAGTCGCTTCATGTTTAGCAACAGCTTTATTCGAAGATATAAATTTTAGAGATGTTCATGGTAATCTTGTTATTATGGATAAATCAAAAGTGGCTAGAGAAAAAGTTAAATCTAGAGATGCAGTGCTCCGTACACGACATACAAATTCTTCCATAACTGCATTCTCTTTCGATGGTAGAAAAAAATGACTCATTAACTACAGAGAAAGTTAATGACAAATTTCATACCACTATGGTAAAAGAACCGCATTTAGTTGTTCTGAAAGAGCCCTATAATGAGTTACTTGGATATGTAAATTTGGGTAGTCAAGAAGATGCAAAAACCAAACACAGAAAACTGAATGAATTTTTCAACAATAAAACATTAACAGTTGATCAATTAATTGGCATATGCAGTGATGGTGAGCCAACAAATACTGGAACAGAAAATGGTGTTTTACGATTATTTGAAAAACAGTTAAATAGACCAATTCACTGGTTTATATGTCTGCTTCATTTCAATGAACTGCCATTTCGTCATTTATATGAAGCATTGGACAAAACAGTCACCAGTGGACCACGAGCAGCAAGTGGAAAGTTATTCAAAGCTATTCAAGAATGTGAGAAATTGCAGGTATGTAACACTTTATTTTATTTAATATCATCATTATTTATTGTCATTATTTTACTTTTTCGATTGGGATAAAGTTAAAATAAAATAATTGCATTTTAATTGATCTAAACATTTCATTTTTCAGGTAGTAGCTGATTTTGATCCAATACCACTGGAGAATATGCCTGCAATGATGGATCATGAACATGAGCTCGAACTATCAACAGATGTTAAATATTTATATCAAATAGCTAAAGCAATTTCGAATGGTATTGTTCCAGTTGATTTAGCTAACATTAAACCAGGACCAATTGCACATTCTCGTTGGTTAACCAAAGCAAGTAGATTACTACGATTATATGTAACAACTAATACACCATCGACCAATTTAAAAACTTTGGCAGTTTATATTATTACCGTTTATGTGCCAATGTACTTCAATGTGAAGTTTTATAACTCTGTTGTGTACGGCAGTGCACTTTTATTAAAATTTATACGTTGGACACGATACTTACAACCAAACTTTCGTAATATTGTAGATGGTGTAATTCAAAACAACTCATATTACGCACATCCAGAAAATATCTTATTAACAATGTTATTTGATGATCGAAAAGCAATACGGGATAGAGCTATCAAAAAGATTTTACACTATCGAGAACAATTGTACGATCCAACTAAACTCAGAGTTTACAAAAAATATATCTTAAATTTCAATGCTACCGATTATGTCAATATGGTTGACATGAATAACGACGATATATTATTTGAACCAGCATTTACTCGACAGATTCCATATGATCACTTGGTAGAATACTTAGATTTCGTTGAACCACCACTGGCTGATCCACAAATTCCAATGCACATACAAGGAACAGAAAGACATGTACAATTATTAACGAGTGTTTCAAAACGAGTTATAGAAAAGAATCGTGAAGGAGTTATGGCAGTGACATTAGAAAGTCGTAAGAAAACTCCTCGAATGGAAAGTAAAATGGACCTTAAAAAATAATATTACCACGTTAAAACATTAAATTGTAGGTCGAGAATAATATTTAAAAATAAATTGAATAAAAAATGTAAAAATAGTGTTTTCTTGTTGAAACCTTGAAAATGTTGATTTTTTCAAATCGATTTTCCTACAAAAAAATTGATCGTAATAAAAGTTTTTGGAAATTATCTGAACTTTTATAATCTGAATTCTGAATTCTGAATTTATTAGTTAAAAGTTCATTTTAGGCTATTTTTCGACAAAAAATTCCTAATATCTCTACTAAAAATAAAAAAAATATTGGTATCAATACAGATTCTGAAAGGTGATAAAAATACCTTTCAAACAAGCCCAGATTGAGAAATCTACTATAATGCTATCCGATTTTATGACGAATTTAATTAAATTATTCTATGTATATATGGAAAAATATATATTTTGAAATTTTGGGGGGCTCCAAATCCAAGTTAGAGCTATGGTCTCTTGAGCAAAATTTCTCAGAATCACCTATATATTACGATTTTGCTATACGCTTCATCAAAAAAAAAATTAACCCGCCCTAATATATATATATATATATATATATATATATATATATATATATATATATATATATATATACATGAAAGATGGTCTAATCTTACACCTCAATGGTGTAGTGAACATTAATTAAAACAGGTCCATGAAGACTAACTGGTGGATCGCTAGACAATATTGTTTCTGGGTTATTACCCTTCGTCAGTAGCGATTACCAAGAACCTTAGTTGTTGAAATACCTTTACATGTAGTGGCCATCAAAACTTCTTGGCGCGAGCCAATCACTCCTAACGAACCACTGACAACAGAACACTGACAAGACGATACCTTGTCTAACACCTTGCGGTGAGTAAACAAGACGACTGTCAAATGTCCAGTGTCAACATATAAAAGGATTGCTGCAATTAAGTTCAAAAACAATTCAAATTGAAAATGCGTCTTGTCAAATTTGACAGAAAAATGTAAAATTTACATGAAAGATGGTCTAATCTTACACCTCAATGGTGTAGTGAACATTAATTAAAACAGGTCCATGAAGACTAACTGGTGGATCGCTAGACAATATTGTTTCTGGGTTATTACCCTTCGTCAGTAGCGATTACCAAGAACCTTAGTTGTTGAAATACCTTTACATGTAGTGGCCATCAAAACTTCTTGGCGCGAGCCAATCACTCCTAACGAACCACTGACAACAGAACACTGACAAGACGATACCTTGTCTAACACCTTGCGGCGAGTAAACAAGACGTCTATATATATTAATGTATTGTATTGCTGGTGGATATACTTGCAGAAGAATACTGATTTTCTTTTGCGTTTTAACTAATAAATGATACAATCTGTTAATAGAAAGCTCCGCATTGGAAATTAAAAGGACCATAGAGCCGCTATTTCACTATTTTGCACGACTATAAAAATATAATATCAAAATCAAAATGTTTTTGGGATGTTGATAGTACTACATGCGTAATTTAAATCACCACCTGGACCGTAAAAGACCGTAAAACTGTGCCAATGATTAAACTCATAATTCGATTAATCGTACTATTTTATATTTAATGCAAATAGGACGAGATCGGTATAGAGAAATGAATTATACAAACATTAAGGAATCATATAAATTAACATAATATACAACGAATGCAAGCAAACGAAAAACGAAGTCAATTATTATTCAACATGAAAGTATGAAAGTATATGAAACAAATGAAAGTAATTGCGGGATTAATCAATGAAATGTAAAGAAAATGAAACAAACATTGTTAAATGTATGTGGATGTAAATAAATAACATTATATTATATATACAATTCTAATTACTGCTAATTGACTTATTAATTTTAATACATGGATCATGGACCATCTGCAGTTAAAACATGTAGGAAATTTAGAAAATTAATTAAAAAACCTCACTAAAAATTTATTGACCAGATTTCAACGAATTCTAAAATACCCATGACACTAGCAAAAGAAAATAAATCGATAAATTGGGCGAAATATTGAAATAGACTTTCAAAGGATTTCAATTACATACGTATAAATGGTGAGAAGGAAGTTTACTAACAAACCGCGTCGGTACCGCGGCGTGCACATAGGCCCGCTTTAATCTCCAACCTTAAACAAAATATCTTAGCTCATTCTGCGGCAGACCTCCCAAGCTGTCGCGGCCTCTGTTATCTGACCTAGAACTGAAATAATAAACATTTAATGCGAGTGCATGCAGCAATCTTTCATTTCCAGTACCGGTACTGCTTGAATGAATGTGTTTATACACGGGAAGCAATTAAATCTGGTTTCGTATTTTTTCACAGCGTATCTTTGAATCGTTGTCCATCAGTTTGCTTATCTCGCATATAATTGCTTTTGATAATTGTGCAACGTCAGCAGCGTGTACTAAATTTTATTCGCCATCGGTTTACCGTCTACGATTAAAATATATATTCATTTTTAAAAAGTTCATATGATTTTACTGCACTTTATATACACGATTACTTACATTTAAATTAAATTAACATGAATTTATATATTACTTATGTATTATATATACATACTTATATGTATGCTACATAAGACTTGCTAATCGGTTTCCCTTTGGTACGAGCCCTTA
This sequence comes from Geotrupes spiniger, assembly GCA_959613385.1. Classification (NCBI taxonomy): domain Eukaryota; kingdom Metazoa; phylum Arthropoda; class Insecta; order Coleoptera; family Geotrupidae; genus Geotrupes; species Geotrupes spiniger. Next base: position 5,785,067 of record OY390736.1, on the reverse strand, counting down.
CACTTACACCTAGTTTACCTTCCCATGATTTTTAAGTTTCTATTATATTCCTTTTTAAAAAAATTTACCAGATAACTTTATTATATGTAACACCATTAGCGGAACCGTTAAAAATAAAATATTATGTTTGATGATCTAATCATACAATATCATATATTTACGAAAAAGCACAAATTCACTTGAAAGGACTCAATTAAAAACAAATTAATGTAAATCAAGCGAAAATATGATGAAAATACAAACTTAAAAACGTTCCATGAAATTGTTTCACCAACCATGCTGTTGGTATCTATGTAATGTAAACAAAACGTTATTAAGTATAATTAATTAAAATATGAACAGCCACCAATGTTAAATCTGGTACGCATTTGTTTTTAAAGACTCGTTTTACAAGTAAAGAATGTTTACGCAAAGCTGCGGGGGATGCTATCGTAGCGTAGGAAGGTGTTGAAGTAATGTTCAACTGCTAAGCATGAAGACGGAAACTCAACAGAGATTCTACACTTTTACATTTCAAAGCACTTGCACTATGGATATACCTGGAAGTTAGTATATTTTTATACGAGTATGTTGAGATTTGAGTCACTTTTATTAATTTAGTATACGCTATCTTTATCTCGTCTTTGCGGTACATTAAATATGTCCAGGGCCTGGCCCTGGACACAGCCGACTATTACGGCGCCGGATACATATCATATTGTCGTATTTAATTGGATATAACGGTTGAATTAGGAAATAATGCTCAAAATGATTAAAGAAGAAAATTAAATTATCGATAGTAAATGAACCATATATTGATTTGTTCTTCATTTAGAATTATTTTCTGCTCTTCTTCGTTTATTTCGCTCTTTTGTTCCTTTGATTTAACCCATGTTTTTCTATTTGATTTGTTTTTCATTTAGAATTATTTTCTTCTCTTGTTCGTGTATTTCCCCTTTTTTTGTTCTTTTGACTTAACACATGTTTGTATTGCTTGGAATATATTTTTCTGCTAATGTTACAGAGTTTGATATTGATACTGATATTTTACTTTGCTTTAGGTTCCTTGTGCAGTTTCTACTATTTAATGTAATATTCAGAATATGATCTTTTTTATTTTTTACTTCGGCATTCGTTTTGTCTTCTTTCGATTTGATTGTTTATTTTCCAATGTGCATAAAACGCTTTAAAAATGTTACCTTTGAAAATATTTGACAAAATTTAAAATATTTGAAAAAAAAATTAATATTGAAATGGTTGTTGGAAAAAGTGAAATTTTTAAAAATATGACAAAAAATTAATTTTTGAAATATTTACAAACTTACAAGATTAGTTTTAAATAAATTTTTTTTCTCACTTCACTAGGTTATATTACATTTCCATATGACTACTTACATTAATTCTATTGGAGTTGTTCGTTTAGATACTTTTCAAGTTTACGCTTCCTTCATACTTCCTGATTTATCATTGTTATTTATCTGAAACATTTTGCATATTCGTTTTTTTTGTCAGGTTTGTCAGGATCACGAAATATACTAAGTGACATAGAAATACGAACACCAAGAAGGAGTTTGAATTTTTTAATAATTTTAACACCACATAATCGGCTACCATAGACGAACAATCGATGAAAAATTCAAGTTAAAAAAAGCAAAAGACAAACGAGTTTTTATTAATAGTGTGTTTGACCACCTCGAAGCCGCGTACACTCATTGAACCGTCTAGGCATGGATCTAATCAGATGGTCGATATCTGCTTGAGGCAACTCATCCCAGGCTACTTTTACCTCATGTCTCAGAGCATCTAACGTCTGCGGAGAATTGGCTAAATTGGTGAGTCGCCTACCCATCACATCCCAAACATGCTCAATTGGTGATAGGTCGGGTGAACGGGAGGGCCATGGCAAAATATTAACGTCGGCAGCTTGAAAGAAGTCTAAACTGACGCGAGCTAGGTAAAGACGGGCGTTGTCTTGCTGGAATATGGGATTTGGCATGGTCGCAAGATAGGGTAGCAGATGGCGATCGACAATGTCATGGATGTAGCACTGAGCATTCATATTGCCTCTAACAAAGACTAGAGGTGACCTGCTTCCATAAGCAATGGCACCTCATACCATTACCCCAGCAGTGCGATGCACATGCCGTTCTATGACAAACTCCAGGTTGCGGCGTTCTCCTCTTCGTCTTCTGACCCTTGCCTTGCCTTGAACGACGACTGTGGAATGTCGAATGGAATAGTGTCGTCTTTAGTTATGAGTCCCGGTTTTGCTTGGCCATGCATGATGGTCGGGTCTTGGTGTTCGGATTTCTATGTCACTTAGTATAGTATATTACATCCGAGGTGGAAAGTGTTTCACTACAGCCGAGGGATAAGATAGCTATATCCCGAGGCATAATGAAACTTTCCCGCGAGGATTGTATACTAGTTTATTCACAATCGCCACCGTTTTTATTCAACAATTATCAACATATGAATAAATTTGATGTTTCCATTATAGTAAGTTGATGAAGTAGCCTATGATATTGCATTTAAGTTCATTTGACATTTGTTCAATCAATCTGACATTTGTATTAATTATTCTTCGAATAACTGTGACAGTCATAGAGATGAGATTAGAGGTGCGATGAAAGTTCATATAGTAAAATGGATCATGGCACCCCACCTGAGTTAAAAGAAGCAGCTGCCAAAGCGTTTTCAAATTTATTGCAGCCTTAAATATTATTGAACATGTAATTGTCTAAAGGTTGGCAGCACTTACTTTTTCTTCCGTGGGTGAAAAGTGATTACTTTCGACCCATGGGAAAATAAGGACGGTTAGAAATGTACTTTAAACCCCGAAATGGTTAGAAATCGACATATTACTATAGTGATTGTGAATAAATACATTTTCACAGGGATTGGCAATCAACTATAAATTGTTTGCTATTAGCTTAACAACAATAACTTGTAAAAATATTATGTTTTTAAAAATTTCAGGGAATGTATGAGGAAAGAAAAGAAAAAAGGGAAACAATAAAAACAAAGAAATGCAAGTAAAGCAAAAATTAGGGACGTGGAATATTAGGACCTTAAATGGAAAAGAAATTGAGATAAATAATGAAATTGAGAGGGTGAAATTAGAGATACTGGTACTAGCGGAACGAAAGAAAAATGGTAATGGAACTGTGGAACTGGAAAAGGAAAAGGCATTTACTAATATTTATTGGAATCGGAGAATAAGAGTGTGCTAGTGGTGGAATTGGATGTACATAGAAACGCAAAAACTACCATGAAGAATGATGGGAATACAGAAAGAATCTGAACTACTGAAATAGAAAATAGGAGCGCAAGACAGACAATAATAGCAGCATATTGTTCGGCCGAGAACGAGAAGAAAAAGAAAAGACACATTTTGGGGCAAATGCGATGGCTAAGAGATACGAAGTAAGAGGAAAGGAACAGATAAAAAACCTGAATTCAAAAACAGAAGAGCTAGGAATTGAGACGGTGTGGGGAGTATTCAAGAAAAGATTATCGCATCAGCGCGGGAAGTATCTACGACAAATAAACAAAGTGAGCATACAAGCATTAAACTTTGCATTAAATTGCAAAGAAGAGTTGACTTAAATTCATAAATGAGAAGACGATAGTAATCTATGAGGAATATAAAGAGCAAATAAGTTAAGTAAATAACACGGTCATCGAATCGAAGCAGAAAACATGGAAAAAGTTATGTGAAAAGATGGAGAGAAATTAAAATAACTACGAGGCAATAAAAAATACAATCCAATAATAAAACGAGGGAAAGGAGAAATATTGATATTTAATAACATCGCCATCTATTAACGCGATATCTTTAGTGTCATCCGATGCTCGCCTGCTCGGCATATCGCCCATTTCTTCAATTCAAATTCCAGTACAATTCACATTGCCTGTTTCAGATCTTTTTCATTGCCAACATACAATATCTACGATAACATATAGAGTTCCATTTGATATAATCTATCGATTTATTTTTTTTAAATAATTGTCATATAAGAAATCAGTGACATTTTTGTTTGTTTGGTTTGATATTATTAGGTTTGATATAATTCTATCGGTTTCAACTTTTTTAAATTGGGTTTTACTAACTTGTACCAAAAATCGACGACTGTTGTGTGTGTGCTATGTTTTTGTTGAATTTGGTTTCATTGCATTAAGTATTACAAAACGAAGCTATATATATAGCAATATAGCTAAATATATACTGATCAAATACACGATAAAAATGTCTTGTCATACTGAAACCCAACCATACATATTAATTTATAATAAAAAAAACAATATAAATACAACAGCTTTAAAAGCAATGAACTGCTATACAATCAACTAGATCTAATTAGACATAACGCTATTTTTGTTCAATTAGGGTGTGTGCACTTGTAGCAGAAAGCAACGACTTGTAAGGTAGGTAAATCTACATTTCGCTGAAGTTAATTAGATTGAGAATACAATTTAAAAAACACTATCCAACAAAATGCAACTAAACCAAATACTTTTCAGCCAATCGATATGGATATATTTAATTGGGTAAAGTTGCGTGGGTTGATTTGGATTGGTTTGGATCAGGTCGAGTCGGATAGGCTCGGGGTGCGTTGGTCTGAGCTGGGTTGATTTGGGTTGGGCACTGAAAAACACCTAAATGCCTAGAATATAAATAGTGGCCGAAGCTGCGGACTAGACGACAAAAAGCTCTCGAACTGTTCTACGCTGATGCTGTATAGAATACGTGATTAACGGTGGAAATAATTCACCAGCTGCTGTGACAATTTAGGAATACAGCTAGAAGAGCTCCGTTAAAAATATCCGCACATTTCACGCGCCAAAATCTACGGCTAGTGATTATTCGAAATATTTAAGTACCTTACAATTAATTTCCTTTCATTTATGTATATATTATTTACTTATATCAAATTAGATAAAATCTAGAGTTGTATTAAAATCTAAAGTTGTGAACAAAATGACTTCTACATTCATTTTGTTCACAACTTTAGACTAAATAATGTAGTGGAAGCTCTTGGTTGTCGACACATAAAAACCAAATAATTTAAAACACATGCGCCAGATTGTTAGACTGTTAGACCAATTATTTAAATAAAAATACTTAATTTTCATATGTTCGATTAGTAACAATACTAACAATGAAGTGCATAAATAATATTTATACCTGCAAAATTGCTTTAATATCATGGAAATCGGAAAGTCGTTGCCGAAAGTAATGATATAAATAACACACTTTATTTAATAAAAGAAAGCAATGTAATTTTGATGGTATTCACTATCGTTAGCCGTGACCAAGGGTCATCTGCTTCGAGGCCATCATCCATCTCCCTTTTTGCCCCTTCAGGTCAATTAAGATAGAACAGTGTCTGCTCCCAGAAAGAAAGGTTGTAGAAATATACAATGTTTGGCATAATGTTAAGGTTATCTAAATAAATGAACGACTACAATTTGAAAAACAAAATCTATTGAAAAATATTTAAAAGGAAGGATTAACCTGCATCGCCTCTTTTCTAAATATATTCATTTGATCGCCAGGAAATCAGATTATTGACATCTCATCAATGATCTTCCCATGCTATCTCTAGTTTTTCACTGAGTTGCAACAGGTTGCCTGGCGGACGCTGCAACTGCTTTCGACTCATTATGTCGATCGGCGATAGATTGGTGGGATATGCTGCCAGGATGACATCAGTGATACTGAAGAGTCGCTGCATGCAACTTGCTGCCATTGTTCTCTGAGCCGACACCATGCCAACCTTGCAGCTCGATGTACTGGCGTTAAAGGAAGTCACAAAATTGACCGAGAAGTTTCTGCAAGCCAACCGTTGAAGATACCGTTCTTCATGACAATAATAATCAATAGTGGTATGTGACGGTTTTCTAGAGAATTGACTTCTCCAAGCACATTTGCATCATTTCGATGCAACCTTCTGCCAATTTCTTTAAACCTTAGCCTACATTCTCACATTCCCACAATTCAATCTCTTCCAAAAGGAGTTTTGACACATCTAAGTGATGTCCTGATGTAACGCTGTCAAGAAAAAAGTTATCTGAAGAATAAAAAAAATACTAAGAAATTATAACGGAATATCTAGGAACCACATTTTAATCATTTTTCTCTTGAGATGAGCCTATACCAACATCTTAAATTAGGTGCTTTGCTTATTTTGGCAGCCAGTGTATGTTCAGTAAGCGAAGGCACAGTATCGGGTTCGTTCTGCTAAAACGGTTTGAGCCAGAATCCTGAAATTGTAAAGAGACTAATGCCCGGTTTCACAAACGATTGTCAAATGGTGAATTAGTTAACAATCCGTTAAAGTCAAATATTTGCCGTTGATTAAGAACTCGTTAACGAATCGTCAAACTTTTCAAACGATTCGTTAACAAGCTGTTAACGACCGATTAGCGTTTGTGAAACCGGGCATTAGAAACCTACCTACCTATGACAGTAGAGAATGCCCCAACTCGATTATTTCCTAATGAAACACCCGATTGAAAATATTAACATTTTGTGAATACCTATGGGTAAATAACTTTGATATTTGAAACATTATCATGCAATCACTTTTTAAAAATACACTAATTGTTTTCTAAAATTTGTGCTCTTAAAATTTGAGATCGTTTTACATCTCGCAACAAATGGTTTCAATGAAACTGAAATAAAAACTAAACAAAGCAACAAAAATGTAATAAAATGTTTCAATTAATATTTTAACAAGATGTTTAAAATTTATAAACCAATCTATTCATTTATATTATATCAATTTAGAATTTAAATTATAAAAGATGTTCAAACTGTTCTCCATTTACTTCCTGACAATAATGAAGTCGGTGGAAAAAACCGTCTACTCTATTGTTCAACCAATTTTGATGAATATTTCTTATTTCAGTCTCAATACGTAATTTTAACTCGTCTGGTTTATTATTGTACACACGGCTCTTTAAATATCCCCATAAGAAAAGTCTAGAGGATTCAGATCAGGCGATCTAGCCGGCCATTCAATAGTTCCTCGTCTCCCTATCCACTTTTGGGGAAATGTGTTATTTAAGCAATTACGTATTTCACGTCCATAGTGTGGTGGAGCGCCGTCTTGTTGTGATTTGGGAAAAGATGTATAATTTGAGGAACAATATTTTCTCGCAATAATTGTAAATATTTTTCCGCCGTTAGATTTCCGTCTATGAAAAACGGGCCTGTGATATTATGGCCGATAATACCAGCCCATACATTGACTTTTTGTGGATATTGGGTATGTACCTTCGCCATCCAATGAGGATTACTATCAGACCAATATCTACAATTGTGCCTATTTACAACACCATTTAACTGGAACGTTGTTTCATCTGAGACAATCCTTTTAACAAAATTTTCATTGTCACCGATTATCATTGTTTCACTGAATTCTAATCTTCTGTCAAAATCATCCTCGTTTAACTCGTGTACTAGATGAATTTTGTAGGGGTGGTACTTTGCTCGTTTTAAAATATTTTGAACAGATCTGCGAGACATATCATGATTGAAAGCCTTGTACCACAACGTCTGTGCTACAGCGTTCTCCAAGATATCTAATATAATATTTAATGAATTTTCTTCGTTAGTGCATGTTCTTGGACGTCCTAATTTAGATCGTTGTTTCACACTACCGGTTTGATCAAATCTTTTTAATGTTTTTGTCACTGTTGACTTGCTTATTGGATTCCTATCTGGATGGATTTCGTTAAACACTGCACAGGCATCCTGGACTTCGTTTTCTATCACCATACCCAATTATCATGAGAATTTCAATTCTCTGTCTTTCTGTTAAATGATTCATATTATTAGTTTTTTGCTAATACGTCAACTGTCAATATTTTCATGTTTGACGATTTTCCTAAGGCAACTTGTTTTCCGTACACATTTTCATTTTATTTTAAATTTTAATTTGTTTCCAAGATTTTGGCAAACAAATACCAAACATATTATACCGTTTAATTCGAAAAAAAAAAAATTAAATCAAGTTGTCTTTGTATTTTGAAAAGTAACGCATAATTTTTTTTTTAATCTTATTAAGTAGTTTTTATTGAATCCTGAAGTCTCTTTAAAATTTCAGAACGAACCCGGTTCCATACATAATCGCAACCCTATATATATATATGAATTGCTTGAGTAACCACGTAAAAAATTACAAAAGTTTTTCTTACTGTGCGATCGAACAAACTTGTATTTATTTATCTAACATCGTTGCCACAAACTTACAAAAAAAATATTCATGATCAGAGAATCGAGAATTTAATCTTATGGCTCATAAACACCTAGTTTCATATTCAGACAAATATAATCTTTTAATTATTTATATGCCTAGTCATATAGCGATAAAATTAACTAAAATTAACAATGACAAATTCCTTACGAAAGTATCTATACAGCCCGCTTGCGATCTATAAACAAATATAACATACATATTGAGGATATTTAATTAGATACGGGAGAATTAAAATTTTTGTTCGTTAATGTTTAGAAAAGTCAAAGTGGGCACTGCCACCTCGAATACGATCAGACTGTTTGTATATTACAGTCGCCTGATATGAGATGGTCATATTTCCGCAATCAACGTTCAGATGGAAATGACAGAAAATCCAAATCGCTGATAAATGAAAATAACTCATTGGCTGTTTAGAAGAATAAATGACGTCCTTGACATTTTCAAAAACCGTTCGATCATATACATTCTATGTAAATTGACACTTTGTCATTTAGCTTGCTTAAGAACTTTATATAAAAAATAAGGTCAAAATGGATGCATACTTAAGACGGACGTACACAAGACCTTATATGAAAGTGTCAATGAAATTCAAGAAAATTGAAGTTAATGGCATGACCGGTTGCTCGCAGTGCTGCTATTACCAAAAACATAGAACAAAATCGAACAAAGCACAATAAGCTTCTATTATCTAACGAGTTATTCGAATACTAGACTGTTTCTCAATAATTTAGAAAATTTTCCAACAGTTCACGATATCATTAAACATTCTGTAATATTTAATGTAACTACAACACTTTTCAGTAATGTACTTCATTTTTGTTCATTACAGCCGCAACAATCGAGACAACTTTTTAAATTTATCAAAGTATTAACACCGGAATTTTTTTTTCAAGCAGTTAAATTTACTTTTACTTTGCATTACATTTTAAATCTGCAATATCCCAAATAAAGCGCATTATAACTGGAGATTTGCTGTGCTTGCGGATGCAAAATAGCTACGGATGGACATAAAATTCTTAAGTGTTTATACAAAAATCCTTTCAAATATGCTCACTTTCATATGAAATACAAAACCCATTAAGAATTATACTACTATTTTGAAACTTTGGTAAAATAATGCTTTATTATCAAATATGAAACAATGGAAGTTTAGTTGAAAAAACAACACAAAAATTAACAAGAAACAGCTAGTAGTGGGTTGCATCCCCACGCGCAGCCATGCATGCATTAACTCTTCTAACCGTGCTCTCTATTAACTGGTTGATGTCCTCCTGGGGTATCGCGTTCCATGCAACTTCTAGATGGTGTCGTGTTCATCCATATTCTCAGGAGGCCTGGGTACTTTTCTTAGTCGCCGACCCATCATATCCCAGACATGTTCAATCGGCGCAAGTCCGGTGACCGTGCAGGTCAGGGCAAAATCTGTAATCCAACCTGCTCCCGGAACCTTCTTGTATCGACACTAGTATGGGGTCTTGCATTATCATGTTGGAAAGAGGCATTCTGCAACGTCTGCATGAAAGGTACTAACACCGGTTCCAGAACGTTGTCGATGTAACGACGGGCGTTTAATGTGGTTGAAATGAACGTAATGGGTGACCTTCGTCCAGCACATATGCCCCCCTAATCCATAACCCCATGTATTAAGGCTATATGTCATCTTTGAACGAACTCCAAATTCCATGTTTCACCTCGATGTCGCCGCACTCTTCTACGACCATCATTCACCCACAAATAAAAACTTGATTCATCAGTGAAGACGATGTCATTCCATTGATAAACTCACCCTTGCATCCATGACACCATGCAAGTCTGGCTGCTTTATGGGGAGGTGTTAATGGAAGCCGAAAGTAAGGACGGTATGAATGCAGCCCAAAGGACGAAATTCTTCTGTAAACAGTTGCCATCGACAAGTGTCGGTTCAAAGGTCTCGTCCAATCCACATCAATCGACCTTGTTGTTTGAAATCGATCCCTGGTAGCTATCCGCCTAAGGAGTCGGTCTTCACATGCGTTGCTTCTTCGGGCCGGTCTTCCAGCAGGACGGCGCCTCTGAATACCTTCTTCGGACCATAAAGACCATATCCGCGCAACTGTAGCGTGGTCCCGATTCAGCCTTCCCCCAATCTCGCGGAATGAGAGAGCCGCCTCTTTCATACCGATAATTCGGAACCTAGCAAGTCATTGATATGGGCAAAATTTCGACGACGTCGCACTGAGGGCATTACAAGGCATCTACTTGACATTTTGTGGGCAGAAATGCATTAAGTGCTAGGAAGGAGATGTCGAAAGTTGAAAGTATGGCACAAGAAACATAACAGTTGAGTTTTTTTTGCGGAAACCTTCCCCGTTTCTTAGTTGATAATAAAGTATTATTTTACCGAAGTTTCAAAATTGTATTCTAATTCTTAATGGGTGATGTATTTCATATGAAAGTGAGTGTATAATTGCACTGATGTAACTATCACAGAAGTGGACAATAAAAAATAAGAAAGGTATTTTTTGATCATGACGGAATTATCCTGCTTTGGGCAACAATATTAGTGAGCTAAAAGTAGCAATGCTAGATCTAAAAATCTGTTGTTATCTTTAAACAACATTTTTTCCGATAACATATACTGTTTTCTATATATGGAAAAATTGATAAAGGTAAATCACTTCCGTTGAGATATTACTAGGACGTTTTCTTGCTTGTTATATACAAATCTTAAGTTTAAAGTTTCATAGTTTTAGCTTATCGTTGGGCTCCAGCAATATGACAATATTATTAAACAATCAAAACTAGTCGATTTAAGAACGTATAGATTTTACTGGATCGGCCCCATTCGTCAAGTGAACTACAAATACGCAAATAAATGCTGAAATGAATGATAGTAGCGAATGGTAAACCAAGAGTTATGCTTTCAAACGGGGTAAATACTTTGAAAAGGTTGGACAATTTGAAGAATATTTGGATGCACTTGAACTGCTAACTCAAAGTGATAATATAGTATTAATATTGGGTGATTTTAAAATGCCTTAAAAATACTAATACGATAACAACATACCTAGCTTCCTTGCAACGGTCTGCGCTACTGTTCTTGCATCTGCTCTTACTTATTTGTTTATTTTGCTATTCAAACAACTACCTTCCCTGACTATTGGAAAATAACTAAATTAAAACAAGAACTAGAAGGAACAGGGAAATGTTGCTTCAGCTGATAAATATAGACTGAATTGAATAATTTTGCTAAGGTATTTGAAATCATCAGGTATCAGTATACTGTTATTTTTCCTTAAATTAGAAAGACATTATTCGATGAACAGCGTGGATTTATTAATAAGCGATCTACGAAAAATTTTACCAAGGAATGGTGAGTATGGAGACGAGGTATAAAGAAAGGGAATTGGTCACAACGTTGGCAGAATATTGTTGGAGTGTGATGTCGGATGGATTGGAACAATTTTACAGTCGCTGCTCAGAAAGATGTGTTTAATTTTTTTTGGTGTGAGGTACGTTCAAAATGATTCTTTAAACTCTTAAATTAATAGGAACGTGTCGACACAAACGATAACAACTGACGATTGTCATTTATCAATAGTTCGTAAATCAATCACGAAATGAGAACTTTTAATTCCAGCGAAATCGAAAAATTTTATGAATCTTAGAATGTTATTTCCACTTTATATTAATAGCTACTTTATTAAAGTTATTATATATAATATATATTATATATATATATATATATATATATATATATATATATATATATATATATATATACAATTATTGTACAAATTCTCGACTGTAAATCACTTAAAATGGTACTTATCTTGTATCATGAGCAGTCAGTCGTTGAATAAAACACTTTTAGCAATATTAAAGTTTATTGCGACACCTTTTTTTGCAATAAGGTGTTTCGGAAACCCTTGTCAAGCAATAAACATTAATATGACAAATGACATTAAATAAAACCTATCGCGGTAACAAGGCCGACTTTCTATTACCCCAGTATTTACTGCAAGAACTAGGGAAAACCTTGTAAAAACCTAGTTAGGGTATTCGACCAACATTTAATTCACCACAATACAATTTAAATCACAACGATAAAAAAAATATATATGATAAGATAAAAATAAATTAACCCGCAATTGTAATAATAATGATCAAAAAATTGTATTGTAATGAATGAAATATTGGACACTTGGAATTTTGTGACAATATTAATTCAATATTAATAAATCAAAATTAATATTAGAAATTAATATTAAAGCCACAAAACTCCCATTGTGAAAAGGCTAGCTAAGAGAACTAATAATAAAAATCTACTAGAATGACCAATGTTTAATTCAAAAAAAAAAAAAATAAATTAACATTAAAACAAAGCAAATTTCTAAAAATGATTAAAATGAATTCAACATTGGTCAGACCTCTTAAAAAAATATACAAATCAAAACTTAAATTAATGTGCCAATAATCGACTCAAACGCAGGGCCGCTCTAAAAGGATAACGTATAAATTCCAAGTTAATACATGCCAATGCCATAAAAAATGACTATGCAAAAGTAAACACCAGCATGCACCAAAATAGAACCACACATCAACCTTAACTTATGTTGGTCAAACATTACAATACTTACATAGACGCATATACACACATAAATACAGTACAACATCTAACAAAACCATTGACACTGCTTTATCCAAACATGCAAAAAACACAGGACATATTTTTGATTTCGATAACACCAAAATTCTTACAAAAGAGTGCAATTATAAAAAGCGTTTGGTTTTGGAGATGTTACATATACAAAAAGACACTAACGCTATAAACTCTAAAACTGACACTCTCAATTTAAGTAAAATTTATAATAATTTATTACTGTGAGCCTGCACCTTTCTAGATTGATTTTTTTCTTTTTCTTTTCTTTTATTTGTTAATTTAATTTTAGTTTTATTTTGACCAATGTTGAAACTAACTTTTTCACATAGCTTTAGTTTGAACATTGATCAAATTAGTAATTAATATTTAAGAGATGTGACCTTTAATGAACTCATTGTAGAGCTGATCTTTAAGGTTGATGTGTGGTTCTATTTTGGTGCATGCTGGTGTTTACTTTTGCATAGTCATTTTTTATGGCATTGGCATGTATTAACTTGGAATTTATACGTTATCCTTTTAGAGCGGCCCTGCGTTTGAGTCGATTATTGGCACATTAATTTAAGTTTTGATTTGTATATTTTTTTAAGAGGTCTGACCAATGTTGAATTCATTTTAATCATTTTTAGAAATTTGCTTTGTTTTAATGTTAATTTATTTTTTTTTTTTTTGAATTAAACATTGGTCATTCTAGTAGATTTTTATTATTAGTTCTCTTAGCTAGCCTTTTCACAATGGGAGTTTTGTGGCTTTAATATTAATTTCTAATATTAATTTTGATTTATTAATATTGAATTAATATTGTCACAAAATTCCAAGTGTCCAATATTTCATTCATTACAATACAATTTTTTGATCATTATTATTACAATTGCGGGTTAATTTATTTTTATCTTATCATATATATTTTTTTTATCGTTGTGATTTAAATTGTATTGTGGTGAATTAAATGTTGGTCGAATACCCTAACTAGGTTTTTACAAGGTTTTCCCTAGTTCTTGCAGTAAATACTGGGGTAATAGAAAGTCGGCCTTGTTACCGCGATAGGTTTTATTTAATGTCATTTGTCATATTAATGTTTATTGCTTGACAAGGGTTTCCGAAACACCTTATTGCAAAAAAAGGTGTCGCAATAAACTTTAATATTGCTAAAAGTGTTTTATTCAACGACTGACTGCTCATGATACAAGATAAGTACCATTTTATATATATATATATATATATTTGTATATAATTAAAATTGTAAAAATGATAAAATTTTCGAAATTTGTTGCTCGAAAATGGCTAAATTCGGACAGCCCTATAAAATACTGCCACTCGCAGGAATATCGTTTATCGAGGCGCCGTCGCGTCATTTTGGGATTAGTTTTATAATTATCAGTTCAAATTGTAAAAATAGGTGTTAATAATTTTTGAAATTGATAAATTATTAAGTTCAAAATGACTACATTCGGACAGCAACTCAACAAATGCAGTAGTATATGAATCATAGTTTTTAGTACTTAGTTTTATCTAATTTGATCAGATGGTCGATTGGGTTGTCCGGGGTGAGTTGGGTTTAGCACGCCCAATACTATGCATCATTCGTCTTGCTTTCCTTTTTATAGTAATTTTAACTACTAGATTCATCACTAAAGTAGTCGAGTATATCAAATGAGTCTAAACTCAGAACTTGACCTGACCTGAGAAAACTGAGTACGTATTCGTGATTAGCGGCCTGAAAATACTAGAAGCGATATCAAAATTCGCCTGTTCATTTGGCACGCTAGTGATTTCCAACTTCTCTGCCTTTATAGTTTCTCGGAGATACATCAATGCCCTCCGTCCTCTATTTTGGTTTGTATAATAATTGATTAATATCTTAAACATATCATAATTTCTTATTTCGTCATTTTTGAACAATTGTCACATATGCACAACACATCGGGTATTTCGTTAGGCAGGAAAATATTAACCTCATGAATTTTACTTTTAAACTACGTATATTCTGAAACATAATTGATGTTTGTGGATTTACTGAAAACCACGAATGTATAATGTCAACATTTATAAAATTGTCCACGTTTACAAAATTGTCAAGATGCACATTATTCCTGTTCGATACTTTGGTCTATGAATTTAATTCCTATTTAATGAATATGAATCAATATGTAAGCGGTAAGAGTTAAAAATCAAGTGATTTTATTTGGGACCGTTGTTTTTGCTAATCTTCATTGCATATATCTAATCTTCACCTTAAATGCAATAAACCATTGTTTGTTGATAATATTAAACTTTTTTTAATTCAAAGTACGAATGATTGTTTGGAATCGTGGTGCACTATAATCTATAATTTACCTATGAATGTGCAATATTTTATCGTTCTCCAGAAAGCAAAAATCGTTTTAATTCAATTATACTTTTAACAATGTCCTAATACATAATACTGTTCTGTCTTCAAAGATCTAGGTGTAATTTTTGATGAAAACCAGACTTTTTCCGATGATACCACTTCGATTGTCTCGTCTATTCTGAGGACATAGGGACTTATTCAGGAGTACCTGAAAATTTACATGAATTGATGCAATTTTATGTATATATTATTCGTTTGTTTGCTCAAGACTAGAGTATGCATCGATCGATGCATCGATCCTATTTACAAGGGACATTCTATTGCATGTGAAAAGATACAAAGTATCTACACTCCAAACAAGATGGTTTATGCCCGTCTCAGGGTTTGGATAATACTACTACTCTACGTAATACTTTTAATATGGACTTGCTAGAGTTGCAGTTGCATTGTTACGTGTATTTCTTATATTTTTGGACGTAAATATTTTTAATCTTATGTTCCTTTTGAAAGAATAACTATTTATTTTGTTATTGTATATACTATAATATACAGTAAAATATACACATCCTATTGGACTTTTATTTACCTTACGTTCAATCGTAACTTTGACTTTGTCTTGCGACACGGAACACAAATACATTGAGGTAAAAATTCAATATAATACAAGCAAAATCAAAATCCGTTGTAAATAAATAATACAAAAGGTAGATAACAATATGTATCAAAAAATCATCATAAATATTTTCAGTGTAATTATTTTTGTAGTTCTGAACGGTAAAACATATAATTGTAGACGGCATTTGATTTAGATTTTTCAGAAACACATTTACGCTATTATGGATCCATTAAACTAATCTGTCCAATAAATTCCTGGACATAGGACAACTTCACAACTTTTAGTGTCAACAATTAATAGCAAACAATAAAATTGCATAAAATTTCATTAATATTTTTTTTCGCGATAATAACAATAAAGATTTATCTATATTAATACTTCGCTGAAAATATATAACTATATCATATATTTAGCTTTTAAACTTTCTCATTCTTCGTCGTAAAATTATGAAACTATCCGCACATGAAACGTGCAATGTACTTAATACATATACACAAAGTACCGTAAATCTTATTTCTCCGCCATTGCCAAACTACCTACACTAGTACGCAAGAGCAAATAGGTGAACAAATCCACTTATCACAGGTAGAAAGATATACATAGCTTTTACCTGCAGGACGCCAGTAGAAATCCCACTCTCTGCGACTATTAATTCTCCCCTCTACATCAACTCTCCGCCTACATACATGGCGTCTGGCATTTTTGAGAACGACATGGCATTATTTTATAGCGGTAGCGTGAAACCATGAGTTAACATAAAACTTATCAACGTAGCTCCTGCATCTGTAAACTTAATTTTATATATTTACGTAAATCATATGTTATGTGTGCATACATTTTTATCTAGTTTATCTAACAAAGGCTAGACAAGACATATTTATATCAAACT
The DNA here is from genome assembly GCA_959613385.1 of Geotrupes spiniger. Taxonomy (NCBI): domain Eukaryota; kingdom Metazoa; phylum Arthropoda; class Insecta; order Coleoptera; family Geotrupidae; genus Geotrupes; species Geotrupes spiniger. Next base: position 5,768,345 of record OY390736.1, on the reverse strand, counting down.
ACTTCATACAAAATGACAAATGGACTTGATTCATACCTGTGCCATAGTGGTTTAATATGTTTATTAAAGTATTTAAAAAACGCTTCTTTGCTTTCCCTAATAAATTTAGCGCAAAACTGTATCAAATGGGCTATTTGGAATTGAAATCAAATTTTTGCCCGAGCCTAAATCAGGGTTATATAAAACAACTTTATTTACGTGTTTTTATCAACTTACATGTATCTTTTAAAATACATAATAAACTGTATAAAATATATAATTAGACATTCACCAGTGCATTCATTAGACGTTTCCTCGTATCTCTTACGCTCACGTCTACATTTTATCGATTTTTTTCTTTCTTATACAGTATGTGCTTCGTGGATTAAATAATACGGCCAATATCATTTCCAAAAAATAAATTTGAATAAAATTTTCCTCGACTACATGCAGAACATAAGTATATTAAAACAAGCGAAAAGTTTTTAAAGGTACCTTCTTTAAAAAGTAGGTACCGGTCATAAAATGCAAATATACGGTTGCCATTGCGTTTAACAATACTATTTAGATTTTCGTTTAATGAAAAACCGTAAATATGTGTTAGTTTGTATTAAAATGTTTGCTTTGATTTATTTATTATTATTGAAATCATTTCATCTATTACGCTAATACAAATATAATTACATATGATAATTCCGTGAAACCTTTCGGATGTGAGGTAAATTTACACACCATGGAAATATACAAAATATATGTCTCGCACACTTTTCTAACCATTAATTTCATTTTTCCTTTTGTGAAGAATGATAAAAGCTATTTTGTGAGAGTTGCATACTATACTTTTTCTACGACAACGATAGTTATAAAAATAGATACAAATAAATATGCAAATATTTTATTTATTGCTTTGGATTTATGAAAATACGAAATTACCTATTCATTAGCAGAGCCTGGATAGCAGTGCCCAATCAATTAAGAAGAATTATGAAATAACTTCCTTCCTACGTATTTTATTTATTAAAGTTAAATGTGCAATTATTGAAAATCATTTTGGGAGAACTTGTTGCAATAAATTTAGTGTTGTTAGATTCGCTGCTTCTGTTATATTTTGCAGGTGTCAATTCCAAGTCACTATCACTATCACTTTCCATATTAATTACCTGATTTCTTGGAAATAACTACGAAATTATGTGTAATGCACAAACTGTAACAAACCGATGACATTTGTCGTTTGACGTTATATTCTTTAAGCCACATTCGTTTTTGTTATAAAAAACAGGAGACCGAACACGAAATATTTCATATTGCATTTGTTGCCTAGCAACTTGCCTAGCAATCGATGCGAAATGAAATTCAGTACAAACTTCTTATGATTCAATTTACACTCTTGATATGAACATTTTTCGATGTTGTCTTAGAAAAAGTATATTTTTCACAATAACGTAGTAACGGCGGGTTGATCAGTATACAAACTTACTTTATTGTATATTCACAGCAGATTTGAGTTATAACTACTTGTCAATCACATTTTTATTCTGTCACCTAATTTTTCTAGTTTCTTATTTTCGCTTTTTGAGCTCAATGTTAATGATGACCTAAATACATTGATTTGGACAGCTCGGACGCATTGTCTAAAAATCAATCAAAGAGTTGTATCATTATATTTGGACCGGTTAAAGATCGCCAGAGGAACATGGAAAACATTGATGTTTTGGTGGACTCGTTTTTGTTAACACCAGTTGAGGAAATCAAAAGTAGAGGTGTCATATTAGATAATAAATTGAGATCTAAATCTACAATATATATGTACGTAACAATATAACTTATCGCGTAAAGTAATTAGGATACACAATATTAGAGTTAGTAAAATGCCAGTTTACTTATACAATTTAATGATATCTACGTCACGCGTTCACAATCGTGATTTGCGATGCACCGGCACTTTCACGGTGTGACACCGTCATTTTATGATCCCTCTCTTATGTTGTCTATTATAATCTGAATCAAGCACCAATGAAGTGTATGCCTCCATCAAGGTTTAAGTGTAGGTTGATTGCGAGCATCTTCGCGGGGCAATAGGTTGTTGTAGTATCTTGCTTGTATTGAATTGATTTATTTGTAATTTCTTTTTTTCGACTTATCAGTGGTAGTTCAGTGGTAAAAGGAACTTCGCCTCAATTGTAGTTGTAATTTACAACTATAATTATAATTGTATTATGTTTTTTTGTCTCACAAAAGATATTCTATTATTATTGTTATTATTATTATTATTATTATTATTATTATTATTATTATTATTATTATTATTATTATTATTATTACAAATTTGACATGCGGCGGACATGGACTAACATCAATGAAATTCTGGGGAGATCAAACAAAAGAAGTGGAGACGAAGCGATAATAAAATATATGAAGTTGCCAGAGGAAGAAATCGCAAATAGATTTGCGGACGAATTTAGTAAAAAGGTAGATGACATTGTTCACAGTTGTGGGAAAAAGATGTTCAAAATTAGTGATCATACTCAGCCTCAGTCGATGATAATGGAAGAAATATCCGCGGAAAAAGTGGCCTCAATAATACAAAACCTTGACGAAAAGAAAGCACCTGGTATTGACTCCATAAAAGTCAAAGACTTAAAAGAACTCCCAGATTTGTTTAGTCCCCTAATAACAAAAATTATCAACGCTTCTTTATTCGAAGGAAGAATCCCCAAAGAAACAAAAAAGGCGATCGTGAAACCAATATATAAACAAGGAAAACATGCCGAGTTCAGCAACTATAGACCGATATCAATATTACCAGTGTTGGAAAAAGTTATGGAAAGGCATGTATCTGAGAAAACATGGAGTTATCTTAGCAAATATAACTTAGTAGACGGAAACCAATATGGATACCAGAAGAACAAGGGAACAGTAACACTATTGGAGAAATTCACAAACCTAATAAACGCTAAACTTGATGAAATAATGCACGTATTATGTATGTTCATCGACTTTAGTAAAGCATTCGACACAATAAACCATGAAAAACTGATAAAAATCCTAGAAAACTTTGGTCTGAGGGGCAAAGTAAAAATGTGGTATGAGGACTATCTTAAGAACAGATCGTACGTTGTAAAAATTGGAGACAAACTAGGAATGCATACAACAACAAAGAGGGGAGTTCCCCAAGGGAGTATAGACCTATGCTGTACCTACTGTACGTGAACGATGTTGGATCTTGCTTCACTAATTGTAGATACTTGCTGTATGCGGACGATAAGGTGATCGTTTCCATTCAGAAAGACCTGAGTACAGCGGAGGAAAATTTACAAAACGAATTTATAAAATTTCAAAAATAGGCCCACGATAAGGAGTAATCAACGGGGTAAAAACAAAGCTCTTACACATCGCACCGCCAAAACTAAGTGGCAATAGACCAGTGGAAATAATAATTCATTCTTCAAAGTGCCTTCATGGAACGGATGAAGGACAAAAGACTTGCGAGTGTCGAACTAAAATAGTGGAGGTAGAGACTTATAGATATTTAGGAGTCGACATAGACAGAAACTTTCAGTGGAACATCCACATAGCTAATCTGGCGAAGCGTGTAAAGCACTTTGCTGGTGCTTTCCATTACTTGCGGGATTTGCTACCGGTGGAGGTGCTGAAAATGATATACCACGCATTGGTGGAATCAGTTTTGGGCTATGCGATTACCATATGGGGAACAGCGTCAAAATATCAAATAGACCGCATTCAGTCTTTGCAGCATAGGATAATTAAACACTTGTTACCGAAGAGAACAAATCAGGACACGTATAATACAAACTTAGAGATCCTAAAAATCAGAGATCTGTATAAATATAGGCTCATTGTAAATAATTTGTACGATAATACTTACAGAGAAAAATTAAACCATGTGCACGGAACAAGGGCAAAAGAAGGTGGGCTATGTAATATACCGGGACACAGCAACAAGTATGGATCTAGAACAATGGCGGTTCTTATACCAACCATATTCAATCAAATTCCAGAAGAGCTTAGGAACATAGAGAGCATAGGGAAGGCTAAGAAAAAAATTAAAAGCTGGTTGTTGTCATAATATAGATTGAAATTAAAACAACGATTCACCTTTGCCAATGATAAGCCTTTCGGCTTAGTGGCGGAAACGAAAGATCTATCTTAAAAATTGTGATTATTTAATATTTAAGATATGGATTTTTGTTTGGTTACATTTTTTTTGGTTACATATAATTTATTTAGATTTTAGTAAGTTTAGATTTTGTTATTCATTTGTACTTTGTTAATAAATTGTAAATTTATGATACAAAGAGGACAGCTTCAATCTCTGGACTCGGCAACACACCAGCTTCCTGAGGTGGTGTCGAGTGTGGAGGTGAAGCATGGCGTGAAGGAGGTGTTGGGGCAAAAAAAAATTTTAATTAAAAAAAAAATTAAATAAATATATTATTATTATTATTATTATTATTTAGGTTTTTCAAAGCATTGTGCTTGTTTCGGCTAATGTATCGGTCGTAGACAAGATACATCACCTTTATAGCTGTATTTTATGTGAGCATTTTTGTTGTTCACCGAGAACTCTCCTCATAATACCACATGTCTCAATGATAACTATTTTTTGTAGTAGCATGTAGGTGGTCTTAGTTATTTTTAGTTTATCTAGATTCTCTTGTAGGTTTTTAGGTATCTCTCCAGTGGCTCCAACTATAATGGGAACAATTTCCACCCGTTTTTGATGCCACATTTCCTTAATCTCTGCAGCCAGAGGCAGGTACTTTGTTATTTTTTCCCCGTGCTTCTTTTTGAGGTTGGCGGCTAGTGGGATTGCGATGTCAATGATGTATGTTGTTTCTGCCTCTTTGTCAACGAGTACAATATCCGGTACATTGTGTTCCACATACTTGTCAGTCAGGATCTTCCAATTCCAATACACTTTCCACTTGTTTTCGTCTATCACGTTCTTTGGTTGATACAGGTAGTAGGGTGCCTCATCTACGGTGATATTGGAGTTTTTACATATTTGTTGGTGTATTACTTTGGCCACGTTGTTGTGTCGTTTCACATACTCGGTGGGTGCTAGGGTTTGACAGCTACTTACTATGTGGTCTCTTGTTTCATCCTTTATGCCACATAGCCTGCACTTGGTGTCGATGTTGCTGCCAATTATGTACTTTTGGTAGTATTTTGTAGCAATAACTTGGTTCTGGATGGCGATCATATAACCTTCGGTTTCTGCAAAGATATTTCCTTTGCATAGCCATTGATTGGATGCGCGTTCGTCAATGTGTTCTTCGTCCAGTAATGTCTTATACTTCCCATGCAACGGCTTCTCTCTCCATTTCAGCGCCATTTCCTGCGCTGCCCGAGTGTGATTTGATAGGTCTTCTTTCTTCTTTAATTTTAATTCCGATATGTTTGTGTCGGCTTGTATCACTGCATCATGTAATTTGCTCATCGTTGCCTTTTCGTGGAAGTATTTCCTAAGGTTGTGTACTTGGGACTGATGTAGATTTTCTATTGCGATTACGCCCCGTCCTCCCTCAGACCGCGGTAGATGAAATCTTTCCACGCAACTTTTTGGGTGGTGGGCCCTATATTTCGTACACATAGTTCTAGTTGTAGTATCCAGTTGTTTTAACTCCGTTTTAGTCCAAGGTATTACTCCAAGGCTATACGTGATTGCTGATATGGCATAGGTGTTTATTGCCTTAAATTTATTTCTTGCAGAGAGTTCAGTTCCGAGGACAAGCTGAAGTCTCTTTTTAAATGTTTGTTGTAATTTGGCTTTAGTTTTGTGTTTTTCAATGCCTTTCGCTTGTTCGTATCCCAAGTATTTATATACGTCATTTTCCTCCATTCCCATTATTTGTCCAACGTTATATGAATCTGTGTGTATCCATTTTCCTCCCGCCATTGAATCTGTCCGGCATTTGTCAAGCCCTAACGTCATGCATATATCATTGCTGAACTTAGTTGTTACTTGCAACAGATGGTCAAGATTCTTTTTTGAGCTTGCGTACAGTTTAATATCATCCATGTACATAAGATGTGATATTTTTGTTCCACTTTCACCTATGTTGTATCCCTTTCCGGTTTCATTTAACATTGATGTTAAAGGGTTCAGGGCGAGGCAAAACCACAAGGCACTTAGTGCGTCGCCTTGGAATATACCGCGCTTTATTTTTATTTGTCCTGCTTTTATAGTTATGGTGTCAGTTTTTAATATAAGTGAAGTGTCCCAGGTCGTCATTATCTTCTCTAAAAATGCGATTAATTGTGGATGTATGTAATATATTTTAAGTATTTCCACTAGCCATGAATGTGGCACACTATCGAAGGCCTTCTGATAGTCAATGTATGCTGTGTACAGCGGTTTTTTACATTTTTGAGCCTCTCCCGTTACAATGGAATCAATTATTAATTGTTCTTTGCAGCCCTGTGACTTCTTTCTACAGCCTTTTTGTTCTTCACTTAGGAGTCCGTTGGTGTCGAGATGAAGGTATATTCTGTTGCAAATTATTGACGACAGAATTTTATATAATGTCGGCAGACAGGTAATTGGTCGGTAATCGGACGGATTCTTGGTTGGTGGGGATGTTTTTGGCAGAAGGTAGGTGATTCCTTTTGTCATAAAGGGAGGTAGGTTTTCTGGGTGGTGTATTACATCAGTAAATAGACGAGCAAGAGTGCAGTGCGTTGAAGTAAACCGTTTAATCCAGTAATTGTGGATTTTATCTAACCCTGGCGCTTTCCAATTAGAAGTTTTTGCCACAGCATTTTTTACATCATTGTGGTCAATGTCGTAAGACCTCATGGATCTAATTTTGCCTTCCAGTTTCCTCTTTTCCATCCTTATCCATGCGGATTCCTTGTGTCTCTTCTCCTGTGACCATATTTTTCCCCAGAACTCGTGGATCTGTTCTGATTCTGGTGCTGCAATTTGGTCGGCTGTCTGTGTTTTATTGTTGATATTTCTATAAAACATTCTCTCGTTGTTGTTAAATAGGTTATTTTGGATGCGTCGATCTTTGCATTTTCGGTATCTCTTGAGTCTTTTCGATGTTGCTGCCAAAGTTTGTTTAAGATAGTCGAGTATTTCTGCACTGTTGGTATAAGTGTCACTCTTATACTTCTGAATAATTTTCTCGCCAGCCTTTCTCATTTTCTCACTTGGATTTCTACCTGATGCTTGCGTTAGTTGACCAATGCACTTTCTTAGGTTTGCAATTTTATTCATATACCTTCGTTCCCATGGTGGCACGTTATTAATGTTTCTGCCGGTAGATGAAATTTTGTCAGCGTCATTTACTTTTTGCCCATGCAGTGTTATAATTGTCAGGGCACCAACATATATTAATGTGTGGAGTTCTTCTAGTCCAGTTGTAGCGGATAGTCTGTTTGTTATTAGTTGGTTTACGGCGGCTATCTTCGCGTGTGTTGTTTTGTCAGTTTTCAGTTTGGGAATACTGGGTCTAATTATATTATTATTATTATTATTCATTATTCGTTGTTGTGATTCCGGATGGTAAAGTCGTGTGAATTGTGCTCCAGCTTAGTTTCTTTTTTGACACTCGTTAGTGCAAATTACGCCGGTGAATGTTGTATGGTAATGTAGACAATATTTTTTTGGTTTCAATGTAGTTTATTACAACAAAATCGGTACAGACGTTTAGAAACAATGAACGTTTAAAGTATTTTAAATTGTGTAAATCGTCATCTGAAGATACTTTTTGCCTTCGGTGATAAGGAACTTTTTCCGATTTAAGCCGTTTCGGACGTGGCAATCGTGCACGTGCCGGTCCTTTCTTTTACCGGACCGAGAAAAATTGTTGAAATAAGAAAGGCAATACTTCTACGACTTCGAACTATATATTGTTTTAACTAATTAGTGCAGTCCTGTCAGGATTTATAAAGTCATCCAGATGATGCTCGTTGAACTGATTAAGGATAATTGTTTATGCTTAATATAAAATTTTAAATTGAGAAATAACGTTTGTGTTGACAATTTCCGATATTAAAAGCGAATTGTGTTTCGAAGTCACGGGTATTGGAAAATCCGATCCGACATAAAACATAAACATCGGCCGTTTCACTGCACAGAAGTTTTTGCGGACTGTCTTCGCGAAAGTTTTTTATATATAAATAGCAATATATCTCGACTCGGAGATTTAATACGTTTCGTAATTTAGCTCCACAAAGTCTAATAGATTAATTGTAAAAGATGAGCGAGGAGAGACGACAAAAATGTTCTAAATGCAATCTTGCATTACCGAACGATGGAGGATGGGTCCCTTGCAAGGGTTGTAATGGAAATTACCATTACGACTGTTCTATCAAGGCGACGACATTCGAGAGCAAGGGTCGGTCTGAAAAAGCTAAATGGAGATGTGAGCGCTGTAGGAATACTAAGAAAACACCAGATGATGAATATAAAGACACAGAAAAGTGTCAATTAGCAGCTGATATTAGCGAAATGAAGAGAATGATAGCTAATGTCTCAGAACAATTAGGAGAGAATACAAAGAGCCAACAATTTGTTGCGGAACAATATGAGGACATAAAGAAAGGACAACATGACTTAGGTGAGCAAATCAATAAGTTAGAAAGGAAAATAGCCCAATTAGTAGTATCTTGCGAGGAAAAGGATAAAAAAAATATCCGAACTGAATGCAAGAGTAAATGAATTAGAACAGATCACGTTTGCGAAAAACTTGGAGATACATGGAGTCACTGAAACTGATCGAGAGGACATACTGCAACTGGTATGTAAGATAACTAAAAAAATGGGCGTGGAGGTTAATGTAGGAGACATAGATGTCGCGCATCGCGCAGTAAAAAAACGTGAGGAATTACCAGGTCGTATGCGGCCTATAATGGTACAAATGCACTCTAAAAAACTGCGAGATGATATAATGAACAAGCGAAGAGTTATTGTGTTAAACAGTGAGATAGTTGACGCCAAAGCAACGGGAAAAATATATGCAGTAGAAAAATTGTTCTCTTACAGTAAAGCTCTGCTATGGGAGGCTAAAAAGAAGGCGAAAGAAATTGGGTGGAAATATGTCTGGGTTCAAAACGGAAACGTATTGGCAAGAAAAGATGATGGCACAAGAATATGGTACATGCGTTGCATAGAAGATTTGGACAAAATTAAATAGCTAGAATTGCGAATAAATTTGTTAAAGTTAAATTACGAACAGTAAAACTCATTATGGATCTGTCTTTCGTTGACAATGAAATTAATAGGGACGTCAAGTGTCAAGTGATAAATTCATTGGAAAGCTGGACTGACTTGGTAAGTGGACACAAAAGTTTTTTGGTTGCGCATTTAAACATTCGCTCTATTCGAGCCCATTTCGATGAATTATATGCATATATAAGTAGAAGTATAAAAAACTTGGATGTGTTAGTGTTATCTGAAATTGGAATTAGTGAGGAGGAATTTGTAATGGTAAGGGGAAATTATGAAATTAAACAATACAATATGTTTCACAAGTGCAGGACGGACAAAATGGGTGGTGGAATTATAATGTATGTGAAAAAACAATTAAACTTTAAAAATGAGACCAAACAATTTGATTCGTTCGAATCAGTCACGATGACGATATCAGCTTCCGAGAAAGATCATATCAAGGTTCTTGCTATATACAGACCGCCGAACAATAATGTTAGACTTTTTATAAATGAATTAGAGTCACTCATTTCTAACTGTAGAGACAACCAGACGGTGCTAATTGGTGACACTAATATAGACATACTGGGCGTATCCCAAGTAGGTCAAGAATATGAAAACATGCTGTTGTCGTATGGGTTTGAGAGGAATGTTGATAGATACACGAGGGAAGAGTTCAGGAACGATGTTTTGGTACAATCATGCATTGATCATATATACACGAGGCAACAAGTTGGTCAAACAAATAGTGCCGTTATACAAACAAAAATTTCAGATCACTATATGATCGCTTGTGCGATGAACAAAATACACAGGGAAAAGGAGGAGAAACTAATTGATAGAGTGTCAAAAACTGATCGAACCATGTTTGCTTCAATATTAAAAGACGTTTTGCACGTAGATGCTATTGATGAAATACCACAGGCTGAAGTAATATATGACACAATAGTCAAACTATACAAAGAAGCCTGTAATGAAACCACAACCACACATGATAGAAAAGAGAGACGTCCACTTAAGCCTTGGATTACGCAAAATATTCTAGATGATATAAAAAACAGAGATAAACTATTCCAGACATGGAAAAGGTCGAGAGATAGCATGTTGCATATGAGGAGACTAAGAGAATGCTACAATAACGCAAGAAATGTAGTCACTTATAAAATAAAATTGGCTAAAAGAGAATATTTCAAAAAGATTTTGACCAATTCCAAAGCGGACATGAAGAAGACTTGGAGGAATATTAATGAAATATTAGGAAGAGCGAGTAAAAAAGATGTAGATGAAATTACAAAACACTTCGGGTTACCAGAGGTGCAGATAGCTAACAATTTTGCGGATGTATTTAGTAGTCAAGTGGATGATATTGTACACACCTGTGGGAAAACTCTATTCAAAGGAAATACCGGGAGACAAATACAATCTATGGTAATAGATGACATCACTATTCGAGAAGTAGAGGTTATTATACAGAGTTTGGATATATCAAAATCAGCAGGGATTGACACTATACAAACAAGAGACGTAAAGGAGTTTAAAGAATTATTCTGTTCTCCGATAAAAGAAATTATAAACAAATCTTTAAAATCTGGAACTATCCCAAAAGGAATGAAAATGACAATAGTGAGGCCTATTTATAAGAATGGAAAACAAAACGTATATAACAATTACAGACCCATATCAATACTACCTGTAATTGAGAAAGTCATGGAGAGATATATCTCTGAAAAGACTTGGTGTTATCTACAAAAATATAGCATTGTTGATAAAAACCAATTCGGCTATCAGAAGAAGAAAGGGACGATCACGTTGTTGGAGAATTTTACTAACGTAATAAATACAAAATTACACGAAAAAATGCACATACTCTGCATGTTTGTCGACTTCTCCAAAGCTTTCGACATAATAAATCATGACAAGTTAGTAGAGTTATTGGAGAAGCTTGGCATTCGAGGAAAAGTGAAAGAATGGTACGAAGACTACCTTCAAAATAGAACGTATGCGGTAAAAATTGGAAACCAATTTGGTAAGGTAGCATTTGCTCCGAGAGGGGTACCGCAGGGAAGTATTTTGGGCCCGATGCTATATTTGCTTTATGTTAATGATATTGGTCAGTGTTTTGATAACTGTCGATACTGGTTGTATGCAGACGATACAGTGATCGTATCGATACATAAAGACTTTGATATAGCGGAGGAAAATTTACAAAAAGAATATCATAGATTTCAATGCTGGGCTCATGATAAGGAGCTGGTAATAAATGAAAAAAAAACTAAATTACTACATGTGTCCCCGCCAAAACTAGCTAACAGAAGGCCAGTGAAGATAATTAATCATAATTTGGAGTGTATACATGACATAGCACAAGTAGAACCTACACAATGCGACTGTACAACGATAATAGATGAAGTGCAATCCCATAAATATCTTGGAATAGAAATAGACAAGAACTTTCTATGGAATCAGCATATAGGAAATTTGGTGAAAAGACTCAGGCACTTTGCTGGCAGTTGCTGTTATCTGGAGGATATGGTGCCGAAAGAAGTTCTGAAAATTGCTTACCATGCATTAGTAGAATCAGTTATGGCGTATGCAATAACAGTTTGGGGCTCAGCATCGGCATACCTACTGGACCGTATACAATCATTACAAGACAGGATTGTAAAACACATTGCACCAGCAGGTAAAAGTACAGATGAAATGTATAAAATTAAGTCAAAAATTAAAAAAAAAATTATTATTATTAGTATTATTATTATTATTATTATTATTATTATTATTATTATTATTATTATTATTATTATTATTATTATTATTATTATTATTATTATTATTATTATTATTATTATTATTATTATTATTATTATTATTATTATTATTATTATTATTATTATTATTATTATTATTATTATTATTATTATTATTATTATTATTATTATTATTATTATTATTATTATTATTTATTTATTCACAGGAAGGCTTTTCTTATTCCCGGTATTTTCGCATTGGCACATCGGTCTTTTTCAGACAAGATGGCGTACTTCAGGTAGGTATTACTTTTAAGGCTCGCCGAGCACCCTTCGTACTATGGCGCAAGTGTCTAGGATTGCTGACTTTTGCAGATGTAAATATATTTTTTCATCCAGTTGTAAGATTTTTAAGCTATTGTTTAGTTTTTCAGGTATTTCGCCGGTCGCTCCGATGACAATAGGGACCACTACAACCCTTGTCATGTTCCACATGTCACGTATTTCATCGGCCAATGGTAAGTATTTAGTGATTTTCTCCGCCCAGGTTTTCTGAATGTTGTTGGCTAAAGGCACTGCTATGTCTATTATGTACGTTGTTTTTTCTGACTTCAGAGTGAGCACTATGTCTGGGATATTATTGGGGATTGGCTTGTCGGTGATGATCTTCCTATTCCAATACATTTTTACGTTGCCTTCGTCCATGACGGGTGGGGGTACATATTGGTAATACGGTGTTGTATCTTCGTACTTGGTATATTTTTCCCGCAATCGCTTGTGTATTATGTTTGCCACCCTATTATGCCTGTCAAGGTAAGATTTGGGGGCCATTACCGAGCATCCTGCCATTAGGTGGTCTAGAGTTTCCTCTTTTTCCCCGCACATTCGGCATTTAACATTATTAATGTTTTCCTTCATAATCCGCCTTCTGTATGCCTTCGTGGGTATCACCTGATCCTGTATAGCCAGCAGGAATCCTTCTGTTTCCACGAAGAGGTTTCCCGTCTGCAGCCACGCTTGTGAGTCTCTGGTGTTTATATGTTCACCGTCAATTGTCGTAGGGTATTTTCCGTGCAGCGGTTTACTTTTCCACTGGTTTTTGAGATGTGCTGTACTAGTGATCTTAGCACCCGGATCGTAATCGGCATCCGCCAACTTAAGTGGCGTAAGATGTTTGTCTAATAAAGCAACCGCTTGATGAAGTTTACTAGATTTTGCTTTCTCCAGAAAATACTCTCGCAAATTTTAATTTAATGTGCCTCACAAGCGCTTGTTATTCCTCTTCCCCCTTGTTTCCGAGGTAGGTGAAACCTTTCGATCGAGCTATGCGGGTGATGCGCTCTGTTCTTTCTGAACTCGACTCGTGTTTTGGTGTCGAGATTAGTTAGTTCTGTATCAGTCCAGGCGGCAACTCCGAAGCTGTATGCCAGTACAGATGTGGCGTACGCGTTCATCGCCTTTGCCATGTTCCTTGCCGAAAGTTTCGTTTTCAGGATATTCTTGGTTCTGGCGAGGTAGTTGGCGGTAATTTCTTCTTTCATAGTTTTATGATCTATACCCCGAGCCTGTTTGTATCCCAGATATGTATACATTTCCTCCTCTTCCATCCCTATTACTTCCCCCTGTTCTTTATTTACCTCATAGCCGGCCTGCTCAGTCCATCTTCCTTTCTGCAAGCAGTTAATCCTGCATTTATCCAAACCAAACCTCATTCCGATGTCGGTACTGAATCGTCCCACTGATTCTAGCAGATCTTGAAGGTGGTTCCTGCGCTTTGCGTAAAGTTTTAGGTCATCCATGTAAAATAGATGACTGATCTGTGTGTCCTTGCCAATGTTGTATCCCTTTTTCTGGCTGTTTAGCAATGAGGTTAGAGGCCTAAGTGCCAGGCAAAACCATAAGGGGCTTAGTGCGTCCCCCTGGAATATGCCCCTTTGGATCTTGATGTTACCTGCCTGTATGGTTTTCGCAGGGGTGTACAACATTAAGTTTGTATTCCACATGGTCATTGCATGCTTGAGGAAGTGGACAATGTGAATTTCGATATGATACAATCCCAGAACCTCCATTAGCCATGTGTGGGGTATGCTATCAAAGGCCTTCTGGTAGTCAATATAAGCCATATAGAGGGAATCTTTCGTTTTCTTTGCCGTGTCCGTGATAATTGAGTCTATTATCAGTTGCTCCTTACATCCTCGTGAGTTCTTGCGGCATCCTTTTTGCTCCTCCCCGAGGAGATTGTTAATCTCAAGGTGGGTGTATAGTTTGCGCGTTATTGCCGATGTTAATATTTTATACACTGTAGGGAGACACGTTATAGGGCGGTATTTGGAGGGGTCTTCAGTGTGCTTGTCCGTTTTCGGTATTAGAACGGTATTACCTTCCGTCATAAATGCCGGCATAGTCTCTGGATCTTCTAAAATTTTTGTATAGCATATTGCAAGTTGTTCGTGCGATGCTGTAAATTTTTTGTACCAGAAGTTGTGCAGTTTATCTGGGCCCGGGCTTTTCCAGTTCTGCGTCTTTTGAATAGCCCTCAGAACATCGTTTTTGCTTATCTTCCAGTCAAGCATTGTCCTTATGTTTCCGGTTCTGTTCTTCTCATCATAAAGCCACTTAGTTCTTTTGTGGCTTGCTGGATTACTCCATATGTTTGTCCAGAATGACTCGATATCAGCTGCTGTTGGAAGTTTGTCACATTCTTTTTGATCTGTGGGATGTACCGACTTCCCCATATTCCTATAGAACATTTTTTGGTTTGTGACAAACTGATAATTTTGTTGTTTCCGAAGATTGCTTATGCGATACCTCTTTAGTTTTTTGGCAGTGGCTGCCAGCTTCTGCTTAAGGTGATCCATAACTTCGACTATAGTAGGATTCTCTACTGATGTTATCTGCTGCATTAGTAAATTTGCAGCAGCTTCAACTTTACGACTTCGGTTAGCTCGTTGACTCTGTGTCAATATCCCAATGTCACGTCGCAGCATGTTGATCTTCTGCTGTATTCTCGTTTCCCAGGGTGGTGGCTTCCTCACTCTATTTATTCCTACTCCGGTTTCTATTTTCTGCTGGTTTAAAGTTAGTGTTGTGTATGCTCCTGTGTATATCAGGCTATGGAGTTGCATCAAATTAGAATCTTGTTTTATTTTGTTTGCTATTATTGTATTTATTTCGGTTATTAGTTTTTGGGTTGTAATTTGAAATATTAATTTCGGTAACCGGGGCTTATCGTTGGGTGCTAAGCCGTCATACATCATATGGTTTCTCTCGAACTCCTCCTCTGTTTTACTCAAGGGTTGCGGAGATTCTATTATGGCATCGTTCTGCGGGGTTGGGTTTTCCAGTTGTTCGGGCTCTTTCATGCCAATGTCTATGGCGACTTCGTCCTTTATTCTATTGATTATGTCAGGTGGGAGCCGGTTATTAATGAAAATTGATCGTCGCTGGTCTATTATATTCTGTATTGT